>JAGSMP010000084.1:450000-1650000 GCA_029286625.1 Parnassius orleans
GCGTGGTCCTACCCCGGTCGAGCCGACCCATTCGTGCTACAACCATAATATAGCTGCAGCGTAACTCTATCACGTACACAAAAAAGGGCTATAAATTTTATTTAAATTTTTATTCAATATCTTTCTTCTCCTTTTTATTCATGGTACATAATAATGAACAATTAATGTTTTCCACTCGTAGCACGACTTTTCATTGTTAACTGTTCCATTTGGCGTTTACTTTAGAACTAACTATCACTGTAAGATTGCTATCCCTAACGTGTAAAACTATTGAATCTATTCGATTTCGTTGCAATATCTATGTAGCTTTTATTTCAGCCAGTAAACGCCGAGCTAAAAGTGTAGAAAGTCTAAACATACTAACAACTCAACCGTCCACGGTGACTGTAGTACCCACAAAAATTCTTGCCTTACCTGTCCATGGTGACTATAGTCACCAAACGACTTCGTTCCGTTTAAACGTGTACAGCGCTAAAGACAGCTGTTAATAATACAGTAAAAAACTATTCTGTGAGAGTGAATTTTATCTGAGTAATAGTAACAAAATATTTCGAAAAAAAATCATCATTACGTCAATTAAAGATCCGTTGCTGATTGACATAACAGAAGATATTTGCCATAGTCATCATAGTTGCCAAACCTGCGCAACCTGGGTCCAATTGTGAATCTAAACCATTCTCGAATCAACTTAATCACACACACAAAATTTCATCAAAATTGGTCCAGTCGTTTAGGAGGAGTTCAGTCACATACCTACACACGGAAAAAATAATTTCTTTACTATAACATAATGTATTATACATATAAATCTTTTTCTTTAGTTAATCATTCTGTCTATTGATGAAAACCGCATCAAAATCCGTTGCGTAGTTTAAAAGATCTAAGCGTAGAGACGGCGGGAAGCGACTTTGTTTTATACTATGTAGAGACTACGAGTGTATTATATCTGTTCAGCGTTCATCTAGGTTGGTACCTTATTATTACCACAAAGCAGCAGTGCACAACTGGTTTTGGTTTGAAGGGTAAGAACGCCAATACACATAATAACAAGCTGTGAGACATTTCATATTAATAAAGACCGAATTTCGGTCACATAGGCCAGTTTCAACCGAGACTATCCATCTGCGCAAGATAGAGTTATAGTGGGCGATTGTGTGCGCAAGCACAAGTGCACTCTCTGTTACGTCACTCTCATAGTCCAATGCAACAATGGGACAGCATTCCGACACGACCGGAAAGAAATCAGGCGCAGAACCAACGGTTTACGCTACTGAGAATTTCTATAGAAAACCCAATAACTGATTTTAGCCCAATACGGTATTTGAACTTAGTGACCATATGATTTGCAGTCGCGTTCTGGTGGTCGACTAGACCAAGGAGGCGACAATCATTTCATTTAAACTCTCTATGATGACAACGCATCTGTGACCTTGTTTGTTTGAAGTGGATTGCATGTGTCCATAGGCTGCATTAGCCAGTTACCATTAAATGAACTATTAGCTCGTTTATAACTGTATAAAAAGAAAAAAATTATTTCAAATTGAATGTGATTTATGGGCAACAACTACGCGTACGTACGCTCCTCTGTGTGCGATTCATTTCACAAAGTTTTTGCCGACCCATCGACCCTTAAGAATGTGAGCGTGCGTAGTAAAATAGTAAGCGTTATATATTTGGCCTATGAGCGACAATCAGTTAAAATAATGCACTACCACGCATTATGAATTAAAAATATAAAAAGGACAGAATGTTTGAGATTTTTTTATTAATTTTTCTTTACCATTTGCCTATACTACTTATTCTGAACATTCTCTGCAAATTTGGCCGGTTATTGCAAAACAACCCTGTAACCCTGTAGGTATATCTGTTTGGTAAAACTTAAAATCTTTTCCAACTAAAACTGTAATGAAGATGAAACTTTTAAATAGGTGCTTGCATTATAAAATCCACGTAATTTTAAAATTAAAAAATAGTTAAGAATATTTGTACTACATATTTAGGTTGAAGAAAAATGTGTTTGGCAACGTCCGGGTAAATTAAAATCTGTCACCTTTATGAATTATAATGGAATGCCTCACGACCTTTAATCGTTCTGGCTCCCCATATCAATAAGATCGGAATACATTGGTTGATGCACTGCTGCCTGGCGGCATAAATTGGTAATAGAGGTTAAACATCCCACCAAATGGGATTGTAGTCAAACATTTTCTTGTAATAGGTAAAAAGTTTTTTGATTTTTAATAATACCTATCCATATTCCTTTATTCCTCTCATGGGAACGTGCCCCAAGCCCTATTTAATGTTTTTCATCATAATAAAGCTTCAAAATTCCAATACTTAATTAGATCGCCACCATAGATTACCACCATAAAGTACGAGTTAAGCCACTCGTCTAGAGGTAGCTACTTCAAATAATGGTTAAAAAACGTAAACTGCTTTTTTCTACGCTAGCTTATTACTTAAAAAGCATTATCCTAGATTATTTCTCTACGAGTACAAGTTCTTTAAACTAACACGCCACTCTATTGTCAAATCAACTTACATTAACCGTTGAGCTGTGTTTCGGTTACTCTGATTCTACTGTGGATATTCTTGTTGCGGATTCTATTCATGTAGAAACTCAGATCGTAGCTCTAATAAGTGACTGGCCATAGCTCGTTTAGTGATTATGACCTTTTTTTATGACCAGCGAAGGACTGCGTTTCGGGTAGTACATCAATGACTAGTAGAGATTTTACTCGCCGAAACATCCACTTGAGCGTTTCTGGCTAGTTTGTGGTCCTAGGGATACAACGACGTCAACAAAGTTTAGCGTACCGTAGTTTTCCAGCAACTACCGGGTTATCTAGAATGCACCATATCGCACACATGATAAATTCTTAAGCAATTCTGCCATAATTACTTCGTCGCCAAATCATAAGTGAGTTTCGAGGACATAACGTTAGCCTTCACGCCACGTTTGATTTTGTATTCTGGTTTTGTTGACGAATCTCGCATCGACATCGTAGCAACACTTTGATATGCCGACAGTTAATCTTGCATTGCTGAAAATTCAGTGGAACCGCCAAATTTCTGATGCTTTAAACTGCCGTTCTTTGTGTTTTTTCTATGATAATAAATCCAGTATTCGCATTATTGTATTGAATAGTAGCAAATTATAACATATTTTGGCACTTTGCATAATTCTTTTATTGTGTAGTTAATCTCATTTATAATAAAAGATACTAAATAAGGAATTTATTTGTGCTTTAATATTTTGAGCTTTGATTTGTCGTTTATGTGCATTTGATCAGTACTTATAATATTTTTATATTTAAATTATTTGGGCCGCGTAGTTGCAGCATAAGGGAATCCATCCCCATATCATTCCGTGGATGTCGTAAAGGCGATAGAAGGAAATAAAACAGGAGACGGTTGATAATGACTCAAAATAATAAAAACCGCGGTTAAGCATATAGTAACTATGGTAAATATTTACGAACTTTGCGCAAGTCGCCATTAATTTTCAGAATTCAGTCATTGAACAATTTTATTCGTTTATTTTCTTAAATATCTCCTCTATGAGGCAATCTATGGAGGAGGCCTAAGATAGTGCGCGGACTTTTGATTGGCTGTAGGATTATATAAACGAATGAAAATAATATTTAAGAACGTTGCGCAATAAAAAAAAATTTCAAAATTCAGTCATTGAACAATTTTATTCGTTTATTTTCTCAAAATAAATGCATCAGATCCGAACAAATAATTTAAAATCCGACGTAATCCTTCAACAAAAATGTATATTACGACCACGTTATGAAACATAACAGTATTAAGTGTCCTGTAATGTTGAAAATATATTGGCAGCCTTTTACGATAAACTTAAAAATATAGGACATCGTATTGGCGAGCGAATGCTTGCAATCAATGTTGTCGCGGTTTTTTTGTACGTGTTGAAATGCCTCTCTTCCAGTAAAAAGGGTCTCCATTTTCCTACACTCGCCATACGAAACACAGCAATTTCACGCTGGTATTTTGTGAGAGCGTGGTCCTACCCCCGTCGAGCCGACCCATTCGTGCTACAACCATAATATAGCTGCAGCGTAACTCTACCACGTACACAAAAAAGGGCTATAAATTTTATTTAAATTTTTATTCAATATCTTTCTTCACCTTTTTATTCATGGTACATAATAATGAACAATTAATGTTTTCCACTCGTAGCAAGACTTTTCATTGTTAACTGTTCCATTTGGCGTTTACTTTAGAACTAACTATCACTGTAAGATTGCTATCCCTAACGTGTAAAACTATTGAATCTATTCGATTTCGTTGCAATATCTATGTAGCTTTTATTTCAGCCAGTAAACGCCGAGCTCAAAGTGTAGAAAGTCTAAACATACTAACAACTCAACCGTCCACGGTGACTGTAGTACCCACAAAAATTCTTGCCTTACCTGTCCATGGTGACTATAGTCACCAAACGACTTCGTTCCGTTTAAACGTGTACAGCGCTAAAGACAGCTGTTAATAATACAGTAAAAAACTATTCTGTGAGAGTGAATTTTATCTGTGTAATAGTAACAAAATATTTCGAAAAAAAATCATCATTACGTCAATTAAAGATCCGTTGCTGATTGACATCACAGAGAAGATATTTGCCATAGTCATCATAGTTGCCAAACTTGGCAGGCGGGTTGACAATTTCTATTTTTTAATTATATTATTAAGCTGTTAAAAGGAAGATGCGGCTGCCCATCTCCTTTTTCCAATTTCCAGTTTTCCTCTGTCACCTCTTATGACCCCACGGATACGGATACTCTTACTCACTATACGGCTAATATAATCTATCATTCTATGATTGAAGGTTTAACTTAATCTAAATCTGTCTGGCAATTAACTTAGTCAATAATATACGACACATTCTAGAGATGTATAAAAGCATTTTTATTTTTATACAAGCGATCCGCCCCGGCGTCGCATGGGTGATATCTGAATCTCAACAACAGCACCACCTGCGCCACCTGGGTCCAATTGTGAATCTAAATCATTCTCGAATCAACTTAATCACACACACAAAATTCATCAATATTGGTCCAGTCGTTTAGGAGGAGTTCAGTCACATACCTACACACGGACAAAATAATTTCTTTACTATAATATAATGTATTATACATATAAATCTTTTTCTTTAATCATTCTGTCTATTGATGAAAACCGCATCAAAATCCGTTGCGTAGTTTAAAAGATCTAAGCGTAGAGACTACGGGCAGCGACTTTGTTTTATACTACTCGTATGTAGAGACTGCGAGTGTATTATATCTGTTCAGCGTTCATCTAGGTTGGTACCTTATTATTACCACCAAGCAGCAGTGCACAACTGGTGTTGGTTTGAAGGGTAAGAACGCCAATACACATAATAACAAGCTGTGAGACACTTCATATTAATAAAGACCGTATTTCGGTCACATAGGCCAGTTTCAACCGAGACTAGCCATCTGCACAAGATAGAGTTATAGTGGGCGAGTGTGTGCGCAAGCACAAGTGCACTCTCTGTTACGTCACTCTCATAGTCCAATGCAACAATGGGACAGCATTTCGACACGACCGGAAAGAGATCAGGCGCAGAACCAACGGATTTACGCTACTGAGAATTTCTATAGAAAAATCCAATAACTGAT
This sequence comes from Parnassius orleans, assembly GCA_029286625.1. Classification (NCBI taxonomy): domain Eukaryota; kingdom Metazoa; phylum Arthropoda; class Insecta; order Lepidoptera; family Papilionidae; genus Parnassius; species Parnassius orleans. The sequence continues at coordinate 455,661 of JAGSMP010000084.1, forward strand.
TTTAGCCCAATACGGTATTTGAACCCAGGGAGCATATGATGTGCAGTCGCGTTCTAGTGGTCGACTAGACCAAGGAGGCAGACAATCATTTCATTTAAACTCTCTATGATGACAACGCATCTGTGACCTTGTTTGTTTGAATTGCATTTGCCCATAGGCTGCATTAGCCACTTACCATTAAGTGAACTATTAGCTCGTTTATAACTGTATAAAAAGAAAAAAACATTGGAAAAAGTCCCTTCTTTATTTAAACATTAGCAGAATCCATTACCCCAAGTCATCCCGAGGATGTCGTAGGAAATGATAGAGGAAAAGTGAAACAGGTGATAGGCAGCAGCATCTAGCTGATAACAGATCAAAATAATTTAAAAAACTGCGGCTGCCAAACGTCGCAGCTATGTTAATATCAATCTATGGGGTTAGGCCTATGTTCAGTAGTGGACTTTTGACAGGTTGTAATTACTGAAAGAATAAATGAACTTCATTATAATACATAACTTCAGAGGAAAACTCTTGAACATTTATTCAAAGAGACAACCTTGTCGCGAAATGAAAATGAAAGGACAAAAATATCAGACATCTACAAAGTTTTAATAACGTTTCCATACAGTTCTTTAAAGTCGCTTAAAATTATTTCCAATAACACAAAACTTTATTACAAGTGTCTCTTACCTTTTATCTGCTTTAGATACTAAATATCGAAACAAAACATTACCCCTTTTCTACCGACTCCAAAAAGGAGGAGGTACTCAATTCGACTGTATGTTTTTTTTTATATGTGTTACCTCATAACTTTTTTCTGGGAGAACCGATTTCAATGATTCTTTTATCAATGACTCTCTTTTTATTTGAAAGCTGGTGCTTCTCATGTGGTCCCATATAAATTTGATCAAGGTTTGAGTTATTCTTAATAATTTATTTTAAAGTCGGTTGTACAAAATTTGTAATTTTAAATTATTACAAAGCTTGTTACTAATTATAACAAAAATACTATACTCGGAGGCCTGAAGTAATAGAAGAAATTGGTTCTATTAATAATTAAACGTTTTAATTATTATGCGCTTTAATTTATAATACATAATAATTAGCTTTCTTTTTCAAAAATCTTCTAGTTTACCTAAATGAAACTTTATACAGGGTTATTTTTAAAACAGTAGCCATATTTTAAACTTAAGTTCAATTATATAAATAACTAGCTGTTCCCCGCGACTTGCCCGCGTGGAATTCATAACGATTGGATTTCATGGGTTTTTTTTTGCGCGGAACCCTGATGATTTTTCTAAAATAAAAGTAGTCTAAGCTATTCCTTATAACATCAGCTATCTGCCAGTGAAAGTCCCGTCAAAATCGGTCAAGCCGTTTTAGAAATTAACCGGAACAAACAGACAGACAGACAGAAAAAATTTTCAAAAATAGATTTTTTGTTATTAGTACCGTATATACTTTCATGTGCATTTAGTAAAAAGCTATTATTTCAACTTTACAAACAGACACTTCAATTTTATTTATTTGTATAGAGTATAGATGATATACCGTTATTGCAGTTTTTAAAAATACGAGTAAATAAGGCTTCTACTTTTATTTGAAATTATTTCAAATTGAATGTGATTTATGGGCAACAACTACGCGTACGTGCGCTCCTCTGTGTGCGATTCATTTCACAACATTTTTGCCGACCGATCGACCCTTACGAATGTGAGCGTGCGTAGTAAAATCGTAAGCGTTATATATTTGGCCTATGAGCGACAATCAGTTAAAATAATGCACTACCACGCATTATGAATTAAAAATATAAAAAGGACAGAATGTTTGAGATTTTTTTATTAATTTTTCTTTACCATTTGCCTATACTACTTATTCTGAACATTCTCTGCAAATTTGGCCGGTTATTGCAAAATAACCCTGTAACCCTGTAGGTATATCTGTTTGGTAAAACTTAAAATCTTTTCCAACTAAAACTGTAATGAAGATGAAACTTTTAAATAGGTGCTTGCATTATAAAATCGACTTTTATAGCAAGCTCCACGTAATTTAAAATTAAAAATAAAGTTTAAGATTATTTGTACTGCATATTTAGGTTGAAGAAAATGTGTTTGAACGTTGAGAACGTTGAGAAAAATTTGGCAACGTCCGAGTAAATTAAAATCTGTCACCTTTGTGAATTATAATGAAATGCCTCGACCTTTAATCGTTCTGGCTCCCCATATCAATAAGATCGGAATATATTGGTTGATGCACTGCTGCCTGGCGGCATAAATTGGTAATAGAGGTTAAACATCAACAATCCCACCAAGGATTGTAGTCAAACATTGCTTGTAATAGGTAAAAGTTTTTGATTTTTAATAATACCTATCCATATTCCTTTATTCCTCTCATGGGAACGTGCCCCATGCCCTATTTAATGTTTTTCATCATAATAAAGCATCAAAATTCCAATACTTAATTAGATCGCCACTATAGATTACCACCATAAAGTACGAGTTAAGCCACTTGTCTAGAGGTAGTTACTTCAAATTAAAAACGTAAACTGCATTTTTCTATGCTAGCTTATTACTTAAAAAGCATTATCCTTGATCATTTCTCATCAGTACAAGTTCTTTAAACTAACACGCCAGTCTATTGTCAAATCAACTTACGTTAACCGTTGAGCTTTGTTTCGTTACTCTTATTCTACTGTGGATATTCTTGTTGCGGATTCTATTCATGTAGAAACTCGGATCGTAGCTCTAATAAGTGACTGGCCATAGCTCGTTTAGTGATTATGACCTTTTTTATGACCAGCGAAGGACTGTGTTTCGGGTAGTACATCAATGACTAGTAGAGATTTTACTCGCCGAAACATCCACTTGAGCGTTTCTGGCTGGTTTGTGGTCAAAACAAAGTTTAGCGTACCGTAGTTTTCCAGCAACTACCGGGTTATCTAGAATGCACCATATCGCACACATGATAAATTCTTAAGCAATTCTGCCATAATTACTTCGTCGCCAAATCATAAGTGAGTTTCGAGGACATAACGTTAGCCTTCACGCCTCGTTTGATTTTGTATTCTGGTTTTGTTGACGAATCTCGCATCGATATCGTAGCAACACTTCGATATGCCGACAGTTAATCTTGCATCGCTGAAAATTCAGTGGAACCGCCAAATTTCTGATGCTTTAAACTGCCGTTCTTTGTGTTTTTTCTATGATAATAAATCCAGTATTCGCATTATTGTACTGAATAGTAGCAAATTATAACATATTTTGGCACATTGTATAATTCTTTTATTGTGTAGTTAATCTCATTTATAATATAAGATACTAAAATAAGGAATTTATTTGTGCTTTAATATTTTGAGCTTTCATTTGTCGTTTACGTGCATTTGATCAGTGCTAATAATATTTTATATTTAAATTGTTTGGGCCGCGTAGTTGCAGCATAAGGGAATCCATCCCCATATCATTCCGTGGATATCGTAAAGGCGATAGAAGGAAATAAAACAGGAGACGGTTGATAATGACTCAAAATAATAAAAACTGCGGTTAAGCATATAGTAACTATGCTAAATATTTACGAATTTTGCGCAAGTCGCCATTAATTTTCAGAATTCAGTCATTGAACAATTTTATTCGTTTATTTTCTTAAATATCTCCTCTATGAGGCAATCTATGGAGGAGGCCTAAGTTAGTGCGCGGACTTTTGATTGGCTGTAGGTTATGAACGAATGAAAATAATATTTAAGAACGCTGCGCAATAAAAAAAATTTTCAAAATTCAGTCATTGAACAATTTTATTCGTTTATTTTCTCAAAATTATCCTTAGACTTATTATGGGTTTCACATGGAATACTAACTGTGGTTGTTTAATCGACACTGGGTTTGCTTCACGGAACGTACATAGAGGGCACTGCTACGATAGTACAATAACAGCGGCACGAACGCGGTCTGCCTTTTCTTTTGTCGCTAAATCACAACTACCAATAAATCGATTACGAACGTATTACCCGTTTTCCTCTCTGCTCCCTCAAGATATCATTCATCATTAATTCATTAATTGCAGCTTATCAAAAGTCCACTGCTGAACTTAAGGGGAATATTTGCCATAGTTCCCTCTCTTAGCAAGTGGTTTGGCATCCGCATTTTTTTTATTATATTGGGTTGTTATCAGGAAGATACTGTTGCCTATCTCCTGTTTCATTTCCCTATGTCGTCTTTTACGATACCTAGTGGGATGGTATAGGGTCTTAGAGCGTCTAATTAATAATATATATTATTTGGTAGGAGGTAGTGGTTTTGCCTTAACATCATAATTTCGAAATATTTTCATCCAAGCAGATAAAGCTTTGTTGTATATAGTCGAGTCGTTTTCCGCTTAGCAAATGGTAAATCTATATAAATTAAAATCAATTGCCGCATGTATGAAATATCATCACTTGAGAACAGCTGGACCGATTTTGATAAACACTTACACTCACAATTGGACGCGGTAGTCATAGCATGTAAAATTGGAATTACAAATGCGATCCAACTCGCTTATTTATACCTCCCTAACTATTAGTTTTTAAAGTTTCCGAAACGAATGTTTGCTATGTAATATGACAATCAGCATCACTTGATTTTTGAAAACAATTTACTTGATCATTCGAATAATAATAAGTCTAGTTCTATTTTATTTATATTTTAGACTTATAATAAAGTAATAAAAACAAATTACTAAACAAAATGAGTATATCGATATCGATTGCTGCTAACATTGGGAACGAAATCACTGTAGATTAAAGACGCCATGTCTTGTAATGTAACGTCATATATAATACTCCTACAATAGGGATGTCATTTTTCCAGTAAATCAAAAGATACGAGTGTACTTACTCTCATATTTGGCATAGTATAAAGAGACCAAAAATTACCACTTGACATTTCTATTTCCACGCATGAATTACACACAACGTCTTTCAATAGATTTGTCTCTTTTTGCCTTATTTGAAAATAAAATGAGGAAAAGTGAGACAAGTATATTGACTCAATTTATGTAAAATTGTAGGTTCTCTCTATGCATACGTATGTATGTAATTACTCTAAGTATAAAAGTAATTGTAATATAGCAATAAAAAGATCCCAGAGTTTCTTGCCGTTTCTTCTCTAAAGAGGTCTTGCTTTTGGAAACCGTTGTAGATTTTGGCGTTCATATTACAAGCCTACATTGAATTAAATAGTGGCGTAAAAGAATCCCCTACCTATATCATCCCGTTTGTGTCGCAAGAGGCAACAGAGAGAAAATGAAACAAAAGATAGGCAGACTTCCTATTAACAACTCATAATACTTAATAATAAAATCTGTGATTGTCAAGCCGCCATACAAGTTTGGAGACTATGACAAATATCTCCCCTATGGGTCAATTTATAGGGTAAGCCTATGTTCAGTCATGAACTTTTGACAGACAATAATGAATGAATGAACTAATGTTAAAATAAAAATAACTTGATTTATTATCAGCCACCTTATCGGCTACTGTTGGCTGGACTTTTTCTATCCTACTACACATTGATGGTACTGCCGCGCTTAGTGGGCGGGTTAGCAATCGCAGAACCAGACGTCCCGCATCTTTGACGCTGTTCCTGATGTTGGTATGTATTGTATTTGTATTTTAAATTTGGCATATATATGAGTATTTGGAATTGGAAGCGGATAGCATGGTTCTGCAGATGTGCGTTTCACGCATGCTCCATTCGGTTTTAGTAATAATACTGCTACTACTCAATGGGATCGATTCATAATACGTATTGGTGGCTGTTCTCAAAAATAGCTTTCACTCAAAAATCACCTTGCATTCTCAGTGTACCCATATTAAGCACAAAGCGATAATATACGTTTATAGTGATATGAACAAAACGGAAACGGTAAAACAGGTTGTATACACAGTATAACACAGTTGATGACGATAGTATATCAAATTTGATTGATATACTATCGTCATCAACTGTTCACTGGGGTAAGCATTGTAGGAAATGTGAATAAGATACACATCTCTCATGGCTGTATGATCTAAAACTTGTTCCTATCATAATTTCCAAATTGTAACAACAACAACATTAATAGCTATGGTTGCCACTGTCAAAAGTCAGCTGTCTGTGGAGTTTTGGCGGGAACTTGACCGGTGGCGGTTTGCTGCTCCTGTATTATTGTTTAAATAATGGTTTGAAGTGGATTTTTATATATAAAAGTGGTGCGATTTTGTGTATTAAGTGTCTGCGCATGTGAACTATTAGTGGAAACAGTGAAACAAGTGCTCTGATGGTGATGTTATTCTCAAGTCTGCTTATTAGGCGCCTTTAGATACCATCGCCAACTGTCAGCTGTCTGCTGGCTCAAGTTGCCGTCAAAATCTCCCAAGGGCTGCATAATGTGACGCATCAACATATTGTGAAGCAGTTAGGGAAATTATATTCTATATATTCAAAATAAAAAAGACAAGGCTGTATGGCTTAGTTCCTTTGCCTGCTCTCTCGAGCGAATAATAAAACAACAAACAATCAGCTGGCTGTTTGCCTGCCCTACTTGCACATTTGACAACTGGGTGTCAAATAGGGATGAGCAAGGAAAAAAAATCTATCGATATATATCGAATCAATATTATTAAACAGTATCGATATATATCGCGTGATAAATATCAATTTATCGCTATATCGTCATCATTTGCATGATTTAAGGATAAGACCCGAAAACGACAACCCCACATGAATGCTTTTGTAGCTCCTTTTGGTTGTTTCATGTTATGTCCATTAATACAACATTTTAAAATATATCGAAATTGATACGAACTCGATACTCTAAAATAAATATCGATATATCGAGATTAAAAATATCGATATTTCGATATATCTTAATTTTTTGCCCAAGCCTAGTGTCAAATGGGAACATTCTAAAGTACATTCAATTCAAGTTTTGTCAACTTTTACAAAAACTAGTGTTTTAAGAATAATTTGTAAATAATATTATAACTAAATTTTCCTACAGTAATGTCAGACAGTAAAACGTCCCTTCGCATAGACTGGTTTGACGGAACTCTTATACAAGATACAAGACAAAATGCAAACATCTCACAATTTGATGATGAAGAGTCAACAGAAACGCCAACACCATCAAGAAATGTAGACGTGGAGAAAAGGCCTATTGGTTTTAAAAGATTGATGGATCTATCTCTCCTAAAACCTCCAATACTAAACTTAGAAATATCTCACAGACCTGGTTTCTGGCATCTTTTCGATTCCGAACTAAAGGGAGATTTTATTGTTTTAATCGTAAAAATACTAAGCAGTGTATATACTACTTTAGAATCAGGAGAAAAATCGAAGCTTGCAATGTTACTTCAAACAAGATTTGTGAAATCTCCTTTTATGATTAACCTAAAAAAGTATTTAAGTAATTTGCCTAGTGTAAGGATTGTTGAAAAAAGGTTAAATATGCAATTATGGAATGATGCTGAAACGTTTTATTTAAATGTTTATGAGCTATGTGAAGGTATGTTTAAATTTCATAAAAGTGACATTGAAATATTAATAGAAATATTAGACTTATTGGAAATTACTGAAACTAGTGCTGTAGGTGTAAGAGAAGAACATACTGAGACTATTAGAGATAGTTTTTTCACACAAATAGATGAACTGAAAAAGGATATTTTGGGAACTATCACTGAGGTAATTTATTATGCTGTGTATAATTCATTTAAAAATACTGAAATTGTAGGTTTATGCTTATTTTATAGGTAATTATTGCTTATTTAAGTACATCATTTTTTTGTTTAACCAACCATAATGGCATAACTTAATTCCTCCCTGTCCTTTTCACCATTAGACAACCGTAAGCTTGGCCAGTCTCCACCCGTCATTTCGTTGTCAAGTTACCACACAATCAAACCAAAAGGTTAGCTTCATCATCAGTCATGCATACAGCTAAGGAGTGCAATTAGTTGCCAGCATCTGTCTTTCCATCCGATTACAATGTGGGTGTCTTCTAGGCAGGAGTAAATAGGGTTTTGTTAGGTCTATGTGCTGCACCATCTTTGGCTGCAACACTGCTTAACTTCACGCTGACTTAGAACAGGAAAAAAACAATTTTATTTCAACCAATAACTGATGGAAAAGATAGGTTCTTGAGTGGCAGCCTCAACCTCAACCTCTACCAGTAAGCGCAGTATAGTATAATACTCACTAGATAGAATGACAACCTGGTAAGTTATGCAGAAAGTATATGGATGCAAGTGGCTCAAGACGGTGCTTTGTGGCTTTCCTTGAAGTAGGCCTATGTTCAGCAGTTGACTTGTGATATGCTGTAATGATGATGATAAACTAGTTTTGTAATAAAATATTCCATAATTTTTAATAAATATTTTAATTATTCTTTGCCCTCTACATCTTTATAATCTTAATAATTATATTATGCTCATTTGATTAATTTAAAACTGTCTTACCTATAAACTACCTAGTAGCTTACAAAATCTAACAAAATGGTGCAACTTAATATAATTGGATGTGATTGTTCTAGTTGAATATTATATGACACAATTGTAAAAGTATATGTATTCTTTTAATTAAAAAAATAATCATAATCAAAAAATTGTTTAGTAATTATAATAATATCATCTTATAATCTATATTTTCAGAAAAATAATGAAACTCTACAAATAAGATCTGAACAGTGTAATGAGGATCCTACAAATTTCAAAAATTTACAAATTTTTCCCACTAAAGATGACCTCCTTTATGACACTAGAATTAAAATACAGCCGAATATAATAAACGGTGCTTACCCAAGCGTGGAACATTATTTGGACCTGCAGTTTAAGTTGTTACGAGAAGACTGCTTTGCACCCTTACGAGAAGGAATATGTTGGTAAAAACAAAGTTTTCTTTTATATTATAGAATACAAATTAGTAATGAGATGCACATTGCTTGGCTAAGTATTCAACATAGCATATGAATGCAGATTCAGTGGTTTTGGCATTTGAATCCCAGCATTTTTTTTAATCATCAGTTGAATTTCAGTAAAAAATTTGTATTTTTTTTAAAAATAGAAATAGGGTGACAAACGACGACACAGTCCACCTCGATTAAGATCAAAATACAGATGCGTTGTCACCTAAACTGTCAAATCTCTACAAGCTGTCAACTCTCTACACTCGCCATATGAAACAAGCAGCATAAAGCTGCTATTTTGCGATGGTATTTAATGAAACTGTGGTCCGTCCCTGGTTGAGCCAACCCATTCACCATACAGCCATAATATAGCTGCAGTATGGCTCTAGCACATGTTATCTTGATATATTGCAATTTTCTTAATGTAGGTAAGAGAACCTGTCATAATAATCAGTGTTCATTATGGGTGGCAGAGCTAATATCACTCCACAATGAGGCATACAAACAAATCTACAATAATGTACAATAACACTTTCGAAGTTTCTGAACAATCTTATTTTTGTTTCATTTATTTACAATAAACTATATATACCTATAATGCAAGTAACATTGACCACTACCAAAACCTTACCTGGTGGTAGATCTGTTTTTAACATGTCTTTAAAGGCATTATTGTATGCTTTTTTAACAAAAGCTCATTATTTTAGGAAGTAATTACTGTAGATATATATGACCAAGAATATAATATAATATCATTTGATGTAACATCCACGCAATCTAAAGTGTCTGTTTGTAATGTAGAAATAACATATTTTTTACCAACTTCAAAAAGGAGGAGGTACTCAATTCGACCCGTATATTTTTTTTACGTATGACCATGCATTACTTCTACAGAGTAGTCCGATTTTGATAATTCTTTTTTTATAGGATAGGGTATACCTCGAAATTGGTCCGATCAAGGATTGACTTACAGTTTTAAGATATCTTTAATAATATATATTGAAGTCGGTTGTACAAAATTTTTAGTTTTGAATTATTACTAAATGCATATGAAAGTATATACGGTACTCATAACAAAAAAACAATTTTAAAAATTTTTGTCTGTCCGTTTGTGCCGGCTAATCTCCGAAAAGGCTGGACCGATTTTGACGGGACTTTCACTGGCAGATTTCAGATGTTATAAGGAGTAACTTGGGCTACTTTTATTTTAGAAAAACAATTAGGGTTCTTCGCAAAAAAAATCAAAACCTATGAAATACAACCGTAATAAATTCAACGTGAGCGAAGTCGCGGGGAACACCTAGTTTATAAATATAACAAGGTGTAAGAGAAAACAAACATACTTTTTCTCCAATTGCGTACATGTGATGAATTTAGTGTAATAATGTAGTGTGTTTAATGTTATAGCCTATCTATGTCCTACTGCTGGGCAAAAGCCTCCTCCACTTTCTGAGAGAGTTATGGAACAAATAGTCTTCTGTGCTGCTCCAGTGTGCGTTGGAGGACTTCACATCTCCTCGAAATATGTTATTCCACAGACATGCAGGTTTCCTCACGATGGTATCCTTCACCGCCGGCCACATGATATAAATTGGTAATCAATACTTAAAATTGCAAATTAAGAATTTCATAGGTGCCGACAGGGATTGAAACCGTGTTGCTGGCGTATTGTGAAATTGTCAGCGAGTGTATAATCCCTGAGCTGCAATGGCTTTATAATGTTACCAGTGCCAGAGTATAGGTTCGAGTAGAGAAGAGAGAAAGAAATCTTTTAAGAAATGCATTGAAAGCATTAAATAAGGAAGCTATTTTAACCGACTTCAAAAAAAGGAGAAGGTACTCAATTCGACTGTATTTTTTCATGTGTTACCTCAAAACATTTTTCTAGGTGAACCGATTTTGATGATTCTGTTTTATTTGAAAGCTGGTGCTTCGCATGTGGTCCCATATAATTTGATCAAGATCTGACCAGTAGTTGTTGAGTTCTTAATAATGCATATTTGATTGACTTCGACTAAATGGATGATGTTCTCATTTTATTTATATTGAAGTCGGTTGTACAAAATTTTTTTTTTAATTTTACCACTTGTATCATAATAGTATTTATACCTATCAGCTTTGATAAAAATCCATTCCATTCAATTCCTTTGGTAAAATTTCAGGTAAATATATGGAAAATCCATGCAAGCGAAAACATGAAAACATAAGGTATGATTAATGACAATTTTAATTGACTTTTTGGTTTTATTTTAACCATAATAATAAGCGGATATTTTTGTATAGGCAAAAATATGGTATAGAAACTGTCATTTATTTTGAGTGAATATGAAGATTCTATTAACCTACAGTATAATAAATATATTTAAATGATAGCTAACACGGATCATAATGAGAGATATTGACATATATTTTTAAAAAAAATGGTAATATGATTGGCTTAAGAGATGTTTACTGTTTTTAAGAGTAAGTAGTTATACAAATAATATGACAATATATAATTGAAATCTATTTTTTAAATTTCAGAGTGTACCCTAAGGTTCGAATTATTAGAACATATGTAAGCAACAACAAGGTTGGCCACCTCGTTGACATAGCATGGCAGGATCGCCTCACGAATGGAGCTATTGATAAAATGCAGTATGCTCTTAATAAAAGGTTGATGTTTGGATCGCTACTTCTCTTCACCAGTGATCAGTTTGAGACCATACTGTGTGCATCTGTGTTGGATTCTAATTCACACCTTCTTGGCGATGGTTATGTATGTATTAACATACATAAAACATGAAACTTGTAACAATTCTTCATTTGAAAGTGTTTTCTCTCTTTTCTTTTTACTAGTATTGCATATTTTAAAATTTATGCGTTAAATATGGATGTTAAAATGTGATACAAACCATTAACTTTTCAGATTGTTGTCTCTTTCCAAAATCCCGTATCTAACAAAATATATTCAGAACAGTACCTGATGGTAGAAAGTGAAGTATTCTTTGAACCTTACCATCGAGTATTAAAAGTGCTGCAGAGTACTAGGTTTGATGACTTGCCAATGAAGAAATACATTGTTGATGTTCAGGTATTACATATCACTATCAAAATTGTATATCTTTATTATGTTATGACAAGCTAGTGTGCTTGTTTACAACTTATTTATAAACTATTTTTAATATTTTTAAGATTGCATCCATGCTGCCATCTCTGCTCATCCTAAAAGTACGCGAACACTACACATTTCAATAAAACTAGTTTTTACGGATTTTATTGCGTATATTACTTAACTTATTTTATAATGGGTAGTAATAAAAGCTTCGACAAAAAAAATAAGAATTGCCCTTACTCAAAATATGAAATCTACTGCCTCAAATACTAACTTTCCGACTACTTTTGTCCGAATAAAAATGACGAAACGACCGAATGAAATACTGAAATCTTCGAAAATTGAATATTAAGCTTTAGTGCTATAATACTTTTCTACCAGCTTAAATTAGGTTTTACTGAAAACTATGCTTTGTAATTTTTTATCTGTACTTACCTACTATTAATATATAAATTACCTTCCATATTTCATAGACTGTGGTGCTGTTTTAACTACAACGTTATACTGAAAATACTATTCTGAGTGGTTATACAGAAACTTATAAAAAATATAAAAATGTACTTGTAATAATATTACCTTTTACTTATCATGAATTATACTTACCACAGGTATGCTTCGATATCAGTACTTACTTTAGCCCCCATTACATGACCATCGACCATATTTTTAATCAGAGATGTGGACCGCTATGGATGCGAGTAGCTCGGGATAGAGATATGTGGAAAGGTTTGGGAGAGGCCTACGCCGCAGAGGCGACTACTACTAACATTAACTAAGTCATATATATACATACATAATTATACGTAAAAATACATATTAACTATTCTTTACTATTATTACCTACATTAATCATAAGTCAAGTTTGTATTGTAGTAGAAATAGAGGCTATTTTATTTATTTATTTATTACATGACCATCGAAACACGATATGACAAAGCGATTTATCGCTATGAACTGTCAAAATACAATGGAATTTTGAAAGTTCAAACCGATAAATCGCTTTATTATATCGTGTTTTAGGGGCCATGCTACTAGGGCAGGCGTTAAAAATTCAAAACAGTCATATAGATAAATTTAAACTCTGGTGGTGGGCTGGTGGTGGCGGTGGTGGATTTTGGTTTCCTACAATATTTTACTATTATCCTGTTTTTTTAATCAACAAATTCCTTGTTTTTATAATGTTAGCGAGAAAGAGATAAAAATAAAACAAAATTCAGTTCATTATAAAATATTGTTTGATAGTGTTGCGCGCCACTATTAATGGTTTATACATGGCAACACTAGTTACCACTAGCGCCCTCTAGTATCGAGTAGCAGAACTAGGAGAGTCAAGATCCTTCTAGAAATTTCGGGACCGATATGTACTCGAACATTCTAGATGTTACTACAGTAGAAGGTTCTGGAAACTATCTGAGGGCCTATATAAGGCCGGTATAGACCGCGACCGAGCAAGCATTGTACTAGGCAAGAGGGTAAGGAAGTGGTATCTGTGAGGATGCTTATGACAGACCAGCTCAACAATGAGTGGAAAGACAGCCTACGACATGCACAGCAGGAAGATTCGGACATCAAGCCGATTCTAGAATGGATGAAGGCCAGTGCTCCTAAGCCCAAGTGGAGTGACGTTTCAGCGATGAGTTCGACCACGAAAGCTATTGGGCCCAATGGGACAGCTTGCTGATTCAGGATGGAGTCTTGTGCCGTAAATGGGAAAATGGTCAGAGACAGTTGTCATTTGCAAATGGTTGTCCCTAAAGCTAAAGTACCGGATGTTCTACAGCTGTACCATAATGGTTGTTCAGGAGGCCACCTGGGAGTTAAACGAACTCTACTGAAGATCCGAGAACGGTTTTACTGGGTCCACTGTCGTGACGATGTCGAGGACTGGTGTCGCAAATGTACAAGTTGTGCGGCTGTAAGGGACCTCAAACTCGTAGTAGAGGTGCATTGAAATTGTACAATGTTGGTGCACCATGGGAGAGGATAGCCATTGACGTTGCGGGGCCGTTTCCGGAAAGTGAAAGTGGTAACAAGTATTTCATGGTTGTGATGGATTACTTCACTAAGTGGCCAGAAGTCTTTGCCATTCCAAATCAAGAAGCTTCAACAGTTGCAGATAAACTAGTTCATGAAGTCTTCTGTCGTTTTGGAGTACCTTTAGAGATTCACAGCGATCAAGGAAGGAATTTTGAGTCTCAAATATTCCAGGAAACTTGCCGAGTTATGGGTACTCATAAAACAAGAACTACTTACCACCCACAATCTGATGGAATGGTAGAAAGATTTAATCAGACATTGAGAGGTACCTAGCAAAGTTGTGGAAAAACGGCAACGAGACTGGGACAGGCACATACAACCGTTTTGTTGTCATATCGAAGCGCTGTTCACGAAAGTACATCAGTGACACCAGCTTTAGCAAATTTTGGGAGAATTACGGCTGCCTGCAGACCTGATCACCGGAATACCACCTGATGCCCCACGCAGTATAACCGATTATGCAAATGACTTGCGGGACAAAATGAATGACATTTATGAGCACGTCAGACAGTCGGGCCAGCAAACGTCTGAGAAGATGAAAACACGGTATGACCGCAAAATGAACAACAAAGGGTTTGACGAAGGTTCACTAGTGTGGTTACACAATCCAGTTCGCAGCAAAGGAAATCTCCTAAGCTTCAAGCTAAATGGGACGGACCGTACCGGATTGTGACAAGGATCAATGACGTAACCTACCGGATACAGAAAGGTGCAAGAGGTACCCTAAGATCGTCCATGTGGATCGACTGGCGCGTTATTATGGGGCCAATCATGCTCGGGACGAGCATGTCTTAGGAGGGCAGTGTTGCGCGCCACTATTAATGGTTTATACATGGCAACACTAGTTACCACTAGCGCCCTCTAGTATCGAGTAGCAGAACTAGGAGTCAAGATCCTTCTAGAAATTTCGGGACCGATATGTACTCGAACATTCTAGATGTTACTACAGTAGAAGGTTCTGGAAACTATCTGAGGGCCTATATAAGGCCGGTATAGACCGCGACCGAGTCAGTATTGAATTGGCGATACAAGCGAATACTTCGAAGCGATACAACTGCGAATTAAAGTGATCTGTAGTACAATTGTATTTTGTTATTAGTGTGGTTTTAGTTGTAATTAGTGTTCTGTAATTAAAGTGTCAATTTTGGTAATTCACTCGGCAGTTTTAATTGTCTCGAACCTCAAGCTCGTAACAATAGGTAGTACGAAATGTCATACATAACTGTACTTATGAACTAAATAGGGAGGTAGGTAGTTAGTTGTCAGTATCTTAATTATCTTCATTGTATTATAAGAGCAGGTCTGGATTTAGTAGGACGACCCCGTTTCCTTTTTTGTCCTATAGGTAGTGCTTTCGCTTCCATAGGTGGAGTCGCGAGCTTCAATCTAATAGCGAGCCCTAGAAGGTGTTTACAAACGTATTTTTTATGAAACTGTGGGCAAGTGCAGGATCCTTTTCTCCATTCTACATTTTGTGTTTCGTTTTTAGGCACTGTGACTTTCCAGAAAGCAAAATGTTTCATCTTGTAATCTTCAAAGTTTAACCACTGCTCACCGTACGATATCTCTCCTACTTGGCTACTACTTGGGATCAAGTATTCAGTGTATGCCGTGTTGGATGATAAAATCTTTATTCTTAAATCTTTCCTTGCCCAGCAATACCCATCGGTCCAGTCCTTCAGCTCAATAGTAGGTGTTTCAGGTAAAGGTTCTTTGCAGCTTTGTAAAGACCACTGAGCAACCATCTCAGTGGCAATGGTCAAGAAATGTGAAAGTGGAAGACGTTCACGTAAGGTGTTTTGGTCTTTTATGTTCCAATTGAATGCTTCTAATGCATTATTTGTGGCGGGTGAACACGGCGCTGCGCCTAAAAACCAATTTGGATGTTTCTTTAACCATTCTTCTTTAAAGTAGTGAATGAACTCGGTTTGAGTCTGCCATTTTTTCAACAAAAGCCTGTGATGCAGCATTAAATACTTCATATGATGTAGCATTATGTAGTGCGTCTATGTCTTGTATGATTTCTTTCTGTTTCGTTTTATTGTTGACGGTTTTCTGAACTTTTTGGTGCATATTTTTCTTCGCGTGAGCCCAGCACATACGAATAACTGGTGTGGTACCAAAAACTGCGATGAAAGCATTTCTTATACTCTGAGCAGCGTCACAAACTAAAACTTTAGGTTGCATCACGTGATCAAATAAAGACAGAACCTTTTCTTTAAGGCCATCAAAAATCATTTGAAAATCTTCTTGACGTTCATTCGTGGACACACCAAGACAAAGCGGATGGAACTTGCGGTTCTTATCAGTGGTACCAAGAACTAAAACGGGGAACCCTTGCCATATGAGTTTGTATGTGGCGTCTATGTGCAGTATGTCCGTGGAACAAACTATGTTGAGTAATTTTTTAGTTGACAATGCCAGACGAAAACTTGGTTCTTGCTCTTCTATCACGTGATAGCTGAACACGAAAACTTCATTTTCATCATCGGGAATAGTTGTTCGATCGAAAATCCATTTTTCAAGTTCACCTAAGTAAATTGCAGCTCTTCCGAACTTCTCGCGCCTTCTGTCATATAAGTAGTTGTTAAGTTGCCGTTTCGAAGGCGCCTTTATCCCTGTCATGTTGTTTAGAGCCTCTAATATAGCTTTTGGCTTTAGGCGTAAATCAAACAGCTTATTTATTTCTCTTTTAACGTTTTCCGGAATTCCGTACTCACTTCGCGTACCAATCTGGTCATGGTTGTGCTCTGAAGTGGTCTTAAAAATAAGAATATCATTACAGTCGTTCACAAACAATAAATACAACGCACAATCACACTGTGGCCCCTTGGATTTTACCTTGTTACAACGATAGAAACGTTTTTGGCCTTCATCACTGTCCCGAGTATAATTTCTTGACCAAGTCTTTTCATTACTCACAAATTTCTCCGCTTCTTGTACATTATAGCACCGTTTGATCAACACCCAACTTTTGTTACGACGATTCTTCTTCGCCGGTACCGATGGACCAGCTCCCTCTTCTTCATCCTCCGACTCAGAACGGTACACAGGTACCTCATCCATATTTTACAACAATACTAAGTTTCCTTAATAGATACTAAGTTAGTAGTTACCTAAGTAGATTTATTAGTTTTTTGACATCATAATATTAAACCAATAGCAACAAAAACTATTTAATTTCATAACTTATACAAACAAAACACGCAAGGATCGGTCGTTGCAAGCGCACTGCGCTCGGAACATCCATCCGACCTCGCGAAAACAGCCGAACGCGACCCGAACTCGATCGCGCGGGACAAACAGTTGAGGTATTTTCATCATTATTGAGAGTTAAAAATATATTTGATAACCAACAATAGAAATTATAATAGTTCATGCAAGTCGTAAAAATATGATTATTTTGTCAAAACCTTTGTTGTCAGTAACTTAGTAATCTTGTCGGAGGTTCAGTATTTTATTCGGAAGTTTTTTTTTGTTATTCGAAGATCTATTTTTTTTAGGAGAAATGTAATTTGACCGTTCTCTCCATTGTTTGTTAAATTTGTAATTTTTGTTCGGTATGTATTGGGTTTTTTTGACGGTAATTTATTATAATGCTGGTTAATTAGAATAATAGTCGGACACAGATCGCTGGAGATTAATTTGTTTTTCGGAACCATTATTATTTCCCTTTTATAATCCCGACGTTGACGGGGGTGGGGGTGTTCAACCACACCATAACCACGGCTACCTCCAGATTAAAATTATTAATTTTGGCCCAATCTACGCAGTATGAACTTATAGTATCTTGAAGTCTTGCACTTGCATGCTTGACTGCAGACTTCCCGGAGCGTCGATTCTTCACATCAGCTATGTGTTCTTTAACGCGGGTTTTTATTGGCCTTTTAGTTTGTCCCATGTAAGAGTGACCACATTAACAATCAAGCTTGTACACTCCTGCTTCTTGCATAGAGACATTACACTTGACTGATGGTAAAAACTGACTCATCTTCTTCGGCGGGATGAAGTATGTTTTAATGGAAGCACGCTTCAAGATGTAGCCAATGTTGTCAATTACATCTCTGACATATGGCAGTACAGCAGGCACACACTCGACTGTAACCGGCTTCACTCGTTCACTGTGATGTAGGCGCGAGATCCGAAGTTTGTTGTCGTGCAAAACTTGCTTGACGTGTTTGAGCTTGGCGGCCAGGTGCTTACTGTTACAGCTCCCTCGTGCTCTGAAACAAAGATTTTCCCACGGTGTCTGTAAAGTGCCCGAAACGTCGGGAATATAAAATAAGTTTTAATAGTTTTATAACTAGTTTTATTTAAATGGGCAACAGCATTAGCAGCATGTTCCTGATAACAGTTGTATAAAATAACTCCGGTTTTCAACCCGTGAGTTGTCAACCAGAGAGTTCTCTCTAGTTTGAAATCCAACTTCACAATGTCAAAACTTGTGACATAATATGGTCTCGACTTAGGCTGAGATATATAGACCGTACCTTGACTTTGCTCAGCCTACTTTCAGGCCTCTGTCACTTTTGCTACCTGCGTGAAATAATTACTTACAATCGCGAGGCGCCCCAGGGTAGATCGCAGTCGGGGCTAGCACGTTCTAGGCGATTGAATGTTAAAGTTTTTAACACTGTTTACGTGAATAGTTTTTGTAAATAGGTACTTGTTGAAATACTCGTCGAAATAGTTTTTGTTTAGAGTTTAGTATATTTATAAAATAGTTGAAAAAGTTTTAATGTTATTCAAGAATAATATTTATGTATATTACCTATCTATTTGATAAATTATAATGGCAAAAAGTCGTTCCTACTATAATTGTTGCGGGGATGGATGCTAAATGACCAATTAAAAGGATTCATATATATAATTTTTAAGTTACCGAAGGATAATGATAGGTGAATTTAATTCATTTTTGTTACATAGGTACTTATAGCGAAAAAGAATTAAGTAATAATTTAACTACAGAAGTAATACCTAAGTACTTTATTACAAAACTTAGTTGAAATTTACTTCACTACCCAAGTACCTACTTGCATACCTATACTCGTCTTTGTAATTAAAATATTTTAAGTTATAGTAGCAAAAATACTGAAATTAAAACTTTGTTTACCAGATTTTTAACTAAGTAGATTACGATCATATTTCAGTTAGGAATCGTATTTCGGGTTTATTTGTTTTTATGCTATCTAGGTACCTATACGAACCAAGCATCGCGATTCCCGACGAATGGCCTTGCAAGTTGCATGCATTAGGCATCACAGAACTCACATGGTAGATAATATGGTATATTATATTCTAAATGGGTACTTTACCTAAGTAACTTACTATTTCACAATGTATTTTTACTCTTTATTAAAAGCTCTTAGTAACCACGGAAAGTCCGTCGTGACGTAGGAAGGGCAAAAGATGCAAAGTAATACGGACAATCGCGCGCAGCGATAAAGTTTTATTTAGCTTGCGTGCGATTTATCTGATTAATAATAACTATGTAGGCTAATAAAACGTCGGCAAGCAGTCAACATCAAAGGAGTGCAACTTCTGTACGTAGTAATATTATTTATTCTGTGCTACTTTCGAGATAAGACAATGTCGGTATTTATAGAGCTAACTTTGAACTCGTGCTGAGTGCGCGCTTAGCAAAACCTAAGTCAACGAAATCGACAACTTACGTAAAACCCAAAATCACCGTATTAATTTTAAATTGTTATTTTTATGTTACTCGAATTATTTATAACAATAAATAGATAGTTTTGGGCCGTCTTCTATTTTTAAAGTAATTACAAATTTATTTCGAATTTCTTAAAATCTTTTATTTTCTTTCTTTTTTCTGATTTTGCACTCCTGTCATCCGCTCCCGTTCTCATACGCCCGTTTTCATTTCATGTAATAATAACTTATTAATTAAATACAGTTTAGACTGTTTTCGATTTTTAAATATATATATTTTTTTAAATTTTATACAGTAAAATTAAGAACATAATGAAGCATCCATTAATGTTTTGACTGTCTTCTGGGTCTTAGCATAAGTTTAGCTTAATCTTATCCCGATATAACTATAAATCCAGATTCAAAGATCAGCTACGTTTTTCGTAAGTAAAGTCTGAGCAAAGTCAAAGTACGGTCTATAGATCTCAGCCTAAGAGTTGACGCCTTAGTTGTTACACCACCCTTGATAGTGGATGATACGAGGTGGCTCAGAGGATAAGAGCTCCCTGAATTTTAATAGGATTCGAATAATCCGAGTTCGATATCTGACTGCACTAATGATAGTTAATTGGTGATTGAATTTTTCTTTTCAATTTGGCTAATCGAATTTATGGCTATAAATTAACCCCATATCATCCCGAGGTGTCGCAAGACGCGACAGAAGGAAATAATACAAGAGATTTACAGCAGCATCTTCCGGATAACAACTCTAAATATTTAAAAAAAAACTGCGGTTGTACTATATATGTAACTATGGTAAATATCTGCCCTATGAGGCAATCTATGGACGAGGCCTTTGTTCAGCTGTGGACCTATGATAGGCTGTAATGTTAAGAGGAGAGTACATAATTCTGGGCCAATTTTTTTAAAAATAATATATACAACATTCTTTAATCAAAATACATCGTAATTCTTTCCAAATATAAGAATGTTACACCTAATTGCCGTGTAGTTCCGGTGTCAGAAAATCCATCACCTCATTTCATCCCGTGGCGTGGAATTCTCGAGAACTCCACGGAAGACGCGCGACTTTTTGGCTCATATCTAGTTTGCGCGTTACACAATTAACATAAAATTCATTTTACTATGTATAATATAATTCGCTTCCATTCCATTCCGCCGCAATGTAATTTGAGGCTTACGGGGTGATATCCCGACGTACGCAGTCCACATTTATAAAAGTTAACTGCATAATAAATCATATAAACGCTCATGAGTTGTGAGGCTTTTAGGTTCTTTCACAAATACATTCAACCGCTTATTAATTTGGAGGGGCAGGACATGTTATTGCAGTCTATCTATACTCGTTGTTGAACAACAACATACAGTAAAAAACAGACATGCAGTCCAACAATCCATTCCAGTCCATTCGTGGCAAAAATTTGTTCCTTAATATAATTTTTGTTGGTTGCAGACTGAAGTTCATCCGCCTGACTATCTCACATCTGAAACGGTTTACATCATACCTAGCCCTAAAGACCACGAGAAAATCAGTTTTAATGTTCTTGAATTAGACAAGTGGCCAACCAATGAAACCTTTGGCTTAGACGATTCTCAAATGAGTGCTTTCAAATTCGCTCTTACAAGACAATTTGCCGTCATACAAGGTCCACCTGGTACTGGCAAAACGTTCATTGGGGTCAAAATTGCATCTATGCTACTTACGAATTTGTCTCTAGAAGGCACTCCAATGCTTGTCATATGTTATACAAATCACGCCCTTGATCAATTTCTAGAAGGCATCCTAGATATAACAACGAATATTATTAGATTGGGAAGTCAAAGCAAAAGTAATATTTTACAAAATTACACTTTAAATAATATGAGAGGGAGAATCAAGTCAAAATACTCTTACCTCTACGCTAGTAAGAGAGCAGAATTAGAAAGGTTATATAAAGAAATGACGGAGATCCAAACAGAGGTAGATAAATGTGAAAAAGAAATTATTTCTTATACAACTCTCAAACCGTTTTTAAAAATTAATAACAAACCATTTGAATTAAAATCGTCTAGCGAAGATTCTATAACTAGTTGGTTGTTTGGTCATTTGGATCATACACCTGAGAATCCAAATGATGAAGAGGATTTAGATGATTGGGAGAAGCAATGTGAAGA
This sequence comes from Parnassius orleans, assembly GCA_029286625.1. NCBI lineage: Eukaryota > Metazoa > Arthropoda > Insecta > Lepidoptera > Papilionidae > Parnassius > Parnassius orleans. The sequence continues at coordinate 477,511 of JAGSMP010000084.1, forward strand.
CTTAAGCATCAGTGATCAAGTTGAAACATGTTTTTCTGAAGAATGGGCGCTAAAAGAAATACAATCAATGAAAAACAGCATTAAATATGTTGGAGATTTGACTGATGACAAAGATAAATCTCAAAAGATGGTTGAAAAATTACAAGAGCAAATCACAAAACTTCGAAACAGGTTGAATTATTTTAAGGTATGTACTCGAATCCTGAGGTAATATATTTCAGTTGAATATAGTGCCGTAGCTTGTGTTGGCGGCGTAAGAGAATCCATCACACCATGTCGTAAGAGGCGACTATGGGATATTCCAAAATGATCTCGCTATCAAGCTATTTCTAATTTGTTTTGTGTTGTTAATTGTGTCACATACATGATTGTAAGCTGATTTAAAAAAAAGTCCCGCTGGGTTTCTTCTTCCCAGGACATATGTATTTTTTTTCGAACCAGTGGTAATTAAACAAAAGAGTGACTTTCAATAAGTATTTATAATCTATATTACGGAGGTTACACGTTAAGTTTGGCGTCAGTTCAGTCTGTGACCTTGATCACGTATAGACTGATGGCTGAATGATGGATTGACGGGCGGTATTAGACGATAAGTCAGACTGACGATCAGTCCAACCGAAAACTTCTACGCGATAACACGCATACGCATTAGATATGGATTTTAACAAGAAAAAATTAAAGAATTCACGGCGATAGTTGGATCTTAGGGTATATATCCAACTAATATATATAATTTTCTTTTTCACATCTTCTACATTAGCTTGGGGTTTTATTTTTTTCAAAATTACTAATAGTTTCTGCATCGCCTCGTTTCTCTTATATTTATTCACATGTTGGTTATTCGTTTTATCCCAAAGAATAGGTAAAACTTCTAAAGTTCTCTTCTAAAGTGACGGCTCCGTGGCGCAGTGGCTTAGCAATGAGTTAAAGCGCTGGGGGCCGTGGGTTTGAATCCCGCACGGAACAAGTATTTGTGTGGCCTGCAAATAATTGTTCCGGGTCTGGATGTTTGTCCTTGTGTAATTTATCTTTGTAAACTGCCTCCACGGTACATGAGAAAATCCTAATGTGGGGGTAACGTTTAAAAACAAAAGTTAGAATAAATTCTTTCTCCGGGGCTAATGGTTGAGAAGGGGACGTCAGGGGTGGCGGGGGAGTCGGCGCATGCGGCGACACGGCGTGCGACTCCATCGCTGTCTAAGCGGTGACTGACGTCAGACTGATAGCTATGAAACACACGTTCAGTCTGGCATCAGTCTGACCAGACTGACAAAAATTATTAAAATATTTAAATAATCATCAATCCGGACAATCAATCCATCAGTCTACGCGTATACAGTCAGTTTCCCGTCATTCTGACATCAATCATGGATTGAACTGACGCCAGATTGAGCGTGTAACCTCCGTCTATTGAATAAAAAAATTTCTGGTTCTGATCTTATGGCTTCCGATAGATGGTGTTGTACAACGATCGTCAATCCGCATGGCAATGAAGGCAAATCCTTTCTATTATGGAGGAGGCCCATATCCAGCGTTGGACAAAAAAAATTATGGGAGAAGTTAATGCCCTATGTGCATAGTCTACGTTTATTAAAGTTTACTGCATAATAAATAGCATAAACTAATAGAGATATTAGAGATTGATATTGGAGATTACCTACTTTTTCAACCGACTTCAAAAAAGGAGAAGGTTGTCAATTCGACTGTATTATTTTAACTTTTTTCTAGGTGAACCGATTATGATGATTCCTTTTTTATTTAAAAGCTGGTGCTTCTCATGTGGTCACATATAAATTTGATCAAGATCTGACCAGTAGTTTTTGAGTTATCCTTAATAATGCGTATTTAATTGACTTCGAGTACATTGATGATGTTCTCATTTTGTTTATATTGAAGTTGGTTGTACTTAAAATTTTAATTTTACCACTTGTTTATGTCGATATTGAATAATTTACTAATCACGAAAAATTACTTTAATTATGCAGAAAATCATGACAATGGCACATAAAGGAGAATATGCGAACAGCGATGTAATGGAAGTCGAAGATTTGTATCAGTTATCTCCAGAAAAAAGATGGTGTGTCTACTTCAACGCAACGGCAGCTTTAAAAGATAAACTTATGAACAAGATGAATAATTTAATGGTTTGAAAAATATTAAAATTATTTTGCTTAGTACAAAGTTATCCAAATTTTAGTTAATTGAGTTATTGTCGATATTATATAAAATGTCAATGCCGAGATCTCTGAGTCAGTTCTAAAATAATAAAGCTGGCTTCGAAGAAGTGCGTTAAAGGTGCCAGAGATCTGGCATTGCAATGGCAAATCCATCCATCAAGGCTCAAGTTTAATTTGAGATATTGAATTCATTACTCAGAGTTAGTGGACTTCACGTTATATTGTTTCATACGTGGTAGAGCCATGCTGCAGCTACATTAATAGTATAGTTGTAGCACGAATGGGTCGGCTCGACCGGGGAAGGACTACGCTCTCACAGAATACCAGCGCAAAATAGCAACTTAAAGCTGCTGTGTTTCTTATGGTGAGTGTTTTTTTTTATAGGATAAGGTGACAAACGAGCACACAGTCCACCTGATGGTAAGTGGTTGCTGTGACGCATAGACATCTACATCTATCCTCGATTAAGAATCAAAATGCAAATGCGTTGAAAGATGTAGAGAGATATAGAGAACAGGAGACCCTTTTTACTGGAAACGAGGCATTCCATCTAAGTACTCACGGGTGACAACGTACCTGCATTTTGATTCGCAAACGTGGATAGATGTAGATGTCTATGGGCCACAGCAACCACTTACCATCAGGTGGACTGTGTGCTCGTTTGTTACCCTTATCCTATAAAAAAAACACATGTATTTAACGTGCCTCGAGCGTGTACAATACATTTAGTTTTATAGTTTCTGATGCACACAGAAAGTGATTGGAATTCTTTATCCTGACCGTCTGTACCAAACGTCTTGGGACTTTCAAGATAATAGTGAATTGCCATTTTCTGGCCTAACGTGTTTACAATCTATCAACACTTGAGATCAAATGGGATCTTGGTCATACATACAAATTTCCCTAATCACATTTTCTTTACCGTCTACATATTGACACTTGAAATTGCAATTCATAATTTCAGCACCTGCGGTAGTAGGAATCCATCACGGTTCTAAATTAATTTTTTTCAAACACGTCAATAATTTGCAGTCATTAATTTTAAAATACTTGGACGTAAAGTTTATTGGTTTTAAAGGAGCAACATAACGCGTGTAGCGAAGAACTGGAGGAAGTGAGCACATTACTGGACGGTGAGCTGGTGCGCACGGCGCGAGTGGTGGGGGTGACCACCAGCGCCGCCGCGAGGAGGCACGGCTTGCTGAGGAAACTGCTGTCACCGATAGGTATGTACTCTTAACTGTGTAGAAAAGTTTTATATAAATAATAGAATCTGAATTGACAGTAAAGCTAAGTGAATATATTGAATGCATTACTGTTTATTCTTATCTTTCTCTGATTTTGGCGCTTTTGTTCCAGTAATTGTTGAAGAAGCGGCAGAGGTTTTAGAAGCGCACATAGTGGCTTCCCTCACAAACCACTGCAAACATCTCATACTAATCGGTATAGTATATTTTACTAACCATTTGTTAATTGTTCCAAAATAGTTTTAATGGATATAACTCTTGCGGTTCAGAATATCTTTAAATTATGTTTTTTCTAGTCGTAGATTGTTATTTAACTTTTTTTTTATAATTTTCAGGCGATCACAAGCAACTTCGCCCAACTGCCGCACATTACAAACTGGCAAAAGACTACAATCTGGAAATATCTCTTTTCGAACGCATGCTCCGTAATGGCGTACACGCGCGCACTCTCACTACACAGCGACGAATGCGTAGCAACTTTGCTCAGTTGCTCGTACCGATCATTTATGAAAAACTGGATTCCCATCCTTCGGTACTGGCTTATCCTGATGTAAGGGGGATGAAGGATAATTTGTACTTCTATAACCATAATGAATTAGAAGATTCTGAGGTTAGTTTTGTTACTAACCTATTAGGTTTATTAATTTTAATGTCTTTGACAGTAATATATTTATATAATATCTTTATACGGGGTTGACTGTACACAAAAAAATATTTTAAGCCTATATTTGACAATTTTTTAATTTTTTTACTGTCCCATGGTGGAAAAATTGATTATTCTAATTAATTCGGGCCGATTGATTTAATGATAATAAATAACAAATGTGCCAGTGTGAACCAGAGTGACCGACATATCCCAACGGCTTAGTAAGCTGAAGTGGAATGAGCCGGCAATATAGCTCGAAGGACCGACAACCGATGGGGAAAAAAGGTTCTCGAGTGGCAGCCTCGTACCCTTAGGCGAAGTGTAGGGCGACCCCCCACTAGATGGAGTGACGACCTGGTAAGACATGTAGGAAGTCGATGGATGCAGGTGGCTCAGGACCGTGCTTTGTGGCATTCCTTGGGGGAGGCCTATGTTCAGCAGTGGACTTGTGAAGGGCTGTAATGATGAGGATGATGAAATAACAAAAAAAAATACAATCAAACCAAATCTTAAAAAGAAAGATAATTTTTTAACGCTTATCAAAAGCCTTATTTATCATTCTTCTTCTTCATCATACCTTAACCGCTGCAGAACTGGCCCTATCTCTTTGTAGGGAGGATTTATCATAACTCATAACCGTCCCGCATGAGGTATACGTTTTTTTTTAATAGATTAAGGCTCACAAACGAACACACAGTCTACCTGATGGTAAGTGGATGCTGTGGCCCATAGACATCTACATTTATCCTCAATTACGAATCAAAATGCAGATGCGTTGTCACCCTTGAGGACTGATGGAATGCCTCGTTTCCAGTAAAAAGGGCCTCCGTTTCTCTACACTCACCATACATAACACAGCAGCATTAAGCTGCTATTTTACGCTGGTATTCTGTGAGAGCGTGATCATACCCCGATCGAGCCGACCCATTCGTGCTGCAACCACAATATAGCTGCAGCATGGCTCTACCTCTATTTTTTAACGTGGTAGAGCCATTATGCAGATATATTATGATCGGCTCGACCGGTATATTATGGTGGGCGATCCGCCACTAGATGAAGTGACGATGATTACGAGGCTGACACTGAAAGTTTTTAGAACTTGTAAACAATATAATAAAAAAATAAGTTCAAATTTTGAAAATGGAACTCTTTGCCAATATTATTGTGTATGTATTTTATTAATTTGTTTACGATTTCGCGGCCAATTGAAAATTGTCTGTGTCACGTCAGCATGAATTTAACGCGAGAAGATTTTCGTACAATGATTTTTTATGACTTTCGATGTCATTTAAGTCAACAAGAAAGAAGCCCCATTTCGTGCCACTGTTTACAACTGGTTTAATGAGTTTAAACGTGGTCGCACTAATCTCACCGATGAGCGTGAGGGACGGCCTTCTACGGCGACGACTGAAGATAACATCAGTATTGTGCGGCGTATGATAGAGACTGACAAAAGAGTGACTTATCAGCAGATTCGGACAAGCTTAGGCATCGGTATGAGTCAAGCGCACAAAATCCTCCATGAACATTTAGCGGTCAGGAAGCTTTGTGCCCGGTGGATACCTCGTAATTTGACAGAGGCCCAAAAACTCCGACGTGTTGATTGGTGTTCGACATACTTACGGGTGACGAAAGCTGGATTTATTGTTATGATCCTGAAACTAAGAGACAGTCTGCTGTCTGGGTGTTTCCTTCCGAAGAGATGCCAATTAAAGTGAAGAGAGGTCGAAGCGTGGGAAAAAAGATGGTGGCCTCGTTCTTTGGAAGGACAGGTCATTACGCAACAATTGTTTTAGAGGATCGAAAAACAGTTACTGCAGAGTGACCTAACATTTGTTTGCCACTTGTCTTGGAAAAAGTTCGGGAGAAACGACCTCGCAGTAGGATCCTCCTTCACCACGACAACGCCTCGTCGCACACCGCCAAGCAAACAATCGACTACTTGGCGACGTCAGACGTGGAATTACTGGGTCACCCGCCCTATAGCGCCGACCTCGCACCTTGCGATTTTTATTTATTTCCGAAAATAAAAGAAAAACTTTGAGGAAAACGTTTTATGGACGCCGAGGAAGCAGTGGCTGCGTTTCAAAATGCCGTCGAAGACCCCTAAGGACGAGTGGGCAAAGTGCTTTTCTCAATGGTTCCATCGTATCGTTCGCAGACACTATTTTGAAAAGATATAATAAAACTAATAACTTCCTAGTTTGTTCAGTTTTTGATTTTCTAAGAACTTCAGTGTCACCCTTGTAATGACATTATTTTGACAAACTAATTATCCCACTGTAAGTCCGCTTCTCTGTCTTACAACCAAGATGTTAGGGAATGCACAAATATACACATATTGATGCTTATTATTAAATGACTTACACATTATTAAAGTTAAAGTTACAGCCTATATACGTCCCACTGCTGGGCACAGGCCTCATCTCATTTCTGAGAGGGTTTTTATGGCAAGGAAGTGTCCGCCGCGCTGCCCCAATGCGTGTTGGCGAACTTCACGTCTTCGAAATATTTTTTTTCTTATTTCTCAGACATGCAGGTTTCCTCACGATGTTTTTCTTCACCGCCGAGCACGTGGTAAATCAGCACTTAAAATTGCAATTAACAATTTCATTGGTGCCGGCGTGGATCTGAGCTACAACAGCTGTTACATTATTAAACAAATTACAATTACCTTTATGTAATTAGTAGAATTAGGCGTTACTTTGCGGAAATCTGGTATATTAAAAGATGTTAAAAATTAATTATCTAAGATCCGCATAAAAAATAAAATAAAAATGATGATGAATGATATCCCTCAACTGCGACTTCAAGTTTGAAGAGGGAGCTTAGTTTATTAATGTTTAACATATTTACCCTTATATATTATGTAATATGTACACTAGTACATTAATAATAATCTATATTTTATCTTTTGTAGGGCTTAGAAGATAGTTGGAGTCACAAAAATACATTCGAGGCGAAATGGTGTTTGGCGCTTGCGAATTATTTACGACAGATGAAATATAAAGCTGAGGAAATAACGGTACTGGCCACATACACTGGACAGGCTACTCTTATGAGAGACGTAAGTAGAAGAGGCCTCGGTAGCACGGTGGCTAAGTTTTAGTTAGTTCTATCGGCCGCGGGATTGGTTTCCGCATGACGTTGACTCCCTCGTTGGTCTAATGGTCGTAAACTCCACTACTAATCATAAGGTCTCGGGTTTGAATCTCTAGTCGCCCCAAAAATCTTTTATTGGGTTTTTCTGTCGAGAAATTCTCAGTAACGCCCGTTATGTCCCGTTGGTCTTGCTCCTCGTCCGCTTGGACTATGAGAGTAAGAGAATAAAGATTACTCCTGCAGTTGCGCATATATTTGGGCACTATAATTCTGTCCTGAGCCTACCTAGTCTTCGTTGAGACTTGCCGCCGTGACCAGAAATCGATCTGGAGGACATTATTTTCGCGTAAGTATTTTTTTTTTCAAAAACTTTAAAAAATCCTCGACAATAATATGACAAAATAAACCTTTTTAATATGTTGTATACTTTTGCCACAAGCCCCACTATTATTATGCATAGGCCTCCTCTTATTCCCTACCTCCGAGAGTGTGCTTGCCACACTCTCGCACTAATATAACAATAGGTATTATATTAGTAGACTTCAGATATCCTAGATATTTTAATTTATTGCACACGTTGGTTTACTCACTATATTTTCCTTCACCATTAAGCACGTGATGAATTCGTACTTTTAATTTCAATTCATACATTCATTATAGCCTATTAAAAGTCCTCGGCTGAATTTACCCCCCCGTTTCTGTTTGTTATTAGGAAGACACTGCTGTCCATCTCTGGTTTGTAGTGGATATTCTTACACCGTCACTATACGTTATTATTGCACGCCTCATAACGCGAAGCGTTATAGGTGTGTTCTACTCTCGACATGTCAAGGTCAAGCAAATTTGTGTTCTTAAAATGCTTCTATTATAACCATATTCCACTTATATGATAATATGAGTAGCCGTATATCAAGAAAACACTCTAATTCATTCATCTTACATTTTCTAAAAAATCATTTTATATTGCTACTTTGAAAAAGAAACGGTTTGAAAAAAAAATTTACGTGGACGTCCGGATGTTGATTTTGTATGTGGTCACGAAAACTCCCGAAAAAATTGACGGATCGAGACCGGGTTTTTTTATTAGCTTCAGAATTACATCAACTGGTTTCCTATTTCATATCAATAGCCTAGTACGCGTAGTTTGTTAATAAAATGATTTTAAACTTTTATAAGTTTTATTATAAATTTAAAGGCACTGTATATATATATTTTTAGCATTTGATAGACAAAGGACAAATGTACCATACAGTCTATATCGATTTTATATTTTGTGTAATCGATTTATTTTGGTAAACATTTTTTTTCCTGTAGGTTTTTCCTTGTTTTCTACCTGTTAAAATAATAGAGCGCTAAATTTAATACACGTAAATAATATATTTTAAAAGTCAGGAATACAATATATTTTTTTCATCTAAATTAAATGAAACGCTCATGAGGCGTGCACTTTTGGATTTTCCAAACTATTATTACAATCCGACGGATCAATCCCACGAATGGACAAATTTTTCAAGATCGCACTCTCTTTAAAAGAATTAAGTCCATTATTTTGTGTAAAAACTTTTTAAGCATGACACTTAATATCGTTTTATTTGTTGTAATCATACCGCTTTACCTTTATATAATTTATTAGATGATAGGACTCCTTTTCTGCGTAGGAGTCCGTCTGGGTAGGTTCCACCCAGTTTAAATATGTCTGCTGACTACTTGTTGCACTGCTGTGTTCCGGTCTCGAGGATACAGACTATTATATATTAGACTGTGAGGCATTCCATTGACTGCAGGTGCCAAGGAGCTGCAGTAGCCACTTACCATCAGATGGACTGTTGGTTCGTTAGTCACTTCAGTTTTTTTTTTTAATATACTTAAAATAATTTTGTTACAGCTGAGCAAAAAATATGATTTGTTGAAGGACGTCAAAATCACCGTAGTCGATAATTACCAAGGCGAGGAGAACAGGATAGTCATATTGTCTCTAGTAAGGAGTAACAGAGACGGCAAGATTGGGTTTCTAAATGCGGGAAACAGAATTTGCGTGGCAATGTCTCGAGCGAAAGAAGGTTGGTGAATAATTTAGCAAATATCCTTGACGAATATATAATCGCGAATGTTAATATATTATAGTTCTCCTTATATTAATACATGAAGGGAAAACTATGTACCCTTTTTTAAGAATATTGCGCGCACAGAAAAGTGTGAGATTTGGCACAGTAAAAGTTTATATGGAGAAGGAGTATAGAAAGCTAAAATTTGCATATAATATGTGTTACAAATACATTAAATAAAATAAAAACAAAAAAGTCTGTGGTCATACACTTGCTCGGTGTAGAAATTCTCTCCAAATAATATAATATAATCACTAACAGATTGCTGAATGAGCTGTGAAGTCCCTTTTTGATTAGTCAAAAAAAGTAAAAGTAAAAAAAAGTTAAGATTAGGCAAAAATGCGTTTATTTTATATGTTATATATTTATTAGATATCTACGTTTTACATTTTAATGTGCAGTTAAAAGTGAAATACAGCTTGCCTAATATACAAACTAAAAAAAATTATGAATTACAATCGAATTTCGACCCCTGGGCGACAACTAGTATTAAGTACCTAAATCGCACTTATATTAAATAAAACCGTTAACTATCACTGTTTTCCCAAGATCCTAATCCTGGATGCGGCAGAAGTTTTCGTGAGTAGGGTTATTACAGTAGGTTCAGTGAAGTTTCGATTAAAATCCTTATCTTTAACTAATCGTTCTTCCATATAATAATAAGAAATACTAATATACACTTCGAGCGTATCGTTTTACAATAAAAACGTTAATTCGAGTTAATAGCAGTTATGAAAATCCTTTTTTGTTATTTTTTAAAGTAATGTGCTGCAAAAAAAAACCGACACGGTAATTAAATATGAGATAGAATGTTACCATAAAAACTATACTCTTATATATTCTTTGCAAATAATAAAATAATGCATTTCGAAAACATAAAACAACAAAAACAAAGAAAAAAAGAAAAAATTTAAATCGCATGTAACTGACTACTGTTCGTGAATATTTATGCTTGACTTCAACATGAGCGTCGTGGTTGTGGCAACACTGTTACGACATTATTCTTGTAGCTTTGTTCATCAACATCATTAGGAGCCTGCAGAAGCTGCTGAAGTTCACTACTGGACATAGACCTTTTCCAAGATGGCCCACTTATTGTTATAAGCCCCATTTTTGGGTCTTCGGCTTTACGCAATCAATTACTGTCTACCTTGAGCAGATCGTCGTTTTTTTTTCAGTTACTTATAAGCCAGCATTTGACAATGCAACAATCCTACCTGGTGGTAAGTGGTGATGAAATCTTAGGTGGTAAATCACACTTTCTTAGCGGAGCCTATTCACTCTTGTCTTGAAGACACACACCTTGCTATCGGAGAGTAGTGATAATTTACTTAAACCCGTCTTCATGACACGTCTACTCCATCGGTTGTCACTTTTGTGACAGATAAGCTTAGTCCATTTTGCCTTTCCAACTCGGAAGACTGTATCGGTGATCTTGGGGCTGCGGGGCATTTCTTCGAGCTTCGTTTTTCTTCTTCCGTTGTAGATAAAATTCGGTTGGGAGTTTTACGTTATACAGCCATCTATCGAAAACTGGGAGGTCTTTGGGACTTTTTTTGGGTTCATAAAACGAAGATTATTAGTAAAGTATTAATTTCTAGTAAGGGGATCACTGGCCTGATGTAGAGGCGAAGTGCAGGTGCCGTTCTGCCTTGTCTCACGGACAGCCTGCTGGCGGAAGAAGCCGATGTGATAGCCGTTGGTAGGATGATAGGCCAACAGTCGGTTAGGCCACGGCTATAAGTAGATTCAAGTTCTGCACTCCTAGGAAATTAAGAATTCCTAAGCGTTAACTAGCTCCGGCAGAAGAAATAAGCAGAACAGTTAAAATAATTGTTATTGTTAAAAAAATAAAAACTCACCCCAGCGAGATCAAATGCACTTCATCATCATCATCATTACACAGATCGGACAGAATATTCGAGATTTTTTTTAATTAATTTTTCTTCAGCATTTGCCTATATTACTTATTCTGAACCTTCTCTGCAAATTTGGCCTGTTATTGCAAAATAACCCTGTATATATGAGGGGGCAACAAGCATGCGGTTCATCTAATGGTAAAAGACTACCGCCGCCCATGAACAACTGCAACACCATGGGAATTGCAGATGCGTCACCGGCCTTTTAAAAAACAGTAGGTTCTTTTCTTGGTTTTACTTTATAAGTCGATTCCACAAGGAAGTTGTGCGATGATATTTGTAAGGCATTCAGATGCAACGTTACGTCTTCTTCAATTAACCATAGTCGTTCTTACACAAATTAAACTTCGTTGCTTTAACCGTTGCAAATTCGGTCTAAAAATAATTTACTGTTATATTTATTTGATTTTTTTTTCAATTGTTTCAGGTTTTTACATTTTCGGTAACATGGACGTGCTCCAATCAGCGAGTTCGATATGGAGATGTATAGCTGATAAATTGAAGGCGCAAAACGCTATAGGAAAAAGGATTGTGCTGTGCTGTGAGACGCACAAACAAAATACGTACAACGTTCGTAAAATTTAGTTGCATTCTGATTTATAGTGCAATTGTTCAACTTTTGTGGGAATCGTTTGCCGGTGGAAATTTTTTTCTTTAGAAAAAACGATACCCCCACATTGAGATTTCCACCTGTATCGTGGAGGCAATTAACATACACAAATTGCACACGAACAAACATCCAGGCCCAAAACAATAACTTGTAGGCCATACAAATAATTGTTCCGTACGGGATTCGATCGCGCGGCCCGTAACGTAACGCCGTAACTTATCGCAAATGGCTTACCATTGCGCCACGGAGCCGGTAAATGATTCTGGAATGGCGTTTTATTTTTTCATAATGATAATATAATGTAATCTTAAATAAGATTCATTCATACATACGTGACCAAAACGATTAGGCGTTTGACAGCTAAGACGTCATTAGAACTAGGGAACACGGAACGGTGATTGGTCACTAGCGGAAGCGCGGGGATAGAGACGGGGTGCGGGCGCAGAAACCGCATTCCTGTCATGCGCGTATTGTTTTGGCCAAGTTGTAATACATTAATTACAATCTGTCTAAAGTTTACTGCTTAACAAAGACCTCCCCCATGGAATGCTTTATAGGGGGAAGCAGATTCAACGAACGTTTCGCAAGCATTCTCAGGTAGAATGAACAAAAATGGTCCGAACCAATTTAGAAATCCGTGCACAGTAATTTACTTGTGGAGATTTAAATAACTGTTATAAGGTTCCGTAGATATTTGCCATAGTTACCACGCTTGACATGTGGGTTGGTAGTTTTATTAGGTTAAGTTTAACTTTTTAAGTTAGAAAGTTAAGTTTAACTTTTTTAAGTTGTTGTCAGAAAGTTAAGTTTGACATTTTTTAAGTTGTTACCAGAAAGATGCGGCTGCACATCGTCTAATTCATTTCCTTCTGTAGCCTCTTACGACACTCATGGGATGATATTAGAGTAGTGGATTTTCTTGACGCGACTATATAGCGATATTAATATAGAAATGGAATGTTAGTTTGTTATCTGTACTGAAATATTTTTAATCTATTAAGAAACAAGTTTATTTTTAACAACTTCGCTGCCACCTATACATCCCCAAATTTCAACGTGGTGGCCAAATATGATATATGTTTTTTTAATTTAAATTAGTTAATTATATACTTTTTTTAATATATTATGATAATTAACCTAAGGGGGACGGTATTTAGTGGGAGGGGAAAATACACGCACCGGTGCGTTTTCAGTTTATTACAGGTTTTATGGTGTTTTTGAATCATATACACAGCATTTAATCAACTGTAACTTTTATTACACTCATCTTACATATCGCTAACAAAATAAGAATCTTATTACACATTTTTACCTAACAAGCAAACATGTTTATCTTATAACCAATACAAATAAGGCAGGAATTATAATTACGGTTCAAGTTCTGAATGGTAATTATCAAAGCACTGTACACATAGTCCAGGCTTGTCAGAACAGTCGTCACAATACCAGGAGTGTCAGTACGCTTTTTGTTCTTGGTGCACTGGCGGCATGGCTTTCGCTTGAGTCGCCCATTTGGTAAGGTTTCAACAGTTTTCTTTATCTGATGAGAAACCAGTCTTCTTTGGATATTTGAAGGTCTTTCTGGTCGATTTTCTGGTAACAGAGCATTTATGACATTCATCCGGTAATCATAAAGAGTCATTTTAGGTTGCCCTGAATATTTGTTGTAAATCTTCATTGAATTGATGAAGAGCAGCTGGAACGTGTGGATTGCTACCTTTAGATACCAACGTAAAGTTTTTCTTTCGCAAGGATAGAAGAAGAATAAGAGCTGTTCCTGCCTGTCGACTCCTGACATATAGTCGTTATATTTTGATATGGCTTCCGGCTTATGAGTAACTTGGCCACGTTTGTTTGCGACTGGCACCATTCTATCTTCATACTGGGTAGTAATATAAAGGACAGGACGTTTGTCCTTCCACTTGCCAACATGCACTCCTGACTGAAACATTAAGCAGTTTTCCCCTTTCTTTAAAGTTTTTTGAACTACTTCTCGCGGATTTTCTTTTAAATCTTTCCGCAGAGTGCCGGTGCAATATGTATTATCAAGCAGCTTCTTCGCAGGCATGTCCCTTTCCTGTGATTTCTGTGTTTTTTCCGCCTGCATATACTCGGGATTTTAATATCAAGCCATCTGGCTCTGTCAGCATGTACAATTTTATGCCATATTTATGGCGTTTGTTCTTAATAAATTGCCAAAAACTCAGTCGCCCTCTCCATAGTATCATACTTTCATCCAGGGACAACTGCGCTGCAGGATAATAGCATTCATTCATCTTGTTGTTGAAGTAATCAATAATACTCCGTATCTTGAACAACGGGTCCCCACTCTCTTCTTCTGAGCTAAAATGCAAGCATCGCATTATGAGGAAAACCTATTCCTGCTCATTTGTTGTCTAAAAATTGGTATCGAGAACAACCTATCCGTTCTCCAGTAGTTTTGTAGTCGACTGAGAGGGATAGTTCCCATGTGGAACAACAATTCAAGAAAAATCCTTAGCTCCGGAACAGCGATCGCTTTCCATCCAATTATCCTTGAATGATCTCTTCTTTGTCCTTCTTGTCTCCACTCAGTTCTTTGCCATTTATTTTTATCCATCAACCTTTGTGCCTGTGCATTTGTCTCCATACAAATCATGGACAAAAAATCTTCGGTGAAAAAGAAGTTGAAATAATAGGATTTGCTCCAGTAACTTCACCAAAAAATTCGTTACATTTTGTGAAATCAATTTGTTTCATCTCACCAATTGCTGTCCAATTAGAGTAGTCCAATTAGAGTAGAGTAGTTGAGCCTGCCGCAGATGGTTGGTTTGGTTGGATTTGTTCCTGTGAGTCTGATGCAGGTGATGGATTTGACTGCAAGTCTTGTCCCTGGGCTGGGGATGACAATAATCGATGTGTAGTAGGTCGCAATTATATATTGAATAGGTTCACCTCCTCACCTTCACTCTCTGATGCCGAATTCTCTGATGTCGTCCTCAGAATCGGTACCATACAGTGCCTCTTCTATATCACTGTCACATGTAACATAAAATGCCTTTTAAACTCATAAAGGCCTTGTTCAGAGTCCATTTTTATTCGCAAGAAAAAACAGAACCGTTCATGATAGGAAAAAACCACAAAAACTCAACGGAATTTTAGAAATTCAAGCGTATTGCCGCTTCAAAAACAACTTTCCTGGCCCAATGCCGGCGCTGCACTGACTGAATGAACTTTACTAAGCGAGAGCACGCACCGGTGTAACACACACAAAAAACACATACAGTCGAATTGAGTACCGTCTCCTTTTTGAAGTCGGTAGAAAATATCCTCTACCGCATATCGTCGTTTGACGTGGTAGAGCCACGCTACAACTATATTATAGTTGTAGCACGAATGGTCGGATCGACAGGGGTTGGACCACGCTCTCAGAGAATACCAGCTTAAAGTAGCAGCTTAATGCTGCTGTGTTTCGTATGTTGAGTGTAGTGAACAGGATATCATTTTTCTGGAAACGAGGCATTCCATCTTAGTCCTCAGGGTTGACAACGCATCTGCATTTTGATTCACTTACCATTAGATGGACTATGTTCGTTTATCACCCTTATTTTATTTAAAAAAAAATTAAACCTGTATTACACGTTTAAATTTAAATTGTAAATAAACAATTGGATTGTATAAACTGTGAAAGTATACTCGGTCTATAAAATCAACATGACATTATCAAAATCTGACCTTGGAAATACATTTTACATGGCAGAGCCACGCTATAGCCATAATACTATTACTCGACGGAAGGACCACGCTCTCACTGAATACTAGCATAAAATAGCCCTTTAATGCTGTTGTGTTTCGTATGGTGAGTGTAGAGAACCGGAGACCCTTTTTACTGAAATGAGGCATTTCATTTTCGCCCTCAGGAATTCCAAACACCTCCATTTTGGTCCTTAGTCGAGGATAGATGAATCTGGGGGCTACAGCTTTCACTTACCATCAGTTGGAGTGTGTGCACGTTTGTTACCTTTACTTCTATAAAAAGTCGTTTCTTATGATGGTAAATACAGTATCAGACGCTTCGCACCTTTGGCTCTCCTTCACACCGCAAGCCTAGGTACTTGGCATTAGCTTATATACAAAGGACTGCCTCGTTGGTCTAGTAAACTAGTGGTCATTACGACTGGTCTTCATGTGGTCCGAGCTCAAATCAGAGGTGGAACCAAAATCAGTTATTGGGTTTTTCTGTCGGAATTTTTCAGTAGCAGCCCGGAGTCATGTTGGTATTTCACTCCCGTGCCTTGGAAAGCACGCAAAGCCCTTGGTCCTGCACTCTCTCAAGTCGTGTCGGATTGCGTTCCAGTCGAACTATGAGAGTAAGGAATAGAGAGTGCACCTGTGCTTGCGCTTACACTCGGGCACTATATTCCTGTCCTGCACAGATGGCTAGTCTCCGTGGAAACTGGCCGCTGTGACCTAAATTCTGTCTAAAGGCTATTATATGTAAGGTGATTATAGCTCCATCTATCGGAAACACCAATATCTTCTGGGTATTTCGCTTAGACGTCATTCAGCTAACATGGGACGAGATGGGAGGATGTATTCTCAGCACTACACATTTATACTTTGAAAAAATAAATAAAACTTATGATAAAATTCTAACCTATTTTGACTGCGGTAAGCTTTTTAATAAGAACAAAGAACGTGCTATTAATGTTGCAAAATGAATTATAAATCATAGGTTATTCACCTGACAAATATTAGTGTATTTCAAACAAATGGATACATTGTACAGTTTTATTTTATTGTTTTCTGTTTAAATTCAAACACATTAGTCACAGATAAAATAATAATAAATATACGTACTTAATATTGCAAATATTGACAGATTAATCAAATAATATAGTATATTAGTCTATTCATTATAGGATGAGATGATAACACTTGATGAGATCACATTGATACGTTTAACGTGCATGTTTTTGCTGAATTTTAGCAAATTGATGTACTAGTCGTGGTAGCTCAGGGGTTAAGCGCTCGATGTAAATTTTATAGTACGCGAGCAACCAGGGTTCGATCCCCGACGGTACCAATGAAATTGTTAATTGCAATTTTAAGTGCTGATTCACAGTGTGCTCGACAGTGAAGGAAAACATCGTGAGGAAACTTGCATGTCTGAGAAATAAGAAAAAAAAATATTTTGAAGACATGTGAAGTTTGCCAACACGCATTGGTGCAGCGAGGCGGACATTTCCTTGCCCTAAAACCGTCTCAGAAATGAGAGGTGGCCTGTGTCCAGCAGTGGGGCGAATATAGACTGTAACTTTGATGAACAAAAAAAATTGCGATGCGTCAGGCCAGGCCTTGGTAAAAAGTTAAAGTTACAGCCTTCGAAACATGTCTTCGAAATATTTTTTTTCTTATTTCTCAGACATGCAGGTTTCCTCACGATGTTTTCCTTCACCGCTGAGCACGTGGTAAATCAGCACTTAAAATTGCAATTAACAATTTCATTGGTGCCGGCGGGAATCGGACCCGGGTTGCTCTCGTACTGTGAAACTTACAGCGAGCGCTAACTATCTGAGACCTGGTAACACTCTTCATTAAATCGTGATGCAATTTTACATGAGCAAATAAACAGCAACCATGGCTGCGATTTGCCTTCAATGTGCACCAAAAATGATAGAATAAAAAGTTCCATTCCCTGAAGTACCACATCATAATATTATTTGTACCCTACCCATGCCCTCGCGGCGCACAAGGGACATCGAACACCTGGTCGTCGAGCTTCAGCACGTCAAGCAAGTATTGCAAGACAACAAGCTTCGAGTCTCGCGTCTACGTCACAGAGACCGAGTGAAGCCGGCCACAGTCGAGCGGGTGCCTGCTGCTTATATAGGGCAAACAAAAAGATCTATACAAACCCGCGTAAAATAACATAACTGACGTGAAACACCAACGCTCCGGGAAGTCTGCACTTTGTGATCATATCCTAGACGGCCCCCGCCATTACATTAGATTTGATAGATCACAAATCCTCGCGAAAGAACATCGATTCCTACCAAGGATGATACGTGAGGCGATTGAAATTAAATAACATCCTAATTTCAAAAGAGAAGGAGGCTGGGAACTACAACCTGCTTGAGATCCAGTAATTAATAAAATTAAAACTAAACCCAAGCATACCACTGCAAGGCTTCAAGATACTATAAGCTCATTCTGCGTAGATCGGATCAAAATTAATAATTAAAACCTAAAGATACTCCGGGTTAACTTTGACATCGGGACGTCAATCACCTCAGTCCCCCTCGAGACCATGGGTGCTGCAAAGCATCCGAAACGTCGGGAATTAAAAATAAGTAAATTAAAGGCGATAAAATCCGTAAAATTAGTTTTATTCAATAGATTTTTATAATTTAAAAATATACAAATGAGATGTTTTTTGAAATATGCGTTGATTGCACTCAACCGGGGTTAATAACAGTTGAACTGTATTCGAATTGTTAAAATAAACGAAAAAAATCATGTAGCAAAAAAGATAAAACGTTAATGTATACATTTTTCTTTTAAATGATGTTAGATAAAAAAACTGTCAAGTGCGAAACGGGCTTCGCTCTATAAAGGCTCCGTACATTTAATGATTACGAGTTACGACCTATTAACTTTATTAAATTTTTTAAACTCCATATTATTTAATTAGGTAATGCTTTTCTTCTGTCTCGGTTCTTAGGTAGTATACTAAATTGAAACCATATGGAGTGACAGCACATTATGAATACACACATATTATGATATACGAGTATAAGAGCCGTGGTAGCTTAGGGGCTAAGCACTCGCTGTAAATATCACAGTACGCGAGCAACCCCAGCAAGCAGTTGTTAATTGCAATTTTTGTCTGAGAAATTAAAAACAATATTTTTTGAAAACATGTTAAGTTCGCCATTGGCAGCGCGGCAGACATTTCCTTGGACTAAAACCCTATCAGAAATAAGAGGAGACCTGTGCCCAGCAGTGGGATATCTATAAGCTTTTTTTGTTTTACATGGGGAAATGCATACGCATACCCGCATCCCGGGGCAAGGATAGGTTATATCGGACTCGCACTAACTAAAACCCCATGGTGTTCCACCTTCGTCGCTTATTGGCAGGACCACGGGAACGAATTCGCACACAACCGCGGCCCCACCAGCGCCGGCCGCCCCAAGGCGTCCCCTCCTCGGGGAGGACATCTTCTCCCATTCTCCTCCTCAGGCAAGGCGCACCAGGAACACAAGACACGCCCCTCCACGGCCTCCATCTCTACCTGTACGCCCCCCGAGTCCGATACGCGGAGGCCATGGAGCCAGGAAAATTGAGCGCTCGGTAGGGTCGCTGGGGTCTCTGGCTACGCCGCCAACAAGTTTCAGCCGCGAAGGGTAGGAGAGCGGCGCCTCGCAATACCGACACTCCTCTCCCCACCGGCCCCACCACCACCGCTTCAACGATGCGGCCCCGTCAGAGTCGCGGAGGATGGGGCGAGTGGCGCATCGTCATACCAACACTCCTCTTCCTCCGCGACTCCACCTCGGCTGCAGCGGTAGGGGGAGAGGACACCCCTCTCGCCGCAGCCCGCCGACACACATCCGAAGTGGGCTCACCAAGCCCACTCGGAGTGGCCACCTCGGGCCGGCCCTACACCTCGGGCCAGTCATGTGAGTTCCTCTTAGTTCACCGCGGGTGACCAAACCACAGCTACTAAGCCCCCCCGCCACAAGAAGGCGGGAACCCGTTCGGGGATGTCTACAGGCTGTAACTATAAACTGTAAATACAGTAAATGGTACATAATACACAGAAACGTTTAGTTTTTTTTAGATAAACGCCGTAAAAATACAGTCTGTAAACTGGCAACTTTGACGGCCCTCTATTTCTTTATTTTGACGATTACACCCCACGTGCTGGGGTAAAGAATAATATTTTTCGGCCCCTTGTTTATGTATCTCTCCCCGTAAAAAATTATTTAATTGAATTTCCAATTACATATTTCGTTCTTTTATTACTGATTCCGTCTACGAGCTAGAGATCCATGACATACGGGAGGAAAGACAAACAGACAGACCGACAGCAGAATGACAATAATAGGTTTCCGTTTGGTACCCTTTGATACATTACTTGTGATACTTTTATTATAAAATATCACAAATAAAATATTTCACACAGTATTGTCCTTCAGACCGAATTTTGGTCACGGCGGCCAGTGTAAACGGAGACTAGCCATCTGCGCGGGGCAGGATTATAGAGCCCGTGAGATCAGGCGCAGGACCAACGGCTTAAGGTCCTTTCTGAGACACCGGGTGAAACACCGCCAACTTCCTGACTCCAGGCTTCTACTGAGAATTTTGACAAAAAAAACGCAATAACTGATTTTGGCCCGACCCGAGTTTCAAATCCGAGACCTCGTGATCAGCAACCGCGTGTACCACCACTAGACCAACGAGGCTGTCGTCACATAAAGATACCATTAAATATAAAACCAACAAATAACATCTCAGATTTGAAATATTTGCATACAAGTAAAAATTACAATTCAATAAATATAGGATTATGTATATAACTTTAAAAATATATAAATAAATACCATAGCATTAAAATTATGGTAAATTAATTAAGTGAATCCAAAGGCTTGCTTTTAGCCGACTTCAAAAAAAGAGATTATCAATTCGACAGTATGTTTTTTTTCGCGATATCTTCGTCAATTTCACAATTGACAGCTTATATTTAAAGAATACTCTTTTTTTTGTAACTTCTTTAAAATTCCAAACCTAAGTTCAGCAAAAGAGGGGATAAAGATTTTAACTAAACTATTTTAGACGACATTGAGATTGTGATTCCTAAATTCACTCAAAAGGTTATAAAATAACTTAATATAAAATAAAAGCTTACTTCAATGAACTAAAAATAATTAAATGATTATACATTGTGAAGGTACTTTAATTGCTCTATTCAAATTCTGAGCCATTGAATTTGAATGCACTGACTTCAGAATGTGAAATTATATTTGTTTTAGTCCTTTGAAGTCAACTTTTACTTTTTATTAAAATTAACTTTTAATTTTATAATTTACGTAATTACCGCAATTATTTAATTTAATTTGGCATGACCAAACACCAAGATTAAACTATTCACGTACCTCTATTATAGTAGTTATAATTAGACCACTAACGTAAAAAACGTATTAAAAAAGCAATTGCATAGTAAAAGCCAAGTAAAAAGAATAATATATCAACGTTCTCATTTCTTGACTACTTTCTAACTTAACTAAATCCGTAGTAACCGTAATAAATATAGTAATAAGCAATCGTTTCAAATATTTGTCGTACGCAATTGAACCAACTTCGATTTCCGCCGGCTTTAAGAAAATTTATTTGCTCATTAACAACATGCTCGGCGATGAAGGTTATGTCTTGCATAAGGAAACTGCTTGTCTGAAAAGTCAAAAGATATTTCGAGGACATATGAGCGTCTGCTACAAAAACCCTCTTAGAAACGAGAGAAAGCCTGTACACAGCATATGCACACATAAACAATCGCTTTTCTAAACTATTTTTCTTAGCATATTTAAACAGTGGGATAGTTAAGGTAGTTGTTAGTTAAGACACTTTTACTAGTGTCTTAAAACTTGGTCGATTTTCAACCAACTTCAAAAAAGAAGAAGGTTCTCAATCCGACTATTTTTTTTATGTACGTTACCTCAGAACTTTTTTCAAGGTTAACCGATTTTGATGATTCTTTTTATCGAATCCGACCCATTCGAGCTCGACCGGGGAAGGACCACGGTCTCACAGAATACCAGCCTTAAATAGCCGCTTATTGCTGCTGTGTTTCGCATGGTGAGTGTAGAGAACCGGAGACCCTTTTCACTGGAAATGAGGCAATCCCTTTTTAGCCTTTAAAGGTAACAACGCATCTGCATTTTAATTCTTAATTTAGTTAGAATATATATATATATTTGCATATTACAGTTTGATAGCTTTTTATAATATTTTATTTGTTTTAGATTTTTTATTTAGCTTACTATAGAAATTTATCAAAGGATCGGCACTTTAAAATATCTGACTATATGTAACTGAAGTTTGTATTTTTTTTTATTGTCTCCAATTGATATTTTGCAAACCAATATTTTATTTGATGTCCGCACGGAACAAGCTGAGGCCTACAAATAATAGTTCCCAGTCTGGGTAATTATACATGTTCAATTCATGTATATAAAACGCCTCTCCAATATACAGAAGATGCCTAGGGTGAGGATAATGTGTTAAAGCATCTTATTTTGAGTGAAACTATCTAGCCCCTTCTCCCTAAGCTGCTAAGAGTAGTCTATTACCCACACACGTCAATATTTTTGCAGGATCAACATTTTAAAAAAATAATTCCGATTTTTTTTCAGGTTGAAAACCATGATGACTTCGATAATTGCTTTGCTCTGCATGGATCCTGCCTAAGGAATTGTAATTAAATCAACATAAGCATAATATCAACATTTTATGTAATAAAAATCATTTTCTTTTATTTTTACTTTTTTTAATGTGTTATATTTTCTTACTTTCCATCTATAAAACATTCTCCAGACCGAATTTCGGTTACGGCGGTCAGTCCCAACGGATAGTTGCCATCTCCGCAGAGCAGGTATATTGTGAACGAGTGTGTGCGCAAGCACAGGTGCACTTTTTATTCCCATAATCCAATGGGACGGCAATCCGAGACGACCGAAGAGAGATCAGGCGCAGGACCAACTTCCACGTACTTTACGTACTCCCAGAGGCACGGCGGTGAAACACCGCCAGCTTCCTGGCTCCGGACTGCTATAGAGGATTTCGTGACAGAAAAAAGTTCCTTGTAGACCATTTGGTGGCGGAGTAAGAGAATCTATCATCCCAACTCATCAAATCCTAAGGAAAAGCCAAAAATACCCTAATTGCTTCCTACGCACTATACACTCCTGTCACATATGTACGCCACATATGAAATACCCAATGGAATCGACAGATAGTGATCGCCATCGCGATTATGGCAAATTCTCCCTACAATGGGAGAGGTCCAGTAGTAGAATTTTGCGGGCTTATGAAGAAGCTAGTGAATGTAGATAAATTATTCAAAAACCATAATATCTTCAAACACATAATATAACTTCAATAAGTATAAGCGTAATATTGTTATTGCTAATATTATTTTAAAAAATATTAAGAGTAGGTATATAACCCACAAATACAAAACTTCTATGGAGCGCACAAAATTTATGACAATTTTGTTAGGGTTGTCACATGAGGATATAAATAAAATAATTATTCCATTTTCCAATTTTCTATAATCTACGAGTAGGTAACAAGAAATACTAGAATTATTGTAGTTACCTACTCTAAATATTTTCTACCAACTTCAAAAAGGAGACGGTACTCAATTCGACTGTATGTTTTTTTTTAATGTGTGTTGCCTCATAACTTATTTCTGCGTGAACCGATTTCGATGATTCTTTTTTTTTATTTGAAAACTGGTGCTTCTCATGTGGCCCCATATAAATTTGATCAAGGTTTGACCAGTAGTTTTTGAGTTATTCTTAATAATTTATATTGAAGTCGGTTGTACAACATTTTTAATTGTAAATTATTATTGTTTCTGTTTTTCAATAATATTCCTCTTAATAGCTTGATAAATTCTAAATTTCAAGTTTTTTTACAAACATTGTATAGCCATATTTACCATATTTACTCATATAGGTAAACACTATTATTTGAATTATAAAAACGCGTGGCGCGCCTTGAGATTGTTTGTCAACTGGCCGAGCTGAAATAATGCCGCGCCTTGAAGTAGTGCCTATCGTAGCGCGGTTGAATGCCGCTTTTTCTCTGATCCGGGGACAGTCAAGGCTTATGTTCAGTAATGGCTATGAGGGGTTATAATAATGAACTAGCACAATCAACGTGTCAACTTTGACGCACTATTAGAACTTACCTAAAATTTGAAGAATCATGATCAATCTCTCGTAAGTTCGATCGCTGATGCTGGTATGAAAATGTAAATAGCAACTATAAGCCACGTGCTCGACGCTGATTGGAAAACATTTTTACCACATTAATAACTAATGTGACGCTTAAAATAAAACAAAAAATCCTAATGCATTTCTCTTTTCATTGGTAACATTTACATAAAAGGTCGCAAAGGACAAGCGGCCGCATCGAATAAGTAAGCATTATAAAAGTTTTAGGATTGTGACAAGTCATTCATTTATGTAATACTTTATATATGCACATAAGCCGTTGTAATTCGTAATTGACAATTTTAGTTTTTTATATTATAAAATATTCTATGTAATTTCACATTATATAAATTATAATATAAAATAATTTAAATTAAGCTCAAACTAATAATAAATATAATGTCAATAAATTAAATTTTGTTGTCATCACTAATAAAAAAAAAACTATCTTCTAAAAAATTACGTACCCAGTTTTTTTAATACCACTTCATGTCTCATCAGTTGTAATTTATAATTATGCTCTGTGAATCCGCAGGTCGTGCAGTGAACGATGACAAAGTTAGGGGGCGTACATTAATTACGCGGTGTTTGTGGTGGATGGGGGGGTCGAGCCGAATCTCACGTGGGGAGGGTCTCGGCAAATATCATTTTTTTTTCCGCAAGGAACAGTGTAAAATTTCGAAAAAATTGGGTAAAATATGGCTAAATCCTACACAATAAATTAATATATAATAATAAATAAATAAATATTTATATGCGAACTCCAGAAATTATATAAAAAAAATTAAATAAACCCAATGCAATCAAATACAGATTAACGTATTTACACTAAAAATTCGCATTAAAATAAAACTCACGTGATATTTGGGGGCGGGGTGAGGGGGTCGAGCCATACCTCACGACATCTTACCAGGAGTAGGGGGAGGTTAGAAAAATCGCCAAAATCGCCTCACGTAATTAATGGACGCCCACTTAATAAAATGAAATCATGAAGCTCAAATTTCTATCTTCAAACGATGTTATAAACAACAATGAATTGACACGACATATTCCAATATCCCTAAAACCGTATTCATAGAAACGGAACTAATGTAGTATAAGTTATCAATTTATAATAACTTGCAAATCGAATTCTAAGATACGTCAGGAATGGATACTGCTTTGAAAAACATTTTTAAAAATTTAAATGTCACAAATTTACAATACTGTGTCTACAGGTCTCCTTTTGTCGAGGTGCAACACTATATCAAATGAGTGTCATGAGTTAATGTGATGTACATAAATTGTAGGGTGAGGGAATTGGCATCATTGCCGATGTTAAGTATTGAAGTTGAAACATTAATTTATAAAAGAAGAAAATTCTGTCAGTACTAATAGTTTAATCAAATTCTCTCGATCCTCTCTCGATTGAAGCTCAACAGAGTTTACCAGTTAATATTGAATGTTTATGAAACTAACGTAGCTAAAACGCAACCTACATTTGTGTAGTGCGGCACAAAAAAGTGCGGTGTAAGACCGTACATAAAATATAATAATAGTATTTTTTAATTTAACAGTTTGGGTTAAGGAAAAGTCCAGACTGTTTACAATACTGTGAACAGCTCTTGTGTTTGTGTTAAAAAAAACTACAAGTAAACAAGCCTCAACCATAAACTACAAAATAATTGTCTTAAGTGAAAGTGCGGTGTAAGACCGTACATAAATAATAAGTTTTTTATTTAACAGTTTGGGTTTAGCAAAGGAAAAGTCCAGACTGTTTACAATACTGTGAACAGCTCTAGTGTCTGTGTTAAAAAAAAACTACAAGTAAACAAGCCTCAACCAATAAGTGTCTATGTCTTAAATTATACGTTGTTTTTATTTCATGGCGGCTGTACATGCTCGTCTCGTTGCCTCGCGTACCTCTCGTCGCGTAGAAGCTAGACACGGGAGCACACCATGTACACGCTCGTTGTATCACTTGAACTACGGATGCCCGCCGATGGACCTAGAAGAAACTGTTGCTGCGTTTTGCCTTTGTGCTATTAGTTATTATAATTTCCACATTTAGCATAAAATTAATAAGCCATGACGAAGAACAGAACCATGTAACTACATGTATTTCATTTAACAATATTGAACCCTACAGTACATGTGTACAGGCGCGCTCTCGTTTTCATCACGAGACCCTTTGACTCGAACGCAAAAAAACCGACACGCTTCCGAGAGCAAACGAGGACCGCGAGACGCGTCGAGGGCACCATGTACACGCTCGTACTCGGCCTGTCTCGTGGTGTCTCGACAAGCGTGTACAGCCGCCATCACTTTTTTAATGTTTATGTTGTAAAAGTACAACTGTTTATATCATTACAGATTTTATCTCCGGCCGACATCAACAGATTTTCAGAACCTTATACTCTCTTGTAATGTAATTTTTTTAACTTATATACACTGACGACGCCGTGAGGCGAAACCAGTCGGTCTTTATAACTAAGAATCCCCGAAACTGTCAATTGCGATCGTCAATATCTACGTGAATGGCACGCATTGATGCCAACAATGATCTTTGAACGCTGACTTTATGCAAATGAAGCAATTGTCAATATTTATACGACATTGACTTTCAATGACAGCTAATCGCTTTTTGCAAGAAATATCATAATATCTGCGTGTGAGACATTTATGAGTGACGCATGCAACTTCTCTACACACTGTGGCGATTTGACGTCGCGCCACAAGCGAAACACACCGAAGCCTAAATAACGCTATCAAAACTTCAAAGTACTGCGCTATATATAAAATAGCTCTGTACTAACACACGGAGCGTTGGCCGCTCCCCGGACCGATCATCTTGCCCGGCGGGAGTTCTTCCCTTTTATCATTCTACCGCCAAAACAGTTTAGCAGTCGACTGAGGCGTGCGCCAATGATACATCTTCAATCAGAACTTCAATCACCCATCATTTAAAAACCTCCAATTACTTAAACACTGACAATCGCATTTGACCGTTTTGCGAACCCTTAAGTGAAACAATTACATGTGTCAATCCTAATCATAAAAATGAACAATCGCAAGTACAAAATAAATTATATAAATAGTTTTATCTACGTAGAAATTAATAAAAATTACAATTCCTATATACCATGCGCGCAGAGATAAGAATACAATTAGATATACTGACAATACACTTACGTCATTTTTCATGACACTCCTTAATACTAAGATTATTATTTTATATTTCCTTGCGGAAAATACAACAAAAAACACAACTAGCAATTAATAACAATTTAAATAAAAATAAACATATATTAAATGTATTTTTAGCACAGCCTACACAACGCATATGAAGTTGTGTGCAATGAGTAACGAAATGTCAATTTGACATAATATCTATTCTTATCGTGCATGCATAAATATTAAACAATCCTAAAGCGTAGTGGCGGAGTAAGAGAATCCACTAGTCCATACCATTCCGTCGTCAAAGGCGACAGAGTCAAATGAAACAGGAGATAGGCAGCAATATCTTCCTGATAAAGACTAAAGTAATAAAAATTGCGGTTACCAAGCGTGGCAACAATGGCAAAATCCCTATTAGGCAATCTATGGGGAGGCCTACGTTCAGCAATTGGATTTTTTGATAGGTTGTAACGAATGAAAAAGTGAATTCTATTAATCGGAATGAACTGATATTAAACTATTGTCCAAATACTCAAACGCCACTCAATTTTAAGATTTCGTTAAGTCTCGTGGTGTCACAGTCACTTTGACTTAAAGTGATAGAGACGGTACGAGATTAAACGGCATCTTAAAATTGAGCAGCGTTTGAGTATTTGGGCATAAATCCCTTGAACTATATTTAAAGTCGTTTTACAGCGACCTATGCATATTTACTAACTACTTTCAACATCACATAATTTATATCACATCAGTTGAATTATCCCTATCATTTTACTAATATTCTTCTAAGAAATCCTCAAGGATATCAACTATATTCTCTGGGGAGTTCAGTTGGACGTGATGTGTGCCTTCAACTTCCACGTACCTCACATCGGCGGTTTCTTTTAGTTTTTCGACCACCGCTTTGTAATAATCTAATCTCTCCCAGTTCTGCCCCGGTATCGCTCTAATGTTTAGAACCTTGCATTTAACTTTAGTAGCATACGCCAATGCAGTTTCTAATGACATCATCGCAAGTCCCGATACTTTGAGCCTTGGATCTCTTTTAAAGTGATACCCTTTCTTCTTCAAATGAGCGGGCGTTGGTGCCATCCCTCTCTTCATTAACACCTTGCAATTATCTCTTGACACCGAGCCTTTATATGCATCGACGACTATATCGATCATTTCCTCGTAATCATAGCAGGGTATTTTATCTTCGGACAGATTCTCGTAATCCAGTAATTTATCTATTGCCCAGCCTGTAGTTTTGACCATGTTCTCTGGTACTCTGACAGCTGGGCTAGCTATATCGATGCAAATTATCCTGTCTACTTCATCGGGAAATGATGCTGCGTACATGAAACTAAGAGCGCCGCCTAACGAATGGCCCATGAGGCTAACTTTACTCCAACCATAATGTTTTACAATACGCCGTAATAGTGATATACCATCCCAAAAGACGTAATACAGCATACCGGTCGGATAGTGTGAGGATAGACCGTGGCCTGGTAGGTCAATACAAAGAAAGGACGTGGTGGGAGATAGAAGCGGTATGAGATTGTCCCAAGTGCCAGCGTTGTCCTGCCAACCATGGATAGCGATCAACGGTTGCTTGTTTCGGGGGCCCCACCATCTTCCAGCGACGTGACCCCATGGCACCGGGATTTCTATTTCCTCGACCGTGACGCCAGCAGGCAGTCCTGTAAAAGAAATATAGTTTTAGTAGCTTTTATTTATTTAATACGATCAAATTCACTGGTACATAAAGAAAACTAAAATAGATCTTATATCATCCGACAGATGGTGGAATAATCATTCCATTTACACGAGACGTAAAAATACCTGGATGGTACTGCGACCGCCACTCCGTGAGCTGAGCGTGACGATTAAGGCAAATTCTCCCTACAACGAAGAGCAACCCATATTCAGCACTGGACTTTTACATGTTGACGAAGATAAAGGTAAATAATGAGGTTTAACAGCTGTAAACAAAGTAGCGTTCACTCTACACCGAAGAAAATATAGAGTCGGTCGGATCATGAATGAAGATTTTGGTCAGTGCCGAAAAAATTAATAATTTGTGTTCAAAACTAGTTTTATATGTGGCTTTTAGCAATAAGATGATTCTGACGATCTCCGGTTTAGTTTCTCTCCGTCGCCAATTATGAAACCCACGTTATGACATTGGATATTCTTACGCCGCCACTACAGCAAAAATAAAACCAAGGAATTTTATGTGACGAGTAATAAGTATTCATTTTACTTTGCCGTTGAATTGACAAAACAACCCCATATATCTTATTATACACTATTTTTTTTCAAACACCTAAGAAATTTAGCAATCGATTTATTGTTAAAGGGATAACCGAGCGGTAAGACATTTGTAGACTTGAGTATATGCTCTAAAGAAGAAAACGTTTTTAATTTTTTTTAACAGATCTGTTGCTGTCGCGCTGTGCCTTAACGACCGGGCTAGTTGACAGAGAGAGAAAGAGAGAGATGTTTCTATATTTTAAAATAATTAATTTATATAAAAACAACAAAACATAAAAACACGGTAGGAGATATTTCTTCCGTCTTTAAACATGATTGTTGGCTTTGCTTCAATTAAAACGCAGTACTAACCACTTCAATTTATACAGTGCCCTTTTAACCGCACTTGTACGACCCACAATGCACCACTCATTTGTATAATTTATTTATGGGCCAACAACATTATGACCGTTCGATCAATTCACAAACATAGCTTAGAAAACAATTGTCCAGTACATTGACTTTAGTCTAATACGTGAAAAAAACTTAAAATCGACGGAACCTAATTTTTTTACCCATTAGCCAGTATTTAAACTACAATCCCACCTGATATTTTCATGTTACATACCATATATTTTAACACTTTGTTTTTTTTTCTTATTATAAGCCAGTGCTTGACCACAATCCCACCTGGTGGTAAATGGTGATGCAGCCTTAGATGGTAATTCCCACTGTCTTAGCGTAACAAAAGCCTATTCACTCTTGCCTTGAAGACACTCAGATTGCATTCGGACGGAAAGGTAGGTTTGCTGTACGCATTACAAAAGATGAAGCAAACCGTTTGGTTCTAATGCGTGGAATATCGACAACAAAGGGATGAAGACCCGCCGACCGCCTGGTAGTCCTATGGTGTAAAGGAGAAGGAGGAATTAAAGCGTGTAATTCCTGCGCACACTCACCGAAATGCATCCTATAGAATACCGAGAGACTGGCTACTCTGCGCCTGTGCTCGAGGCTGACAAGATTGGTTTCAACCAAATCAAGGTCACCGATGAGCCTCTTAGCACGTCTCTCCACTGAGTCCAAATCTGCCAGGTGGCATTTTGCAGCACCAGCCCATATGTGACAGCAGTACTCCATGCACGACCGGACTTGCGCTTTATATAAGGTAAGAAGCTGCCCCGGCGTGAAGTACCGCCGCACCCTTGCAAGGACACCAAGTTTCCTTGCGGCTGCTTTGGGTCTGGATTCAATGAACCGCCCATAGTTGAGATTCGGAGAAAATTCAACCCCTAACAACTGAAGGTCAGTTGTTAGGTCTGGCAATCAGGCCAGGGGATAAGCCGTACGCTGAAAGCTTGCCCAATAGACTAGCGTGCCAAACCCTGTCAAAGGCCTTCGAAACATCGAGGGAAACAGCAAGTGCTTCACCAGTCTTCTCGAGGGCTTCGCCCCATATGTGAGTAGCATACGCTAGAAGGTCCCCAGTTGATGGATTTCGGCGAAACCCGTACTAGCGATCACTGAGGAGATCATTTTGCTCTAGGTATGCCATGAGGTGGGCGTTCAATATACGCTCCATAATCTTGCAGAGTATGGAGGTAATTGAAATTGGCCGATAGTTTGCAGGGTCGGTACGGCTACCTTTTTTAGGCACAGGCTGCACATTGGCCAGCTTCCAAGATTTAGGCACTATTCCAGTCCTGAATGAGAGGCGGAACAAGCGTGTCAACACAGGAGACAACTCAGGTTCACAGACCTTTAGAACTATAGCTGGTATACCATCAGGTCCACTAGCTTTGTTCACGTCTAGACTTCGCAAGGTTTTGAGAACCTCCTTGTTGGTGATACGGACCTCTGACATAGAGGTACCGCAGTGAGGTAATTGAGATGGTACGCTGTTGCTACTGTCCAGACGCGAATTGCAAGCAAAAAGAGAAGCAAATAAATCCGCTTTCTCCTTAGGCGCATGCGCCAGTGAGCCATCTGGTTTTACCAGCGGAGGCAGTGTAGACCGACAGAAGTTTGTCTCGACCGCTTTGGCGAGAGACCAAAAAGCTCTAGTGCCGGATGGTCTGGCAGAGAGTTTTGCGCCAATATGTTTAATGCGATCGAGACTAGCTTTCCGTAATGCTTTTTTGTAGGACTTGGCGGCGTGGTTGAAAGTTCTCCTTGGAACTAATAGCCGGATCTTTGCGGTTTCGAACGTCAACCCAGGATAGGTATGCTTAATGCTTGCGCTTATCAGCTTGGGCGCATTCAGCGTTAAACCATAGGCGATGGGAGATGGGAAACTACCGGTGGGAGTGTCAGAGAAGGGGATAAAATACACCATAACTTGACGCAACACATCCGTTATCGCAACCGCGCAGCTCAACGGATCCGCAGAAGAGAAACAGACCTCCCGCCAAGGATAGGATGCAAAAAAGTGTCGCATCTCATCCCAATCAGCTGACTTATACCGCCATATTCGTCGAACACCTTGGGACTCGTAATCAGGTGGAGAATATGACGATACAGATTTCACCAGTCAGTGGTCAGATGTACCCAAAGGGAGGTAACCTGTACTTCATGCCTATCTGGTTCGGTAGTCAGCAGAAGGTCCAAGCAATAGGCTGTGTGACCGTCTCTTTACCAGCTGAGAAAAACCTAGCGTAAAGGCAAAATTCCACGCTTCTCCTCCAGCATGGTCGGTCTTCTGGTATGGGAACAGCCAGTCTTGGTGACAGGCGTTAAAGGCCCCCCCAGAAAGACCAACTGTGCAGTAGGATACCTATTTAGGGCCACATCAGCAGCCTCACTAAGGTGATCAAATAATCGTGTTGTAATCGTGATCTATCGATCGCACAGCGGTGACCAGGAGAGCCTGGTCACCGCTGTGCGATCGATAGACACAGGCATAAAGGAATTTATCGATACCTGTATCTACCTAATTTCGGTATCGGTGTTCAGTCTCAACGGAGACTAGCCATCTGCGCAGGACATTGTTATAATGTACGAGTGTATGCGCAAACACAGGTGCACTATCTATTCCCCCACTCTCACAGTCCGATGGGATGGCAAACTGCCACGGCCGGAGAGAGATAAGGCGCAGGACCAAAGTCTTACGTGCTTTCCGAGACTCGGGGTGAAAACACCGCCAACTTCCTGACTACTGTGTGCCTTCCGCCTGCTGTAACTATGACAAATTTCCCCCTATGAGGGTAATCTATGGGCTAAATATTGGCTCCAGCTGCGATGGTAAATCTGAGATTTTAGAGTACTAAAGTTTTATACTACTTGTTTCTTTGCTGAACTTGATACACTTGCTTAACTTGACATGAAACATCTGTCTATGTTTGTGAGTGGCAGAGTCGGCAAGGGACTAGACGGAACAAATGAACGATATATTGACGACGATTCAAATTAAGACAATTAAGAAAAGTCTGTCTGTATGGTAGTCCGTGGTCTCTGTCTATCCCTCTGAGTAACAGGCGTGAGTTTTTTGTAAGTTTCTCCGTACGTGCGTTTACTGTATGGAACTACTAACGCTATTGAGAAGAGTGACGGCTGAGTAGCGCAGTGGCTGTGCGTTTGGGTGCATCGCTTCAAAGCTTAATTCTGTATGTAAAAAGCCTCCACTATACAGGAGAAAATCCTATTGCGAATGTAACATATAAAAAAAGGCTCCAGACAAATAAGATAACGATTTTAACTTGATTATAATACATACTGTAAAAATCATATTATTTTTTTGTAATCTTTCGTAAAAATTATACAGTCGCTTTGACCATTTGCTGTCAGATAAAACTTTAAGATAGATTAGATAAAACTTTATGTAATTACTAGCGATCCGACCCGGCGTCGCACAGGTGATTTTTGGATCTCGACAACAGCGGAACCTACCGGGTCCAATTGTGGATCTAAACTATTCTAGGGTCAACTTAATCACACTCATAAAATTTCATATATACATATATATATATCTAAATATATATATATATCGATATATAAAGATATCATAATATAATCACTGTAGGGCATTCCACCTTTGTTCTGAGAGGTTACAATGCATCTGTAGCATTCTTTGTTTGAAGGTCGCTGCAAGTGTCCATGGACTGCAGTAGCTACTTACCATCAGGTGGACTGTAAGTTCGTTTGTCGGTTGTATAAAAGTTTTTACGTGGTAGAGCCACGCTGCAACTATATTATGGGTCGGCTCGACCGGGGTATGACATAAAAAAATATGCTTGTTTAAATCAATGACTGCATAACGATAAGATATTAGTTAGAGATATAGTAGATAGTAGATAAGCAAATAATAAACAGGGAAAAAATGCTGTAGGCGTATTCAATAATTACGTAAATGATATTTTTTTTATAAAACTAAAGTGATAAACGAACTCACTGTTCATCTGATGGTATGTGGTCACTGAAGTCCACAGACACCTACAGCCAACTTCAAACAAAGAAGGCTACAGATGTGTTGTCACCTCTGAGGGCTAAGATGCCTTACAGCCTATTATTAGAATTATGAAATACCAAATAGCTCTGCAACTTATCATATTGCTGCAACGGCTTCGGAGCTGGTTTTCAATTGGAGCCTTGTGACAAGTCGGTGTGTGATCCTCCAATTATGAGTTTACGATTGAGCTAGCAGATGTTAAGTTAAACATTTGAATTTATTCAGGGTCGCGGTCGCAAGTTCCAAGTAAGATGTAATTAAGAACCGCCTTTCTAGACTGTCCCTGAACTTAAAACACGTTAAAATAAGCCCTTTCCGTCTGTAGTGGTTCATGGCTAGCATTCATTAAATCAGAGACAAAGGAACATGGTAATCGGGTGAAAAGTTACATCACTACAGTTAACCTAGTGGAACCTAATGTCATAAAACAATGACGATTAAAAAAAACAATTTCTACATGTCAGGCATTGACATTATTTCTTTAGAACCCTATGATAGACGCAACGACGTTTAACTCCTTCGTTGGACTAGTGGTCGTAAACGCGACTGCTGATCATGAGGTCCCGGATGTGAATCTCGGGTCGGGCCAAAACCAGTTACTGGGTTTTTCTGTCTGAAAATTCTTAGTAGTAAACAATCGGTCCTGCGCCCGATCTCTCTCCAGCCGCGTCGGACTGGCGTCCCATTGGACTATGAGAGTGAGGGAATAAAAAGTGCACCTGTGCTTGCGCATACACTCGTGCAATGAAACCCTCTCATACGCAGTGGCTAATCTCCGTTGAAACCGGCCGCCGTGACCGAAATTCAGTTTGGAGGACATTATTATGACGAGTCGTTAACAACTACTACACTAAATGAAATAATCCTCAGCAACAAGAAATAGATTTGTTTCAGTGACTACAAAGCAATATTACACTAAAATAATTTTAATAACCTCGTTCTTAACTCAAGAAAAATATTTAAACTATATTTTCAGGAGTTCTTATTAATATACATTTAAGATCTACGTATATACGCGCTGTTATATCCATTTTTACAACGCAGTAAAATCTTAGTAAGTATTTATTTAATCTACAGTATTTTTCCTGAGTCAACAATTGCATTGTTATTTTCTATATTAATTTTAATTCCATTTTAATAGTCGGTTAGATTCAGAGCCCCGGGTAGATCGGACATAGATTCCGAGACGTATTAGTATTAGTTCGGGAGTCAGGAACGATTTTAATTTTGTGTGTGAACTTTTAATAATAAACCTTTAGGTTTACTTAGTGTTTTTTTTAACGTCAAACGGGATCGGTCTCTAACTCCTAACATCGCGGTTGAGACTATATAATTCATGTAAATTCAGAACAAATTTGGATAAATCACGATAGGTTAAATTTTGTACGTGGTAGAGCCACGCTACAGCTGTTTTGCAATGGTCACAAGGCCGTCACTCACAACCGGTTGCTTTAAACTTGAACTTAAATAAGCTGTTATCTTAAATACACATAAAATTTAATATTTTTTTTAATTTACGTTAACAAATTGAGTTGTAATCATTGAACGTAATACATACTACAATACGCTGCTATTTTACGCTGATATTCAGTGAGAGCGTAGAGCGTGACCCTTCCCAGTCGAAGCGACCCATTCGTGATGCTATAATACGCTGCAACGTGACACTAACATATGAAATAAATAATTCGCATATAACCTAACGCATATTATGGCAAAGCAAGGAAATATTTACTAGTTTTCTGAATTTTGTAAGAGAATTCACCGGACGACGTTTAATTCACTTAAGTGATCACTGACGATACCGTGCAGTGGCGGTGTAAGAATATCTAATAACCCATATAGACAGAGGGAAACAAACCAGGAGATGGACCGCATCTTCCTAATAACAACTAAATAATAAAAAAACTGCGATTGCCAACCCTCCTGTCAAGCGTGGCAACTATGGCAAAATTCCCCTCTATGAATCAATCTATGGAGGAAGCCTATGTTAAGCAGTGGACTTTTATAGGCTGTAATGAATGGATAAGCCGAAGACATTTTATATTTATATCTTAATATAGGTTACAAAATAATATCACAATGAAAAAACGTAACGCAGTTGCTAAATTCCACCATCGTACACTGCAACAGAGCTCTAAATGCCATCCACATCATCTCGATTACTTCCGTACCGATACGATTAGGAACAGTTGGATATTGCGTAGTAAAACACGCGCGGCGCGGCGCGGCGCGTGTTGTTTACTACGCAATATATAAGTATTTACATAGATATAGGTTTGCGGAGCGTAGCGCGG
This sequence comes from Parnassius orleans, assembly GCA_029286625.1. Taxonomy (NCBI): domain Eukaryota; kingdom Metazoa; phylum Arthropoda; class Insecta; order Lepidoptera; family Papilionidae; genus Parnassius; species Parnassius orleans. The sequence continues at coordinate 513,430 of JAGSMP010000084.1, forward strand.
GAATTGAGAAATAGGTATTTGAAGAAACTATTGCCGGCGCGCTATATATGGCCTCCCCCCGTAGAGTGCGATAGGGACAACTGCAGCTCAGAACGATTTTACCTACAAAAACCATGACCGATCGACGTTTCGTAATTCGTATTCCCCTGTTTTCTCCTCAAAACCTAAGCCGATTAAATTATTTTTGGTATCAAAATTTAAAGGAAGAATAGATCTACGCTCCTATCACTTGTTTTTATCTTAAAAACTTTTCAAATTTCTTTGGTAGTCGTCTGATTACGGAGGTAAAAACGGGGCATTTTTTTAGGTTTTCGGAAAGTCATATTTATTTTTGCAATAATATTTTGGAAAAAAATAAATGACAGGGGCATGCCTTCAATAGACCTAGATTTTTATAATTAAAAAAGATACTCTAGAGCAGTGGCGAAGCTAGGGCTCCAAACTAGGGCAAGCCCAAGATATGGTTTTGTTGTTTTTAGCAGTTTTATAAAAATACACCAATCTTGATCTGTCTCCACTCTTCAGTTTCATATTCAGTGCTGTCGAGGACGTGTTTAACAAAGCACACAGAAGGCATACTACTGCTAGATAGATTGTATGACATATCAGCAATTGCATACCTTCAGTGGCTTTGAAAAAAGCCGTTTGGGTTTGCTTGAGCGAAAGAAAAAGATATTTACATACAATACAATACATGAACAAAAGAAACGCATGAGCAAAGTACAAACAAACTATGTACAAAATTAAAACAACAAATTATTTATATTCTAAATCAAATCGTCTCTCTTTCTTAAGGAAATATTTAATTACGTCCGCGTAAAATGTTGGTGAACGTTTTAATTGTACCAATAACTGTTTTTCAATTGCGATAATTGATAAGTCTGAAAGACGCTCTTGACCTTGTGTATTTCTCAAATAAGTATGGATGCGCTTCAGAGATGAGAAAGCACGTTGTGTATGCGGTATGCGGTAATTTCGTTCATTACTGAACGAAATTACCGCATTCATGTGTTTTTGAGAATTCATATGCCTTTTAATGGCTCCAGATAAGTTATTTAAATCATCATATCCAGTAGTATTCCAAGCTGTTTTATCGTTGGAAAAAAATATACAGCACCAGCAGTACAACTTATTGGTATGTGAGCAGCCAACAACCCAATGAGTTTTGTAAACAGATCTATTAAATTGCCGTTTGTGGGTTTTACTCGTTTGAGAAATACACAGATCAGGCGTTGGTTTCGGCGTGGATATGAGCTGTTTTTTCAACAAAGTTTAAAGATTTTATCTTTTCCTCGCCGATTAGCACTTTAACACACTTCAATTCATCACAAGGAACACTATTATTCTCCATGTTCACTAAAAATCTTTAAAAAAGTATAAATTTTCAACTCAATATTGTAACACGTAAACATTGTAATTTTCAAGTAAACTCTCGACTAACTTCAGACTAAAAGCCTGGCTTCTGCATTCCATATTAATTGCTATATAAACAATCGTAGTTATATTTCATTATAGAACATTTTACCATAGGTTACAAAGGGAGCGATCGTCTTTTCGAAAGCCCGGTAAAAAGCCCACGCGTGCGAGAGAGACGACTAATCGACAGCAGTATCGCACAGTTTTGCCGCGTGTTGACGTTCGAGGTCACGACCTGTGTATATTGTATAATAGAGGAGCGCGCGAAATTTGAAATAGTTTGAAACAGTTTACGAGTTATTTTATTAGTTGATATTATTGATTGAGCAGTTTGATAGGGCTAGCCTGGCTTCTCGGTTTCTATGATTGCTTCGCTACCGCTCTAGAGGCATTATCCAGGAAAAGAATAGGGGAATACATTTGTATGGAAAAAGTGCAGACCGTCTACGCTCTTAGTGACAGTTTTAATAACCCCAACGGCGGTTCGTACTAATTAAGAAAAAACCCTCTCAGCAATGAGAGGCCTGTCCCCAGGCCACTAGGACGTATAAGTATAGGCTGTAACTTTAACGCTTATATATGTATATACCTATAATACGAAACAAGAATCCACAGTAGTTTATATTATAATACCTTGGTCGATTACGAAGACCAAAGCTACGCTTCAATATTGTTGGAGAAGGAGACGAGTTCATATTTTTCTCCGGCTGAGACGCTGTACTGCCAATACTACTGTCTGTCGTGATAAGCGACTCTGGCACAGTAAGCACCCTACTTGGTGTAGTCGTGGTACTAATGAGTGGGCCATAAATTTTTGTACTTTTGTAATCGATCTAGCGTAGATGCCATGTGGGGCGAGAGAACGGGGCCACTCACGCGCGTTTCCTCGCTTCTTGGAAATTTAGTCACAATGCAATGCATCGCTTCACGGGAGAACAACGCGCGTTCTGTGTAAAGCAATTTTACAAAAACAATGATTCTTACGCATTACCAATTACATGATATAATTCAGTGTCCAAGTCTTAATTTAATTAAATCATGAGTTAAAAACTTCGAGACAATCTAAAGCTTCGAACTGCTGGGTCATATTCTTAATCAAGTTATCAATAAAATCTCGACTAGATTGTGTTCCATTCTTCCTGTAGTGCATTTTTAAGATCTCTCAAATTAGCGGCAACGATACACCGATAACGATATAACGATTTGAAGTTATCGCGACGCTTGGTGCTCGCAGAACCTAATGCGCGGTTTTCCATTTACCGGCAAGGCGACGGCGCCGTGGCTTCGTTTTTCCACTGCGCCGGTGCCGTTGCCCTTCTACGCTCGGTTTTCGGGCAGAACTAACACAGCGTCGTTGTCAAACCAAAATCTGCTATGTGCACTTTTTTGAGATTTTAACATTTTGACTGGGAAGAGTAGTTCACCAATCAATATTTCGTGTGAAATAACTGCTATGTGCTTTTGAGGACTGTACGACGAACCTTGACAACTTTTTAAAACATACTATGTGCAGCAGCTAGAATATTGTCAATTAATAACTGCTATGTGACAAACATGCACATAGCATATTTTATTTGACCACGGTCAATTGTGATTGTTTAGTAGAATATCTGCTATGTGTTTAGTCTAAACACAAAACAAAATTAACATTACATTAAATAGCGAATAAGTAATAGATAAATAAGCGCATGTTTTGTAAATCACTTATTAGTCTCAAAAAATTTTACACTAACAAATAAGACAATAAACTTAATAAATTACCAATAACTTGACAGGCAGATAACTTAATTTTTAAACCACTGATTAGTTCCAAGGATCGTACGTCCTTCAAAATAATAAATTAGATGATAGATAAGCTAAAAATTTGTTTGCACCCATAATTTACTGATAAGTTGACAGGCAAGTAAGTTCTTTCCAAAGTGTTTTGGGAATAGCTAGTTAATCTTAAGGGCCATATTTTTGAATATTCACCCACTACTACCACTATGTTCAAGTTTCCCATGCTAGTACTATATAAATACATTTTGTATTACAAAAAGTTAGTTCTATTTTATCTCTCGAGTTAACTACTACGTAGCACGGTCACTTGATAAACTGTATTAACTTGTAAAGTACTTTGCACAAGTTATATAGTGAAAAAGAAATCTGTGATTCCACATCCAATATGCCAAGAACCTCGCAAAGAACCAATGCCTCTGAATCAAGACCTGCTAAATTACACAGCTACACAGGAGAGTGATCAACCGTCTATACCCTCCAGCAGTGAAAAGAACGTGTCGGTAAATTCATTCCCTGAACGAACTAATAGCCCACCCTTTCCTAGAATCACCAAACGGAAGCGTTACATTGTTTACAGTAGCGATGATAATGACAATTAATCAAATCCTGTTCAGGAGTTAACAGCGAGCATCGAAATGCCAAGCAGCTCTCAAATTCCAATATTTCATCAATCGAAAGCTAAACGCCGCCGTTTACAATGCATGGGTTACCAGAAAAAGGATGGGAAGCTAGAACAAAGCATTCCAAAAGAACCCAGATCTGTAAAAACTCGTTGTAATCATACTGCAATAAAACAAAAATCTAAAACTAGTTTTATGTGTGGTTTAGTATCGGAAGAAGAATGAGCTGCATTGCACGTCAAGTTTTGGAATATGAATTCATGCGATGAAAAAAAAGCTTTTGTACAGGGATTAGTATCTAAAATAAATTTTCGTAAGCAAAGAACACGTGATGATTCTATTACTGTCAGGAAAGAAACTGCTTTTGATATTTTTGTACCTAAGTTTGATTCTCAAAATACCAAAGTAAAAGTGTGCAAAATGTTTTTTTTAAACACACTTGATCTCGGACTTGATTCTTTCTTACGCTGGGTTAAAGATACATCAGCAATGGCAGTCATAGCAGATGACAATGAATCCCCTACTTTAATTAGACGTAATCATAGTGTCTTGGCCACCACCAGAAGTACACGAGGAACGGTGTACGAATGGCTCAATTTACTCCCGAAAGTGCCTAGTCACTATTGACGGGCATAATTAAAGCGCATTTACGTAGAGTCAACTTTCCAATCACACCTGCACGCGCACGTAGTTTATAAAACATGCGCGATGCGCATGTGTAATGATCAAAACAAAAAGCCAGTTTCATGAAATACCTTTAAGTGTACTAAGTAAAGAGAACATTTCAATTCACAAACCAAGGAAAGCTCAATGTGATGTCTGCACTAGTTTTCAGTTAAAACATATTTCGCAAGAGGATTATGAGACACATATCCAGAAAAAAGATGAAGCACGTTGTGCTAAAAACAAGGCAATAGAAAACTTGAAGGGCAACCCAGACCACCTTGTAATATCTGTTGACGTGCAAAGTGTTCTTTTAGCACCAAAACTGCTTGCAGGAGCACTATATTATAAACAAAAACTACAATGTGATTACCTTAAAACAGTTTGCAATGTCTATAAACACATTACAATAATTAATGATGGGAGTAACTATCAAAACAGACATTAGATTTTGGCAAGTGCATTAAATAATTATGCAATTTTTTTAAGGTAGAAGTGGAACAAATCATATTAGAAAAGGGACACACCACACTATGATGGAAGTTGATAGTGTCCACTCTACTATAAAACATTATATAAAACCGCCTATTTATGCACCTCAAGATTACATTTCAAGAATGCGTCAAGCGCGGCCAAACAACCCTATGATATTAGAGTAGTTCATTTTGATTTTTTCAAGGATTATGAGCATTTCAACACCAATTTTCAGTCTATTCGACCAGGTAAAAGGAAGGTGATCCCACTGTGAAAGACATCAGAGCATTTTTGTATAAGTCTACTGGTGAAGTGTACTTCAAACTTCGCCATCCATAAGAGTACACAATTTTGCCACAACGTAAGCAGCTTCCTCAACAGTACCTTGAACCTTCGGCATTGTATGACAGGTCATTAGAAATAACTCAATCAAAGTTCAACCAATTACAAGAATTAAAACCATTTATAGACCGAGACTACCATCCATTTTATGATTGTTTAAAATTTAAGTCTAAATAAAACTTATTGTTAATATTTTTCAGTATTAAACGTCTAGTGTAAATCAGATATCTTTTTCACTAATACCTGTAATGTCCCAAATAATTGACAATTTAAAATCTGTTATGTGCAAAAAATAATGTAATTTAAAAATATTAAATAAAGGAAATAATCTAAATACTCAAAACACAAATAAAATTACGTATGATATCTATGACATTAACTTGATATGGTTTTTAAAATTCACCTTCATATTAAATTTTACAGGAGAACTTTTTCCTTTAATATCTCAAAAGTATACTTTTTGCACATAGCAGATATTGGTTTGACAACGATCAGACTTCAGTTCTACAGCACGTAAAAATGGTCTCGTCAAGTCGTCGTATTTGTTCGTTATATTTATAATATATTATATTTAAGACGAAAATATAATCAACGCAGAGAAGTCAAATTTTGAATTCATCCAATCTTAAAAATAAAATACTTAGGAGGACCATATTATACGCTATTTTAAAAGTTGGAAATGGACTCTAAAAAATATTTCAACTACTTCCGCATGAACGCGGAGACATTTCATCATTTCAATCTCAACGCGTCCCTTCTACTTCGGCCCGCGCACACGCACACACGCACACGACTGCAATACGTACACAAACAATACACATGCAGTTTTGCCGGCCGGCAACGAGTGGGAAGCTTGCTGTCACGACACCGGCGACGGCATCGGCGACGGCGCCGTTGGGAATCATCGCCGTGCTGATAAGTGGAAAAACATGCCATATATTTCATACATTTTATACATTTTTGCTTCCCCGGCAGCCGTGCCGTTGCCGCCAATGTCGCCGTGACGTCGCCGTGCCGGTAAATGGAAAACCGCGCATTACTTTACACTTTTGACGCCGCTCTCCGTCACCGGTCTGCATATTTTACATCTGCCATATCCAAGATGGTGTATATACCCCCATTTGTTGCAGACCATTTGGTCTTTCTGATTTTTCCCATAGTTGTCAATTACTACACCGGGATGCCATCATAAACTTATAAAATTCAATGCTAAATAATTATACAATGGTTTATCTTTTGCTCGAGTCATACCACATGACATTGATAATTTAATACGTGTCTCCACCGTGACGTAACTTATCGAGCACAAGCAATTAAAGACCTTCACATGATATAGAAACTAATCGCTTATCATAAATGCGTTTCAATCGAACTTAATAGACGAATTATACTTCGAATACGTATATTATATTTTTACATATTATTATATGGCCATGTAGTGACGGCGTAAGGGAATCCACTACCTCATATCATTCCGTGGGTGTAGTACAAGGCAACAGAGGGAAATACATCTTCCATATAAAACCTAAAAATAATAAAAATATTTTCAACCCGCCTGCTAAGTGTAGCAACAATCTAACTATAATACTTAATGGACTTTTGATGTCTACAGTCCTCCACAGGCTTATATGAGGTAATGATTTCTCTCTCGCAGCCATAATACGGCGAGCGTTATTCTTATTTGCAAAGAATACCTGCATATTATTTATTAGTTTATGGTATGTATGTCGTTTCCTATGTCCGCCACCAACTCGGGAAACCAGCGATCGGAATTTTAAAAAGTTTTTTATGTATATCTTACAAGTGAAGTGACAAACGCACTTACAGTCTACCTGAAGGCAAGTGGCTACTGGGTCCATGGACATCTTTAAACACAAAAGACTACAGATGCGTTGTCACCTCTGAGGACTGACAGATTGCCTCACAGCCTGCAATTATACTGGCTCTCTATACCCTTCAGAACGGAACACAGCAGTGTGAATTTGGCGGCTGAAATAGATAAGAGAGTGGTACCCACCCAGACGGATTGCTAGGCAAAAATGAGTCTTACCGCCTAGTAATTCATAAATTTGTTAGGAACGCGTGTAATAAAAATAATAATAGATATCAATAAATCATGTTGTATTACATGATAAATCTGATTTATCAAAGCGACATTCAACAAACACAAACACGGGCACAAGCATGTGAATAGGCTGTTTGTGCATGCTTTGCGTGTTTGTGTTTGCGCTTGCCGCCGATCGGGACGACTGTCGGTTTTTTGACACAGATCAAAGGATGTATGTGCTTGTGCTTGTGTGTAATTATTTTGTCTAGATGGAACACTTTCCTGCGTGGGTCCGACTAGCACATGGCCGGTTTTCCACTAATAGCGTCGCGATTGGACAATACGTACCTAGTACGATTTCTATGAATCTTTATCTTCCCCCACCTTCTTTTCTTTTTCCTTTCGGTTTGTGGTCGATCATTTTGTGTTTTTTTTTTCAATAAAAGTAGATAAAACCTAAAGCAGTAACCCCCACGAGATCTACCTACGTCCGCGTCGTCCCCCATGTTTGCACTGACTATCATGCCCGCGAGCGCGTGGAAAACTTGCTTGGCCCACGTAAGTGCGCGGGCTGCGTGCCCGGCTGCGTGCTGGGCTGCGTGCCGGGGTACTTGCCAGGCTGCATGACGTGCGTCTGAACGCACCATAACATCTTGTCCATGTTAGTCACGCAATTATAACAAATCGATTTATTTTGTTAAATTCCGACGACTAGTTTATGTACTGAATTATAAAAGGACATTAAATAATTTAATCCGATAAAATTAGAAAAATTAGTTTTTCTGTGTATTTGCTTAAACAAAACCACTGTATTTACTGTTTCAATTTGTTCACCCTCTTCAAATTCTATCGTCTGACAATTTTCTATCTGTTACTCTGTTACCATCTTTAAATCTACAACGTAGCTTACGAACTTACGAACGTCACAATCATGCGGTAGGCAAATGATTATGTAAATTAACATAATTTAATGATCGCAGTATGTAGTGCACGTAAAAACCGTTAATAGGTATACAAGCTACCGGTTAGTAGAGTAAAACGAAGGACAAAAGATAGGTATTACCTATTAAAATATAATTTAAGACTGGTAGCAAATGTGCTATCTTATTATTTACTTTTTAACTCAGCCAAGTTTTTGGCTACCAAAACTGCTTTTATTGAGCATGATAATCATTTGACATTTAATTTGGAATCAGTTCCAACTAATTTAAATTAGTAAATGCGACAATAGAGGCAATCTCTAGCAATAATAAGAGTTTAATTAATTTTGAATGCAGCCCACAAATAAGTAATAACAATTGTTTACACCTGGTGCATCAAAATATACAAGGCATGATGGGCAAAGAATTGGAAGTTGAATTGTTTTTAAATAGTAACAATATACATATCCTTTCTATTACTGAACATTGGCTAAAAGATTATAATTTCATGTTTAATTTCAGAAATCACCAGGTGGTCAGTTCCTTCAATAGAGAAAAAAGTTTACGTGCTGGTTCCTTAATATTAGCAGATAAATCATCATTATATAAAGAACGTTTAAGGATATTGTGAGCCTGTCTGTTGCGAACTGTAGAAATGGCTTGTGTAGAGCTCGAGCACCTCATTGTTGTAAGAGTTTACAGACCCCCATGTGCTACTTATGACTATTTTGAAAGGATTGTGGAAGAAGTTTTGCTCAAACTTAGTAAACAGAACATGTCTGTTGTAATATGTGAAGACTTTAACATCAATCTCCTTGAAACTTCTTCCATTAGTATTAAGTTTAGCTCATTGTTTAATCGTTTAAATCTTGTTAATTTATTCTTAGAACCAACATGTATTGCTGGGCCTAGTGCGACCTGTATAGATAACATTTTTACAGATGTTAAGCCCTTGCATAAATAAATTATTCAAAATTTAAGTTCAGATCACTGTGGACAGTTGGTATCATTGCCTTACATACACAAAAAAATAAGAAAGTTTTGTTTGTTCCAATAAATGAACATCGCTTGGAGAGGTTTAGAAGTAATATAATAAAAAGACTTCCATCACTTTCATTTAAAAAATAGTGCTAATTATTTGTATGGTACGTTATTTAAAATTATAACTTGTGAATTTAGTAGAATATTTACTTCTAAAACTTTCTCTTTTAACAGTCGCAAATCATTTAATGAATGGGCGACAGTAGGAATTTATAAAAGTAGGCGAAAGTTATACAAGCTTTATAATGAAAGATCATATAATACTAGTGTTATATTTAGAGATTATGTAAAAACATTTTCTAAAATATTTAAAAAAGTGTGCTCTACAGCTAAGGTTTTACATTTAAGTAACAAAATTAAAACTGCATCTAAGAAAATTAAAATGACCTGGAGAATAATAAATAGTGAAACGGGCAAGGTCAAACCGTGCAACTCGGATTTTCAATTGAATATTAACAATAATTTAACTCGATCTGATCAAGAAGTTGCTATGGCTTTTGAGAAACATTTTACTGATATTCCTTTTTTGGCAACAAAATCATTAAATTCTTCTCCTACTGTCGCCGAATCATTGCTTAAACAAAATGTAAAGGCTTGTTCAAATACTTTTAAATTCCATAGAGTCAGTAATTCATTCTTGGGGCAATGTATACGCTATTACAACAAGGTCCCAGAAAGTGTACAGGCTCTCTCTATTACCAAGTTTAAATGTTTTGTTAAGCTGAATCTGTATAAAAAGGGTTATTATAGTATAAATTAATACATGGTTGATAATAACCCCTGGGAATGAGGTGGTCGCTTCCAAGCAGTTTCTAAAATAAATTTTGTACTTAAATAGTTTGTACTTAAGTGGTTTCTTGCTGGTTCTTCCACGGACAGAGGTTTTTTTTCGAACCAGTGGTAAAGTAAAAATGACTTTCAATAAGAATTATGTGTAATTCTTATTGAAATTATTTAATCTATATTGAATATAAAATTATTCTATTCTATTATATTCTATTCTAAAGAAGACTTAAAACGTACGGTTGGGAGGCTCCAAAAAAACGGACTGCAAAACAAATGTATGGAATTAATATTTTGAAATATTTCTATATTGCACACATCGAACGCGAAGCGGAGATGCAGTGCTCTATTGTCACCAAATCAAAAAAATCGCGCGATCCACTCATCTTGAATTCCACCAGCTTTATATTGCACTTGTATAATAACAAAGTACACCATTAACAAGAGGAGATTTCAATTAATACTTCGACGTAGTTATTAGATTACTTATTTCAATTATTATTAAAAAAAGGTAATTGAAAATAATTTCACTTGGACGTCAATTAGTCAGTAAGGATGTGAACAAGATATCTTTAGATAACCTGAACTTAGGTATCACTTTGATTTTTTTATTAGCTTTAGATTTAAATCCTTAGGAAGCCTTTTGAATTTCACTATTGTAAACTGTCCCGTTCGAGGTGTGCACTTTCGGATTTTCCAAATTTTTATTTATTGACACCGTGTAGTGGTGGTGTAAGAAAATATCCAATATTCCATTTCATCTCGTGGGTGTCTGTCGTAAGAGGCAACAAAGGGAAAATCAACCAGGAGATGGACAGCGGAATCTTCCTGCTAACAGCTGAATAAAAAAATCTTAAGAATTACTTTCTAGATAAAATGAAGATATATGATAGGGAGATATGTAACAATTTGTGACTCCAATACTCATTTATAGTTTTGAAAAATATATATGGGTAAATAGTTGGAATTTCATTTCAATAATTAAGTGATCAAATACTGTATTTGTTCCATATTTGGTCACAATGTTATGTGAGTGGGTGTACTTATGTAATACCTTATACTAAATAATTAAGAGTATATTTATTCGCCAACAAACTGTATGTACAGTTTGGTGAAGTTATAATGTTTCGTAAAAGTTAATAAATAAATAAAAAATCAAATTACTACCGTAGCAGTGTAGAAGGCCTATGTTTAGCAGTGGACTTTGACAGGCTGTAATTATGATGATGAATTATGTCATCACCACAATACATGAGTAACTTCTTTGAATAGGCCTATTAAAAATACATTAAAATACTTTTTAAACCTTACATTTCATGCTTACTGATATTACGTGATTACTAAATTATTATGTTTTATTTTTAGGTATATTTCCAAAGTTGTGAAAACTTTGCTGCATGGTCATGAATATTTATGAACCGACTTCAAATAATTAAAAATTAAAAATTTTGTACAACCGACTTCAATATCAATTATTAAGAACAACTTAAAAACTATTGGTCAGACCTTCATCAAATTTATATGGGACCACATGAGAAGCACCGGCTTTCAAATAAAAAAAGAATTATCGAAATCGGTTCACCCAGAAAGAAGTTATGAGGTAACACACATTAAAAAAACATACAGTCGAATTGAGACTTCAAAAAGAAGGAGGTACTCAATTCGACTGTATGTTCTTTTTTTTATGTGTGCTACCTCATAACTTTCTTCTGCGTGAACCGATTTCGATAATTCTTTTTTTATTTGAAAGCTGGTGGTCCCATATAAATTTGATCAAGGTCTGACCAATAGCTTTTGAGTTATTCTTAATAATTTATATTGAACTCGGTTGTACAAATTTTTTAATTATTTAAGTATATTGAAGTGTGTTGTACAATTTTTTTTATTTTACCACTTGTTATATGAGTCCAAATTAAGCATGATAAAATCCAAACAATTACTTTTATTTAATAGTTTACATGTAAGTTGATTACGGAGACCAGAAATAGATAATATAATTTTATGTAGGACACAAAATTAATTATACATAATATAATTGATTTTGCTGTTTTTTTTATAAAATAATAAATAATAAAATAAAATAAAAATTGTTTATTTCTTTAACTTAGGTCTACAAGCATTATTCTGTGGCCAGAGTCGCCCAGGAAGCAATTAGTAATGCTTGTGTTGGGTGACTCTGCTCTTCCATTGGACCGAGTATACAATATTTATTTTTAGTATTTTTAATAACTAAACTATAGCTTTTACAATATTTCAAGGGCGATAAAAAATGTTGGGATCGGTTAATTATTATGTCATACGTCAATGTTATGTCAAACGTGTGTGCGCGTGTGTGTGTGTGTGTGTGTGTGTGTGTGTGTGTGTGTGTGTGTGTGTGTGTGTGTGTGTGTGTGTGTGTGTGTGTGTGTGTGTGTGTGTGTGTGTGTGTGTGTGTGTGTGTGTGTGTGTGTGTGTGTGTGTGTTTTAAGTACAGAGTTGACAATATAGAGTTTTCTTAATGACAATATTTTATGATGTAGATAGTTCATCAGTACGAAATCTAAACGGCTTAAAAAACATTGTCTTAAGTAGGCATCTCTGGGCTCTTTCAGCCTCAAGGGATTTAGTTTTGGTGGCGCCACCCCCAGATGGGAATGCAATAACTCATAACAGATTGGGCCAATGCAATGTAGATATATTTTAAGAGTTCTTGAGAAGTTACATGTCTTAACTTTTTAAAGATCCATGTGAGTTTACGGATCCTATTATTTATAGCTTCAATTTGAGGGTGCCAAGATAGTCGATGGTCCAGAGTTAATCCAAGATATTTAGTACATTTGACACGCTCAATCTCATCGCACCCACACGGCCCATTACAAGTAAGGTCACAGGTGTGAATTCTTAATGTCAGGTTTGGGGGCGGAAAAGTACGCTTATCGATTGCAAAGCAAATAAAGTTAGTTTTGGCGATGTTCAAGGTAAGAAGAGCGGATTTGAGCCAGATTGCAACCCTGTGGAGACCGTGCTCGGCAGCCTCAAAAACAGATTTCCAGGAAGTACCATTAAATACTATGGCTGTATCATCTGCGGATTAGAATACGTGCCCTCTCTCAATTTTGAGATTAGTTAGTTCATTGAGGTATATTAAGAACAATGTAGGGCCTAAGACACTACCCTGGTGGACGGCGTATTCAATTTTAGTGTCAGTACTAGTGTAATTGTCAATTTTTACGCATTGGGGCCGGTCTCTAAGGTAATCAGTTAGGAGTTTTAGTAGTACTCCTCTAATGCCAATACTTTCCATTATTCTTACAAGGGTGGGGACCGACACCGTGTCGAAAGCTTCTAAATCTAAGAAGACAGTCAGACACTTTTTTCCACGATCTAGATACTGGGTTACTAAGGATGTTAAGCCTGAAATGGCGTCTTCTGTAGATTTTCTTTTTCTGAAACCAAATTGGGAACTGGATAAAATATTAAATTTTTCAAGATAGGTAATAAGGCGTGAATTTATTAGTCCCTCAATAACTTTAGAAATAACCGACAAAACTGAAATCGGTCGATAATTACTTATATCTTTTTTGTCACCACCTTTGTAGACGGGTGTAACTAACTTTTAAGCAGGGTCGGAAATATCCCTTTTCTGAAGCAGAGGTTGGCTAGATGACTGATAATGGGGACAACTAGGAGTTTAACCATTTTTATAAATTTAGTTTGTATACCGTCCCAGCCGGGAGCACTGTCAGTTCTTAAGTTTGAGATAATGAAGACGACCTCCACGAGGTCGGTCTCCAGAAGTACAAAAGAAGATAGTTGTGTTTTTGGGGTAGCTATTAAGTTACCATCTGGCAGCAAGCACCTACTTAGGATGCCAGCAGCAAGTCGCTTACCGACGTTCGCAAAGAAATCATTTGCATAGTTTACTGTCTCTATAGGAGAACCTCGAGAATTAAGTAATTCACAGCTTCTAGTTTTAGATAAGTTAAGATGCGCTATTTCTTTGATTGATTGCCATAAAGCTTTAGGGTTTTTAATATTAGCTTTTAGTTGTTCAGGTTCATATTTGCGTTTTAGTTTTTTAATTATATTGTTACAGTAATTACGGTACTTCTATTAAAGGCATTTAGTAATTATGTCAGTCTTCAGCAGGATAGAATTCATTTCTACAACAATAGTTGCATTAGCAACACTCTCTTTTTTTCCTCGAACTCTATACTGGGTGTTACAAAACTACCCGTAAAGCCGAAAAGAGGTTAAATGGGGCCTTATAACGAGTTCATTCACAATATTTAGGAACCGTAGTAACGCTGTATAACATACCCCAAAAAATAAAAATATATTATTATTTTCACTGATGTGCAAACCCTATTTCAGTAAAATTAAAGAGTAAACTACGCAGAATGTACCTACATTTTTACCTAATTCGCGGAAGGACAAAAATTTTAAAAGACCTAACCTAACGCAACAACCTAAACGAACACTTACTTTTTCATAATAAACGTCAAATTTACAGAAACGGCTCAAAGTGTGCTCCGGCTTGCTCAATACACAGCCTCGCTCGTCGGGATATGGCTTGTGTGGCATTTCGCACCATCGTCGGTGTTATTGATGCGAAAACCGATTTAACACGCTGTTCCATCTCGGCAACCGTTGGGCAATCGGAGAAAAACACTCTGTCCTTCACATAACCCCACAAAAAGAAGTCCAAGGGTGTGAGGTCCGGAGAACGAGCAGGTCATAGCACCGGTCCCCCGCGGCCGATCCATCCTCGCGAAAAGCGAACGTTAAGATGTTCTCGTACACCATGTTTCTTTGGTTTTCAAAGTAATCCCAGCCAGCCACAGGAAAATCGTCAATCGCCTCTTCGAATTCCGTTTGTAAAAACGTTAGATAGTTGCTACCGTTCAGACGTGATGGCATAATGACGGGACCGATGACATGCCCGTCATAAAGGCCAGCCTACACATTCAGCCGCCACTGGTGTTGGAATCTACCCTGCCGTGAAGCATGTGGATTCACGCGAGCCCAAACGTGATCGTTATGCATATTTGAAAGTCCTGACCTCGTGAATGTTGCCTCGTCCGTACAAAGACCATAGTTTACGTAATTAGGGTTTTACTGCCTGAGGTACCACTCGCAGAAGTTCCTCCTGGGTGCAAAATCGGAGGGTATCAGCTCCTGTGTACGGCGATAGTGATAAGGGTGACGATTGTCGTCACGAAGAATTCGCCAAACGGCAACATGGTTTATACCGAATCTTTTTCCGGCTCGCCTCGTACTTGTGATCGGCTCTTCTTCAAAATGCTCTAACACTAATTCAGCCTGCTTGGCGTCGACTGTGTTTGGACGTCCACTTCCAATAGACCGATGAAAAGAGCCGGTGGAATGTAGTCGTCTTGACATGTTCAGAAAACACTGGTACGAATGCAGCCGTCGCTGTTCAGTGGGGGGTCTACCATCGATAAATCGTTGCCGATAGAGTTCACGAGCACGATTTAAATTGCTATCTTCATGGCCAACGCATAACATCATATCGTAATATTCCGAGTTAGAAAGCATCGTTATTTTGCAAAAATGTTGAAAAAAAATCTCGAAACAGTTGTAGGATATCGATTAGAAGATTTGAAATTGACAACATATTTTTTTTCCAACTTGACATTTTTTGAAGCCAGTACTTAAGTATAATGACATCCTTGTATTGAGGTAGCAAACATTTATGAATGAAAAATACAAAAACTATTAAAGTAGACAATTATTAGGTAAAATAGGTACGTAGGCCTTTCTGTTAAATAATCTGGTTCCCTGACATGACAGCTTACTAGGGTTGACAAAATTTTTGGCTTTGATATTTAAATATATTTTTACGGGGTATTTTGTAACACGTTGTATATGTCCATGACGTCCAATTTTGTAATGCTAGCGCCCACAGTGGTGGATAAGCAGGTGACCAGTTTAGTCAGATCATCTTTTGTCTCTTTTTCTATTTTAGGAACATTTTTAATCTTGAAGTTTGCTTTCCTAAACCCTTTTTGTAAGGTCTCAATTTTATCTTCGAGGGCAGTGATGTATTAGGTCCTTACATATGAAATTAGCGTTTTGTCGCACTGACCACTTTGATCTGAAATATCTCGTCTTTGGTTAAGAATTCCAAATTCAAATTTATAAATTCATTTAGCTGGTACATTTGAGTTTTGAAAACAGTCATTCATTTGTTTTTTCCTCATTATTTTATTCTTTGGCGTCGCTTATTACCGCACAATGGAAAACATGAAACATCGGTATATTTACAAGTACGAGTTCTACCGTGGCACCTGTGCTGCAGAAACAGCTCGAAGGATTAATGATGTGTACGGCGCTGGTGTCGCAAAAGAAAGCACGGTACGTTTTTGGTTTCAACGTTTTCGTTTTGGAAATTTCGACCTTGAGAACCAACCTCGTGGACGGCCGGAGACTAAAGTGGAAAATGAAGAATTAAAGGCTATTGTGGAAGCGGATCCATCACAAAGTACTTCAGAGATAGCTGCAGGCTTCGGGGTAAGTGATAAAAATGTATTAATCCACTTGAAACAAATCGGGAAAGTAAAAAAACTTGAACGATGGGTACCTCATGAATTGACTGAATCGAACTTGCAAACACGCGTCGACTCCTGTGTTACTTTGCTCAACCGACACAATAATGAAGGGATTTTAAATTGAATCATTACTTGTGATGAAAAGTGGATACTGTACGATAATCGGAAGCTCTCGTCGCAATGGCTGAACCCTGGAGACCCAGCCAAATCCTGCCCTAAAACGAAAATTGACTCAGAAAAGTTAATTGTGAGTGTTTGGTGGACTAGCGCCAGTGTCGTTCACTACAGCTTTCTAAAATCCGTCCAAACGATTACGGCAGATATCTACTGTCAGCAACTGCAAACCATGAAGGAAGAACTAGCTGCTAAACAACCGAGATTGGTCAATCGCTCACAGATTACCATTTTTTCCGGAATTTGGACAACTTCTTACAAGGAAAAAAATTCAACTCCGTTGCGGCAGTCCAAACCGCCTTCAAAGAGTTTATTGATTCTCGCGCATATGGTTTTTTTAGTAAAGGGATCAATGAACTACCTATGAGATGGCAAAAGTGCATAGATAACAACGGTGAATACTTTGATTAATTAAATATATTTTACAAAAAAAAATTGACTTTATATTCCTCCCGTACAAAACGCTAATTTCATATGTAAGGACCTAATATTTGGTGTCTTCTTTTTTTGTTGTTTCAAGTTCTCAATTTCTTTTTTTAATTCTGCGTTCTCTTTGTGCAAATGTTCCATAGAAGTTTCAATTTTGGTATTGGTTTCTTGAATTTGCTTCAACCTCGGATCTATTTTATTAAATTCTTGCTGCTGTGCAGCAAGCAAGGAGGCAAACATATCAAGCACAAAAATCACTCAATCTACAGCTGGGGGTAGATTGCTCCAGATCAGCAGGACTATCCTGTTCCTTTCTTTTTTTGGCGCACATCCAAAGACGAAATTTGGAGGGGTAACAATAGGTTCATTAGACAAATTTGATTCGGACATAGACTTGTTCATGTTTGATTGTACCAGGAGACCACAGGAAAGTAGGAGTTTATAGCCGCTCTCACTACCGCTTATGAGTTAGGGCAATCGACAGAGTTGACGTACATGAGAAAGCGGTGACGTGCACGCAGCGTACCTTGCAGTCTGT
Organism: Parnassius orleans; assembly: GCA_029286625.1. Lineage (NCBI taxonomy): Eukaryota > Metazoa > Arthropoda > Insecta > Lepidoptera > Papilionidae > Parnassius > Parnassius orleans. The sequence goes on from JAGSMP010000084.1 coordinate 531,207, forward strand.
TGTTGTCTCAGTTGCGTTGTCTCGTTCTTGCGTAGCATCAACTAGTACTCGAGCGTTATGGTCGCCTGATACTTAGCGATACTTTTAAGGACTTATTTTGCATAATTAAATAGATTTAAAATTATTTTTTTTTAAATTTGCGCGGTCCGGGGAGAAGAGGATTTATGGAATGAAGGTGTTGTGTTAAATGATTTTACTCGGGTGCTAAATCAATTTAGCCAGGTTCAGTTGCTCAAGCTGGTTTATAGTTTCTAAATAAACCAATTATTAAAATTACATTTTTAAATTAAAAATGGAATTTTTATTCTAAAATGTGATATGATGAGGATTCAAGACAACATAAAAATATAATATTATATAACAACAAACAAACCACTTTTATTACTGCATGTACTCTGAAAAGCACCTAGTTGTTGCCATAGTCAAATAAACATATATTTTTTTCTAGACATATTACTCTTTGATCACACTAATCCATATCATTCTGTGGGTATTACAAGAGGTGAAAGAGGGAAAATAAAACAGGAGATGGGCTGTAGTATCTTCCTATCCTGATAACAATTAAAATAAATAAAAAACAGTGCATGCCATACGGCCTCCCAAACAGCAACTATGGCAACTATGAGGCAATCTATGCAGGAGGCCTATGTTCAGCAGTGGACTTTCTTTTTTATAGAATAAGGGTGACAAACGAGCACACAGTTCACCTGATGGTAAGTGGTTGCTGTGGCCCATAGACATCTACATCTATCTTAGTTTGCGAATTTAAATGCAGATGCGTTGTCAGCCGTGAGGACTAAGATAGAATGCCTCTTTTCCAGTAAAAAGGGTCTCCTGTTCTCTACACTCACCATACGAAACACAGCAGCATTAGGCTGCTATTTTACGCTGGTATTCTGTGAAAGCATGGTCCTTCCCCGGTCGAGCTGACCCATTTGTGCTACAACTATACTATTACATAGCTGCAGCATGGCTCTATCACATAAATTTGATAGGCTGTAATGAAAAAACAGACGTGGTAGAAAGTCTTTTGGCTTAACCCATAGACACATAATTGCCTTTTGACATACTTAAGCCCTATGTAATGCTTTGTTATAAGATCTGGAGGTAGAGGAAGATAATTTGTCTTTTCTACCAACTTCAAAAAGGAGGAGGTAATCAATACGAATGATTTTTTAATGTGTGTTACTTCATAACTTTGTTCTACGTGAACCTTTTTTGATGATTCTTTTTTATTTGAAAGCTGGTGCTTCTCATGTGGTCCCATATAAATTTGATCAAGGTCTGACCAATAGTTTTTGAGTTATCCTTAATAATATATATTGAAGTCGGTTGTACAAATTTTTAATTTTCATACTGAACTCATTACTGATAATTGTCATAGCAACATATATACCAAAACAGCAGTATAGTTCTGCTGGAGTTTTATATAGTGAATGATAAGAAGTGGCCTTAGGTATCACAAACAAGTCCTTTTTTATCTCACTTATTTAAGTCCCACAGCTGGGCACAGACATCCTCTCATTTCTGAGAGGGTTTTTAGGGCAAGGAAATATCTGCCTCGTTACCCCAATGCGTGTTGGTGGACTTCACACGTCTTCAAAATATTTTTTTTCTTATTACTCAGACATACAGGTTCCCTCACAATGTTTTCCTTCACCGCCGAGCATGTGGTAAATCAGCACTTAATATTACAATTAACAAGTTCATTAGTGCCGGCGGGGATCGAACCCAGGTTGCTCACATACTGTGAAATTTACAGCAAGCGCTTAGCCCTTGAGCTACCATGGCTCTTGCAACAAATTCTTATTATATAATTCTGCATTTTTTTTAAATCCATATCTAAACATAAGCATAAGTCTACGACATAATTTTCACTATAAGACAGTAATCAGAGGTTTTCTGTCAATCAGCAGGGTGCACCAGGTACAGATCAAGTGAGTATTAAGAGGAAAAGTTGTCATATTCCATCTCACTCTTGATATTTTATAAACTTTGCCTTATTTTGTAAACAAAATGGTTTATAAAACCTTTTTAGATCTTTCTAATGATACCTTATTCTATTCATTTCTTATCCCTCTTAGCATGCTATGCACTATACTTATCATGCTATGCTATACACAACAGCACTGTTATACATTGTTACATTTTCTTACACCGTGATTCTTGCAAAGAAAGATTTGTGATTTAGCTTAGTTTATTTTATCGTAAAATTGTTACCCAAATAATAAAAATACTGCCTAATTTCAAAAAATGCAGTGGCCTACTGGGAATGTTAGATAGGACAAATTTTGAAATTCTGAGTTCCTTGAAAGACACAGAACCCTAATATTTAAATAACGATAAATAAATAGCTTAGAAAAAACACCTACCTGTATCGATTTTATGTCCATTAGTGCTTTCTTCACTCATTTTGTTAAAGTAGATTTATTTTTATCAAATACTGATAGAATAAATCAGCACAATATTAATCGTTTATGATACTTTGTTTACAGCGAATTATAAACTCCACCAAGTTGAAAAAATTAAAACATGTTATACGAACAAAAGAAAATCATTGTAGGATTAATAAGCGATTGTTTTTAGTATAATCGCACTGATGTACATAAATTTTAAAGTATATATTACCACAGGTATTACTGTGAGTGTTCTGTAATAATAATGGAACTGGATTAAAAATCGGTGACACTGATCACTTGCATTGCACTACCTGCACAAGGTACTCTGTGACCTGCACACCTGCACTAAAGAGTATAGTAACTGTCCTATACAGGAAAAGAGAGCCCACTCGTTAATAATCTGTCAACCGAGGAGTACTAGCGCCATCTGGCGTCGTTTCGGCACAATATAGTGAGAACTACGATATTTTTTTAACAGAATGGAATTAAACACAAATAATTAGTACATTATTCTATATTTTTTGAACTTAAGGGAGATAGATAAAGATTTAACCTAGTTTTGACAATACAACACATAAAACTAATATTTTTATTCTAATGTTTATATCATTAATAGATTAATAACACAGCTATGTCTATACAAAAATAGTAAACTTTATTATTTTAATAAATGAATCATAACAAACAACTTCAACATTACAAAATATTAAGCTAATACCATAACGGTAAACATAAACGGCTATGAGGCAATCCAAAGCTGTAACCACGCTTGGAAAGTGAATTTGCAACTGCAGTTATTTGGAAGATCAGTCCATCTGCTGATGTGTTTCCCTCTGTCGCCTCTTACGATGACACCCACGGGATGATAATATGGGGTAGTGGATATTCTTAGGCCGCCACTACACGGTAATCTAATATTTCTTTTAAAATAAATGATTCATAAACACAGATATAACATAATAATAAACTAATGTCTTTAACAATAAATTTTACAAGACAAAATATGAAAATAACATTTTTTACAATAAATGATTCATAAACACAATTTTGTTAATAGAAAATAAGAAATATTTTTATAATATCCCTCCCCCCTTTATTGTATATATAAAATGGCCGTCTATAAAATATAACTATATTAAAAAGAAAAATATACGTGATCAGATAATCAATATATTGATCTTCTAAAGGTCTAGATATAGGCCATTACTTATTAATACCATTATTAAGTAAAACCTTCCCACTTGGAAAAGGGGACTACAATATTTATATTAAAATACCCGATACAAGGACTTCGCTCTCTCACATTTTAAAAAAATGTGGGGGAGGCACACGGGTCCACAGGCCGACGCCGTGTGCGGTGAGCACCAACCAACCAACGCGTTCCGCCCGAAGAGGAACTAGAATTTGGGGCTGGACCGTAGTCCACAGCAAAATAACTGGCGAAAAAATAAAAGAGAGCCAAGGTTTTGAATTTTTTATTATTATTTCATTGCACAGTAAAGGATGTAATTGCTTTTAAAAGTAGCATTTTCATATGTTTAAATACTGGAGAAAAGAACAAAAATCTACTAACTAACATATTTTATTTATAAAACTTTATCAGTGAGATCAAAAATCACATATTGGTTTTAATAAAACTAGTTTTATTTAAACCAATATGTGATTTTTGATTTGACTTCGCATCAAATATTGGTTCTTATTATTTGCCATAACAATTCTTAAAAATAGAAAACTTCTCTAAAAATATACTTCTTAGCAAAACTTAAAGACTTAATTATACAGATCAAAAATTATAATGTTTATAATTATAGTGTTATTTGGCACAAAATTATTCTCATTAACTTACAAACAACATGAAAAAGCTTTTTAACATAAAATTGTTTCAAAAAGACTTCTATAAACAACAAAAAATGTCATTAAAAAGAACCTTAATGAAAAATAATACTTAAACATAATTAAGATTCACTGATATAAAGATGAGACGTATTTACGCTACCAGGTTTTAAAACCAGGTATTCACTTCAAAGTACGGCGTCCTGGTACGAGCAAAAAATACTTGCAAGTATGAAAGTATGTGTTGTTCAAATATACTGTGGGTCCAGTCGTTCAGCATTTTTTTTCTTTTATAACTGGCTTTACGGCTCTGGGTTCTAGCCTTTCTGAGCCTGAAGTTACAATGTATAATTATTCTTTATAGTACACTGCTTCACAATAATTATGTTGATGCGTCACAATGTGCAACCCTTGGGAGATTTTAACGGCAACTTGAGCTAGCAGATAGCTGACAGTTGGCGATGGTATCTCAAGGCGTCTAAGCAGACAGACACCTTATCTTGAGAATCACATCACCATCAGAGCACTTGTTTCACCGTTTCCACTAATAGTTGACATGCGCAGACACTTAATACACAAAATCGCACCACTTTTACATATCAAAATCCACTTCAAACCATTATTTAAACAATAATACAGGAGCAGCAAACCGCCACCGGTCAAGTTCCCGCCAAAACTCCCTGTCATCCAGCAGTCTACATCCATCGACCAATGGATCCAAATGGATCAATGTCATTGTCAGGTCAGAGACTGACAAATAGTGGTATTTACCAGTTCTTAAAACCGATGAAAAACCGGTTAATGTGAGTACCGTTTATTCACCGGTTATTTAAAAAAATAGGTACTGGTAAAGTCTGTCGATGAAATGTGTTTACATGGGGAAATAATAAGGGCTTTTAAAAACCCTACTTGGCAAAATTGTCAAAAGTGTATAGTACCACTGACAAATCTAACTACCTACTTGATCTGAAGATCTTTAGATTTTTATTTAATTTTTTTAACTGTAACATTTAGAAATCATGATACGAAATGGAAATTACTAAGAAGATTATTTGATTTTGGGTGCAATCAGCCTAAGAAAAAGAAGACAAAAATCAAAGACATATTTATTAGTCAACAAGTCATAGTCAAAATCACTTTCTAAATATTCAACACCTGACATTGTATCCCTTAACAAAATATTGTTTACATCAGAGTCAACACTACTGCCGTTACTATTGTTTTCAACTTGTATAATTAATTGAGGCAGGTCTTCTATGATGCGATCTAGTTTTATGGATATGTATGGAATTGGTTTGCAATAATTACTATCATCAGCTGTAATAAGTTCAAAATAACTATTCGAATATGCCTGAATTTTTTTTCAATATTAGTATTTTTCATCGTAATCTTTCTTTTCGCTAAGTTCCATATCAATTCAATCCAGTTAAGGTTGCAATGGTGGAGTTCTTAGTATTCATGTTCATTTTCGTTAGCTATTGGGTCAATTTCAAATTCCGACTGAGTTTGTACTGTTTGATAAACAATAATAATTCCGATTTTGTAAAATATGCAGATAACAGATAAAAGTGTGGCCAGTATCTGATTTTTTTATAGGATAGCGTGACAAACGAGCACACATGGTAAGTGGTTGCTATGACCCATAAACATGTACATCTATCCTCAATAAATAATTAAAATGCAGATGCGTTGTCACCCATGATGTCTAAGATGGAATGCCTCTTTTCCAGTAAAAAGGGTCTCCGGTTCTTTATACTCACCATACGAAACGCAGCAGTGTTAAACTGCTATTTTACGCTGATATTCTGTGAGAGCGTGGTCCTTCCCCGGTCGAGCCGATTCATTCGTGCTACAACTATACTACTAACCATAGACTTATTTATTCTGGTATAAATCTAGATAAAACTTTAAATTATTACCAACTGTAAATAATCGAATATTGTAAGTACTGATTTTTCAGTTGGAATGCCTACAAGTAGGAATCGGAATCTTTAACCATTTTTTTCTCTTCATTAAGTCATTAGAGAGCCCACGATTTAAAAAAAAGTTGAAAGAATGGTTATTATCAATATTGGAAATAATTATTGATTTATTGTTGTGCTTTATTTTTTTACTATATTGTACGTCCGAAATAAACAAACTGTTGTAACTATACTATGTATTTGTACACAGTTTCATGTACACAGTTGTGAAAATAAATTATTATCTTATCTTATCTAGCTTTTTTTAAGTTGACATTATAATATAAATTTTATTTTACATATTATTTAAATACATAATATTAATAACCATCATTGTAATTGAATTTTTTATCAGTTGTTTGTATATAAACAATAAAAATATTTTTGTCATACATTTTTTAGTACTCCAAAGTTACATCGGCCTTCCGATTACGAACTGTCGGTCTTACCTATGTACCTATGGGCCTATTGGCCTATGGCCACTTCGCAATGTGATGTGTCCACGGAGTTTTATTATTTTGTGAACAAAATACACGTAAAACTAGGCTGTATGTTCTAAATTTTAAAACATACAGCATAGAATCTAAAAACTTTGCATGCCATAAGCAAATCGCAACAACAACAATAGTTTAATTTAAAGATAATAGGTAATTTTATGTATTTGCAATAGGTATTGTTTGGTTATTGTTTTTTACCGTACAATGCAAAGTAAAATTACTATGTGGTAGGAGTATTGGTGGGAACTTGATCGCTGACGGATTACTACTTCTCTTTTATATTTTAAAATTTAAATAATGGCTTGAAGTGGATTTTAATAGATAAAAGTGGTACGATTTCATGTATTAAAATTCTACGCATTTGTAATACTAGTGGAAACGATGTAACAAGTGCTTCGATGGTGATGTAAATCGCAGAATTTATAATCCACTTAGGGGCATTAAGATATTAACGTTATCAACAGTCCGCTGAGTTAAGCTGTCTTCAAAATATACCAAGAATTTCGCAATATGAGGCATTAACATATTGTGAAGAGTTTTGTGAATAAAATGCGAACCAGACTTGGCTTTATGGGCAAAGACCTATTGCATGTCTTAATTGGCGAATCGTAACAACAACAAGCATAATGTCTTATGGGATTTTGCTATGGGGAAATGCGGCTGATTCAGAAACTATTTAAACGGAAATAAAACTAAATGTATTAAATTTACAACAACGAATGTTAAAAATCTGGGTATCAATGTGTTTTTAAATGGGGAAGATCTGAGCCCTGTTGAATCCACTGTTTTTCTTGGCATCACTCTCGACGCAAAGCTTCAGTGGGGCCCCCATATATCCAAACTAGCAAGCAGACTAAGTTCTGCAGCCTATGCTGTAAAAAAGATTACAGGTCTCACTAGTGTCGAGACATCTAGATTAGCTTATTTCAGTTATTTCCATAGCATAATGTCTTATGGGATTTTGCTATGGGGAAATGCGGCTGATTCAGAAACTATTTTTGTTTTACAAAAGAGGGCCATTAGAGCTATTTACAACCTAAAACCGAGAGAGTCTCTTATAGATAAATTTAAAGAAATAAATATATTAACGTTGGCCTCTCACTATACTCTTACTCGCTATAATCACTTACGAAAATATAATGTATGTTCACAAAAACACATACACTCTTTAAACACTAGGAACAAATACAAGCTATTGATACCAGTTTCTCGACTCCACAGAGTCAGTAATTCATTCTTGGGGCAATGTAAACGCTACTACAACAAGGTCCCGGAAAGTGTACAGGCTCTCTCTATTACCAAGTTTAAATGTTTTGTTAAACTGAAACTGTATAAAAAGGGTTATTATAATATAAATTAATACATGGTTGATAATATGAAAGCCACGATACGTCTTTTTGCCGATACGATACCGATACCGATGCTCTTATAAAAATATCGAGGATACCGATACCGATACTCTTATTGAATTCAAAAATGAAGGTAAAATAAATAAAACACAAGTCAGGTTATTTTTTTTAAATTAACATAAAAAGAACAAATAATAAGACAAACTAAATAAAACCGTTTAAGACTATAGACAGGTTGAGATTAGTTAATAGTTTTAGTAATTAAAATTAACATTGATGAGATTTTTGTTTAAAAAACAAACTATTCTTAAGTTTTGCGGAGAAAGGCGATTTCGCAAATCTGTTTGAATAAGACCTGCGGTGGAAAATAGTCTCTCAGATGCGACAGAACTCATTTGGAAACTAAAAGCACTTCTGCGCCATTTTTTTTTCAAGTTTGAGTATAAGAAGTCATTGCGCCAGAAAACAAACGGATCTGCACCTCTCGATATATTAGGAGACCTTAGGTATCTCGCGACTTCTTCTTTGAGAGAATTACAGTTCAGAGTAGACAGGGGCTCACCTTCCTCGGATTCTCTAATAATATTTTCACAAACGCTCCAAAGCTCGCCACTCGTAGGCATCTCAGAACTTACAGTTACAGTACTAGATATAAGTGTGACCGTGTTTGAAATAGTTTTGGAGTGCAGTGCTACGTTAAGATCAAGTAACTGAACAAGACACTTTTTTGCCATAGTAATAGTAGACTGTGACTGAAATATTCGTGCTTTGTAACGAGGATCAAGCATTGTGGCTAAACAAGACACTGAATAAAGCGCGGGGTTTCCCCGAGTATAGTTAGTTCGTGCCTCTTTTGCAACGAAATAGACGAGACAACACGCGCGTTTACATTACATTTTAAAGCGCGAAATTTGAAAAGTATCGTTGAATCGGCCATAAAAATATCGCAGATGCCGATATATCGGCAAACTTCGAGTATCGCCGATATATCGGCATCGGTATCGGTATCGGATGCATACCTATTTGATAATAACCCCTGGGGTATAGATGGTTGCTTCCTAGCAGTTTCTAAAATAAATTTTGTAAATAGTTTGTACAACCCATAGACTTAGAATATACTTGCGTATAGACCAACATAGTGTGCAAGGGAGAAGAAAATTCCTTATGGCAAAAATGCAAGCTAGAAAAGGATACCAAATCTCATGACTCTGTAACCGATTTTGAAAGACATGTCGGCACAAGTCGGCACGCAAGAAATAGCTCCTAGATATTTTGTAATAATTAATAATTTATAATTTTTAGAGTACAATAGTAGTTATTTTTAGTAAGTAATTTTTTTCCATAATGGTTACTTGTTCTGTGAGTGATTGTGGTGTTAATAATAGAAATAATCCTGATAATTGCACATTTCACAGGTAAATTCTCAAGACGCCGTCAATGTTATGGAGCGTTTATTTTTGTTTAAAATTTATGTTATATACTGTTTAAGATATGGAATATTTTCAATTATTTTGTTAATTTTGATATTTTGCATAGAAAAAAGTCGGGTTGTTGATAATTTGCATGAATTTGGTAAATACATTTTTATACAAAATATTTTACATGTACGCTAGAGATTGACTCAACTTTATCAAAATTAATGTCGATATTTATCTTGAATGTTTATAATGAATCGAGAGACTTGCCCACACAACAAGAAAGTAAATCCTCGGTTTGCGTTCTAAAATGTAATTTTATTTTCCGTTTGTCAAACAGATTCCCTCCGGATTCTATAATTAGAAAAAATGGTTAAGGTTAATTGGACGGGTTGGTTGGAATCCAAAGAAGAACTCAATAATTTGCAGCAAATATTTTCTTGAGACGTATAAAAGAAAATGTAGAATAAAAACAATTTTATTAAAAGGAGTTTGGAGTGATTTCTACATTATTTGTACCAGTAAGTAAAATATTTTTATAATAATTTCAAATCCTTAGATAAATATAGAGACATATTTTTATACATTATAAAACTGTAGTACATTAATGATAAAAAAATCTTTGGATTATCCTCTTTAAGCCATTTTGAACCCAACTAAGTATCTATTTATCAACCAAAATAAATGTATAACCTTACTTAACCAACCGCACAGCCTCACGGTCACACTAGTACAATATTCATAGCATCACGCTACTTTCCCCAAGGGGTTGAGCGGACCTTTGGATTATATAATTCCCAAGTCACAATGATAAAACTTTTAGCGTACTTTGGTATAGATATTTAGTAATGCTCCTAAAGCGCCACTAGACGCCCACGCATGAGACGCGATAGTAAAAATTCCATAGTATTTGATACTCACAACGCTCGATGCCCGATTCATGCTTGATGGCCGACGACATTGTGCCGATGGCTTAAATAGCGTGGTTCAACACCTGCAACGTTTGTCGTAGAGAAGAGGAACTCGTGGTTAAGTAATAGCTGCGCGGATCAATAGATCTGCGAGATTAAGTTGCACTTGCTTGAGAGAATAGAGAGTGCATCTGTATCCTCAGACACTTGGTGCACTTGACTCTGTTAAGATCATTATGTTTTTAAAATTCATTCAGCTAAAAAGATAATAAGTTTATTATTACTTTATACTTTTCAGGGACAGATGAAAGAATATTAACATGAAGCATGATGAAGCCTAATAAACATATTGGCCTTTAAACAGAGCAATCTTATTTAACTGATTCCTACAAGTTTCCTTACTTAAATTATTAAGTTTACATTCATATTTAAGTCGAATGTTAAAATAAACTTCTATTATGTATTTAATTATTAATTATTAAATGTTTTGTAATTATCAAAGGTAATACTTATATGAAAAATAAAGCAATCATTATGTACTCCGTGTCCCCGTTTTTATTTCCCCATGAAAACATTTTGTAAAATATATAAAATATAAATAGGTATATGCTTAGTTAAGTATCTACCTATTTATATTAACAATTTGTTAAAAAAGAAATTCTGGGAAACTGCCTACGGCAGTAAGTATTTTTCTCCAAAGGTCGTAGCTCGAAAATAAAACTTTCCGATCTGATTCTTTGGGAGTTTTTTAAGTTTATCGGTAAAGTCATCTTGGATTTTTAACATTTGAATTAAAATCCAACAAAAGGCAGGTAGGTTCGGCTTATTCCCAGGCACATGTTATATAAATATTTTTTAATTATTTTAGAACTATCATGGTAAAATTCAGTTAATTTTTGAATTTATTCAATTTCGTGCACTAAACAACTTTTTAAAATATTTTTAACGCTTCCTTAACAATCATTTTTCGATACTCCTTGTAAGTGAAATGTACATCACTAGCTAACGCACACAATGACAAATCAAAATTGGTCACGCGTTTTCGGGCTATGGTAGAACCATTAATGTAAAATTTACTTTAAAAAAAAAAGTCCTGTTGGGTTTCTTGCTGGTTCTTCCCAGGATAGATGGTTTTTTTCGAACCAGTGGTAGAGTAAAAAATGACTTTCAATAATAATTACACATGCGAACTATATTGAATAAAAAATTATTCTATTCTATTCTATTCAACAACAAAAACAAGTCAATATTGCTTGTTAAATTATCTGTATCTAATATTATCTGCTTGTTCTGTATTATCTATCTGTACCATAGATTAATAAATATATGATTTTATAATGATTACGATATGATCTGTACTCTGTGGCAGCGGCAGTAAAATCAGAATCAAAAATCGTGAAAAGGTGGAGGAAGAAAATAAATTACTAATTACAATTCAAAGAAACCGCTACATACATTGTGATACGTTGACAAAGTTTGCATTAAAATGGCAGACAAGAGAAAAACTAAAAAACGTAAAGAGGTATGTTTTGTATTTTAGACTTTCAATCCGATGATACAGTTAAAATTCATCACATTATTCATTTCCATTGTTTTGTTAAATTTCTACAGCAGGTTTAAAGTTTTCACATTTTTGTTAAATCATTTATTTTTGATTTGCGCCTAAATTTGTCTCCTGTTCACAACATATGACGTTTACATAAATACGATTGTGCGTGTCAATTTGAACGTGACGCAGTTATTTCCATTTTTGTACATTACGTTGCAGAATAAAACGTGTATTTATGTCTTTAAAATTTCTTTATTCCCTAAAAAGGCTGTTGTCGGTCCTGTACAGTCTTTAGAACCGATTAATCTAGAATTCAATAATGTCTTTATTTATGTTTTAATAAATATTTACATTATTTTTAGTTTTTTTTTAATCGAAATATCTAGCAGCACGTAAAACTGCGTTGGCCCATTTATGTTACCTCTAATAGGTAGTAAACTATATTATTTTATAAAACTTATCAATTATTTTTGTTTGTTTACAGAAAAAAAAGGTTTGATAGATTTTATTTTTCTCTTAGTAGTTAGTTTTTTATCAAAAATTTCTGTAATACTTTGCACACATTTTTCACAGCATAGTTTGCCATTAAATCTATAAAAAACCTTATTATTTTTCTAATGCACATTTACGTTAGTTTTTAGTTAGTATGTAGGCAATAATTTTGTGTTCTTTCTTCTTATTTAATTGGGTATGATTTTTAAAAGCACATATCATTAACTTTATTTAGAAATCAGTAAAAGCTTAATATTTACATATGAAATACTGAAGTGATTTTTTGTTGCTTTAGATGATAGTTTATGGGCTGTAAAGGTTTAACATAAATTTATTTTAATCATTAAAGAAAAGTTCCATTCCTCAATTTTGTGAGAAATAAAAATTGCAACATAAATACATAATATTAGGTTTTAAAAATTGCTGTGTCATAGATATACATTACATATATGAAAAATTATGACTAGTTTAAAGAAAATGAAACATTTAAAATTAATGTTGGTTAAAAGTTTTAATTGATAAATGAATACCACTTAAATTAATCCTCAGTATCAGGTGTTTCAATATCACTTGTTGGTCAAGCTATAAGGTCCAAGCAAAACTGTTTGTGTTATTCAGGAATCTAGTTAAAAAGTTTATTGATGCTTTTTTACATCAATAGGAATAAAACCATTGTCGTATGCCTTCTCAATGGACAGAAAAATACTTAAACAAGTTTTTTTGGGTTAAGTAATGGATGAAGTTGTATGCTATTATTGTGCCCCTTTCTTCTTGATTAAGTTCATGTTATCGGATATATTGAAATATTCCTTTTGATATTTTGGTACATGTCTGAACAGACTACAGAAAAAACATTCTTCTTGTAAAATTTATCCCAATGTGTGTATGTGTATTACACTACCTTGAAAGGGCAGAATGTCTGCTAAGGGTGTTACCACACCCATCAATTGACGTCGATCAGTGCCATCAATTTATGTCAATCAATGCCATCGATCGGCGTCGACCGATGATTGAACATTTTATTGACTAGTATCAATCGATCGACATCGATCCATGTCGATCAATGGCATTGATCGACGATCAATCAATTGGTGTGGTAACAACATAAGCCAACTGGTTTAATGTTAAATGTCACCTACTGTCAAATGATTCATTACAAAAGATGCCTTGATATACATTAACACTTCTAATGAATAAAAAAACACTACAAATTTCTATTATATGTTCTATTGTTCTACTAGCACTTCCATCAGAAAATATGTGTAAATATGTAAGTGTTTGAAATGTCATCTACATAGTTCATAAAAAATTCATCTGTTCATAATATGCATAGACACTGTACTTTCCAGTTGTCTTATTGTGAATGTTGAAAACATTGATGGTCAATTGGCCTATATAGTGTGCTGGGTCTGCATATAATTCATAATATTGGACTTTTCAGTTTTAAGTTCATCAATGTTAAGTTGAAATAAAATTCATAGTATACATGCTGATCTACTACATGAGGTTTACATTCAGTTTTCATGTGGAAATGTCTATTCCGTCATTATGTACAGTGATATCCAGTTGAGCTTTCTTCTGTTAAAAAATATCATCAGATTTCAATCACCAATAACTCGAGACTCATAATCCGGTAACAATGGTTTGTTCTTCATTACCTTGTAAATAGTTTAACTTCAATTTAACCCTGAAAATAAGAACTTAGACTAGATTTCTAGGTTCTACATTTGTGTTTTACAAAAACTAGTGACTACAGCTTTTAATACATTCTATACACAAACAAATATAAACATGCATTCCTATCCATGTGGATTTGCGTTTACGTTATGATAAATGAAAAAAAAAAATTGGTGATGGTGATTTCTGCATGGCCCATTCAAAGATGTCCATTTTGTATTTTCTTTCAATCATGTTTTTCTTCATTTCTCATCCTTTCAACTTCTCAGGTGCATTATGTTCACTATTTGTAAACATCCTTTGTTTTAATTAACACCACAAATAACTAACAAAATGAATAAACATCATAACAGTCTGTAATTAAATGTGCGAAAATAATGCTGCTGTGACAGTGTGAAACTATTTGACATTGACAAATACATTCAGAAACACATTTCTTTATAAAATCCATGTTTTTTCATTTTACATCATACATTAGTGTTACATGAGGGATTTGTACAAACTACACTCAATCAATGATTACAGAGTGGGAAATTGGTATTAATTTAAATTAAAAAAAAGTAACATGTGGGGTTTTAAAAATCACATTGACTCAATTACATCAAATTTAATTTACACACATTAATTAACATAATTATTGTAGTGTTCATTCTTACCACATTTCATGATGTTTAAACACTTGATTGTATTGTAATGAACATAATATGTATTACTAGCTGTTCCCTGCCAATTCGCCCGTGTGTAATTTAGGGTTTTCATTTTGCTGCGCGGAACCCTAATAACAAACAGACACTTCAATTTTATTTATTTGTATAGATAGATGCAGACTTATAGTGGTACCCATCCTAATATATATATATATATATATATATATATATTAATATAACATATTGGTCTTCCCACACACCGAGCATATAGTTGTAATTAGTAATATGGTGTAAGTAATGTATAGTACATAGGTAGTCAAAAAGGATACATTGAGTAAGAGAATATGAGCTCACTTTTTTTAACCGACTTCAAGAAGGAGCAGGTTCTCAATTCTAGTGTAATTTTTTTGTATGTATATTATGCGATATCTTCGCAGATTGTAAACCAATTTTGATTATACTTTTTTTTAATTAAATGTTATACTTCAAGGGTGGTCCCATATAAATTTGGGAATTTTTTTTATTGTAAGCCAGTGCTTGGCTACAATCCTACTTGGTGATAAGTTGTGATAAAGCCCTAGATGGTAAATGGCACTGTCTTAACCTAACTAATGAGTATTCACTCTTGACTTGAAAACACCCATATTGTAATTGGGTGGAAAGACTGATGCGGACAAATAATTTCACTACAATGCTATAAGAATTACAAAAGACGATTGTAAGAATAGAGGCTGGCTAAGCTGCACCTGTGCTCCAGACTTACAAGTTTGGTTTCAATCAATTCAAGGTCACCAGTAAGTCTCTTAGCATGGCTCTCCACTGAGTCCAACTCTGTTAGATGGCATTTTGCAGCACCAGACCATATGCACAACCAGATTTGCGATTTATAAAGGGAAAGAAGTGTCCTGACGTGAAATACCGCCGCACCTTTGCAAGGACGAATAGTTTTCTTGCAGCTGGTCTAGGCCTTGGACTCTGAACAACCCATAACTTTGGTTTAATTGAAGTTAAGTGAAATGAAGACTAGAGATGCCTATTATTGCTTTAGTTTGATAATGACGTTAATATGTTTTACGGAGAGATCTAAATTTTTTCTAAAATGGTTTCATACTAGAGGATATAATACTAAAATAAACTAAACTGTGGCATGTGTGCCTTAATTTCCATCAACGGTAAACTTTGTTTTAGTTTCTCTCTGTCCCTTGTTACAAAACCTATGAGATTATATGGGGTTCTTTACGCCAATACATGACCAAAGTATTTATTTGAACTTAGCTTTGAAGATACTAATAATAGCTCAGTAATAATAAAAGACTGCGATTGTCAAAGTGCCTAACCAAGCGAGGCAGCTATGGTAAATATTCCGCCTGTGAGGCAAACCATAGACAGGTCTTTGTTCAGTGGTGGGCTTTTGACAGGCTGTCATTAATAAAAATAGCTCTCAGTTGTTCGTCACCACATCATTTGCCACAAACCCACAAACGTTTTTTAGAGAATTTTGACTTAATCCTCATTTATTTTGTTTTTAGTCCAAAGGAGACTTGTACATCTAGGGCCTAGGGTTTAGGATAGCTATGAAATGGATAGGTACTGAATAATTCATTATATAATATATATATATAGCACCGTGAAGTGGCAGTGTATAATATCCACTACTCCACAACGCCCCAGGGGTGTCGTAAGAGGTGATAGAGAGAAACAAACTTGGTGATGGACAGCAGCGTCTTCCTATTAACAGCTAAAAATAATATCCAAAGGGGAGAGCTATTCTGTAATCGACTTTAGATAGGCTGTAACAGAATTGAATATAGATTATAAATGATATTTATTAAAAGTCATTTTAAGTTTAATTTACCACTGGTTTAAAAAATACATCTGTCCTGCAAGCAACCCAATGAAACTTAAAATAAAACAAGAACAGTTTATGTACTCTTAAGTAATTAATTAAGTATATTAAAGTATTTTCGTTTGAATATTATGCGAAATCTTATTGATTTTAATGATTTTTGGGTTCCGCACCCAAAGGGTAACCAAACCCTATTACTAAGCCTCTGCTGTCCGTCCGGCCGTTCGTCCGTCCGTCCGTCCGTCCGTCTCATGATCCATAATAGGTAGACAGTTAAAATTTTCACATTATTTTTGTTGCTGCTATAACAACAAATAATAAAAATAAATTAAAAATTAAATAGGTTATACTCAAATGGTGGTCACACTTGAATTTAAAGAATAAATGCAACCCTAAGGGTAGGAAAAATAGAGGATGAAGTTTTTCATGTAACTATTAGGTCCTTACATATAAAATCGTTTTGTACGGGAGGAATATAAAGTCAATTACTAAAAAAACCATGGCGGCGAGAATCAATAAACTCTTTGAAGGCGGTTTGGACTGCCGCATCGGAGTTGAATTTTTTCCTTGTAAGAAGTTGTCCAAATTCCGGAAAAAATGGTAATCTGTTGGAGCAAGATCCGGGGAGTACGGTGGATGTCGCAGACATTCCAATTGTAGCTCATCTAACTTAGTGGTTGTTTGTTGTGCAGTGTGTGGTCTTGCGTTGTCGTGAAGCAGCAGTGGCCTAGAGCGATTGACCAATCTCGGTTGTTTAGCAGCTAGTTCTTCCTTCATGGTTTGCAGTTGCTGACAATAGATATCTTTCGTAAGCGTTTGGCCAGATTTTAGAAAGCTGTAGTGAACGACACCGGCGCTAGTCCACCAAACACTCACAAGTAACTTTTTCTGACTCAATTTTCGTTTAGGGCAGGATTTGGCTGGGTCTCCAGGATTCAGAGATTGCGACGAGCGCTTCCGATTATCGTACAGTATCCACTTTTCATCACAAGTAATGATTCGATTTAAAATCCCTTCATTATTGTGTCGGTTGAGCAAAGTAACACAGCAGACGACGCGTGTTTGCAAGTTCGATTCACTCAATTCATGAGGTACCCGTCGTTCAAGTTTTTTTACTTTCATTTTGATCAGTGATTTCACATAGATTTCACTTGAAGCAGTGGATTAATATAGTTTTATCACTTACCCCGAAGCCTGCAGCTATCTCTGAAGTGCTTTGTGATGGATCCCCTTCCACAATAGCCTTTAATTCTTCATTTTCCACTTTGGTTTCCGGCCGTCCACGGGGTTGGTTCTGAAGGTAGAAATGTCCAGAACGAAAACGTTGAAACCAAAACGTACCGTGCTTTCTTTTACGACATCAGCGCCGTACACATCATTAATCCTTCGAGCTGTTTCTGCAGCACTGGTGCCACGGTAGAACTCGTACTCGTAAATATACCAATATTTCATGTTTTCCATTGTCCGGTAATAAGCGACGCCAAAGAAAAAAATAATGAGGAAAAAACAAATGAATGACTGTTTTCAAAACTCAAATGTACCAGCTAAATGAATTTATAAATTTGAATTTGGAATTCTTAACCAAAGAGATGTTTCAGAACAAAGTGGTCAGTACGACAAAACGCTAATTTCATATGTAAGGACCTAAAATTTAGACGTCATTCTAGTTCTTAACCTTGGGTTTGTAATATTGCTTAGTCCACTCAAAAGAGTCAAAGTATAAACTTTCAAAATAAAGCGGAGTTAAGACAAAGTAAAAAAGTTAAACTATTTAAGAATGACCATTATATTTTGAGTATATAGCTATATATAATATATGTAACACATGGTAGAGCCACGCTGCTGCTATATGATGGTTGTATCACGAATGGGTTGGCTCGACCGGGGTAGGACCACGCTTACACAGAAAACCAGCGTAAAATAGCAGCTAATTACTCCTGTGTTTTTTCGTATGGCGAGTTTAGAACCGGAGACCCTTCTTACTCGAAACGAGGCATTCCATCGTCAGATTTGCATTTTGATTCTTAGTTGAGCATAAATGTAAATGTTTAAGGGCTACAGCATCCACTTACCATCAGGTGGACTGTGTGCTCGTTTGTCACCCTTATTCTATATTAAAAAAAATTGGAAATCATATTTCTTTTTAGTTAATTGAAATCTGTTTTTACCTTTTTTAAAGTATCATTTAAAATAAAGAATACGTCATGTGACACGCAAACGTGACGCTTTCTTGCTTCCTTTGCGCCGTTAGAAGAAGGATGGGAAAAGCCGTGCTATTTCTGTATTTTATTAAAAAAAAAGACTAGGTGCTATATTTCGACGCGTATGTTTTATGTATGTACCTACACCGATTTAAAAAAATGGCTGATCCGCTATTAATAACTCTTCTTTCATTAATTAGGTAGGAGTGGTCGATATAAATTTTAAGAGAGAAATTACCCCTTGGAACAATACGGGTAGAGATTTAATATATTATAAATGACAGCTTGCACTTCACATTAGATTTTGATACGTAAAAGTGGTGCGAATTTATGTATTAAATATCTGCGCATGTAAGCTAGCAGGAACGATGAAACAAGTTCTCAGATGGTGATGTAAACCTCAAGTTATGTTGTTTAGTCGTCTTAACTGCCGTTAAAATCTCGAAAAAACTTCGCAATGTTACATCTTACCATTTTGTCAAGAAGTTTTAAACAAATTATAATAAATTTTGTACTGTACCAGTCCATTACCAAAAAAAAATTAAAATTCACTTAATAGCTCCTGAAGCCGGGGCTTTAATTTTCTGATACACATATATTTTAGCCCTTTCAGAACGACAAACAATATTTTTATTTTCGATGTAATTGTAGACTTATTTGAGATCCCTGAGGTCTTAAGTGTCTGGGAAAAATAATTAAAAAATTCCCCTCCTTGCGTACCCAGCCAGGGCCCCCCCGCACGTTCGTGCGTTGCCGTTTTCAAGTGTTGTAACGCACGATCGTGCTTTACAAAGGAAGGTAAAAAAATCAAAACCATCAAAATCATTGTTTATCTATATTTATCAACATTATTTTTGTCATTACAGTATTGTTGCGCGCCACTATTAATGGTTTATACATGGCAACACTAGTTACCACTAGCGCCCTCTAGTATCGAGTAGCAGAACTAGGAGAGTCAAGATCCTTCTCGAAATTTCGGGACCGATATGTACTCGAACATTCTAGATGTTTCTACAGTAGAAGGTTCTGGAAACTATCTGAGGCCCTATATAAGGCCGGTATAGACCGCGACCGAGGCAGTATTGAATTGGCGATACAAGCGAGGACTTCGAAGCGATACAACTACGAACTTAAGCGATCTGTAGTAAAATTGTATTTTGTTATTAGTGTGGTTTAAAGTTGTAATTAGTGTTGTATAATTAAAGTGTCAATTTTGGTAATTCAATCGGCAGTTTTTAATTGTCTCGAACCCCAAGCTCGTAACAATTGGTGTCAGAAGTGGGATCAGATCATGCCGATTTTACCAAAGGACGACACGGAGGGTATCCGTACCCGAAGTCAACGCCAGCAAGAGACGGACCAGAGACGATTTGGTAATGCAACGCCGCAAACGTCGGGGCCAGCTGCCGACCACGGAGGCCGGCCGTCAGCAGCTCCTGCATCTGCAGCACCTGACTTAGGTGCTCTGATGATGATGCTGCAGGAGCAGGCTCGCCGACAGGAGGAACAGGCCCGCCGACAGGAGGACAGGCCCGCCGACAGGAGGAACAGGCCCGTCGGTTGGAAGAGCAGCTGCAGCGTGGACAGGAGGAACAGGCCCGCCAACAGGAAGGCAGATGCTCCTCGCGAAGGACCTTCACGCTACCTTCGGGAAAGAGATAAGGAGGTGAAGGATAGGTTGCTCAACATGACAACCGCCTGTCGGAAGCTGAAACCCGAATCGACCAAGTGAACAATCGGGTTGACAACGTGATTGCTGACGTGAAGAAAACGCTGACGACCTCAAACTTGGGGATGGAGTTACAGCCCCTGTAGGTAGCATAATACCTTCGCTGTGGATTCAAAGTGCCGCCGTTCGACGGGACTTCTTCCTGGTCGGCGTACAGAATCCAGTTCGAGGCTGTCGCGAAGGCGAACGACTGAATAAAAGTCAGGCCATGACTGTCTCACCCCAGGCTTGCGCGACCAGGCCTTAACTGTTCTGGAAGCTCGGCAAGGAAGACTTCACGAGCAGCCCTTGAGGCGTTGGAGGCGAGATATGGCGACGCTCACCTGGAACACGTCTTTCGTGCGCAGCTCAAAGATCGCGTGCAACGCAGCAACGAAAACCTGCAGCAGTGGGCCCTTGAGGTGGAAAAGCTGGTTCGAAAAGCATACCAGTCTGTACCTGCGCTCATTGTAGGGAACCTGGTGCAGACATTCATCGACGGCATCCGCGACCTTGAAGTCAGAGCTGCTGTGAGGCTTGGGCACCACGAGACGCTTAAGGACGCGTTAGCCCATGCACTGGAGGTGGAAACCGTACGGCAGGATCATCGTTCCCATCGCGTCAGGGAGGTTGCAGCAGCTACAGTTCGCGACTGCAATAAAGGATACAGGCCTAGGTGCTACGGCTGTGGGGAAAGGGGCCATCTTCGATCCAGCTGCCCTAAGCGAAAGGAAAGGGAAGGTGAACTATCTCGAGGGGGCAGTGCGGCTATCAGCACCGCCCAGCACAGCGGGAAATCTCATGGCAACGCAGATGCATTGTCAAGAAGGCCTTGTCCTGAAGATTGCAAGCATTGTACTAGGCAAGAGGGTAAAGAAGTGGTGTCTGTGAGGATGCTCAGGACAGACCAGCTCAGCAATGAGTGGAAGGACAGCCTACAACATGCACAGCAGGAAGATCCGGACATCAAGCCGATTCTGGAATGGATGAAGGCCAGTGCTCCTAAGCCCAAGTGGAGTGATATAGTTTTATCACTTACCCCGAAGCCTGCAGCTATCTCTGAAGTGCTTTGTGATGGATCCCCTTCCACAATAGCCTTTAATTCTTCATTTTCCACTTTGGTTTCCGGCCGTCCACGGGGTTGGTTCTGAAGGTAGAAATGTCCAGAACGAAAACGTTGAAACCAAAAACGTACCGTGCTTTCTTTTACGACATCAGCGCCGTACACATCATTAATCCTTCGAGCTGTTTCTGCAGCACTGGTGCCACGGTAGAACTCGTACTCGTAAATATACCAATATTTCATGTTTTCCATTGTCCGGTAATAAGCGACGCCAAAGAAAAAAATAATGAGGAAAAAACAAATGAATGACTGTTTTCAAAACTCAAATGTACCAGCTAAATGAATTTATAAATTTGAATTTGGAATTCTTAACCAAAGAGGAGATGTTTCAGATCAAAGTGGTCAGTACGACAAAACGCTAATTTCATATGTAAGGACCTAAAATTTAGACGTCATTCTAGTTCTTAACCTTGGGTTTGTAATATTGCTTAGTCCACTCAAAAGAGTCAAAGTATAAACTTTCAAAATAAAGCGGAGTTAAGACAAAGTAAAAAAGTTAAACTATTTAAGAATGACCATTATATTTTGAGTATATAGCTATATATAATATATGTAACACATGGTAGAGCCACGCTGCTGCTATATGATGGTTGTATCACGAATGGGTTGGCTCGACCGGGGTAGGACCACGCTTACACAGAAAACCAGCGTAAAATAGCAGCTAATTACTCCTGTGTTTTTTCGTATGGCGAGTTTAGAACCGGAGACCCTTCTTACTCGAAACGAGGCATTCCATCGTCAGATTTGCATTTTGATTCTTAGTTGAGCATAAATGTAAATGTTTAAGGGCTACAGCATCCACTTACCATCAGGTGGACTGTGTGCTCGTTTGTCACCCTTATTCTATATTAAAAAAAATTGGAAATCATATTTCTTTTTAGTTAATTGAAATCTGTTTTTACCTTTTTTAAAGTATCATTTAAAATAAAGAATACGTCATGACACGCAAACGTGACGCTTTCTTGCTTCCTTTGCGCCGTTAGAAGAAGGATGGGAAAAGCCGTGCTATTTCTGTATTTTATTAAAAAAAAAGACTAGGTGCTATATTTCGACGCGTATGTTTTATGTATGTACCTACACCGATTTAAAAAAATGGCTGATCCGCTATTAATAACTCTTCTTTCATTAATTAGGTAGGAGTGGTCGATATAAATTTTAAGAGAGAAATTACCCCTTGGAACAATACGGGTAGAGATTTAATATATTATAAATGACAGCTTGCACTTCACATTAGATTTTGATACGTAAAAGTGGTGCGAATTTATGTATTAAATATCTGCGCATGTGAAAGCTATTAGCGGGAACGATGAAACAAGTTCTCAGATGGTGATGTAAACCTCAAGTTATGTTGTTTAGTCGTCTTAACTGCCGTTAAAATCTCGAAAAAACTTCGCAATGTTACATCTTACCATTTTGTCAAGAAGTTTTAAACAAATTATAATAAATTTTGTACTGTACCAGTCCATTACCAAAAAAAAATTAAAATTCACTTAATAGCTCCTGAAGCCGGGGCTTTAATTTTCTGATACACATATATTTTAGCCCTTTCAGAACGACAAACAATATTTTTATTTTCGATGTAATTGTAGACTTATTTGAGATCCCTGAGGTCTTAAGTGTATGGGAAAAATAATTAAAAAATTCCCCTCCTTGCGTACCCAGCCAGGGCCCCCCCGCACGTTCGTGCGTTGCCGTTTTCAAGTGTTGTAACGCACGATCGTGCTTTACAAAGGAAGGTAAAAAAATCAAAACCATCAAAATCATTGTTTATCTATATTTATCAACATTATTTTTGTCATTACAGTATTATAGTATAAAATTTATCTGTTAACAACAATATTGTGTGCTTAGTAATTAAAACCAATAAATATAGTAGGTACTTTTAAAGCATTTCTAATCTAGAATATCACTTTTTATGAATTTAAGAAAACAATTTTGATTTCATATTAGACATGAGTATACATTGCATTTTGTATTAAAATATCTATCAAAATACAAGCAGCTATTTGGAGAAGCATTATTTGCTAGACACAGGACAACAGCAGGGCCTTCGCCTAGAGATTTGTCTGTAAAGGCAGGATTGTTAGGATAGTATATTTTAAAATCTAGCATTAGCCCATCATAACATAATACATACATAAACACTCACGCCTGTCACCCAGAGGGATAGGCAGAGACTACGGACCATTCCATTTGGCACGATCCTGACACACTTCTCTCGCCTCCTTTACATCTATATATCTACGCATACACGCTCGTCGGTTAAGGGTACTCCTAATCTGGCCCATTTTCAATATATCGCCAATTTGGTCGATAAACCTTCGTCTAGGGCGTCCTTTCCCGACTCTTCCGTTCACTTCTGCAACATAAATTTGCTTTATCACTCTTTCCTCGTTCATTCTTTCTACATTCATACGACCAAACCACCGAAGCATTCCTTTCTTAATCCTGGTCACAACGTCATCTTGCAAACCACACTTTTCTCTTATCACACTATTTCTCACCCTGTCATTCAGATTCAGCCCTAGCATACTCCTTAATGACCGCATTTCTACAGCATTTATTCTACTCTCATGCTTCTTCTGCCAGACCCAACTTTCACTACCATACATTAAAGTAGGGACTAACACAGCATTATGAATTGCCATACGTGCCTTTTTGACTTTTCATAATAGCGTGTAGAGCCCCATTCACTCTATTTCCTGCGTTCACTCGTCGTTCTATATCCTTATCATATCTACCATCCCTGCTAAATAAACATTCCAAATATACAAACTCATCCACTTGCTCAATCATCTCCCCTTCTATTCTTATTTAACATAACGTTTCACTTACTTCTCTTTCAAAAACCATCACTTTCGTCTTACTTGCGTTCACTTTCATACCCCTTTCTTTTAATGACCAGTTCATTAAAGTAACCATCATTTGCAACTCGGCCGCCGACGATGCAAATATGACTTGATCATCGGCGTACAAAAGGCATTTGACGGTTATTTCACCCATTATCAACCCACATTCTTCAACTTTCAAAGTTTGCAAACAACTGTCCATAAATAGGTTAAACAGCCACGGGGAAGCTACACAGCCCTGTCTGACACCTTTCTGAATGTCAAACTAGTCCGAGTAGACCCCATTGATCCTGACACAAGCACTAGAGTCCCTATAAAAAGACCTTAATGCCTGTATCAAACCAGCGCTCAAACCAAATGAGTTAAGTGTTTGCCATAACACATTCCTGTCCACTCTATCATAAGCCTTTTCCAAGTCCATGAACGCACAAAAAACTTTCTGGTTTTTAGCCAAAAACTTCTCCGCAATCATGCGCATGGAAAAGACTTGATCCGTACACCCCATCCCCTTTCTAAATCCAGCTTGCACATCCCAAATTTTTCCATCAGTTTCTTTCATAACTCTTTCAATTAACACCTTAGCATACAGTTTACCCACAATGCTAAGCAAGCTAATGCCACGGTAGTTTTTACAGTCTTGCTGTAACCCTATTCCCTTATATATTGGGACTATAACGGCTTTGCACCAGTCTTCCGGTACCCGCTTCAGTTCCCAACATAAATTAAACAAGGTGTACAGCAGGCCTGCCACCACTCCCTCTCCAGCCCTTAGTATTTCGAGTGATACTCTATCATATCCGTCTGCCTTACCTGCTTTCATGCTTTTCATTGCTTTCATTATTTCATCTACACTTATCTCCCTACCTCTCTCCACTTCTTTCGGAATTTCTATTTCACTTAATTCAGACGACTCTTCACTCATAAACACGCTTTCAAAGTATTCCTTCCATCTCTTTAAATTAGAAACTTCATCATTCAGCATACAGCCAGTCTCGTCTCGTATAGCATTCATTCTAGGCTGTATTGAATTTCCCCTGGCAGTTCTTACGAGTTTCCAGAACATTTTAATATTTGCCTGGAAGTTATCAGATATCCTTCTATCATTCTTATCCGTTCTTTCTTGCTTTTTCCTTTCAACAACTTCTTTTACTCTCTTATTTATACGTCTAAAGTCTGCCTTTTTTCTTTCAATCTCATCAATCATACCGCTAGAATTACCAGCTTTGGTTGCTAGTAAATCTAGCCATGCTCTCTTCTATGCTTCAACTTCCATCCGTACCTCATCATCCCACCACAACGTAGTATTTTTCCTTTCATTCGTTCTCTTACTTACACCACATACTTCGGTGGCTGCATCCACCAAACCTTTCTTGACATTATGCCACACAGTCTCCAAGTCTAAATCATTCATACACAATTCATCCATACCACTTATATTTTCTCTCAGTCTACATTTGAACTTCTCTTTCACACCTTCATCTTGTAACCTCTCTATTCTTATACGCTGTAACGCAGTGGTAGACACAGATGTCCGATGCCATCAACGCTTGAATAGACCATTAATTCGGCATAAGACCAAGTAATGATCCGTCCCTACGTTGGACCCCCCCGGTAAACCCTTGTATCTACCACTGCGCTCCTCATTCTTTCATCCACAATTATGAAATCTATCATGCTTCTATCATCACCTCTTTCCCATGTATACATGTGAATCCTCTTATGGCGAAAGAAAGTGTTCGTCACAAAAATATTCTTTTCCACACATACGATGAGGAGGTCTTCACCATTCTCATTTATACTTTCATCGCCAAACGTTCCTAATATCCTTTCATAACCAGACCTCTTCACCCCAACCATTCCATTAAAATCTCCTAACATAATAATATTTTCATTTACCTTACATTTCATCAACACCATCCTTACCATGTCCCAAAACTGCTCTCGGATATAAGTGGGCTTAGACATATCTGGGGTGTACACCCCTAGCATAAACAACTTCTTTAAGCCCACTTTCAGTCGTATCCATAGCAGCCTTGGACTTACGCATTCATACTCTTTCACACATTGACCCATTCTTTCTGAAAGGATAACACCGACTACCTGGCATGCCCGCTCGGTCTCGTCTACACCAGACCAGTAAGCGGTATACATGCCATGTGCAGTGGCATCCTTTCCCCTTCGTTTCGTCTCATTTACACATAACACATCTATTCCTCTATCATTCATCATTTCGCATACTTCATCCATCTTATCATTCATTGCTCCACATACATTCAGCGTAGCCAGACGGGCCTCCGCAATCCACTTTTCGCCCCTCCGGGAGACAGAACGTGACGGGTGGCGAACTTCGTCGCCGCCCATCATTTGTAGTGATAACGTAATTCTTAAGTCCAAGAGACCTAGGTTTGTTTTTAACTAAGACTCGTAGCTTGCATTTACCCGTAAAGGGTATAATTTGTCCGTCAAATGAGTATGTACCTAGCATTTTTGACGGCATCAGGAACCAGCTGTAATTTTTAATTACGAGATTTTGAAAAAACTTTATCATATCTTTCAAAATACTATAATGGAGTCTTTACTTCTTGTCCTCCTAGCCGAGGATGATACTCTTGGGGTACGTCATTAAATGTAGTGGCTGTCCAAATTCTTGATTTTTTATTTTGTGATATACGGCGGTTGTTGATTCCAATGGCGTTTCGTTTGCAAGTGGTATGTTTTCCTGATCCTCACATTGTAGTAACTCAGCACTCAGCTAATGGGATATTTATGCCTGAGTCACTTTGTCACTGGGTGTCTCTTGTACAGGATCCCCATCCAGGAGTCGGGGAGCACCACCTGTGTGCTTCCACCTCCTCTTCGGATATCTCAAGATCCAATTGGCACCCATATCCGATCAAAACTTGCGACAAATCGTCGTGTAAAAGCCGCCCTGTTGAAAATATTACAAGTGTTATTTGTATGAATTTTACGTCTTCTGATTACAAATGAAAACGACAACGCACGATCCTGCGTTTTAATATTGTGGACCTGTTACGAGGTCTAATTTTTTTTTTTCAAATATATTTTTAATTATTACTGTAGATATATATCTAAAATAAATATTTAAATACAAACAATTGATACAACACAAATTTAAACTTGAATAAAATATACTTACGTCAACCGCTGCCGTCCACAATCGTCATGTACATCTTGAACACTCACAGACACGTCACTACCCACTCTGAGCCCTGCGATGCATTTGCATTTTATGCTGTATAGTTAAATTAACGCACAATCGATCGAAACCGTTTCGGGGCAGTAAAACGAAATTCCGCGCGCGTATTTTTTTTTTTATGATAACACACGCTTAGTACAGACAGTTCTGAAAGGGTTAGGCCGGTTGTTACTTTTTTCACTTTTATTTTCTTACATTTTATTGTATTTTTAGGTATATTTTATTTTAAAAGTTTGTGTAATTATCTATACACACACACACACGCGCGCGCGCGCACGCACGCACACACACACATACATACATATATTATACATATGAAATTGGCGTTTTGTACGGGAGGAATATAAAGTCAATTTTTTTTTGTAAACTATATTTAAATAATCAAAATATGCACCGTTGTTATCTATGCACTTTTGCCATCTCATAGGTAGTTCATTGATCCTTTTAATAAAAAAACCATGGGGGCGAGAATCAATAAACTCTCGAAAAAATGGTAATCTGTTGGAGCAAGGTCCGGGGAGTACGGTGGATGTTGCAGACATTCCAATTGTAGCTCATCTAACTTAGTGGTTGTTTGTTGTGCAGTGTGTGGTCTTGCGTTGTCGTGAAGCAGCAGTGGCCTAGAGCGATTGACCAATCTCGGTTGTTTAGCAGCTAGTTCTTCCTTCATGGTTTGCAGTTGCTGACAATAGATATCTGCCGTAATCGTTTGGCCAGATTTTAGAAAGCTGTAGTGAACGACACCGGCGCTAGTCCACCAAACACTCACAAGTATCTTTTTCTGAGTCAATTTTCGTTTAGGGCAGGATTTGGCTGGGTCTCCAGGGTTCAGCCTTTGCGACGAGCGCTTCCGATTATCGTACAGTATCCACTTTTCATCACAAGTAATGATTCGATTTACAATCCCTTCGTTATTGTGTCGATTGAGCAAAGTAACACAGCAGTCAATTCATGAGGTACCCATCGTTCAAGTTTTTTTACTTTCCCGATTTGCTTCAAGTATACAGTTTTATCACTTACCCCGAAGCCTGCAACTATCTCTGAAGTGCTGTGTGATGGATCCGCTTCCACAATAGCCTTTAATTCTTCATTTTCCACTTTGGTCTCCGGCCTTCCACGGGGTTGGTTCTGAAGGTCGAAATTTCCAGAATGAAAACGCTGAAACCAAAAACGTACCGTGCTTTCTTTTGCGACACCAGCGCCGTACACATCATTAATCCTTCGAGCTGTTTCTCCAGCACTGGTGCCACGGTAGAACTCGTACTCGTAATACCGATATTTCATGTTTTCCATTGTGCGGTAATAAGCGACGTCAAAGAAAAAAATAATGAGGAAAAAACAAATGAATGACTGTTTTCAAAACTCAAATGTACCAGCTAAATGAATTTATAAATTTGAATTTGGAATTCTTAACCAAAGAGGAGATATTTCAGATCAAAGTGGTCAGTACGACAAAACGCTAATTTCAAATGTATGGACCTAATATAATTATATATATATATATATATATATGTCGGAAAAAGTCACGCTTCTTGAGAGCGTCCATGGCGTGCGCTGCGTCATTAGTTGCACGAATAATAATGTACGGCTTGAAAAGTTCTAAGAAAAGTCATATAGCATATTTTTCTCTTCTAATGACAATTTATAGTAATCATTTTTAAATAAAAACTTGCGCGGCGTGTTAGGTAATGAGGAGAATTAATTTATTTTAAAACTACAGAAAACGGAACAAAAATTTGATATACCATGAAATTTTAAAATAAATTATACCTACCTAATATTTAAGATAGAACGCTAGTACGAAATGTAATAAAATGATCCGACGCACAAAAAAAAAAATTCTCGGAAATGTTGTGCATGGCATTCTTGACGCGGCATGTAAGCTTAGTCCTCAGGGGGGGAAAAGCGTCTGTATTTTAATTTGATGTAGGTGTCTATGGGCCACATTTTTGATATTGCATTAGGTAGATTGTGCCGCCCGTTTGTATTGAATTGATTGCATTGAATTTAATTTGGAATTTAATTTGAAAAAAAATACGGGAAAATTAAAGTTATTGATCTCTTACATAGTATAACACAAAGTCGCTTCCCGCCGTCTGTGCTCTTAGATCTTTTAAACTACACAATTGATTTTGATGCGGTATCAATAGACAGAATGATTCAAGAGGAAGGTTCATATGTATGTATAAATACATGTTGAAGGTGGGTGTGATTGGTTGTCGTTAAAACCACTATTAACTTCCATGCTGATAATTTATTACAGATCACACTTATTTTTACAAATTTCAATTACACAATTCACAAAATATTTACACAATGATTTGTTTACAAGCTTAATTACACAATTATTTGTACACAGTTTAATTAGTTCACTCACTAAATAATCACTTCACATTTATTATCATCCATAAATTTCCTTATATTATAATAGCTCTTTTACAATTTTGGGCCATTCTTCATTATTCTTATTACTCTTTCCAATAAGCCATTTCCTCTACTTGTATAACCGGCACACTGATGTAATTCAATCCCATATTCTTCTTCCCAATCAACTACAATGCGTTTTGGTGTGCCAAAAGGGAAGACAATGCCTTGGAGGTGTTGTAATGCGCCTACCAGGGATCTGTTTTAGCATGTTGTAGTACCACGAATTTTGTGTAGGCTGTTTGTATTGCTGTTTGGCAAACATTGATGTTTTTCTCTGCGTTGATCTGCTTAAAAATGCTTCATATGTAAGGTATAGAGCAATAAGATCGTTGTTTCTTATTCTTTCCCTTATTATTTTTATTTGTATCCTCTGTTGAAGCAGTCTCATCCTTTTCACTACCCGATTCGACAAAAGCATTTTGGACTCGACAAAGGCAAACACCTTCGAGCTCTGTGTCCTCTCTTACCACATACAAAACAAGTTAAGCTTTGATCGTTTTTCATCCTTTTACTAGGCACATCTGTTTCAGCAGGTGAAGGGTTACGTTACCGCATAGTTTTTGCTATAGCAACCAGTTTGGGTACGGTATTTGACCTACCGTTTAAGAGCTCGGTACAAAGCGCGTCATCAGTAATGCTTCCAACGACAAATTCGACAGCATCTTGTTCAGTCGGATTTGGTTTGACTATTTTTCTAAACATCCTCCAAACATTTGATATGTATTCAGAGACACTGTCAGCATCATCAGTTGTGTATCGTCGAAACTTTAAAACATTATAAAAGTACCTTGTTTCTGACTGGAAAGTCTGAAGCATATCAACTTTCATTTCAGTCCAAAATTTATCTTATATTATATTTTCTATTAATCTTATATTTTATATTAATTTAAATTACACGTCGAATATACGAACTTCAGACTGATCTTCCGGTCGTAAAATTTTTAACATTTCTGAAAAGGCAGAACGGTTTTCCTGAGACATCTGTGTCCTAATCTCGCACAATGTATCTTTGAATGTGAATATCTAAAATTAACATCATCGTATTGCTTGTTGAGGCCGAAGATTGTTGGCATTGGTACGTCCCCTCTACTGATGTTGAAGGAGGGTGTGATTGGTTGTCGTTAAAACCACTATTACCTTCCATGCTGATAATTTATTACAGATCACACTATACAAATTTCAATTACACAATTCACAAAATATTTACACAATGATTTGTTTACAGCTTAATTACACAATTATTTGTACACAGTTTAATTAGTTGTTTAATTAGTGACTGCCGCAGCACTTTTTTTTTGTGCCCTAAGCAAGGACCGCGTCACGTGATCTGACGTCATCGCTTCAGGTCTCGTCGCAGCTGGCCTCTTGCGCCCATATACATATTATATTTTATATAATTCTTCCGTCCGTGTGTATGTGACTGACCTCCTAAACGGCTGGACCGATTTTGATGAAATGTTGTATGTGTGATTAAGTTTATTAGAGAAGGGTTTAGATTCACAATTGGACTTTGGATTGGATTGTTCTATAAAAAATATCATGATACTATTTTGTAACCTTCTTTTCTTTCTTTTTTCTCTGGCTATTGTCCCAATTTAATTGGGGTCAGCCCTCCTAGTAATCTTGCGTCACATTGTGCGATTGTGGGTTGTCACTTCTGATTTTATAACCGACTATTTTGTAACCTTACAAAAATATTTATATTATGATATTGTGATGGCTTTTGATCGATACTGATACATTTACACACTGCAACGAAACCTAACGTCGAAACGAAGCAAACCATTATTCCACCAGGGTTAGACAATAAGCACTGCAATTTTCCTCCCATTGTACCGCTGTATCTTATCGTCATAGGTCACTAATGCCTATATTTTGACACGTTTTTATTATTAGTTTGACCTGTATGTAGTATGTATGAATTAATATTTAATTTTTTTATAATATAATTAATTATAATTCACCCACTTTCGGACTTCTGAATAATCTGATTTTTGCAGACGTATCAAGAACCGATAACAATTTCATAACTGACAGTATCGTGACTAGGATTTGTAATAAACATGAGATGAGACTGTGATGCTCATGTTCAATGCGTGTTGTTATTTTTTTATACTCTATTATCTAAATTACTCGTACACTTGTAACAATATAATCTTATGCGTATTTTTAAGTAATCCCCATGATCAAAATCGGGCAGAAAAAGATAAAATATTTTAATTAATCCTTATAATTTTTAGACATGGAAATTGTTCCATTGGTTTAAACCGAGGTTAAGCGTTTGGCGCAGTGGTTAAGCTTTATGCTGCGTGCTCCGGGTTCGAGTCTCGCACGGTATAAGTATTTGTATGGCTTACCAATAAATTGTTTCGTGTTGGGCTGCCTGCCCGTGTCCAATTTATGTATGTAAAACGCCTCCACAGTCCAGGAGAAATTATTATTGTGAGGGTAACCAAAAAAAGGTCTATAGTTCTCAAAGTTTCCGTCGTAATTATTATTTTTAATATCACAATTACAATTTCAGGCACAACAGTATTTATTCTTATGGTCTATCACGACATAAGTCGTTTGATTGCGCTTTAAAGCCATAGGACGCCATGATATTTGTCATCGATTCGTCGTAAGTAGATCTGGCCCACTTTCACATCCATGTCGCTAGTAGCCAGCGCGTACGACAGCCGACGGTACCGTAAAGTAGGCGCTCCTCGATCGTTTTGCACCGGTGTATCAAGAATGAAGGAGTTCGTGAGTTATTTCATTTCGTATTTCTTCGTGTTCATAAGACCTTCGTCTTAATCTTTATAACACTTCAGTTCTCATATATGCTATGATTGAAAGCTCTGTATGTTTCAGTTCATTTTACGGACATAAATGTATGTATGTGTTGTGTTGTGTGTATGGCCGCGCTTTTCCTTTAAACGATTGGACGGATTGGAATAAAACTTGTTAAATAGAAAGCTTATATATCTAGAGACGATATTAACTACATAGATGTTGGCTGGAATTCTCAAAATTCAAGCAACATATTTTGTCATACTCAAAATACTAAATGAAAACAGCTTTTGAAAGTGCTATATTATTAATTATTTCAATGATAATAATAACTTTGTTTTAACAACTTTCAATTGTATTTTTTTAATTTTTACAGTTGCAACTTACCTTATTTATATTCGCTTGTTGATGTTTATTGTTTTTCTGCCTAACGCTCTGGGTAGAATTAGAGAATATAATTTAATAGGTCGAGTATCTTTTATAAACTATAAATTTATAAGAACTTCGTATAAATGAATTTTGTCCCGGTGCATTTCTATACCATATAACGCTGAAATTACGATGAAACTTTGGTGAGTTATTGTGCGCTCACCCGCGAATATATCTGACAAAAAAGGCATTGTACGTATGCCGGTCACACCTTGTATTGTATAAGTAACAATTTACTACTAAACCTATATGCATGAAATCTTTGTTGCTTCTCAAACAGTTCGTAAAATACATGATCATGAATTTTGCGAACGAAATCTTGGACAACTTGTATAAAGCTAAAAATTCCGCAATTATTTCGAATACATAAATATAAATTATATGCAACACATAAAAGGAATGTATTTTTAGAAAAGTACATTCACGAAATCGGGTCTTAAGCGCATTAAAAATGATCGCGTTATTTTTATCCACTTTAGTGCCATAATTTGCGAGTTTTATCGATGTAGCGCCATTCGGTCTTCAAAAAACGGAGGTACCTACTCAATGCGACTGTATTGTTTTTTTACGTGTGTTACCTCAGAACTTTTATCTAGGTGAACCGATTTTGATTTTTTTTTTTATTTGAAAGCTGGTGCTTCTCATGTGGTCCCATAAAAATTTGATCAAGATCTGACCAGTAGTTTTTGAGTTATCCTTAATAATGCGTATTTAATTGACTTCGACTACATTGATGATGTTCTCATTGTATTTATATTGAAGTCGGTTGTACAATTTTTTTAATTTTACCACTTGTAATCTTAAATAACTCGCCAGCTAAGTTGCCCAACTATATTTTATGGCATTAGTTCAGAATATTACTCAGAGGCGATGAGATTGACCAATGCATTCACTAGTGGTAGGACTGCTTTTCTGCCTCCTTTTGGGTAGGTACCATTCTCTTACTTATTTCTGCCGCCAAATAGCAGTGCCTACACTGGTGTGTTCCGGTCTGCAGGGTATAGACAGCTAGTATAGTTACGCATCTATCTTAGTCCTCAGAGGTGACTACGCATCTATAGCCTTGAAGTCTGTCTACGCATCTATAGTTTAACCTTGGGTGCAGGTGTTCATGGGCTACAGTAGCCAGCCACATAGGTGGACTGTAAGTGCGTTTGTCAATTCAGTTTTATAAAAAAAAATGCAGCATGGAGTATGAGGAAGCTCTCCTAAGTTTATTGTCTAATGGAATTGGACTATTGAGCAAATTGCCCATTTAAAAAAAAACATAAAATCTCTCAAACTTTCTTATGCAATGTACAATTTCTGCTTCTAATTTTTAACCCCCAACGCAAACAGAGGGGGTTATAACGTGTGTATCTGTGTGCCTGACTGTAGCATCGTAGTGCCCAAACGAATGAACAGATTTTGATTTAGTTTTCTTTGATTAAGAGGTGACTTGATCGAGTGTTCTTAGTTATGATTTAAGAAAATATGTTCAGCTGTTTGAAGGTCATCAGATTTTTTTTTCGTTTCGGGGTTTTTTGTTTTTAATTTTTAATTTTAGTTATACATAACGGTATTTGCTACCGTTATGTATGTAATATACATGATTGCTGTCCGAAATTTACGCAGCTCTAATGAATTAAATGATTTCCTATTTACAATTTAACTTCTCCGTCATGAAACTTGTCAAAATTTAACCGTGGCGCCGCGTCGCCCTATTGGCGGAGAAATTTGTGGATACATCATTGGTATAAGCACAGAATAAATAATAGTTCAAAGAAGTATAACTTTGCGGAAAGTCTAAAAGCTTATTTATTTACATCGTAATATTTTATTTGGCTTACAATATAACTCATAAATAAAAATCAAATTAATTCACATATTATAGGTACTCCCTTATTAATGACATAAAATACTGCAATTAATTTTATATCATATGTATATTGTTAATAAATGTTTACGCCGCATAGCCAGCAGGTGAACCGAGTAAGGTCGCGCTCAAGTCAAAGTCATTGCCATCGAGTTACATAATGAGAGTTCATTTGGGAGTCACAGACTGAGGTCGGAGGAGACAGAAATTAAATAGTATAGTTTTACGATTATTTAAATCGGCGCTTTGGACATTTTGCAAACTTTTCGCATATTTGTTTAAAGATAAAAATTAAGTGCCTTATTGTTATTTTTTAAAAATAAAAGAAAAAGCAAGAACTTACTGATCAACGGTGTTGCTAGATAATAGTTCACGACAGTAGTCGAATGATGGATTCGAACCTACGACTTTTGAGTTTAGCAGTTCAAATTCGTTGGGTTAATGTCGATAAAATTTGTAACATTTATTCGAAATATCAGGCAACACAAAATAATCTTCATATTTTATAACAACTAATTAAATTTCAAACAGGTACTAAGAATCTCTATTCATAATTAAAAAACTAATGATGTATGTAATAGTAATAATAACTTTCAAAACTAAATAATTGTGAAAGACTCCAATAATCAAAATATCTTTCACCGATTTTTTTATAAGATAAGGGTAACAAACGAGCACACAGTCCACCTGATGGTAAGTGGTTGCTGTGGCCCATAGACATCTACATCTATCCTCGAATATGAATCAAAATGCAGATGCGTTGTCACCCCTGAGGACTAAGATGGAATGCCTCGTTTCCAGTAAATAGGGTCTCCGGTTCTCTACACTCACCATACGAAACGCAGCAGCGTTGAGCTGCTATTTTACGCTGGTATTCTGTGAGAGCGTGGTCCTTCCCCGGTCGAGCCGACCCATTCGTGCTACAACTATACTAATAATATAGCTGCAGCATGACTCTATCACGTATAGGACTAAACACTTTTGAATCCTATGTTCCCGCTATTTTTTCCATTATATCTGGAAGACCCTGAACCAGCAACTGTAAGTCAACTAAGATGAAACCCACGTGGCAAAATCCATTGTAGTAAACACCAAAATGAAACTGTTTGAAAGAATAATTGCTCCCACCCACCACTTAACTTTATTTTAACGACCTTTTTTATTGGTAACTAGCGATCCGTCCCGGCGTCGCACGGGTGATTTCTGGATCTCGACAACGGCCCCACCTACCGGGTGCAATTGTGAATCTAAACGGCCGGAAGCGACTTTGTTTTAATACTATGTAGAGATAGAGACGAGGCATTCCATCTTAGTCCACAGGGTAAGGATCTGCATTTTGATTCTTAATCGAGGATAGATTAGATGTCTATGGGCCGCAGCATCAACTTACCATCAGGTGAACTGTGTGCTTGCTTGTTACCCAATTTTAATATATGATTAATAAAAAAAATATATGATTGCTAGGGCACTCCTAAGATACAATTCGTTTTTTATGCCAAGTGCCTTTTTGGTTAACATTAGTTGAAGCATCCAGTCATAGCGCACCCTCATAAAATCACAAGCGCATCCGTGTTGACAAGTGACAGCTTTCAAATCAATGACAATTACTCTTCTTTTGGTTATTTATGACGTTAGGTATACAGCCAACGGTGTAAGTTGTGTTTTTTCGGTCTGCCCACAATTTCTATTATTCTAGCAAATAAATTTGAATAAAATCTTCCATTCCAGGAGTTCGGAGAGCCGGCCGAGTCCGAGAAGCCGACCAGCGAGGAGTACGCTGTGGCTAAGTGGTTGAAAGCCAATGTGCCCACAAAGAAGACCAAGTTTTTAAATCATCATGTCGAATATTTCACTGGTAAACTCTCCATAATGTTTTAATAATACATACTATAATCGGAAAATAACGGCTACACACATTGTGGTATGTTTGCAATGCACATGTGCTTATGTTAGTTGAAGGCTTGAATCCTAGTAGCCTCAAAGCTAACGTTACATTGTCAAAACGACGAATCATAAGTGTATACTATTTGCTGATGACATCTCAATTATCGTGACTTCCAATAAAAATGTAATAATATCAGTGACAATGAGGCTGATATAAATAATACAACAGATAATTTAATCAATTGGATTGACATACATAATGTAAAAATAATTTAGACAAATCTTTATACATACAATTTAATAAATGCACTAATAATAAATATAATCTTAAACTTAACACACCAAAAATAAAAGCAGCTAGAATATAATTGAACCTAAAATTTTTTACCCGTGTAGTGGCGGGTTAGAATACCCACTACCCCATATCTTCCCGTGGGTGTCGTAAGAGGCGACAGAGGGAAACTGAGGCAGAAGATGGGCAGCAGCATCTTTCTGATAACAGCAAATAACAATAAAAAAACTGCGGTTGCCAACCCGCTCGCCAAGCGTGGCAACTACGGCAATATCCCCAATGAAGAAAGTTACGAAGAGACGGCCCCCAGTCCCCGGCGGCCCCGCTATTCCTGGCTACGGTGGCCACCATGGTAACGGCGGGCAGGGGGTGCTAAGAATCTCCGGTGGAGGTTCGCTTACCACCTACGACGACTCGACCTGGCAACTTATAACGCACGCACTCTGAGGACTGACGAGAAGATCCTGAGTTGAAGAAGAGATAGACAAGTTGCGCTGGAATATTGTAGGATTATCCGAGGTCAGAAGAGAGGGGGAGGACACGGTAATCCTCGAATCCGGCAACTTGTTCTATCACCGGGAGGGCGACCATCTGTCCCAAGGAGGTGTCGGATTTATCGTCCACAAGTCTCGTTAACAACGTTGTAAAATTGGGAGTGTGTCGACGAGGGTTGCGTACCTTATACTCAGAATCACCAAACGGTATTCGCTGAAAGTCATACAGGTTTACGCACCAACTTCGGCACACCCGATGAGGAGGTAGAGGAAATGTATGAGGATATCTCTAGAGCCATGCATTCCTCTAAAACCCACTATACGGTGTTAATGGGAGACTTCAACGCAAAGCTAGGCACAGAGAGAACGGTGAGCTGAAAGTAGGGACATTCGGATTAGGGCAACGGAACCCAAGGGGCCAGCAGCTGGCCGACTTCATGGAGAAAGAGGACTCTTTATGATGAACTCTTTCTTCCAGAAGCGGCCCCACAGGAAAAGTGGACCTGGTCGAGCCCAGACGACGGTTCGACAAAATGAGATTGACTTCATTATGACGACTAGACGCCAACTGTTCAGTGATGTCTCAGTGATCGCGAGGGTGAAAACTGGTAGCGATCACCGAATGGTTAGAGCACACTGAACCTAAACGTTAAGTTGGAAGGTGTCGTCTAATGAAGTCCACGCTCCGTCCTCGTGCTCTAATTCAAAGTCCCGAAACCTTTCAGCTCGAGTTACAAAACCGTTTTCAGTGCCTGAAGATTGCAATGCAGTGGACGATATGAATGACAAGCTCGTGGAAACTGTCCATGCGGTCGGAGCTAAGTTTTGTAAGACCCGCCGCAGAAGAACACAAAACTCTCCGATCACACTCTTAATCTCATGGCTGTTAGACGGGAAATGAAGCTGCAATCTTCAGTAGATTTGATAGCATACAGGCAACTGAACAGACAGATCTCCAAATGCATGCGGCGGGACTTGCGCAACTTCAATACAGCTCGTATTGAAGAAGCGATCGAGCGGAACCAGGGCTCAAAGTCTTTGCCAGAGATCTGTCTGCCAGAAAGAGCCAACTGTCGAAGCTGAAGACCGAGTGTGGCAGCGTCGTTTCCGGGACACCTGAGATTTTGAGTGAGATTGAGAGGTTCTATGGGCAGCTGTGCACATCATCGTTGGAGCCACACGCAAGTGTGGTAACGATCAAGAGCGAGTCTTATCCGACACTATTCCGATGATATCCCGGACGTCAGTCTAAGCGAGATTAGAATGGCTCTCAGCACCTTAAAACGGCAAGGCCCAGGCGAGGATGGAATTACAGCGGAGCTTCTGAAAGCGGGTGGAAAACCGGTACTTGAAGTCCTTCAGAAGCTCTTTAATTCCGTCCTCCATGGTGGCACTACACCGGAGGCGTGGAGCAGAAGTGCGGTGGTCTTGTTCTTCAAGAAAGGCGACAACGCTCTCTTGAAGAACTACAGACCGATTTCTTCTGAGCCGCGTCTACGTGCTGTTTTCGAGAGTCATTACGAATCGTCTCGCACGCAGACTCGACGACTTCAGCCTCCCGAACAAGCCGGTTTCCGAAAGGCTTTAGCACCATAGACCACATACATACCCTTCGGCAAATTGTACAGAAGTCCGAGGAGTACAATTTGCCACTATGTCTGGCGTATGTGGACTATGAGAAAGCCTTTGATTCCGTCGAAATTTGGGCGGTGCTGCAGTCCCTTCAGCGGTGCCAAGTGGACTGTCGGTATATCGAAGTGCTGAAGTGCTTGTACAGTAGGGCTACGATGGCTATCCGAGTACAGAACCAGAGTACAAAACCTATACAACTGCAGAGAGGTGTAAGACAGGGTGACGTTATATCCCAAACTCTTCACCGCTGCATTGGAAGACGTTTTCAAGCTTCTGGACTGGAAAGGATACGGCATTAACATCAATGGCGAGTACATCACTCACCTTCGATTTGCCGATGATATAGTCCTTATGGCAGAATCGCTGGAGGACCTAAGCACTATGCTCAATGACCTCAATAGTACCTCCCAACGGATAGGTCTTAAGATGAACATGGACAAAACAAAGATCATGTTTAATGTCCATGTCACACCTATGCCGGTAGTTGTTGGGAGCACTAAGCTCGAAGTTGTTGACGAATATGTTTACCTGGGACAAATAGTCCGACTAGGTAAGTCCAACTTCGACCGAGAGGTCAATCGACGGATTCAACTCGGCTGGGCAGCGTTCGGGAAATTACGGCACATCTTCTCGTCAGGTATACCTCAAAACTTGAAAACGAGGCTGTACAACCAGTGCGTGTTGCCAGTGATGACCTACGGAACTGAGACGTGGTCCTTCACTGCTGGCCGGATGAGGAAGCTCAAGGTCGCTCAGCGAGCTATGGAGAGGGCTATGCTCGGAGTCTCACTGCGTGATAAACTTAGAAATGAGGATATCCGCAGTAGAACCAGAGTGACCGACATAGCCCAACAGATTAGTAAGCTGAAGTGGCAATGGGCCGGCCATATAGCTCGAAGAACCGACAACCGATGGGAAAAAGGTTCTCGGTGGCGGCCTCGTACCGGCGGACGAAGTGTAGGGCGTCCCCACTAGATGGGTGACGACCTGGTAAGACATGCAGGAAGTCGATGGATGCGGGTGGCTCAGGACCGTGCTTTGTGGCATTCCTTGGGGGAGGCCTATGTTCAGCAGTGGACTTGTGAAGGGCTGTAATGATGATGATGATGATGATGAAAATTTTTTAGGTTCCATTATAGATGATGATATGAATTGGAAATCACATGTAAACGATGTTTCTATCAAAATAAATAAATTCGTGTATGCTCTTAAACAAATCAAAAACATAACAAACATAAAAACCGCTGTCATGCATACCTAGAATCATTACTGCGCTATGGTCTCATAATGTGGGGCAACAGTACTGATCAAAATAAGGCATTCGTCGCGCAAAAAAAATGCATTAGAGCAATATACCGAATGATACGTGTAAACCGATGTTAAAAAAACTTGGCTTGTCATCACTACCATTACTTCATATCTATGAAATATGCATGTTTGTACAGAAGCACAAAACATTGTTTGCAACGGTAGATGATATAAATCCCCGTAGTCGCCGAGATCCAAATAGGCTTGTACTAAACGACAATCACAGAATAAGAAACTATAACAAAATTAGTTTATTTATGTGTGTATCCTTATATAATAAGATACATAATAACTTAAAACTATTAAATATCAGATTATTTAAATTAAAACTGTTTCAATGGTTGAATGAAAGTAACTTCTATAGCATAAGGGATTTTGTAGCCATAAGTATTAATGTATAAAAAAAATTGCATACTATGTATAACCGTAGCAAAACATGCTAATTCTATTAAAGTTACAGCATATATACGTCCCACTGCTGGGCACAGGCCTCCTCTCATTTCTGAGAGGGTTTTAGGGCAAGGAAATGTCCGCCGCGCTGCCCCAATGCTTGTTGGCGAACTTCACATGTTTTCGAAATATTTTTTTTCTTATTTCTCAGACATGCAGGTTTCCTCACGATGTTTTCCTTCACCGCTGAGCACGTGGTAAATCAGCACTTAAAATTGCAATTAACAATTTCATTGGTGCCGGCGGGGATCGAACCCTATAACGGGGGGGCGCTAACCATCTGAGCTACCACAGTTCTGATCTGTAACGTCATGTAAAATATTTTATATACCATGTTTAATGCAATTAAAATATAATTATTATTATGTTAAAAAAAACTAAGCATGATCGTGGTCATCAGAGTTTGGGCGTGAACTTAACCGCCAGCTGTTTACTGCTCCTATATTATCGTTTAATTAATAGTTTGAATTGGATTTTGACACTTAAAAGTGGCGCGATTTTATATATTAAATGTCTACATATGTGAAATATAAGGGAAACGATGAAACAAGTGATCCGATGGTGATATAATCCTCAAGTTGTTTGTCCGCCTAAGTGTCTTAAGCTGCTAGCCTAAGCTGTCATCAAAGTCTCCCAAAACATCGTAATGTGGCGCATTTACATATAGTATAGATATTTGTTAACATAAGTGATTATAATGTATTTTTAAGGTTATTCTTATAGCCAATGCGACAATAAATGAAAAAAAAGGCTGTCATCAAGTTATAAACAGTGAGGTGCTGATTACAGAGCCGATTTCCTCACTTTGGTGACGCTGCTGCGGCTATATCAGTCGGTGATATTTCGGTTTAACGGTTTTGGATTGACCGTTTATATTGACCGACATATTGTCTCTTGGATGTCGTAAGAGGCGACAGAGAGATACAAAGCAAGAGATGGGTAACTAAAAAAATAAAAATAAAACATGTGTGCAGTTCACACGCGGTAGAAGTGAATCCACAAAAGGAGACCGATATAATAGAAAACATTATATACTGTATTCTATCTCCTTTTCTCTCAG
This sequence comes from Parnassius orleans, assembly GCA_029286625.1. Lineage (NCBI taxonomy): Eukaryota > Metazoa > Arthropoda > Insecta > Lepidoptera > Papilionidae > Parnassius > Parnassius orleans. The sequence continues at coordinate 573,484 of JAGSMP010000084.1, forward strand.
GCTAAATCCTATACGTGTAGGTATATGTTTGTCTCTTTGTAGTGTCGCTTTTTCGTTTCATCGAGATTCAAATCACAACGATTCTAAAGAAGTTTTCATTTCCAAAACTGCGGTTGCCAACCCGCATGCCAGGCGTGGCAACTATAGAAAATATCTCCCCTAGGAGGCAATCTATGGGGAAGCCTATATTCAGGCGTGAACCTTGATAGCCCTATAACGGTAACGGTTTTTAGATGCATTTTTCGTCATCAGTCGGTCGCTAGAGTAGAGTATCTGCTTTTAATCAGTAGACTTTGGCATTTAAAAAAAAGTTTATTCCTCCATTGAAATTTAAACAGAAGTATTATTTTTTTTCAAACTGTAAAAGAAATAGTGGCCTCCTACCCCGGTTTTTTACGGATACGATTAAATGTCGTGTTTATCTTTTTACGACTTGATTACATAATGACATTTAGCAGTGAATACTTCATCAAAATACATCGAGTAGTTAAAAAGTTTTAATCGAATAAACAGACTCGAATATGTGACTCTGTTTTATATTATTTTGTGAAGAATAGGAACATCGATAGGTTCTGTTTAATGTTGGAACAGGTGTTCTAGGGTTCTTTTGTTTTGTCGAGTTCCTTTGTCACTGTAGTTTTATAAAAAAAAACTATCAGAATAACCATCATGAATACATGTTTGTTTATTTATCGACTGCCTCGTCGGTCTAGTGGTCGTAAATGCGGTTGCTAATCATGAAGTCCAGGGTACAAATCCCGGGTTTGATCAAAATCGGTTATAGGGTTTTTCTGTCAAGAAATTCTCAGTATTAGCCAGAAGTCAGGATGCTGGCGGTGTTTTACCCTCGTGAGTCGGAAAGCAAGTAAAGCCGTAGGTCCTGTACCTGATCTCTCTCCGGTTGTGTCGGATTAGCGTCCCATCGTACTATAAGTATGAGGAATAGAGAGTGCACCTGTGCTTGCCTTTACACTCTGACACTATAATGCTGTTCTACGCAGATGGCTAGTCTCCATTGAGAGTGGCCGCCGTGACCGAACTTCGGTCTGGAGAACATTATTTATTTATTTATCCTGTATTACCAACAGTAAACCTTAACAGGTAAAGATAACAAAAGGCGGGCTTCAATGCCTATTGACATACTCTGCAGACAACCCGCCTGATATAAAATCTCAGACCGAGAGCGATGATAAAGGATCGAGACGTCTGGTAATGTTATCGGTGATACGTCGGTAAAGCCGATCACCGATAACATTACCAGACGTCAACTTACCGAAGCTATGGACAGAACATTTGCCTAGCCTCGCCATTGCTCGTCGTCGCTCGCTTAGCTGGCCGAGTGCAGGCGAGAGCCGACGTGTATACGGTTCGTTTGACGTGCCTTGCCACCACTCGGGATCGCCCGCCACGACTCGTCTCACTTCGGAACAGTGTCGGTTTTTCTGCACAGATCAAAGGCGCTCGCACATGTTAGTTGGCCATGTCAGTATGTTCACTCATTCATACTTGGCCAACATGTAGACTGTAGCACCCGTCTTGTATCAATTTGCCTACGCTCGCGTTGGCTGAGGTTTGGCCAACATATATTGCCGGCTTAAGGCGTAGTGCTTACTGTAAATGTTTTTTTTTTACGGGAGAAGCCCTGTTCAGCGCATAAGTTTTATTCTACCTAATTTAACATTAAATAATAAAGAAAAACCAATTAAAAAAAACTAGTAAATGCCGACCTATTCTATAATTAAAATATAAAATAAATGTTCAAAGATAATATGTAATTAAAAATAAATCTATACAAATAATAAAACATGTGTCAGTGTCGTGGAACACTCGATTGGAACGAAGTTCCTTTCGTAGTATAATATTATTATTGATAAACGTATTATATTATTGATTAACAAATATTTCTTTCATGGCAAGATAAGAAAAAGTGCGAGGGAGATGGATGTTATTCCATCTCGCTTCCTTAAAGCCGCCAAGGCCGTCTATACTATGTCAGGAGGGGTCGTGACGGAAAAATCTTGCGCTTTTTCTCGCCTAGCCCCCATCGGCCAAATTCGTACCGTCCGATAAGGAGCATTTTACTAATTGCATATGAAAGTATATACGGTATTTATAACAAAAACACAATTCTTAAAATTTTTGTCTGTCTGTCTGTTGTTTGTTTGTTCCGGCTAATCTCCGAAACGACTGGACCGATTTTGACGGGACTCACTGGTAGGTACTTATATTTTAGAAGTTCCGCGCAACAAAATTAAAACCCTAAATTACACGCAAGCGAAGTCGCGGGGAACAGCTAGTTAACTAATAACTTTTTTTGTAACTATTATTTAAATAAATGTTCTACCTACTTTACAGTTAAAATTCGAAATGTTATAAATACATTTATCTATAAGTAGTGGCTTCAACTTTGTTTTGAAAGCACTTAATTTTTTAGGCATCTTTTTAAAAAGTAAAACTGCCTGATGACGAGAGCAGTGTTTCACAGTTTAGGCATACTAGGCAAAGTCAAGGCCATCCTTCTGATGCTTTGTCTTTCTTTTTATTTCTTTATCAGATTCAGAACAATGTCTGTTTTTAAAACATTAAGTGTTGGTGATATATTTTTCAATAGAAAGCATCGTTCTACTTTTGTTTAATTTAATCGCGTTCTACCTTTTATATGTTATCGATCGAAAATGAAAACAATATATCCACGGTTCCTATGTAAACAATGATGCCAATAATAATCTAATGTACACTTACTTCTTTACAACACCTGATAATAGTGTTCTAATTTCGCTTTTGTATTCATTATCTTTCGATCCATTATCGCTCGTTGAAGATTGTATTGTTACGACCTCCTTTTCATTATCGTTAATGGTTGCATTTGCAGGATTATTGTTAACGGTTAGATATTCACAGCATTGCAAATCAAATTATAGCCTATTGTAGATACATTACTGCGTTATCGCGACGTTTAAAGACTCCAGAACTTTTTTAACTGAAGTGACAAAGGAATAGTAAACTGAAGTGGCAATGGGCCGGCCATATAGCTCGAAGAACCGACAACCGATGGGGAAAAAAGGTTCTCGAGTGGCAGCCTCGTACCGGTAGGCGAAGTGTAGGGCGACCACCCACTAGATGTAGTGACAACCTGGTAAGACATGCAGGAAGTCGATGAACGCAGGTGGCTCAGGAGCGTTCTTTGTGGCATCCCTTGTGTGGGAGGCCTATGTTCAGCTGTGGGCTTGTGAAGGGCTGTAATGATGATGATGATGACAAAGGAACTTATTAGTACCCCTGATATTAAGTGGCTAATGTACTGCAGAACTGCAGTCCATGGACATTTAGCCGCAGCCAAGTTTAACCCTTTCCTTGTGCCATGAATCATATGTGAACATATCTTGTTTAACTATTGTGTCTGTTTCGCGGACAGGGAAACTGTTAAACAAAGAAGACTACAGATGCGTTGTCACCTCTGTTGCAATGCTGTTGTTCAACCAGTCCCAATCAAAAATCCCAAGGGCTTTTATGACTACCAAACCATCGCAGAGTTGTTATGATGGCCCGAGGCTATCGAATCATCATCCTGCCTAGGGCTCCTTTGATAGACAATTCGTAACAAGTAACAGTAACGATGTTGGAAATCTACTTAACTATATAGTTTTGTAGATGTTTCAAGTGCTAAGACATAGGAATAACTGGCAGAGTTCATGCTAGCAATATAATCCAATTTATTATTATATTAAAGACAGTCTTTTTTCATCATTCGGATGTTTTACCAACCGTTTTATACTTAGAAGATAATTTTATTATTGTCGTTGTTGTTTATGTGGTGTCGAAAACATTACTAACATTCGGAAATAATTATTGACAGGTACAAAAGCAGTGGACGCACTTTTAACGTCGAAATGGGCCACGGGGAAGAACCCGATTTTCACAACCCGTCACGAAGTCACCGACTTTTTACATTTAATGCTGCTTCACAAATTATTCCACAGAGCGAAAAAGGTACTAGACAGGTTATAATTTAATATTATGTATTAATTTTAAAATGAATATTACATCATAATTTAATAGCACATTGCACATGACATTGTGCTCCGACAAACGTACACGCGAACAGTATCTCTACTAAAATAATATATTTGTATTATAAATTAAATAATTGTGTTTACAAGTCTTATTTTTTAAATTATTTCAAGGTTCCCGTAAGTGAACAGGAGTTGAAAGGCAAGTCAAAAAAGAAGGACGCGGAAAAGAGCAAGAGTGGCGACGAAAAGGATGGCGAGAAGAGTCAAGCCAGTGCCTGTGAAGGAAAGGTACTGAATTTTTTGTTTATTAAAACGTTACGCAGTCACTAAAAATATTTGACTTTTGCACAGTAACTTCGTGCCTTGTTTAGGATGTGCTGATAATATAACTGTAAATACATTTGATATATGTATTTATTTTTTGTTTTTATTGAAATCTTTTTTTATATAGAACTGAAGTGGCAAACAGACATACAGTCCACCTGATGGTAAGTGGCTTCTCTGAGGACTAAGTAGGAATGCCATACAGCCTATAATTATCAGTATAATTAGAGCCAGTGCTCTCTATATCTTTCAAACCGAAATACCGCAGTGCAGGCACTGACTATGTGGCCGCAGAAATAGGTAATAGATTGGCTATTACCTATTTCCTAGTACCTAGACGGGCTCCTGCCTCTCTTCTTTCACTTCTACCTAGGAAGCAGAACAGTTACGTGTTCGCATTTTTTTTTATTTTCGTATCGTGAAAATTCATGTGAAATTGTTAATAAACACAATCCTTTGTGTCCTGCGCACGTCTTAAGCAACCCGTAAAATTTCACTGTCGGACATGGGGTCTTTCTTTGCATGTAGGATTCCTCTAAAATCCGTCATGCTGATTATATCCTCCAGAAAAAAGTCATCCACGACATTATATAGCAATTTATAATAACGAATAAAATACACAAGTTCCTCAAACCCTGAAAAAGTATATTATTTAAAAATTATTCCAACGTTAGTAATTAAATTTGTAGGGTGGATGCATTTTATCTATATATTATATTTGAAGAGAAATCTTTGTACACCTTTTTAAGCGTAATATTGCGCGCACGGAGGAGTGTGATATTTGGCAAAGTTAAAATTTATGTGGAGAAGGAGTGCAGAAAGACAAAATTTATATATTATAATATGAATTACAAATTCATTAAAATAGATTAAATAAAACAGTTTTTTTTTTCGTTCATACTACCAATGTCAAACGTCAAATACATAATAGTCTATGGTCAAACAGTCGCACAGAGTAGAGATTGGCGCTAAAGAATTTTAAAATGTTGCCAACCAAACACTCTTACTGGCTGATTGACCGAAGGAGCTGTGAGAAAGTGCCACGCGTAGAATACCGAAACCTCCAACGGGAAGCAGCGTCAAAGATGTGAGAAGTCTCTTGCTGCGATCGTAAATCCGCCTACCAAGTGTGACGATTAAAGCAAAGCCTCCTTATAATGGGGAGAGGCCTTTATCCTTTAAAAACTTATATGATGAAGAAGATTTTTTAATCCTTTAAATGGTCATTATAAAAACATTGACGTTGAACATAAAAAGATTGAAACAACTATCAACTCTTATCTTTTTTCAGGACACAAAGGAAAGCAAAGAGAAGGAGAAGAAGAAACGCAAGATAAGGTTGGAAATGCACATGGAGCAAGTGTTCCTCGACACAGCCGACGCGTACGTGTGGATATACGACCCCATGCCCTGGTACTACTGGCTCTGCGGGGCACTCGTGGTCTTCGGCACTATCACTGTCTGCATGTTCCCCTTGTGGCCAGCTACCGTACGGTTAGTTCTTCATTTATTCAAATAGGTACAGTAACACATAATTATAGATTAAATCGTTTATTGAGCATATATTAAGGGCCTATACTACCTCAAATGGCTTAGCATGATCCTCCGTTATGCTGAAAATACTGCAGCATTTATTTTGAAATAAATATATGGTGAAGTTGAGGATTAATGTTAAGTACTATGTTAGACGAAAACACGATTCCATAAAATTTTCTCGATAGAAAAAAAATCCAAAGTTACCTCCAAACCGAAAAATAAACCGCTGGTATTCAAAAAATACTTCAAATTAGATCATGAAACTTTGCATACTAACTGAACTAACTATAAAGCAGGGCTTATGTTTTTTACTTTTTTTTAATTATCATTATTTTCATCGTAAAAAGAAATTACCTAAACTATCGTCGTTTTAAAGCTTGTTCCCTGCCGCCCGACACCGCCGCTCACTCTCGCTTCGGCTTTCGAACGGGAGGCTGTGTCTTGCGCTCAGAATACATTACGCAACAGGACGACTTAAAATTAAAATATTGAAATAGATACTTAGGTTTATAGTGTTGGCGCAATGGGAAATAAGCGTAATAAAAATAAGATGCGACTGGGTTGGCGTAAAGAAACGTATGATAAACGTAATGAAGTAAGTATCTACCGACCTATCTACTTACAGTATTAGTGATTACAAATATGTAGAAATTTAGCATATGACACGTTTGGTGCAGTGGCTAAGCGATTGGTTGCTGCGCTACTAGTCACAGGTGTTTCTGTATGTGAAGATTTGTGTTTGTAAACACACCGTCCACGATTCAGGAGAAAACGAGCGTGGGGCAACTATTATAAAAAATTAAAAGATAAAGTTACCTAAATAGGTTTGTTTTTGTTTTGACAATATACAACAAAATATAGGTATCTATGTAGTAATTGTTTTTTATAACGTTGCTCTACTCCAGGATTTCTCCTGAATCGGAGACAATGCGATTACAAACACAAATTTCACTAACTATCTATAGCCATAAAATATTTGTTCCGTATGGGAATCGACCCGCGACCCGAAGTGCAGAAGCCAAGAACTTAGTAATAAAAATATAAGTATGTTCGGTAAGTACCTACCTATCTAACTATAAAAATATAACTGTAACTTACTTATCCGTCCTTACGTTATCGTTACCCCGTGGCGCACAGGCTTAGCAATGAGTTGCTGCGCTGGAGTCCGTGGGTTCGAATCCCGCACGGAACAAGTATCTGGATGTTTGTCCTTGTGCAATTTATATTTGTAAACTGCCACCATAATACAGGAGAAAATCCTAGTGTGGGGTAACGTTTTAAAAAACTTATCCGACTATAGTGCTACCTACTACATACATAAAAATTATGAACCTATTGAGTACTGACGTACCTTGATATTTTAGCTTTAGCTAAATTATTATAGGTTATTATAATATAAATGAATATATAAATGAAAATAACCCCTGGGAATTAGGTGATCGCCACCATGCTGGTTCTATAAAAATTCATTCAAAAATTGTAACATAATAAATTTATTGTAAATTTAAATATATTTTAAAAAAAGTCCCGCTGGGTTTCTTGCTGGTTCGTCCCAGCACAGAGGTTTTTTTTTGCGAATCAGTGGTAAATTAAAAAATGACTTTCAATAAGTATTATACAATAATCTATATTGAATAAAAAATCATTCATTTCATTTCATTCATACCTATCTACCTACCCTACCAGACCTACCTATCCTACTTACCTACGTACGTACCTACCTACCTACCTACGTACATACCTACCTACCTATCCTACCTACCTACCTACATACCTACCTATCCATCTTATATTTATACAAACCTTGTCCTAAAAATCACGATTCATTTATTTATATATATATATATATATATATATATATATATATATATATATATATATATATATAATAAAAAGTACCTATACTAGATTATTTTGTCCGTGCAGTTTGGGTCATCATCGGTGTTTCTCTCCCACTCACGGGCCTTGGGGTGAGCATAGTGATGCGTATTATTGTTGTCGATAAGCGTTATCGATAGTGTATTTAGTTTTGTCATTATGTGGGTTAGTGATAAAAATGATAAAAATAGATAAAACAACATTTATTAAAAGTGAAGTGAAAAATGTTAAAACATTGTTGATAACAACACGTACTTGTGCTGGTATATTGGTGCCAACAGGCAAAATATTATTTTGAATAAATTCTGCCGTTTTGGTACAAAGAAAGTAATAGCCACTGTTAATAAAAAATTCATAGAGCGAATGCGCAAAACAAATTCTCTTCGATATATGCTAAATTATCATGCACTAATTTGCAGGTATTAGGCGGGGTAATAATGGACAAATGACTCATAACATAACAATGTCGCACCACCCTTTGTATACCGCACCGCCGCCGTGTACCTGCCCTTGATGATTCATTTGTTGTTATCGATAATGGCGTTGCGCCCGCGCAACATGCTCACCCTAGCCGGGCTGAGGCCGAGCTGATTTATGACCCTAACTGCACGGACAAAATAATTTTACTATAGTATGTAATACAAGGCGAAAACTATATTGTTATAAGTTTATAAGATTGTAAAATGCAAAGCGTAAACTTACTACCAAGCCATATACCTACCTACAGAACTTTCAGTGCAATGGTGATTCGCTCTTGATAGTTTTGTAGCAGTAAATTTATGCAGTGGTTTAGAATCTGTTTGCAAAATTTCTTATAGGTATGTATGTAGGTACTTGCATAGACCTACCAACATAATTACATACGTAAACGGCTGTCACATTACATACATACGGCGAAAATTATAAAACTCAAGCTTACTACTCCTCTTCCTCTCGGATGTCGTACTGAGCGACCGTGTTCACTAGAAAACCTGTATTTAAATTTTTAAACAGTAAATAAATAAATATTCTATTAGAATTCCGCTTCGCGTACTAGGCTAACATAAGTGTCCGGCGCGACGATAGCCGCTTCAGTGTGAACGGAACGTCACTCGTAGGACGAAGATAACGAAAATAAGCAAGACCTGCTCGCGCAACCAGGAACAGCTAGCCCCGCCCACCAATCAGTCGAACGCGAAACTCCTCCTACCTGGGTGACATCACGCGCTGTTACTGGCCGCTCCGCCTACTACAATACGCATTCCGTCGGCTTATATTGCATTTAGGCCTACGCGCATAGTGCATAATGTCGGTTCAGAGGACACCTCATCTCCAACCCCGAGGAAAATGATCTGCAGCAGCAGTCTAATGCGGAACGGTATGGGGCCTCAGGCTGAAGCCTTGATGGATACACATGTGAAAAAAATACCCCTCTGGCTGTTTTACTTCGAAATAATAGAAGAGCAAGGGATGAATTTTCACCGTCTCAGTTCTAGATTTCAAACAGAGATGACTAGACTCATTACGGCATTTATTAGTGAGCAAAAACTCATATAGAAATCACAAACACGCTTAAGTCCTCAACAAACCACTTCAAATATTGAACAGTGTGTGTCTTTGTTAACTCTGCAAAATGAAATTCCAAAAGAAAATTGATAAACTGGAAACTCAAGTAAAGAAGGATCGCGAATACATAAATACTTGAAGACAAAATTGAAGATCTCCAAAGGACGTCACGCAAAGCTAGTCTAGAGTTAAAAAAATGTTCCTCGTAAACCCTCTGAAAACAGGGATGATTTATGAGTATGGTAACTTGCCTATCGAAAATGTCAACCTTGATTTGTGCGCGGATATTAAGGATATTTTCAGAATAAGGCCACGTGTTGACAGGAGAAATTCCCCATAATATTGGAACTAGGATCCACGATCATGAAATCTGAACTACTAAAAAGACTAAAATTTTACACCAAAACAAATGCAAATTACAAGCAAAACACCTAGGTTTTACTACGAACGAGGACACGCCTGTTTATGTATCAGAGCAGCTCACCGCTAAGGTGCCGACTTTTCTTCCTGTCTCGAGATCTCGCCAAATCCAATGGGTATAAATTCTGCTGGACTGCGTTTGGAAGAGTTTTTGTGAGAAAAGATGATACGTCTAAATATATGCATCAGAGCGAGGCACAGGTGCACCAACTTCTTCAACAAAAGTGACTATATTCAAACATCTCAATGGTAACTTCTATGTGCTTCATTCATTATACATATTATTATCTTATTTTGGTAAGACAACTGCTGTAAACCTTACATCTACTGTTAGCGTAATTTTCATTTACACATATACCTATGGTTTTAAAAACTGCAAACAAACTACAACAACCAAACACACCTATGTACAACACCACACGCTCACCTCACAATTCAATACATACACATTTACATAAAACCACATCAGTACAACACAAACACACCACAACAACCATCCTCTTACAGACTACAATGTAAACAACATACTCTCATTGATGAATCCTACCTATTCTCGTGTATACTTGCAAGTGTTTCTAACAAACTTACACTCTCTCACCTATGTAATAACCTCTGCAATTTACTTTGTATTTCCTCTTTTTTTTTAATGGATAGTCAGCTCACTAACCAGGAACTAGACTGCATGCAAATAACACACTCAATCAAATGTAATATAGAATCTAATTTACCATTGGTTGGGTTCCTTTCGTAATAATCTATTTGTTGTATAAAACATGGCTAGTATCTATAAGAAATTTCGACACCTTTTGGTTACCCTATCAGTACTGGAATTCGAAATTGACGTTCTTATACTGACCAAATGCAGATTAGACCTAACAAACAAATACCATTTTAGTAATTATACCTCCTACCAATCAATTAAACTTTTAAACCAGAATGATGGTGTAGTAGCTTATATCAAAACAATCACCGAGCTAAAGTTATTGACCTTCACCTCTCAGACGCTACAGGACTACAAATAGAGATTGATAACTACGTTTTCCTGGGTATATACCGCTCCCCCTCTTTTCTAAACGCCGATAGCTTTACTAGCTCCCTCGACTTACATCTGGAAACTATTAGTCATCATAAAAATGTGTCTGTCATGGTGACATAAACATTAACCTGCTTCCATAGCTACAGAAGCCTCAGTATCGCCGTAATAGACTCAGCTACTTAGACGCACTATCCTAGCAATGCCTGGTCACACTCTACGAGAAAGAGATCCTGCCTCGACCACGTAATGATAAAACTTGAAGTCAACCTCACTGCAGCTTTTATCGCCGTCCTTAACACGACGGTCACAGACCACAATCTTGTGTTGCTTCAGTTATATAAAACATCACCCACAAGCTCAACTAAGTCTAAACTAACTACAATTTTGATGGGGCATATAATACTCTCATATCGACAAGTATCCTTTTCAGAATTGCCAATAGCCCTGAAGAATTTGCCAACACTTTTATTAATATAATTAAGTCAGCTATCAACATAATTCTAAACTATCCTACTTTTCTAACAATAAAAGATATTAAAACCCTGGATAACTCCCGGGCTCTGAGGTGCATAAGGCAAAGAAATTACTTGCAACAAAAGGTAGAAAAGGACCCCCATAATACAATTTTAATAATAACTTACAAACGTTTTCAAATTACTGTTTAATCTCATCAAAAACTTAAACGACAGCATTATAGCAAAATATTCTAAACTAATAACCCCCATAAATTCTGGAATACAGTAAATGAGATAACTCATTACAAACCACCCAAACTAATAATGTAGCCTAATTAACTTAAAACCTCTACCACTAGATTCGGTTAACTATGTTAATAACTATTTTGCTTGTATAGCAATAACCTAGCTGAATAATTACAAACTTGGGTACTAGAGTCGGTACTAGTGGCTCTATCTCTAACTATACAAGCCTCATCCTTCGTCCTGCTAAACACTGACGACAAAGAAGTCGAGAGCATCTTGATCTCGACTCTGGGAACTCACCTGGATGGGATGGTATCAGCACTGGCTTTCTAAAGCATGCTAGAGCCTTTGTTGTACCGTACATACGTAACCTCGCAAACCTTTGCTTTAGTACTGGTGTATTCCCCAGCGTCTTAAAAGAGGTCTATGATAACCCCTGTGCATAAGAGTGGAGACAGACAGGATGTAAACAATTATAGGCCTATCTCTGTCCTTACCTCCATCTCCAAAATAATTGAAAAGTTGCAACAATAGATTAGTTGATTTCCTAAATAAATATAAAATTATCAAATTCCCAATATGGTTTTAGAAAGGTCTTTCAACTCAAGATGCGATTCTTGATCTCACTTCTACTATAGTTGGTGAAGTAGACAATGGCAGCAAATGCCTTACAGTCTTTTGGTTTAAAAGGCCTTCGACACCGTCTCTGTGCCTATTCTTTTACAGGCTACAAAGCATAGGTATTAGGGATACTCCACTAATGCTTTTTAAAAGTTACCTACAGGACAGAACTCAGCAAGTAAAAATAAATAATTTACATAGTGATAAAGCCACGCCTAGTTTTGGTGTCCCGCAGGGTAGTGTCCTGGGCCCGACTCTCTTTTTAATATACATAAATGATCTATGTAATCTACGAGATGTCGGGGGCAGGATATCTACTCTACGCGGACGACACTGCTCTTGTTTCTGGTAGCACCTGGAATACTGTCCAAGCAGGTACTGAAAGTTTAATCATCGTATCTAATTGGCTTAGAGATAACCTTCCCTTGAACACCCAAAACAAACTACATCTGCTTCACTCCTTCAACAAATCCCAACCTGACCATCGCTTACATTGCAAAATCCACACTTGCTCAAACCTACTGACATGATTTGCGACTGCCCTACTATTGATAAAGTCAGAAACTAAATACCTAGGTATAATGTTGGACCAACGACTTAACTGGCACTCACATTTGGAACTATTAACTAACCGCATTAGGAAACTCATATGGGTATTCAAATCACTACGGCAGGTCATGTGCAACAAACTTAAAACAAATCTATGTAGCCTGGCCCAATCTGTGCTCACATACTGTATCTCGATTTGGAGGAGCTACAAACTCCTTCCTTGCACTCAAGAGCTCAAGATCCTTATCAAAGTCATCTACTCAAAACCTTATCGTTTTCCCACTACACTATATAGAATGGTGACCTACTCACAGTACGAAAACTCGTTCTGAATCTCATCTTAACGTGCCACAAATCATTGCCTTATGTCGACCTAAGTCATAAAAGAAAGAAGGATGTTGTTGCCCCGTCACTGCTGTACGTACTGCTTTCGCTAGGACATATAGTTGTCAGTCCGTCCATATATACAACAAAGTAAATAAATTACTTAAATATACCCTATGTCATCTTACACTTGCAAGAAAACTTTAAAGAATGGTTGGACTCACTAGTTATGAGATGTCGAACTTTTCATAAGAATAAATTAAAACTCGGTTAAACTTAATGTCGGTACCTGTATGCGGAACACCCATACCGATCCCAGGGAACCTCATCCGTAGGGCTTGCAGGTGACCGACACACATACACGCACACACACACACACAGACACACACACACGCACGCACACACACACACACACACACACACATACACACACACACACACACACACACACACACACACACACACACACACACACACACACACACACACTAAAATATACTAACTAATTTTCCACCCACATTTCTATAATTGTAGCTTCTAGATATAATATAGTTTAATAGTCTTTTGAGCAAACCGTAAGAAGTAGAGTTATTCCCAACACAAGTGTCTATGACAACAAAGGGAAAACTCGATAAATCTTTGTTATAAGACTTTTTGAAAATAAAATTTTTATTTAAAAAAAAAAAAAAACTACTAAACCAACAATGGGCGGATCTTTTCACTATAAGAGGATTTTCCAGTATAAGCTGATCTCACATTGTATAGGCTTTCCGTACAATGAAGGATCAACTTATACTAGATCTTTAGCTTTATGAGAATACAGCTAAAGTTCTAGTACAATGAAATTAAATCTGCGACATATAATTTTATGTTCATTTAATGACAAGTTAATATTAAATTATGACTGAAAATTTTATTACTTAGTGCTCGTCCGATAATAGTTTATTTTACTCTAACAAAATCGCTTTGACCTCGTGTTCCCGCGTGACCGCGAGCCGTGGTGTGCGAACGAGTGGCGCGGGGAAGTGGGGGCGAAATTAGAATTTGAGCTGAGGTAATATAGGCCCTTAAATAAAAACTTATGAACAAGCCCAACAGTTAAAATAGTAAATAAAAATAACCGATAACGTAAAAAGTTTACTGATTTTCATACCCTATGTCACATCCAAAATTAATACGAATCTAACGACACCGGCGTAAGAGGCGACAGAGGTTAACAAATCATGATATGGGGAGCAGCGTCATCCTAATAACGACTAAAAATAAAAAATTAACCGGCAAAGTGCGAGTCGGACTCGCGCCTGGAGGGTTCCGTACCATCATACAAGATTTAATACTATGTAGGTAAAAAACACGTTTCTAGTAGGGGAGCCCCCATTACTTTTAATTTATTTTAATTTTTATTAATTAATACACATTCTGTGAAAATTTCAACTGTTCCTATTACGGATCATGAGATACAGCCCGCTGACGGACAGACAGACAGACGGACGGATGGACGGACAGCGGAGGCTTAGTAATAGGGTCCTGTTGGTTACCCTTTGCGTACGGAACCCTGAAAACTACAGTTGTCAACCCGCTTGCTAAGCATGGCAACTAAGGCAAATATCCCCCCTATGAGGCAATCTATGGGGGAGGCCTCAGCAGTGGACTTTGACAGACTGTAACGCTAACAGTAATGACACCAAAACATGCCAAAGACATACATACATACATACATACACTCAAACAACATTACCCTCCTTCTGGGGCAGTTGGGTAAAAGACAAAAGTTTGATTTTAAAATATTTTAATTTCAGAAAAGGTGTATACTACTTAAGTATCGCGGCGGCCGCGTTCCTGGTGATGATCATAGCTCTGGCCGTACTCCGTGTTGTAGTGTTCTGTCTCGTGTGGATACTAACACTGTCGAGACACCATCTTTGGTTGTTGCCCAATCTGACCGAGGATGTGGGATTCTTTGCTTCGTTCTGGCCACTTTATAAGGTTGGTACATTTTATCACTATTACATCACTAGTCCCTTTTATTAACGTGGGAAATAATCTTAGATTCCTGGTCGTCTTAGAGAGTACAGGTAATGTTGGACTCCTATCAAAATCCACAGTGGCTGTCTGCATCAATAAGGAGTTCTGGAATCTCTTTATGGAACATCCACTGCTCCTCTGCTACGCTGTGATTCAGCTTTTCCACGGATTTTTTAGGACCCCAGACCATCAAAAGTCCACTGCTAAACAAAGGCCTTTTCAAAAAAACTATAAACTAAGTTACCCGCATGCATGCATCCTCCAGGGCTTATTATAGCATCACTCCATCTATTGGTATCACATATCATTATGCTTTATGAGAACAATGTCGCCTGGCAGGAACCCATTGGTTGTTAGTTATTTGATCTATATGGCATCTAGTTGCCACTATGACTGACTAAAGCTTTGGACTGTCAGTTCATTCCACTGTCTTCATCACATATTAATGGTTTTCGTTATTTGCTATTTATTCTGAATTTGTTTTCAAGTAATTTAATGGTTGTTGAGCTTTATAATCTAAAACTTGTGACTTATAAATAGGTAGAATACACCTAGGGTAAGACTATTAACCCACAGAATACCAGCATTAAGGGTTTTAAGTTTTGATGATGTATGCAGGTGAGCAGTTAGATAATCTTAGTCACGGATCTCGGTGGTCGTATGTCATTTAAAAGCAGTTTTAGTGCAAAAATTAACAGCCATCTGCTGTTAATTTTACGGCAGCGGCATATTTCCAAAAATAACTCAAAATAACAAAAAACCGCGTTTGCCAACCCGCCTGCGAAGCGAGTCTACTTTGACAAATATTCCCCCTATGAGACAATCTGGAGGAGGCCTATGTTCAGCCGTAGACTTTTACAGGCTTCGATGATGATGATGATGAAACAGTTCACTCGTGGATGTCAGCCTTTCAACAGTAGCACCGGTTTTGCCTCAATTGTCACACTTGCCAGGTGGCCATAGGTTCATAAAGTGAGCTAGAAAAGGCTGTTAGAAATTTAATTGAAATACATTATATATTACAATAATTAACCATGCATTTTTAAATTAATGTACATTTTTTACTTAATTTTTATGTTGCAACAACATTTCAAAAGTAACAATTTCTTTATTTTTCTTAGTACGAATACCGTGGCCCCGGTTCTGAAAGCGATAAAGCGTCGAAAACAAGAAGAAGCGCAAGAAAGACAAACAATCAGATGACGAAGCGGACGACAAAACGCCGCTCCTCACAGAAGGAAGTGGCGACTCTGTCCAACCAGCTGACACACCCACTGATCCTGTGGGTGGTAATAACGATGTGCCCAGCCAGGAGCCCGAAATCAAGTAAGATATCTACCCACCTTAATGGTAACAATCTATTTTTATGGTTCAGTAGACTGTGTAATGATCTATTGAGTTTTAGATTCAAGTCTCAGTTGACTTAAATATTAGTTCAAGATCTCAATAATTGCATAGGTAATATTAGAGTGCTACAAGTCCCTGCACTAACCAAAAATAGCTCTTGTTCTTACCTATCCAATGTAATATTTACTCATTCAGACTAAAGGAAGGCACAAGAAGACAATCAGCATTCATAGTATAACCGGTCTCACAATTAATTGCATGTTGTTGTAGCTCAAATGTTGCCATATGTAGCCATATTCCAGCCCAGTATACTGGGCTGCTGGTATATGGTTGTTGCTGGGTAGAGTGACTCTTATTGGAAGGACACATGGTTTAGGGATACCGAAATACTATGTGAAGAAGGGGTTGTTATGTTTGTCAGACGATTTCAGTATTAAGGGCTGTGGTAGTTGAGGGGCTAAGCGCTCACTGTAAATTTCACAGTACACAAGCAAACCCAGGTTCGATCCCTGTCAATACCAATGAAATTGTTATTGCAATTTTAAGTGTTGATTTACCAAGTGAAGGAAACATCGTGAGGAAATCTGCATGTCTAAGAAATTAAAAAAATATTTTAAAGACATGAAGTCAGCCAATACGCATTGGAGTAGCGCAGTGGACACTTTCTTGGTCTGAAACCACTCAGAAATTAGACGAGGCCTGCGACCAGGAGTGGGATGTATATAGACTGTAACTTTATTTATTTATCCACCTGGCTTGGGTTCGAATCCAAGTGGGATCTATAATTTTTGCACAAACACAAATTATTTTTCTTGTTTGGTTGTGTTGTCATCTCTATGTTCCTTAAACTGAATTCAAGCTTGGTTGTTGTAACAAATCGATGACGAGATGATACCCCAAAGTGTGATAGTCTTGGAACTTGTCAACATATTTGAAATTGTCCAGAAGTGTCATTAATGATGATAATGTCTAATACTGAATATGAATATCCCTACCCATATCTCGCTAATACCCAGTCTAATTTTTACAGAGAGGAACAGCTCGATGTTCCCACAGCGGACAAACTGTCCGAATCAGAATCCGAGAACAGCCAGCGTTCGTCAACTGACAGGGACTTTGAGATGGTGGAGCCTGGGGACATAGAAGGGGGCGATACACCGAATCAAAATCCCTAGAACTTCGCCCCCCATAAATAGTAGTAAATTATATTATATCTGATAACAAATAATTGGTACTAGAGCCTATGTATGGCTTATGTCAAAATTCTATGCACCAAATCCTGCACATATTTTGCTTAGAAGTTCGGTATCATATGCGAATATTTACAAAGTATTTGGAAAGAAGTAGTGACATAGATACCTATTTCACATTTATCTATTTTAATCTAAAGCTTAAAATTGATTAATTTCTAAACTCGGATATTTACGATTTCAATTTTACGGATTTTATTGCGTTTAATTTTAACATTTCAAGCAACACATGGACCATGCTGGTCAATGCTGTAAAGTGCCCGAAACGTTGGAAATTAAAAAGTTAAAGTTAAACGCGATAAAATCCACGTAAAATTAGTTTTATTCCTATTTAAATGTAAAAAATATGATTGTGCTTATATTTATTGTGAAATAAAATTAAAATCGGTTATATATTATAATATATAGGTACATTTCCTTATGAATTCTATTTACAAATTAGTTTTGTTCTATTTTTTTATACTACATTACTTATTCATTTTTTATGGACTTAATAATAGACAATGTGAAATATGTTCGTATGTATTTTGATCTGAAGGTGATATTTTGTTATAGTGCCCGCGTTATCAACTGCAATCGGGCAATAAATCATTGTTATCAGTCTATCTCGCTCGCACTTATTGGGCTTATGAAGCGTCATAGTGATGTGCTTAACAGCAGGTAATCGATATCGATAAGATTTAATGAATGGATTATTTAAGGTTTGAAATTCGATCGACTGTCGCTCTGCTAACGCCACAAATAAACACAACATTTCTCCGTGTTTTATTAAAATTAAGCTAGTATATTTTTTCGGGATCACTTTTCAATTCATTTATAAACAAAAATATATTGTGAATAACTGTTCGAGTTTGCACGTTAATATCACCTTTTAATTTTTTGAAATCCACGTTAGAGATTAAATTTTCCATTATGCACAACTGTCGAGATCGAAGTGAGAAATACAAATGAAAAAAAAATGGGCAGAGGTCCTTACCTTGTTACCTTACTAAACATAAGTAACGACAAATTCAATGAGGGTAGCTTTATCTGCCGCGATAAGGCGGACTCAGGTAGCGAGTGGCGCACAGCGGTGGCACATTTCTATTGTTATTGACAATTATGGCCCGACGACTCAGTTAATGTCGCGGGCACTATAGTAAAAGAATTTCTTACATAACTTGACGTAAACTTATTTATTCGCTAAAAAATTTCATAAATACCCCATACCTTAGCAATACCAGTGCATTTGAGCATATGTAGAATTTAATATAGGCTACACAAATTAGGGTAAAAATTAAAGTATTCCTAGAGCACGGGCAATGATAGGTTAATAGTATGGGACATTTTGATATATTATACGTACATGGAACAGTTACATTTATTTGAATATACATAATATGTTATATTAATTACTTAAACAATAAACAATTAAAGGATATGTGTTTTGCATAATCAGGCTATACAATTCACATGTATATATCTGTTTTTAATCAATTTTCTGTGAATGTAAAAAATGTTTAGATAATTTTTTTACGTCATATATTTTATTATTTAAAAAATATTAATCTTTAAAGTATTTCTAAATAAAGATATCTAAACATTTTTAGATAAAATCGTGTTGGAAACATTTAAATGGGAGATTGAGGCTATGAACACTACAACAAATTGCGTACAAACACGTCGGGGATGCAATTATAGACTGTATGTTGTTTGTGTGTAAGACTGAAATTCGTGTGCGTTATATAAGTGACGATACCGTATTGCTAATTAGAAAATTACAAATTCATAATGAAGTCTAACAAGTGTTTGTATAAAATTATATCGATATTTTCTCGATAGTACTATTCGTATTAATATTAATATTATTTTAATCGTAAGGTTCAGCAAAAGCTAAATTGATTGTCAATTTTATTATACTACTAGCTGTCCCTCGCGACTTCGCCCGCTGGAATTTACTACGATTTCATGGTTTTTAATTTTTTTGCGCGGAACCCTAATTCTTTTTCTAAAATAAAAGTATTCTAAGTTACTCCTTATAACATCAGCTATCTGCCAGTGAAAGTCCCGTCTAAATCGGTCCAGCCGTTTCGGAGATTAGCCGGAACAAACAAACAGACAGACAAAAATTTTAAAATTGTTTTTTGTTATTAGTACCGTATATAATTTCATATTATGTATTTAGTAAAAAGCTGTTATTTTAACATTACAAACAGACACTTCTATTTTATTTATTTGTATAAATATAAATGCTATAATGCGGCGTTATTTTTGGTTAGTGAGTGCTGCCAAAATATTTTTTAAATATTAAAGTGACACAATCTAATGGTCAACCTGGTATGCGGTTATTTGCAGTCTACGGACACCAGTTAAAAACAAAGAAGATATTTTTTTTACCAGGATTGATTGTAGTCTCTCGCAGCCCGTGATCATACTGGCTGGAGGTAGGAGTGTGGTACAAACCAAGGAATCGTAGGCAGAAGAAGAATCCTACTTTAATAAATGATTATTTATTTATATGCATTTTTATTACAGTACTTTTGTAATGTACTATAAATTTATAAATTCGTCATATATTTGTATATATATATATATATATATGTATGTGCCCATGTCCCAACTAGGAACCTACTCGTGTAGTAATAGGGTTGATTTTAGGTAAATTATTAATATCGATTGAAAATGTATGCAATTATTTTGCAATTATATTCGTCTTGAATAAAAATCAGTTTTGTGATTTCACGTTTTGGTGCTGTCGGTTAATAATGTGAGAAAAACTGCGTAAATGGAAACTCATCATTTACTAAAGAAACTGGATTTCTTTGTATATATCATATTATTATTATTATTTTAAATGATCTGTCTGAATCGTATTGTGGTTTTAAACAATTTATTTTATTTTAATAGAGTTAGATCTGTTATCAAAATAAAGCGGAAGAATTTGGATTTGAAATACATTCTATTTTTTTTTATATTTCGACTTTTTCATTATTTATTAAGTGACGTTATGAGTTTCCTTTGCCTCTTGAAGACGTGACGCGTTTTCCTTGAAATTAGTGCATTTTATTCTTATTACGTGTTAAATGTTTTGTAAATACGTTCCTCCGTCATATTTTATCAAACCGGTGTCATGCGACGACGTATTATTAACGTTATGTAACGTTAACGAAATAAACAATATACTCTTTTTAATCTTGCTTTTTATTTTATCATTTTACTTATGTACTTGATTATTATCGTTTTTGTAAGGGGATACAGCGTTAAGGTAGGACGGGAGAATTTGTAAGAACTTTACTCGCGTGAGTGGGTAAATGGGTGAAGCTGCAGTTGGAACTACATAGTGTAACCAAGTAAAAAATTAGAACTCAAACTCAAACTAAACTAAAACTCTAAGGCCCGTATTAATAAACGTTACTCAGCTCAAGTACACACGCACTCGAGTATCTCAATCAATCTTGATGTTATGATCTTATTAATAAACATATCTCAAGATGCGGTTTAGGTTTACGATATCAGCTGAATGCCACACTGATTAATAAACGAAACTCGACTCTCAAGTGTGTATACTTGAGTGCAAGTCACAGAACAGTATTCTTAAGTACATCGTCTTGGGATACTATTTTTATGTGTGTATTAATTAGCAACGATCTTGAGATCCTGATATCGTAATGAATGCGTATCAAATGATTACGCACTTGAGTTCGTCGTTGAGTAACGTTTATTAATACGGGCCTAAGTAATCTATGTTACGACTACGCGGCTGAGTGATCTGCAAGTTTGCCTACTACACTACATGGGGTGGTAATTCAGCAAAATAGATGTGATTTTTCGTTCTGCATCTTTATCTGTGCTTCCGCGAGTGTGAACAACATTTATACTCTGGGAAGTTGAATGACTTGGTTGGTTAATTCATTATTGTAACAGTTTATTTAACGTCTTTGAACAATAATAAAATATTATGTACATATTAATATTAAAAAAAATCGTCAGTTTTGAATTTATTTGTAAAAAGCATTTGACATAAATTATGTACATTTTGAATATTTTCTCTTGCAATCGTTCCATCTTACTTTATAGAAATAGTTTTATATTTCTGATTTGATATTATTACGACTAATTCTACAACACATTCCTCTGAGAAATTCATAAATTTTAAGTATATTCAAAGGTTGCCTCTTTTTTCTTGTTCCAATTCAATTGATTCGAAGAGTGTTTTAAAGTTGCCAGCTCCAAATCCCTGCAATAACACCAATGGATTAGTAACGTAGGGATTTAATACACATTTTTTTTATAAAAATGAAAGATCATCCATACGTTATCCTAGCGATTTTTCTGCACCATTAAGGCGTTTTTCAAACTATTTTTTTTAATAGTATAAGGTGACAAACGAGCACACTTCACCCGATGGCAAGTGGACGCTGTGGCCCGTAGACATCTACATACATCTATCCTTGATTAATAATAATACAAATGTAGATGCGCGTTGTCTCTCCTGAGGACTAAGATACGTAGTACTATTATTTATTCTGTGACTAAGATAGGATGTCTCGCGTTACCTGTAAAAAAGGGTATCCGGTTCTCTACACTTACAATACACAGCAGCATTAAGCTGGTATTCTGTGGTAGCTGCAGTGTGGCTTTATTACGTTAATGAAGTGATGAAGCAAAACATCACAAAGAAATCTGAATGTCTAAGAAATAAAAATTTGGATGTGAAATTCGCTCCTTAGCCGTCTCAGAGAGGAGACCTGTGCACAGGAGTGGGACATATAAATTCTAAAATGCATATTATACAGAACATTGCACTCACGTTGTGGTTTCGTCTCTGAATGACCTCCAAAAACAGCGTTGGCCGGTCCTGCGTGTTCTTTGTGAAGATCTGCAGCAGATAGCCATTGTCATCGTAGTCTATCAGGATGTTCAGTCGCTCCAGTTCGTCTATGCTCTCGGCGACTCGCACTTTACTGTGCTGCAGGCGTTCTCGGATGATGGTGTAGTATATCGATGGTATGCTGAGGAACTCCACACCTCTGGCACGGAGGTTCTTAATCTGTACAAAAAATTGTTGGTATTAATGATGTTTTCCTAGACTTATTCAATCATGGCGATAATTTTTAAACACGAAGCGACTGTGGATCATTCCCATATGGTAGGTACATGCCGTGTAGTGCCGGCGTAAGCATACCCACAACTCCATATCACCCGTGGTTGTCGTAAGAGGCGACAGAGAGAAATAAAACGAGATCGGAGCAGCATCTTTCTGATAATAATAAAAAACTGCAGCTGCCAACCCCTACGCTAAGCGCGGCTACTATGGTAACTATTCCCCCTATAAAGACATAGACTATAGGGGAAGCTTAAGTCGAACGTCCAACGCAAACTAAACTAACTTAGTTTATCTTAGCTCGCATAGCTGAGCCAGTTTTTCATACATACCTAGCTTAGCTGGCATAGTTTGCGGTAGACTCACATTTATAGAAAACTGGCTCAACTATGCGAGCTAAAGTAAACTAAGTTAGTTTAGTTTAGTTTAACTAAGTTTAGTTTGCGGTGGACAGCACAGCAACAGTGGAAGTTTTAATGGGCTGTAATGAATGAATTAATGAAAAATAGAACGTGTCAGAAAGATATTACGGCCTCGGATTAATACCGGTACAATCATCTCGTCCAACTCATATATTTGACGGCTCCCTGGCGCAGTGGCTTAGCAATGCGTTGTAGCGCTAAGGGCCGCGTGTTCTAATCCCGAACGAACAAGTATTTGTATGGCCTACAAATAATTGTTCCGGGTCTGGATGTTTGTCCTTGTGAAATTTATGTATGTAAACTGCCTCCACGATGCAGGTGAAAATCCTAATGTGGAGTTAAAGTATGACATTAAAAAAAATCCTGCAGAACAAAATGGTACGTGGTAGAGCCACAGTGTAACGCATTATAGTAGCACAAGAATGGGTCGACCCAACCGGGAAGGACCACACAGAATACCAACATGAAATAGCAGCAGTGTTTTATTCTTACCGCTGTAATGATGTCCTCCGTGTTGATGGCAATGTGTTGTACGCCGGCGCCGCCGTGGTACTCCACGTATTCCTGGATCTGACTTTTCTTTTTACCCGGCGCCGGTTCGTTTATGGGCACTTTGACAGTCTCTTCCCAGTTGGCCATCACTATGGACCGCAGCGCGGAGTATTCTGTGCACACTTGTTTGTCGTCTACTGACCAGAATCTGAAATAGTAAAGTTTCATATATTTGAATTTTCGTCAATTATATCTTAATCTATTTGTCATAAATGCGCGGATAATAGAAACCATAAAATAAATATGGCGGACAGCAACTGAAGATTTTGTGATATAAAAAATATCAAATGTATCGTGCATGCTACACGAAGCAAGAAGAAGAACGGTATCTTCTTACTATACCTTCTATGTACTACTGCCTACTTTGTATGAGATAGAGCCATGCTGATGCTATATTGTGGTTATAGCATGAATGGGTTATCTCGACCAGAGAGGGGGATTCTTAATCGAGAATAGATAAACGATGTCTTATTATAATAGGTTGCATCTTTGACATCAAAATTCCTGGACTGAAAACGCTTGAACCAACTTTGTGCTACTATTACCGACACTGCATTAGGTCCATAAACGTCACAAATTTTTTACACGGCTTGAGTCGCATTTTTGCCTTTTTTGTAATAAAACTTAGAATGCATCGAATTTCTTCGTTAGATTCATGGATTCACTCATTTTGGCGGGCAGAAAAACAATTAAAAAATGGCGGGAAAGTGTTATTTAATTTCTTTTTCTTAATGTCCTATATGTATTGATATCAAAACCAGCCAGATACAAACAGTACAACCAAAGAGATTTTTCTTCAATTTTATACAAACAAAATACGAAGAAACTTTTTCCTCGACATATTATATATATAAAAAACTATAATAGGTCAGTAAATATATAATTATTAAAGTGGGGTAACTACCCTCACTACAGCAACAATCCATTCAGTAATGTGATAAGATTTGTAATGTGTATGTTAACGTGAATATTAGAAACCATTTGCGTATTAAAATGTAAATAACTTTCTAACTGATAAATCTACCTGTGGAACTGCAGACAGCGTTCGTACCAAGAAGCAGCTTCCTCCATTCCTTGATCAGGCTGATTTCCCACCACGTGATCAATGAAATTGATCTCTACTTTAGGTCTGCAAGCATTTGTAAGTTTATATTTTTTTTATGTATTTTGTTTATTAAGCTATTGTTTTAAGGGTTTCCTAGGTCATTGACATCTTCCCCCCCGAACGGGTTCCCGCCTTCGTGGCGTGGGGGGCTTAGTAGCCGTGGCTTGGTCACCCGCGGTGAACAAAGAGGAACCCTTTGGCTGGCCCGTGGTGTAGGGCCGGCCCGAGGTGGTTTATTACTTACAGGAGGTATCACGCTTACTCCTGTAAGTAATAAACATGCATTAAATAGCAGTTGCCGTGGTAGCATAGGGGCAAAGAGCTCGCCGTAAACTTCACAGTACACGAGCAACTTGGGTTCGATCCCCGACGGCACTAATGAAATTGTTAATTGCAATTTAAGTGCTAATTTACCAAGTCCTCGGTGGTCTAAAACACCGTGAAAACAATTGCTTATCTGAAGAATGTAAAAAATTCGAAGATCTGTGTAGTCCGTCAACGCATTGAAGCAGCGCGGTGGACTAACTGTTCTCAGAAATGAAAGGATTGTGCCCAACAGTAGGACGTATTTTTTTTACATAAGAGGGAAAAAAGGAGCACCCGGCTCACCTGATGGTAAGTGCCTACCGCCGCGCCGCCCATGAACAACTGCAACAGCAGGAGAATTGAACTGTAACTTATGTAATAACGTAAACCCTCTATCAGCATCATCATCATCATCATCATCATTACAGCCCTTCACAAGTCTACTGCTGGACATAGGCCTCCCTCAAAGAATGTCACAAAGCACGGTCCTGAGCCACCTGCATGTCTTACCAGGTCGTCACTCCATCTAGTGGGGGCCGCCTATCTCTATCAGCAAAGAACATAAATTTAGAAAAATCCCCCTTTGCAAATTTGTGAGTACAAATCTCACGAGTCAAATTCTTGAAGTACTTATAACTGACAATGTTTTTAAGTATTACGCTTTTATTAAGCACGAAAAATCGTAATCTGTTAATTAAGGGGTCCAATAGGTGCCGCCATTCACACAAAATTAAAATAGTAAGTTTAATAGTCCAAATATAAGGCACAAACAACTCTACGTCCATGAAATCCATCGTAAAAATAACCAGTCACCCATATTTTCACGGCAGTCCCTCCATCCATCCATTACGTCCTATGCCTAACTGTGGTATATAGCCTAACTATGGCAAATATCCCCCTATAAGGCAATTTATGGGGTATACCCATGTTCAGCAATGTGATTTTATACGCTGTAATGGAAGGAAATGGATGTAAGTTTGCTTTTACCTTACTTTACATTTTCGTTATGCTTTTAAAATTCAACTTGCTTGTTTTTCGTTAAAAGCTCTAGCTCTAGCTCTAGTTTAAATTTGGCACTTATTAAGCGGCTAAGATAAAAAAGCGATGATACTTACAAAAATTTGTTGATAGCGTCCTCGGTGAGTAACTCGTAACCCGGCAGAAATGATCCTGTATACTTTGAGCGATCTATCAACGTGTGTGTATTATCGCCATACTGCAAACATAATATATATACACATATAAATTTTTTAGGTGGTAAGACTTCTTTCCTCCCTAGGAGTCTGCCTGGGTAGGTTACTCTTATCTATTTCTGCCGCCAAATGGCAGTGCTTGCGCTGTGTTCCGATCTTAAGGTATAGGTAGGCGGTGTAGTTACTGGCTGTGAGGCATTACATCTTAGTCCTCAGAGTCAGAGGTAACGCATCTGTAACCTTCTTTGTTGGAGGTTTGCTGTAGGTATCTATAGACAGCAGTAGCCATTATCAGGTCGACTGTAAATTCGTTCGTTACCTCAGTTTTATAATAAACTAGCGATCCGCACTGGCTTCGCACGGTTGATTTCTGGATCTCGACAACAGCGCCACCTACCGGGTCCAATTGTAAATCTAAACCAACCAGGGACCCACTCAAACACACAAAAATTTCATCAAAATCGTCCAGCCATTTTCGAGTTTTTGCGTTTGTGCGTAACAAACATTGGTATTACGATTGAACGTGTGAATAGCTGAAGCTATAACAAATTATGCCAGACATATGTTATTATGCGATTTGGTTTTAAATTACCAAATGTTGACGAGTATCTGACTCCGCTTTTTGTAGTAAATTGACAATTTATTCAGAATATTAAAGTAATTTGGTTCGTTGTGTAACTTTGCTAGGAATCGTTAGCCGGTGAAACCACTACGCAACTGCGTTGAGTTTTTCTTTGTGATAATATTTTGAAAACAGAATTTCATTCACATCCATACATTACAGCCATCAAAGTCTACTGATTGACATAGACCCTTCCATAGATTGCCTCATTAGAGGATATATATCCTAAAAACTTAACGAGGCATTATTATAAAAAAATCATCTGCTTTTAATCTATACTGATCCATTTTCACAATACATTGAAATCAGATGGTAAATAGTCAAAACGGAGCCGAACGAAACGCGAAACGAAGCAGTATTCCCACCAGTTACACATCGCCCTGCAGATATGTTCAATATGAATAAGCAAGATTAGAAAAATTACTTCATATTAGTAATATTTATTGATAGATCAATTTCATAAAATGTGAATTAAAAAAGAAAAAATTAAAGAAAATCATGGCCATTGTTTCCATTTCGTTCAACTATTAGACCCTATTTTTAACCTACGACGCAAAAGAGGGGTGTTATATGTTTAACATGTTTATCTGTGTGTCTGTCTGTGGCATCGTAGCTCCCAAACGGATGATCCGATTTAGATTTAGCTTTTTTGTTTGAAAGGAGACTTGATCGAGAGGGTTCTTAGCTATGATTCAAGAAAACCTTTTCAGCCGTTTGAAGATCTTTTTGTTTCGGGGGTTTTTAAAATTTTTAATTTAATTTCTCATGGTATAACACAAATTCAAAATTTAAAAAAACTCCGAAAAAAACAGCTGATGACTTGAAACGGCTGAACCGAACCACGGCTAGAAAACCTGCTTTTAAATAAAAAAAACCGCGACCAAATCGGTTCATCCGTTTAAGAGCTAGGGTGCCACAGACAGACAGTCACACATGGCGGTCAAACTTGTAACACCCCTTTTGCGTCGGGGGTTAATAAAAAGTCGGCCGATTTAATCGTGCGTGCGTCTGTTAGATCGTGTAACCTTGAAACGATTGACCGATTGATGTTATATTCACACAACATTGTTTTGTCAAGACGATAGTTCATAGCTATAGTGGATCCGAATTTATATTTATAGTTAAAATTTTGTTTATGGTAGATCTGTTGGGACACATCGAACCCAAGTATTTATATGCGCTATGTTCGACCATGGGCTCAGTTTGTTAACTTGTTTTCGATATTCTAGCATATATTATACGAAATTATTTTTTTATAAGTATTTATTTATTTTAAAAATTTGTAATACCTACCGTTTTCAGCGTAGCCATTCTAACCACGCCGTGCTCATCCCTCTCTTCCCACAAGTCTTTAACCACAACAGCCCCTTGTTTCTTCGCATAGTCGAGGATATAGTCCAAGTTCTCCACTTGAAAGGCCACATCTTTCACGAAGTCTCCGTGGTACCCAACTCCCTTCGTCATCTCTGTCTCAACAGGTTCATACTGAGCTTGGAATACGAACACAATCTGGAAAACGTATTCGAAATATGACGTCAAATTGTTGGCATTACGTAACATTCGCCATGTTCACTACGTAAGGGAATTCACTTCTACCATATCATCCCGTAGGTGTCAGGAGCTAGACAGCAGCATCTTCCTGATAACAACTCAAAATGCCTTTTCTGGATGCCACGCTTGGCACCTATCCCAAAGAGCGTTCTATGGGGAAGCACTATGTTCAGCAGTGGACTTAGATTAGGATTAGGAGTACCCTTAACCGACGAGCGTGTATGCGTAGATATATGGATGTAAAGGAGGCGAGAGAAGTGTGTCAGGATCGTGCCAAATGGAAGTCCGTAGTCTCTGCCTACCCCTCTGGGTGACAGGCGTGAGTGCTTATGTTTATATGTTTTTATGGACTTAGATAGGCTATAATAATGATGCCGATGACGAAACATTTAAAAACATATATCTCTACTACCATACTAGGGTTTCTCTTGTATTATGGGCGCGTTTGCGCAATTCATATTTGTACATTAATTATTATTTATTTATTTAATTCTTTATTGTAACAAAGTTTTATACAAAAGACGAGCTTAATGCTATATGGCATTCTCTACCAGCTAACCTTGGGTAAAGGAAGAGTGAGTGAAGCGTTAATTGCACGTGGTCAAAAATCCAGACCCGATCAATTATTAATTTAAAAAAAACTTGTTCCGAGCGGGATACGAACCCTCGGGCCGCAGTGTAGCAACAGATAAATGAACCCACAGTTCACCTGATACTATGTTGCCACTGCAGTCCTTGGACACCTGCATCCAACTTCATACCAAAAAGGCTAGATGCGTAGTCACCTCTGAAGACTAATACGGAATGCTTCACAGCCTGTAATTGTACTGGCTCTCTATACTCTACAGACCGGAACACGACAATGCAAACACAGGTATTTGGCGGCAGAAATATGTAAGAGTGAAACCCAGACTAGGAGTCCCCCAGCCAGAAAAGGAATCCTAACGCCTAGTGTTGTCCCCATTATCTATCTTTGGATTTGGGTCAAATAAACACCGTGTTGATATTTGTAGAAAAATCGAAACCCCCACACCTTCGAAACTGAGTCCTAGTAACATACAACCCTTCATAATATACTTACATAGAAATATTTACGTCCACAAATAAGATACTGGTTTTACATGTTTATTACTATTTTATTACGTTTTCGTAATAATAATGCGCATATATATTAGATCTGCTTTACGATATACTCACCTTGTTCAACCTGACGGCGTGCGAGGCGATTTTTCTCGAACCAGTCTCCAATCCTTTATACGCGAGCGGTTTGAATCCAAATCTCGTGACATAGTAACTTGCCGCCTAAAATTAGATCGCAATGTAATTGGTTATACAAGATTCAGTTTATTCTTTAATTTTTTAAATTAATTTTTTCTTTAATTAGTTATTTCTTTAATTATTGTCATGTGATTTGGTTGACCTTGTAGGGGCGTTGTAAGAATATTCACTACCTCGTATCGTCCCGAGGGTGTCGCAAGAGGCGACAGAGGGAAAATGAAACAGAAGGTGGGTAGCAGCATCTTCCTGGTAACAACTAAAAATAATAAAAACTGCGGTTGCCTACCCGCTTGCCAAGCGTGGCAACTATGGCAAAATCCCCCATGAGGCAATTTATGAGGGAGGCCTATGTTCAGCAGTGGACCTTTATAGACCTTAATAGATGGATGGTAATGGATGGATTTGGTTGAAATTAATCGGTGAAATCTCTGTGAAAGTATTCTTTTTTGAAAAGGAAGAATCAGTACAATATGAGATAGGTATTGTGTTGCATAAAATGCAGTCGAATTAATAACCATATCCTTTTAAAATCTGGTAAGAAACATTCCTTGGAGGGGGCCTATGTTCACCAGTGGACTTGTAAAGGGCTGTAATGATAATGATTATCATCCTTTAATGACTTCGGTTAATGTATTTTTATACAAAGTTGTATTAAGTTAAATATATTAATATTATATAAATCTACTTCGAGCAACAAACGGCTTGAATAGATTCATTCCTAAAGAATTTTAAAAATAATACTATGTACAATAAGTTTATGTTTACGGTCTATAAACGTCCTTCTTAATAACAATCTCCGTGGTCCGTGGATTACCAGGACTAAAGTCGATTATGACGAACTAACAGCTATAGTGGGAACGAATTCGTCTTAACGATATTGTACATCAAAATCACTAGGAACCATCAAAATGAAAATTTAATAAATTTTTTGCTTTAAAATTGGAAAGAAAAAAAGTGGAAAAAACAGGGAAACACCTCGTTGAAGTTTGGATAAGTTTGTTGAGTGAGCACATGAATGGGTTCTGAATCGAATTGTCACTTGTAATAGAAAGTGGATCCTGCGTAATAATCGGAAACGTTAGTTGCAATGGTTGATGATGATGGAATGATGGATATGTGGCAGTATTAACAATAACAGCTTTTGAGATCTGCTATAACAGTCTGCTGAAGGATACTGACTGAATTGCAACTAATTATGTGGTGTTCTAGCAGGGTTCGAACTCGGGTCTGGCCAAAATTAGTTATTTGGTTTTTCTGTCAAAAACTTCTCAAGAGCCGTCCGGAATTTGGTGATAGTTCATCACCGTGCCTCGGAAAGATAGTAAAGCCGTTGGTTCTGCACCTGATCTCTCTCTGGTCATGTTGGTTTGCATTCCCATCGGACTATGAGAGTAAGGGAATAGAGAGTGCGCAGCAGAGCAGTAGAAGTTGCGCACACACACCTGCACTATAATCCTATCCTGTGCAGATGGAGAGTCTCCATTGAAACTGGCCGCCGTGACTGAAATTCCATCTGGAGGACATTATTAAAAGCAGAAGAGAGAATTCGATCTGGACTCCCTATTCAACAGGTACCATCATCATCCGATCATTTATTGTAGATTGTTAAATTACAATGTTATGGAATTGAAGTTCAATTGTAAATTTATATTGGTAGAGCCAAGCTGCAGCTATGTTACTGGTAGAGTTGTTGCACGAATGGGTCGGCTCGACCGGAGAAGGAACACGCTCTTACAGAACACCAGCGTAAAATAGCAGCTTAACACTGCTGTGTTTCGTATGGTGAGTGTAGAGAACCGGAGACCCTTTTTACTGGAAACGAGACATTCCATCTTAGTCCTCACGGGTGACAACTCATCTGCATTTTGATTCGTAATCGAAGATAGATGTAGATGTCTATGGGCCACAGCAACCACTTACCATCATGTGAACTGTGTGCTTGTTTGTCACCCTTATTCTATAAAAAAAGTAAAAATAAAAATTATGTTAGGGAATTGAACTACACTTAATAATAACAATTAAGAAACTTACCTGTTTCGCGTTTGAAACCCAGAAGGTGAGGTGGTCGAACGCCAAGAACCGACCGTCGGCTGGTTTCCGACCTTTGTCCGTGTACGAAGTCTAGGGAAAAAGTTTTTACAATATTTTAGCATTTGCGTTTGAGTTTTGGCGCTTATACAAACTTAAAGGCATAATGTAAAGACTTTTAGACGCATCACAGCAAATAGATATGATCAATGTTGGTCAAAATTAGTCTAATGTAATGTTCAAATATTTTTTCAATAGCCCTTTACTAACAATAACAGATTCCATTTTAATTGAAGGTAATTGGATACTGTGCTTTGCCACCACTTATCACCAAGTAGAATTTGATGTCAAGCACTTGCTTGTAAAGTAAAGTAGTAAAAAAGAGTATGGGCCACATCATGCACTTAACATCAGATGGACTGAATGCTGTTATGTCACACTTAATTCTATAAAAAATATTATGTCTTATCAAATTACCTCTCTGCGAAGTGGCCGCCAAATAATGGGTAAGTGGGAAGTCACACTTAAATTGATGAGATTCTACGGAGAATACTGTCCAAGAAAATTTTTTTGCTTAAATACTAAATAATATAGTCAATCAGCGAGTAATCGTAGTCAACATTTTGGGTACTATACCGAGGCACGATAAAATGACTATGTAAAAATTATAATAATGAAGTGTGTCTTAACTTTTTTGCGAATCAGTGGTAAAAGCATGATTTTCAATAAGAATTATATACTTGTATTCTGGTACTGATTATAGTAATTGAGTAAAAATTATTCATTCTGTTTTAATATACGCTATAATAATTTAAGTTTTGTGTATTGATGTAAATATTGTACATTAGTCATGACATAAATTAATAAAAAACAATTTACTTAAATATTTCACATTATATGAAGGCATCACAATTTACGATAATTTATAAAAATTAATTAAAATTTTAATCAATATCTCCGCTCCGCTACATTCACAGCCAGATTTCCTACAGTGCCAAAATTGTACCGACGGTAGACTGTTTGCAGACTTCTTGAAGAAGTATATGGTCATATATATGATATATGATCATACACTTCTATGTGATGTATACTAGGATATGATCACAAACTGCAGACAAGACTTATCTGCAGTTTGTGATCAAGTCATACCACTGCAAGACTTCAAGACACAGTTTGTGGTCAAGCATACCACTGCAAGAAGAACGAAGAACGAAGGGCTCTTTTCCCTCGGTTTTAGAGCCTTGTGGGATATTTAGAGACGATGGCAAGAGACCCGAGGGTATGACATTGGTGCCTTGGGAGAGAGGTAAACCCCTAGTGTGGGATGCTACTTGCGTAGACACTTTGGCGGCCTCTCATTTCAGGGGTACCTCGTTTAGAGTCGGGGCGGCATCAGAGACAGCTGAACTGAGTAAGTGGCGCAAATATGAGTCTCTGAGAGATGACTACATATTTGTGCCATTTGCTGTAGAGACTATCGGTCCGCGGGGTCCACGTGCGGTGAAGTTCCTAAAGGAACTCCATCCGCGGCTGGTCGTTGCTGCTGGTGA
This sequence comes from Parnassius orleans, assembly GCA_029286625.1. NCBI lineage: Eukaryota > Metazoa > Arthropoda > Insecta > Lepidoptera > Papilionidae > Parnassius > Parnassius orleans. Next base: position 606,743 of record JAGSMP010000084.1, read on the forward strand.
TAAGAGGGCTGGGAAACGCAGCCAGCGTTCTTGGCACAATACCGCGGGGAGTAGGACTGTATGATAATTAAGTCACAAGTTATAGTTTTTTTTATTATAGTTTTGACTATTGTATTTAATAAAATATTGTATATTATGTTATATTAAAATTATATGTCAAAGTTCATTAAAATTATATTGCTAATACTCAATTATAAATTATAGTTAAGAGTGAGTACCTAGGCTTTTGTTAAGTCAGTGCGTTATACCATTTCTTCTGCATCACCACTTACCATTAGGTGATGTAGCAGTCAAGCACTGGCGATAGTAACAAAATAAGGGCTGCGTATTAAAATTACAATATCATTAAAACCTTTGTTAATGCACGTAAATGTAAACGTAACGCACGTAAAACGATAAAACGTACGTCATTAAAGCTAAATATAATAACTATTAGAAGTTTTTTCTTAGTTGTTCACTACTTACCATTTTTTATTCTAATCACGTGAAATATACAAAAATACTTCGTTAATCAAAATATGTGTTCCTTACACTAATCACAATGAGATAACTGAAAAGAAAATGTCCTCCATTGGTTTTATATTAGTGTCGGAAATCTGGATTATATAGCTTCGTAAGTATATGCGTTTTACAAGAAAACAATGTAAAGGGGCGTTTACACTTGAGACGGCTTCTGCGAGCAACCATCAACAAATAAACTGCGCGAAATTGTTGAGTTGAATGAGTTGATTTTTTAATCGAGTGCCATGTAAGTAGTTTACATATTACGAAATTATATATATCTAATATATGAAATTGAATATTTCTTTGTTCGTTTTTTATGCGTTCCTATACCATTCCTTTAGTTACATACAGCAACATGGGCCACCGGCGGACTGGAGGGGAGTAGCTATACGCAGGTGTTCCCCTCTGTCAAAGTATAAGTCCACGCGGTCCTATTTTTACAATAAAGCTAGTTTCAGCCGCCCTGCTCACTAAACTAAACCTATTTGCTAGGCTGAATCGACGTCCTACAAAAATGCCGAATTGTTCAGTTCAAAAAGAGATTTGTCACTGTTTCTGTCCTGTTTCACTAAAAATTCATCCTGACAATATTTTATTTAAAATGATATAAACAAAAAATATGGAATTTGGCAGCATGTTAAATTTAGTCTCGATTTATTTTAAACAAACATCATCACACGAAAATCAAAAAAGAAGGAAGGAACGGTGATTGAAATTTTCAAAAAAAGTTCGAATTACGAAAAATACTATTAATACCAATATTCTTTATTTGTCTGAGGTATTGTTTCAGAAAGAAAATTCGTTAAGGCTTTAATTTTTTAAATCGTCATTAATTTAAATCAAAGGTAATGTATAAACTTGTTCTCCCGAGCGCGGTTTTTACAACATTCCAAGCGCATTTTTTAGGAATTCAATGGAGGAATTTTGGGCCATATGGTTGTATAATTTTCAAAGAGGAATTATTTAAAATATGCAGAATATAGGCTAAAAAAACTGCGATTGCTGTTTTCGTCCGCGAATGACTTAACTACCCACCAAATGAGTGCAGGCGTGCAGAGTGTTTTCACGCTAGCACGCTCTCTTTTTTCACTCTCTCAAATCCTCATGGATACGGGTGATTCATGCCCATGCTTTATGGCAATCTTAGGTGACATTTGTTCAGAAGTGCATATGTGATGGGCTGGACATGTGAATGAATGCATTAAATTATATTTAAAGTACAAGGTTTGAGAAGGTGTAGTGGTTTCGAGTCTTCTTCAAATAACAACCTCATCTGAACACGGTGCTTACTAACGACAAGGCATCGGTAAAAATTACCCAAATCCAAAAATAGACAATGGGGACAACACTAGGTTCCACCCTCTTAGCTATTTCTGCAACAAAATAGTAGTACTTGCACTGAAGCGTATAGAGAGTTAATTTAATTACATGCTTGATCCTCAGAAGTGATAACGCTCTCTTTGTTTGAAGTTGCTGCAGGTGTCTATAAACTCCCCCTCGAACGTGTTCCCGCCTTTCCGTGGTGGGAAGGCTTAGTAACCGTGGCTTGGTCACACACGGTGAACAAAAAAAGAAACGCTCCGTGGCGCAGTGGCTTAGCAATGAGTTGCAGCGCCAAGGGCCGCGGGTTCGAATCCCGCACGGAACAAGAATTTGTATGGCCTACAAATAATTTTTCCGGGTCTGGATGTTTGTCCTTGAGAAATTTATGTATGTAAACTGCCCACACGATACAGGAGAAAACCCTAGTGTGGAGGTAACGTTTTTTTAAAAAAGACAAAAAAAAAGAGGAACTCACTTGGTTGGCCCAAGGTGTAGGGCCGGCCGAAGGTGGCCACTCTGAGGGGACTTGCTTAGCCCACTCCGGATGCTTCGGAAGCTGCCATGCAGCGGCCACTGATGAGGCCGTGGATGTGTGCGGAAGCGTTCCCGGTGGTGGAATAAACCAAGGGGTTTTAGTCGGTGTGAGTTCGACACGTCCTTGCCCCCGCAATGCGGATATGCGTAGGCATTTCCCCATATAAAAAAATTTAAAGAGCTTTGCGCTTACCAGCGCGTTTACCAATTCATCTGACAAACTAATTTGCATTCCGTTTAATGGTAAGCAGCTACTGCAGTTCATGGACACCTGCAATAAATTTCAAAGAAGGCCATTTTTTTCTGAGAGTGTATGCTGTTGGCCCTGCGGCCTTTACAGCTTCATCGAAATAGGCTCGTGAGTGAGGACTTACGAGCTATTGAGTGTAACGATTCTGCCGGCGGGGGGGGGGCGAAGCGTCGTTTTGCCGACTGCAGTCCCGAGGCACCCCAGCCCCTGCTTTTGGAGTAAAGCTCCTCTTGCTAGGTGGGGGTTTGATGTGATTCAAGGGCCCCTCAGAAGGAGGTACGAACCTCGGTTTGAACCACTATCGCAATGTGGGAGACGGGTCGCAAAACTAAAAACGCCCCGTATCACGGGTACTGAACCTCGTGTACGGAGTGTGTCTGTGACCTCACGTTCGCCGGCAAACGCGGTGTGCCCTAGTATTCTGTACTAGTGTAGTGTCTGAATGTATGTGTGTGTGATGGCGTTATATATACGGATTCCCTCTCCTGTGGAGGGGGTGGGCGGGATCAACCTGTTAATGGAAGTGATCTCGTCGGCGGGATCAAGAAAAACGTTCTTGAGACGTCTCCTGTGGAGGGCAGCATCCCTCTCTGGGGAGTACGAGCCCGCCTCAGTCACCAACGGATTGTTATCTTTGATCGAATTGAAGTATCTTAAGGAAAATTCCTTAAGATACGACTGGATGGAGGGCATGTCTAGGTCGCGGTGGAGATCCGCGTTCCTTACATAATATGGAGCTCCTATGATTCGTCGCAGGAACTGGTTTTGGACAACTTGTAGTTGTCGGAGTTGATAGGGGTGGACGTGGGCAAAGGACACACCTGCGTATGTCATAATGGGGCGTACGCAGGTTTTGTAAAGATGCAGTTTGTGTCTTAAGGACAGCTTACTGCGTTTTTGAGTTGAAATACTACAAATTTTCCCTTATTTTTAACCGCTTTGATGTGATGAGAGAAGCTCATATTTACTATCTAATGTTACCCCCAGGTATTTAACCTTTCTGTCCCAAGGAATTGGGACATTGTATAGGGAGATTGTTCCTGTCTTGTGTCGTTTGAGTCTCAAGAGTGTATTTTATGGGGAGCTTTCGTGTTGAACATAAAGCCCTGTTCTATCCTGTCCTGTTTGTCAGGATTGAGTTCGATTCTCCATTTTCTGCACCAATCGCCTAGTGCGTTTCCTGCAGTTTGGAGTCGAATGCATACTATAAATGGACTATTGTCCGATGTGAAGAGGGTTGTGTCATCTGCGTGTAATGCAAGATGAGTATCTGGTGTCATTGGGATATCGCTCACGTAGAGTGAGTAGAGAGTCGGGGAGTGTACTGAGCCCTGGGGGACCCCCGCTCCGATGGGTCTGGAAGAGGAGAAAGTCCCCTCGACCCGAAAACGAAATGACCTATTAGCTAGAAAGTCTTGTATGACTTTGACGAATCTTGTAGGCACACCTATATGGATCAGTTTATTAACCAGTCCATTGTGCCATACTTTATTGAATGCCTTAGTCACATCAAAGAACAGAGCACCTATATATGCAGCGCGCCTGTTCGAATTTCCGGCGTAATCTAATATGTGCTCCGTGAGGTGGTGCACTTGCTGAACACATGATTGTTTGGCTCGAAAGCCAAATTGCTCGTTTGGAATCAAACTTTTATTTAGCACAACATCCCTCAGACGACTAAGGATGATGCGCTCATAGATTTTCCCCATGGCACTGAGGAGACTGATGGGTCTATAGCTAGATGCTCTATCTCTTGGTTTGTTCGGTTTGGGAATACCGATGAAATCCGCTTTTGTCCAAACATCTGGGAAAGTGCAGGTGGATAGAAGTGCATTGAAAATGGCTACTAGAAGGCAGATCAACTTAGGAGGTAAGGCTTTGAAAACCTTATTATTAATACCGTCTGCGCCTGACGCTTTCCGAGGCTTGAGCTTCTTGATGATGGTCTTAACCTCATCGAAGGAAACGGGGGAGGGGGGAGGGAGTGGATCATCCGTTGGTGACATGATGGATAAGTTAACCGCTTCCTCGTCCACCTTTTTGGGTCGACGGGGTCGACTGGCAGAGTGCTGAGAGAGCATTGGCTCTCGATGTTGTTTGCCATGCATTCAGCCTTTTCCGAGTCGTCGAACGGGAACTGACCATCAGGTCTAACTAGTGGGGGCATCGAAGCGACGTTCTCTGACTTCAGAGCTCTCGCCAACCGCCAGAAGGCAGTGTGTGAAGGCGTGATGTTTTCCATCAGTCTGTCCCATTGTGTATCCCTCAACTGGGCAATGCGCTCCTTGCCCTCTCTACAGAGGCGGCGTAAATTGGACCTATTATTGACAGTTTTATAACGTTCATAGGCCCTAACCGCAGCGTTTTTCTCTCTCAGTAGCCGTCGGACATCTCCGGGGAGTTCAAAACGACGATCGCTCGTCGCCCTGACTTGCCTCGAGGGCTCTCCGGTGACCACTTTAATATGAGAGGTGAGCAGGGAGATGGCTTCTAACGCCGTCTCCTTGGTATCAATAGCGCCTGGCACCTGATCTAAGTATTATGAGTTCATGGTTTCGAGGTTAGCCACGAACCTATGCCAGTTCGTCATAGTTTTGGTTAGAGTAACCTCACTGCTGGGCTGTCCCAATGTTATGAGGACCGGGCGATGGTCCAATCTTAACTCATGCAACACTTCTATAGAGCGCAACGGTACTTTGTTTGAATTTTCTTCAAGGGTCTAGATGGAATGCCTCTTAGTCTGTTATTATATTAGCTTTCTATAGCTGTATACTATCTATAACCTCCAATCATTATAAACAAGTCATTCAAGTTATGCATGTTGGTCCATTCTTGAAGAGCTCTATATCTAGCAGTAAATTGAAGAAAGATGATATATTCCATTTCCTTATTGCAATAATATTATTTCTATAAACGTGGACTTGTTATTAATATGTTTCCTCGTTTGCTCATAAACAGTCCACGATTAGACTTGGTCCAGAAAGGATTTGACAAATTCGTCAAAAATTGGGAGACGAATTGGCGATCACAATACCAGACGTCTCTTGCTTTTGAAGCTGTTGTCTACATATTTTATTTAGTTATAATTATGTTATTATTTACGTCATTTTAATATCGTAAAGAAGAAATGTCATTATGTTTTAATGCTTAATCTGTAAAAGACATTTTTCTTCATCAACAGACCGTTAAAGTCTGCAAGATAGGCCTCTCCCCTTATATTATGGAGGCTTTGCCTTATTAGAAGAAATAACAATTTTGTGACATTCCACACACTCGCCTTTTACGAAATCCATGGGAATAAAGGGAAAGATCTAGTATATAATATATTGTAAATTTTTTTTCGATAAATAAGCAAATTTATAAATAACTTCGAATAGTGTAAAAGTAGCTTAAGTTTGCTTCGAACTTCGAAGTGTTGTCGTAGCAAGGTGTCTTGTCTAACCAGTTAATGCCGAGCCCCCACGACGCGAGTAATTCGAAGCCTCACGCTGTTGTCGAATACATAAATAGTTTAAGGGAAAAATATTTTTTCTAAGCCTTTACGTACAAATAAACGGTAATATGATCTACTATTATACCGATTTGGCAAGCAAATCAATGGAAAACATTAAAATATGACCCCCTATAGTAATAGTTATTATTAAGGGTTAAATTTCCAAATATTACGACTACTAAATGATAAAATAGTACATGTGGCAGCACGTAAGAGGTTAGGACACAGGATTTAATAAATTCCAGGAAAATATCTCTGACTGGAAAACGAAACCAAAATACTCAAAACAAGAGTAATTAGATTGGGGAAAAGCGACTACGACCCTAGGCGTCAAGACCTGCGTTCACCAGGCAAATATGGCTGAAAGTAATGCTTTCGATATTTGCCTATGCCGTGGAGTGACGGCGTAAGAGAACTACCCTTTATTATCCCATGGGTGACGTAAGAGGAAACATAGGGAAGCTGAAACAGTCAATGGTCAGCAGCATCTTCCTGATAACATCAGAAAATAATAAAAAAACCGTCCAAGTGCGAGTCGGTCTCGCGCATGAAGAGTTCCGTACCATAGTAAAACACGTTTCTAGTAGAGGAGCCGCCTTTAATTTTTAATTTATTTTTATTATTTGTTGTTATAGCGGCAACAGAAATACACATTCTGTGAAAATTTCAACTCTCTATCTATTACGGATCATGAGATACAGCCCGCTGACAGACAGACGGACGGACGGACTGATGGACGGACAGCGGAGGAGTAATAGGGTTCCGTTGGTTACCCTTTGGGTATGGAGACCCTAAAAACTAGCGTTGCCAACCCGTCTGCCAACTGTGGCAACTACGGCCATATTCCCCCACGAGGCAGTGCTTAACTACTATCCCACCTGATAGTGAGAAGATTTTGGTGGATTGTGGCTCAAATTTGTCACCAACCCACCTATTATTGGTGGCCCAGAGCCGATTGCCGATACCCTTGCCCGCTCACCAACTTGTGGAATATGAGCTTAGCGTTTTTTGAAACGAGGCATTCCATCTCAGTCCTAAGGGGTAACAACGCATCTGCATTTTGATTCTTAATTGAGGATAAATGTAGATGTCTAGGGGCCACAGCATCCATTTACCGTCTGGTGGACTGTGTGCTCGTTTTCTCATCCTTATTCTATAAAAAAAGATCAAAATGATGGAATCCATTATTACTATATACTACAACAAAAATTATACTACCGTGTAAATTATGGCTTGGCAATCAACAACAACTAACCTTAGTTTCTATAACGAAGAATTAGCAAATAATCAAAAACTAAATGAAATTCGTAATTTAAACATTATTATCAATGTTATGTTGTTTTGTTCGTGTTTTCCCCTTCGAAATACTGCGCGATGGAATGACCAAGCGAAAATGCAAATGCGCCTCCGTAGAGAGAACTGGATTTGGTAAACATAACGGAACAGAGACGGGGTAGCGTGGCGCCACTCCTAAGGATCAGCTGTTGTTACACTGCGCCATTTTGAAAGTAAAAGTTCAATTTTCCAATTAATAATATTATTTACACATGATACGCAATATAAACGTCATTGGTAATACGTACAAATTTAACAAGACATACTCAGACAAAAAAATAAAGAAAGACGGGGCGTTGCGCACATTTCTAGTGAAGCCGTGAACATGCTCATTTTCTTGACTCACACTCACGTATTTCTTCTTTCTTTCTTTAACAGCCAGTAAAAGTTTTCCGATGGACGCACACATATGCACTCAAACCAAAACCATGTGGTTTCAAATGATTTAAGATGCATTTATGTGAGTACGTGTTCTTACAATAAGTTGAGCATGGTTTTAGCTTGGTTTTTGCATCACTTGAAATGTACGCAGCGCTTCGTCTTTCTTTATTTGTTGTAATGAGAGGACATATAGAAAGTTGTCGAAAATTTGTTTGGTCCTTAAGTATGTTTTTTTTACCGTACGAGTTTTTTTTGCACATAGCAAGAATGTTTTGTAAATCATCATTCTCTAAACCATTTCCCATTATCTGGTCCTTTCAGTAAATCTTTTGTTCCATTCCTCTCTATCAGCCGTCATTTCCATACTTACTCCTTTCATTCTCATATCACTCTTCACACAATCGATCCATCTTTTATTCGGCCTTCCTCTGCCCGTGTGTCCCTCCATTCATATTCAACACTCGTTTTGTGACATGACTTTCATTCCTCCGCATCACATGCCCAAACCATGCCAATCTGCTTCCTCTCACCTTTTCTACCACTGGCGCTACTTTCAGGCTTCCTCTTATATACTCATTCCTTATCTTATCCATCCTTGTCACACCACACATCCATCCTTAACATTCTCATTTCATTCGCATGATCTATTTTCATCCTTCTTCTTGACGGCCCAGCATTCACTTCCATACATGACGACAGGTCGGATGATCGATTTATAAATTTCCCCTTCAGCCTTATTGGCATTCGGGGTCGCACGTTGTGGCTGTGACCTGTCGCCATTTCATCCACCTGCGTTAATCCTATGCTGCACAGCTCTATCTATTCCGCCGTCGCCTTGAATGAGGGAACCGAGGTACTTGACATCTGAGCAGATAGGGTATAGCGCCATCCAACGACATGGGTACAGGACTGGAAAGGCCGCCGAAATCACAGCACAGATATTCGGTTTTGGATCTGCTGATCTTCAAGCCAACACTTTCCAGCCTCCGTTGCCACCCCGTCAGTCTGCTCTGTACCTCGATGCCTTCTTCCCGACAAGCACGATGTCATCGGCAAAGAGCATGCACCAGGGTGCCTCATCCTGCAGGTCCGACGTCAAGCGTCCATAATCAGTAGGAAGAGGTAAGGGCTCAATGCCGACCCTTGGTGCAGCCCTACCGCCACATCGATACTGCCCGTAGTTCCGCGGCAGATCGTACACATGTACGGGATGCTCTGTACATAGCACGGACTAACCTCACATACTTCCCAGGCATACCTTTCATCTTTAACGCCCACCACAAAACCTCACGGGAACCCGATCATACGCCTTTCAAGGTCGACAAAACCATGTGCAGATCTTTATGCACGCGCTTGTACTTTTCGCACAATTGGCGTAGTGCGAAATGGCATCTGTCGTACCTCGACCGGGCATGAATCCGAACTGGTTTTGTGTTATCTCACACTCTTCTCATTCTTCTCTCTATTATTCTTTCCCAGACTTTCATCGTATGTGACATGGTTTTATTCCCGGTAACTGCTGCAGTTTTGGACGTCTCCTTTGTTTTTAAAATGGGGACCAGTATACTACTGCACCATTCCTCAGGTATTTGTTCTTCCTGCAACAATTTACCGAAAAATAAACTCAACCACTTCCATCCATCCGCCCTCAGCAACTTCCACACTTCTACTGGTATTCCATCTGTGCCGACCGCCTTCCCATTCTTCATATTCCTAACAGCCATTTTACTTCTTCCACTAATTTCTCTCACTAAGCCCATATTCACTGGTGGGTTTTCAAGCATACCATTCCATTCATTCTCCTCATTCATCAATTTCTCAAAATACTCCTTCCATCCTTCTTTATACTTTCATCGTCAGTCAAAATCCTTCCAGAATCATCTTTTATACATTTTACATGTGAAACATCTCTTCCATTCCTTTCTCTCGCTCTTGCAATTTGAAAAAGTCGTTTTGCCTTCAGGGCTTTCAAGGGACCGATATAATTTATCTTGCGCCTCTGCCCTACAAATAACCTTCCTTCTTCGCTCTCTTCTTACATTCTTTATACGCCTCTCTTACTCTTTTATGGATTCATTCTGGTCTTCTACGCTCTGCCATTCTTTAAAGGCATTTTCTTTCTCTCAAACTTCTCTAATACTTTCACTCCACCACCACCCATCCTTATCTATCATACGCTTCCCTTTTGATTCTCCTAACACCTTCCTTGCCACACTTCGGATACAATCAGCCATTTCCTTCCAGCACTCATTCACACTCATTCCTTCCATATCACCCATCTCTATCATCTTGTTTACAACTAGCTCTCTAAATTCACTTGCATACCCCTCCTTATGCAACAAATGCCACTTTATTTTGGGTGGGGGACGATCCTTATGTTTGTTGAGGCGAACAGTTAAGCAGATGTCAGCCAGCAGGATTCGGTGCTGGGATACTAAGTCTTCACCTGGAAGCACTTTGCAGTTTTTTACACTCTTGATTTGGTTCCGTCTTATCAGAAGATAGTCGATCTGTGTCGCGTGGTGGCCACTTTTATAAGTAACAAGATGCTGATCTCGTTTTTGGAACCACGTGTTTACTACAGCCAGGTCAGCACATGCTGCTTGCAGAAGAACTTCCCCTCACGGTTCCGCATTCCGTACCCCCCATCCACCGTGTACTCTTTCATACCCGTCATTCACTCTCCCTACATGTCCATTAAAATCTCCTCCCATATAAACATCCTCACGCTCAGGTATTCCATCATCATACAATCAAATCCCTCCCAAAACTTCTCTTTCACTCTCTTCACAGCCTGTTTGCGGAGCATACACACTTACAACATTCACTACTTTGTTTTCAATCATAAATTTAACAACTATCATTCTGTCATTTACTCTTTTCACATCTGTCACTCGTTCTTTCATTCCACTATCTAACACAACTCCTACTCCATTTCGCTTCCCATCACTTCCACAATAATAAAACTTGTATCCTCCCCAATCTCTCTTGCTTTGTGCCCTTCCATTTTGTTTCCTGCAAACAGGCAACATTCACTCTTCGTCGTTTCAAAACATCTGCTAACTCTCTTCCTCTTCCAGTCATCGTACCTATATTCCAGCTTGCAAACCTCACTCTGACATTCTTCTCTCTCCGGGCGCACCTTGCACCCACGCTCCGGGTGCGACAACCCCGCCCACCACCCACTTCCACGGGAGCCGGGTGCTGCCCTGCGCGTCGCCTGCGGGTACGCCCTAGCCCTGTCATATATCCCACAACTCGTACTATTCATTTACTGCATGGGATTTGGCAGAAGTTTTACAGTCGGCCGCCTGCCTGACACCAACCCTCTTTGGATATGCTATTGTTGGTAGAGGAAGCTACCATTTTGGGAAAGGAAAAAGTTTGGGGGTAGGAGCATAGGTGTAAGGATACTGTTATCTCGGCAGGAAAGGTAGTGAGGAATAACAGTAGCTCAGGGAGCCAGGGTCGCGTACCCGTATTCCATAACAGGATCACCGGAAAGGTAGGCCAGCATGGAAACCCCTGACTTCCAAGAATGTTTTGTAAATAGCATATAAAAATAATATATTTCTTATTCGTTTATTTCATAACTCTGTATAATCGATTGTTGACTAACAAAGTGTGCGCGCGTTAAAAGAAGAATGAAAATATTAAAAAAGGACTTTGTTTAAATTTTACACAAACAGATTTTTCTTAATTATCAAATAAGTGGATTACCAATACAAGCAGACTTAAGTAAACTTATTTTTTGTAGAACAAAGAAGAAGAAGAACATTACGTTGGTTACTTCACAAAATTCTTTTGTAGCTCCATACACGTTAAAGCGTCTCTACCCCACGTTTTACGTGGTTCGAGTCCGGTTCTGCTCTGTCGCCAAGTCAATTTAAATAGTTATTTATAATATTGTGCAATTTGCTTCTCCAGAAACTTCTTTGATAATCTTATTTTTAAGACATCTTAGTATTATAAAAGTAGTAAATTAGAAAACGCTCAATAATTGAGTCAATTCCAACATTTTTAATTTATTATGAACATAGAATTATTACGTAATTATGAAGTAACTATCTTCTTTTTTCCCCATCCCGTTTTTGCTACGAATATTAAATAAAAAGGTCTCAAATACTTAAGTGTTTAGTCATTTTGTAAAATGTCAAGGTACCTTACATTCGATTTATTAAACTTAATTCATAAATAAAGGTAGATGATACTTTATCCAAGGGTAGGTACATAACAAACTTCAAGGTTGTCGGTTGTCACTGTTTAGAAAGTTGTCTTTTGTTTTAGATTTGGGATTCTCAATCAAAAATTGATATATAATTTTATGTACCCACCTAAATAATAATTTTGCTGACACTCTTTGTCTATAAAGGGGCTCCCGAGGTTAGTAGCCGCTTTAAAGCAAGTGCTGCACCCATTAGTCGGGGAGCCAGGTGAGCGAAGTTTTCGCGCAAGTTCCAACGGCTATCAAGGATATGTCCAAGATACCTCATGTTGGACTTAATCTCGATCAGGTATCACGGATAACAATATGGAAACCTCTTGACGGCGTCCTTCTAGGTCTATGAAAACAAATGGTCTCTGACTTACTTAGCGCTACCTCTTCTCCCAACATTTGTATTGTGCCGACAACCTGTGCCATCAACAGAGTGGCAAGACGGGTAGCCACCTCATATGTGTGACTCCGAGTGATGACCAAAGTGTACCGTCTGTGTGCAAATTATACTCATTTTTTTATTCATTAGTTTTTATTTATTCATATATTCATTGCGCAAAATATACCTCGCAGCACACAGTCGTATCCGATTTTCCATAGCACCGGACCTAAGACCGAACCTTATGGAACTCCGCTCAACATCTTTCTCCTTAGCAGACGGTCTTCCCGGCCAGGTCACGAAATATATCTTTCGAAGAAGTGGTGTCTGGCAATCCGACTAAGGTAGGTGGGCACTTTATGAAACCTTAATGCCTCCTTTACGAGTACACACATCCAGGGCAAGGTACTGCAGCATTCGCGGTGTCACTGCCAACATCACACCGCCCCTTATCACTGTCTTATCCGACATGCTTAAGCGCGTAAATCGTTGAACGACCCACTCGAAAGCCGAACTGCTCGTCTGGCTCTACTTAGTTGAGATGTTTGATGAGGTGTAGAACCACCACTGATAAAACTGATAAAAATTTAGGATACCACTGACCCGGAAGAATGGGAGGAGTTAGTGGTAATTCGGATTGTTTGGGTGGCGTACCCAAACAACACCACTGGACTGGACAACCTTCGTTAACGTTTGGACTTGTTTTCCTGGACTTGACTAACTTTGAACCACGCCTTAAACATGGCTGTTAGATTAAAATTGAATAACATTCGACACACATTAAACATTTTGTTTTACTTGAATTTCTCACAGAGAAGGCGCTAATTTATATATTAATATTTATGTTTTAATATATCGATATTAAAACGTATAAATATTTATGGAGCGGTTCCTATCTGCGCAGGTAAGATTAAAATGTAAACAATAATATTTGTTATGTTTTTCTAACTGTAAACATTGAAGGTGTGCCGGGAAATAACTGCAAATAAGTTTCTGACGCACGGCCCCTTTTGCATGCGCGAATAGGGTTGCCATCTGTCCGGCTTTAGCCGGACATGTTTGGCTTTTTCGGGTTGTGTCCGGCCAAATTTTTATGTGTCCGGCCTGTCCGGCTTTTGTTAGGCTTTTTGTTAGTGTAACGCGTTGCACGCATCGCTTGCGGAATGAGCGAAGCAATGCCGGCGAAGAGCGGTGCGGTGCGCGCGACGCGGGAATGGGGCTCCCGCTCCGCCCCGCCGCGCTTGTTTGGCTATGTTTGGCTTTCTAAAAATTACTGTCCGGCTTTTAGGGTCAAAAGTCCGGCTTTTTGGAGCACCGAGTCCGGCTTTTTCATTTTAGGAGATGGCAACCCTATGCGCGAAGACATGTTCTGCTAGGGCCTCAAAATTAAGATTCCAACGTTTTGTCGTATTAAATCGTATCTAACAATTATATTGTACATATAAATTATATAAAAAGCACATTGTCAGAAAGATAAATTATTGTTGAACTTATAATTTTTTTTATATCGATTAATTGCTTTTTTTACATAAAAAATGTGGTTTTAGTGGCTTATGACGTGGATTTATCAAGTCCGCATGGAGGGGTAAACACGATAACTTTTAGAAAATATAAATTTTTTCAACGCAATCTATTTTTTTAATCTCTTCATTTATCATGTGGGAAGCCATGGAATGTAAATGGCAGTTTAATTTTGTTTTGTTTAGTTATAATTAATTTTTTTTCGGCTGAGAAATCCAGCAATTTTCGGTGTTTTGAGCAGCCTTGTAATAATTTATTTTACTAAATACACTTTGCCTTTCCCTCACTCTCACTCCGGGCTCGGCCGCCGTCCTGAGTGGACACTGTATCGCTTATTTGCATTAAAATATTCGAAAAACCAAATAATTTTATACATACTTAAAAAAATTGATACATACTTGAGAAATAAGATAGTTTTTTTTATTTACAGAATTTTATTACAATATTTTGTTTCGCTAAAAGTACGATTTATATATAAATATACGTAAACACGTCTTGGACTTTATGGAGTGACGTGAAGGTGTACTTCGGTATCTGCTACTGGAACTCCTCAAATAGTAGTAATAGTAATAGGCGTGCCGAGTTTGGCCTCGTTTTGTTAGTTATGATGAGACCTTACCTCCGGACTTGACGGAGTGTCCTGAAGGTGTACTTCGGTGAATGCAACTGGAACTCCTCGACGAGTAAAACTAGGTGTGCCGAGTTTGAGGTAGGTTTGTTAGTTATGATAAGACTTTACCTACGAACTTGATGGAGTGACTTAAATGTGTACTTCGGTGACTGCTACGGGAACTCTTTGGCGAGTAGATCTACAATTTTGAATAAAACTACTTTTACGGATTATATCGCGTTTAATAACTTATTTTTATTAATTCCCGACGTTTCGGGTGCTTTACAGCACCCATGGTCACGGGGGACTGAGGTGATTGACGTCCCGATGTCAGAGTTAACCCGGAGTACCTTCGGCTTTTTTAATTATTAATTTTGGTCTGATCTACGCAGAATGAACTTACTGTGTCTTGAAGTCTTGCAGTGGTATGCTTGGGTTTAGTTTTAGTTTTATTAATTACAGGATCTCAAGCAGGTGGTAGTACCCAGCTTCCCTCTCTATTGAAATTAGGATGTTTTTTAATTTCAATAGCCTCTTATTCAATGTGTAGTGTTCGCGTAAATATAAGAAATCAAGATCTACAATTTATTTATTTTTTAAATATTTTTTCACGATCATATGACCATTATCAGTCGTGCACTTTTGGATTTTCCAAACTTTTTTTTATTGACGTTTGACATAAAATTATCGTAATAAGGTTATTAGTGAAAACTTGTGTGTATTTAAATTCCTTTAAAAAATTTAGGTATAACATGAGTGCTTAAGGCATGCACATTTGGATTTATCAAATAATATTTTTAAATGTGATGAAGATGTTCTCTTGAACAAATTCTACTACGACATCTTCTCGAATACTAATTAAAATGTACCATGACCCACAATGGGTATATGTGCGGTAATTTTTGATGAGAATTTCTATGGAAGTGTACAAATCGTCTTTGGAACTACACGTGAATGATAGTAACTACCCAAAGCCTCATCATTCGTTGTGATGTCTAAGGGAAATCAGAATGGCTCTCCACAATCTTACAAAACGGTAAGACGCTGGGTGAGGATAGTATTATAGCGGCGCTTCTGAAAGGTGTAGGTGGAGAACCATAATTACCGTGGTGGCACTACATCTATGATGATAGGTATATGATAATGCCCTATCTAAAAACTATAAAAGGCTTACTTAAAATAGGCTCTACGACATACATACTCCAAGACATATTCAAACAGAAGTTTTGGAATTCAAGTGGAAGCTCAATCTTCCGCTTCGTTTGGTGTATGTAAGTAAACTCTTAGAACTCCGAGAAAACCTTTGATGTAGTACCAATTCACCATGTACACGGCGGTTAATAAAAACGTGAGACTACTAAAACTCACCTTAGAAATTATATTTAAAAATCGAGGACATGTAAATTGTGAAGTTCGCCAACACATATTGGGGCAGCGCGGTATTATACTCTTCTCTTCTCTAAAACCCTATTAGAAAAGAGAGGAGACCTACTGCCAGTAGTGAGACGTATGCAGATTATTGCTCTACATTTAATTTTTTCAAACAGCACTGCTGTTATTTTTATACCTGAGTACGAAACTGATCCATTCGGGGATATATGTTAAACAGAACTTATTTGACTGGAAAAATACGGTATGAACATAGCATATAAACATCGCTTAAATTCTATTTACCAACGATATTGTTTGAATATTAGTTTTACATGTTACCTACTGTTCTTTTTAATTGTTTACGCTTTACCCACATCTATAGTTTAGTTTTTCTGTATGTTCGTAATGGGATACAATTTATAATCTTTTGAGAAATAATTAAGATCTTAAACCTATAATATACCCAATGACCTAGTTAGTGTTAGAATACGAAACAAAAACATAAATTCATATTTTAAGTTATTATCAAGAAGATGCTGTTGCCAATCTCCTATCTCCTATTTCAGTTTCCCTCTGCCGCCTCTTACAACACCTACTGAATAATATGGGGTAGTGGATATTCTTACACCTCCACTACACGGTGGACCAGCTGGCATGCATTATTAAGAAGCTAAGTCCATAATCACTATGTTGGGCAGGAAGATTGGTGGGTCAGAGCAAATAATCTTGCACAGGAAATGCTGTTGCTTATCACCATAGTCTGTGTAATTTGTGTTTTTGGATAGGTTGCTCACAATCAGCCGGTTGTCATAGCCTCATCTATGAAGCAGCAGGGTACACAAGAGGCCGTCGTTATGAAAAAAAAAGTTATAGTATCCCACCTTGACCTTGACCAGTATGTATGTAGGTATGAATATTTCTCGTCACTACATTTTATTTATATCCGGTGTCCCTTAAAACATTTTACTTTAAACAAAACCCCAGAGGTTTTGACTGCATCTAAAACATGTCATGTTTGCATACATGTCGCCTAGAGAAAAGCCTTACTCACCAGGACTTCAATAATTTCGATGACCTATCTAAAGGAAATTTTAAAGAAAATCTAATAATAGCCAAGAGCTGCAAGAGACGAATAGCAATAATGGATATTGTAGTAATGAGGTTGTCTTCTTCATTATAACTTTATTCTGTGATCATTTATTATTTGGTGCTTAAATTGAATACCTTCGTTCAGTTACGTCTTGCATGATGGTTGATGAACTTAACCTTTGCAAAGTTCAAAAACTTTACTAAACAAAGATTATATACAAAGAGTTATTTAAATAATATTACGGAATTTATAGATGACAATTACCGAGGAAATGAGGTGATCACTGCCAAGCTATTTGTAATTTGTTTTGTGTTGTCAATTGTGTAACATATTGAAATATTGGAAACTGTTATTTTTTAAATATCCCGCTGGGTTTCTTGCTTGTTCTTCCCAGGACAAAGCTATTTTTCGTAGCCGGTAAAGCCCGCTTTTCACTATGGTATATAATATAATATTTACATCTCGAGATATAAATTAATATCGCTCACCATACTTTTAAATGGAACCGTTTACACTGAGCTATAATATATATTACATCTCAAACTATAAATATTTTTTCGATCGACCGAGCGATATTTTCATATTATGTTTCGCCCCCTGTACCCCGCACACCGTTCCGCACCGCCGCAGAACCGTGTGCGCGGTACAGGGGGTAATCCAATGACGAACACACACTGGTTAAAAGATATATCTCACAGTGTGAAAGCCAATCGCGGGATAAAATTTATATTTCGGGATATAATATATATTATATCCCATAGTGAAAAGCCAGCCTCACCGAAATTGCAGTGATTAAATAATTTTGCAAAACCCTAAAAAAAGTCACTTTGTATCAAGCCACATTTATTTTTGGAAATATTAAATTATACATATCTTCTTTTTACGCATCAGAAATTAAAACCGAATGTACCAAACTTTTCCGTATAAATTATTAACCGGTTTTTTTATCGTTTTCTTAAACTAACGGCCAAATTAATATTCTATATATCCACAATTTACCCTACTAGAGATAGTTATTTGACATAAGCTCCATACGTTTTATGTCAAATTTCTATCTCTAGTAGGGTAATTCATGGATAGATACGTATAGGGTATTAATTTTGCCCGTAAATTGTTCTCCTGTTCCTAAACTTCTAAAAATGTCGTATAAAGCACTTTTTACCTATCACCCGTTGATATTATGCTCAGCATGAAACTGTAAAAAATTAAAAATAACAAATAATAAAAAATAATAGCAAAATATTGATAAATGTACCTATTTAGTACCGCTTGTGGAATTGTAACATGAAAGCTAGGTACTATTATCTATTACATATTTATAACCTATAAACAGATATTACCACATAGAGAATATTTCTATTATTATCTATATATTTTACAATGTAATTTTAAAAGCAATAAAATAATTTTTGATACAATTTAAAATTATATATTTGAATTCTACTTTGAAATTTTGTCACCCGGAGCTTCTAGGCGTTCGATTGCTTCAAAAACCCATTTATAATTCATGGCACCGAAACCTCTGTAATTTCTTCTCTGTATTATTTCAATGAAGAGCGTCGGACGGGCTTGGACATGTTTAGTAAAGGCCTGCAGCAAATATCCACGCTCATCAAAATCTATGAGGACGTCGTGCTCCTTGAGCATTTCAACACTCTCTGTTACATTCACGCTGCTGCTTTTCAACTTTTCATTTATAAGATCGTAGTAGGTTGAAGGCCACGACAGAATTTCAGCACCTCGTGATTTTAAATTTCGAATAGTGGTGATTATGTCGTTAGTATATAGGGCAATATGTTCAACCCCTGAGGCTCCTAACGCCTTTACGAATTCAGTCACTTTGCTGGTCGGACGTAAGCCTTTAGCGGCTTCGTTCAGCGACAAAAGTACAGTCTCGCTCTGATTGATGACAGAAGATGAATTGATGCACGAGTACGGGACAAGGTCGTGTTCGTAATCAACACACCAAAATTTGTGCATGTTTAGATTCTTCTCGTACCACGTCACGGTGTCTTCGAGCGTGCCATCCGCCATGTTGCCCTCTACATGGTCGATGAACGTTAAATATGTGTCAGGTAGTAGTTTGTTTAAAGGATCGTCTTCTATAATATTATATCCGGGTAGCAGTACTCCGTTATACTTCGTTCGATCTATCAATGTATGGGTATTATCACCATAGGTTTTGAGTCTAGCGTACCTCACAAGTCCATCATTGTCGCTGTCTTCTGTTATGTCTTTAATAATCTCAGCACCTTCTCGCTTTGCTCTTCGCACCAATTCGTCAAGATCGTTTACAGCAAATGCTACGTCTTTAACGAAGTCACCATGAGCAGTCAAATCTTTAGCGATTTCTCCGTCGGGAGTGGTAGGAGATTCGAATATTATTGTTATCTGAAAAATAAATTTCAACAAATGTAAGTTCCACAAATTAGAATATTGTTGATATTACTGGGTATTACAAAACTACCCGTAAAGCCGAAAGGAGGTTAAATGGGGCCTTATAACGAGTCCATTCACAATATTTAAGAACCGTGGTAACGCTGTATAACATACCCCAAAAAAATAAAAAAATATTATTATTTTCACTGATGTGCAAACCCTATTTCAGAAAAATTTAATAGTAAACTACGCAGAATGTACCTACATTTCTACCTAATTCGCGGAACTACAAAAATTTTAAAAGACCTAATCTGACGAAACAACCTAAACGAACACTTACTTTTTCATAATAAAATGTTGGAATCTGCCCTGCCGTGAAGCATGTGGATTCACGCGAGCCCAAACGTGATCGTTATGCAATTTGAAAGTCCTGACCTCGTGAATGTTGCCTCGTCCGTCCAAAGAACATAGTTTACGTAATTAGGGTTTTCCTCTACCTGTCTGAGGTACCACTCGCAGAAGTTCCTCCTGGGTGCAAAATCGGAGGGTATCAGCGCCTGTGTACGGCGATAGTGATAAGGGTGACGATTGTCGGCACGAAGAATTCGCCAAACTGCAACATGGTTTATACCGAATCTTGTTCCGGCTCGCCTCGTACTTGTGGTCGGCTCTTCTTCAAAATTCTCTAACACTAATTCAGCCTGCCTGGCGTCGACTGTGCTTGGACGTCCACTTCCAGTAGACCGATGAAAAGAGCCGGTGGAATGTAGTCGTCTTGACATGTTCAGAAAACACTGGTACGAAGGCAGCCGTCGCTGTTCAGTGGGGGGTCTACCATCGATAAATCGTTGCCGATACAGTTCGCGAGCACGATTTAAATTGCTATCTTCATGGCCTACGCATAACATCATATCGTAATATTCGTAATATTCCGAGTTAGAAAGCATCGTTATTTTGCAAAAAATGTTGGAAAAAAACTCGAAACAGTTGTAGGATATCGATTAGAAGATTTGAAATTGACAACATATTTTTTTTCAAACTTGACATTTTTTGAAGCCAGTACTTGAGTATAATGACATCCTTGTATTGAGGTAGCAAACATTTATGAATGAAAAATAGAAAAACTATTAAAGTAGACAATTATTAGGTAAAATAGGTACGTAGGCCTTTCTGTTAAATAATCTGGTTCCCTGACATGACAGCTTACTAGGGTTGACAAAATTTTTGGCTTTGATAATTAATTATATTTTTTACGGGGTATTTTGTAACACGTTGTATAATTATAATATTACATTAAAACAAATCTAGATACAAAGACAGTTTTTAACGCTTCGTTTCATACACATTTGCGAAGTTGGATTTTTTTTAATATCCAGATATTTGGTGCACTTTACGTTAAGCTCGTCAGTTTATTTATGTTAATAAATTATAAGTCATTAGTTTAATCATTACCTTATTAAGTTTGACAGCGTGGGCTTGTATCGGGTTACTTTCGGTTGCATCCTTTATTGCAAGCGGCTTGAAACCGAAACGTGTAACGAAATAACTTGACGCCTGAAATAGTTTTTGTCATTAATGATACGGAATTCAATCAGTCAATAAATGCTTGCCAACCGGCACATTCTTGGTCTACTCACTCTCACTTCACAATGGAACTAAATCTAAATGAACTGAAAAAGGACAAGGAGACATAGGACATGGACCTATTTGCAGTAGATTAGTTTACTATATTTTGTAGTCGTTTTTGTTTGAGTTGGTTGCAAGTGTTCATGGACCGCAGCAGCCACTTTCCATCAGATGGACTGTAAGTTCGTTTGCTACTTCAGTTTTATAGAAAAAAAGTTTAAAGTTATTTCTCCCTTTTTTTAACAATGCGTGCGTCACTCCACCACTACCACATATTATAAGTGACGCTATTTCTTATGAAATTTTAGGAATGACGAATTAATAGTCCACCTGATGGTAAGAGGCTACTGCTGCCCAACCCACTTCAAACAAATATTTCCATAGACGCACGGACTTTATTGTTGGAATGGACTTGTGCTTTGTACAAATTTAACTCCGGTTGGGATTCGAAACCAAGACCCTCCGACGTAATAGCCACATACTATTGACACTGACATTTGGAGAGAATGTACCATTGCATTCTAACCAGGTGATCTATAATATGTAATTAGAATAGTAATTTATTACCGTTCTTGCGTTTGCCACCCAGAAAGTGAGATGGTCAAAATCCAGAACTCTGCCATTTGAAGAGTTTTCTCCCTTTGTCATGTTTATCTAAAATAATAATTAATATTTTTTTTTTATTTTCATAAAAGCACAACATGTAACAAAAACCTTGTGGTTCATATTAAGTACATTATCAGAATTAGTATTAAAACGTACCGAAATAACTTTACTTCAGAAAACTCAACCATATTTTTTTTATTGGATGTGGTTTTATTGCCACTGCATTGGCCGGGGAGTACCTAAGAGTATTGTCAAACACTTCGCTTAACCGATGCGTGTCAGTTAAGAGGCAATAAAACCACATAAAATTTGCAAATAAAATTTTAATTAAATTTTTTTATGGTCGAGTTTTCTGAAGTAAAGTTATTTCTATACGTTTGAATACTGGTTCTGATAACGCATTTAACGGGAACCACAGGGTTTTGTTACATGTTGTATATAAGCTATGGCGTATGAAAAGTTACAGTTATTTGAATACAACTGTTACATTAATTTCTAAGAGGGGATATTTGCCATAGTTGCCACGCTTGGCAAGCGGGTTGGCAACCGCAGTTTTCATTTTTTATTTTAAATCGTTATTAGGAAGCTGCTGCCTATCTCCCGATTTGATTCCCACTGTCGCCTATTACGACACCCACGGTATGATATTGGGTAGTGGATTACACCGTCGCTGCCCGGTTGATGACTGTAATAAACATTAATTTAAAATTATAACTTCAATAATCAACATATAATTACTTACTTATTGATCACAATACTCTAAAAATATAATTCAAACACTTCAGTGGCTAACTTGTCCTATTTAATAATAACTTCCCTTTAAGAGGACTTTACTTAAAATGTGCAATATTGATGAGGCTAACTTATTTATAAGAGCGGGTTATCTTTCTAACAGATCTATGTTTATAAAAATATGTTTTAATATCGTATTAAATTTAACATTACGACACGTGTTTACGAACATTATTAGACTTATTACCATAAATACTAAGGTTGCATTTGATATTGTTTTAGATAATGAATAAATAACATACTTAAGTGTTATGATTCTTTTGATTGTGACAATCATATATATACTTATAGTTTTAAAATTTTCGACTATTGATTATAAATAACTAAAAGATTTCCTAAAAAACATGAAATAACAGAGGTATTTTCTATTTTAACAAATAACTAAAATTACATATTATAACCCTACTTCTGACTCCTCCAAAATTATTGGACTGATGGATTTTTTTTATAGAATAAGGGTGACAAACGAGCCTATAGTTCAACTAATGGTAAGTAGATGTTGTAGTCTATAGATATCTACATCTATCTTCGATTAAGAATCAAAATGCGGAAGCGTTATCAGCCCTGAGCTTTAAGACGAAATGTCTCGTTTCCTGTAAAAAGGGTCTCCAAATCTCTACACTGACCATATGAAAAACAACAAGCATTAAGCTGCTATTCCACTCTGGTATTCTGTGAGAATGCGGTCCTTCCCCGGTTGATCCCACTCATTCGTGCTACAACAATAATATAGCTGCAGCATGACTATACCACGTCTAAACCCTAGCAATCATTTTACATTAAAATAATGAGAATTTTATTTTTATTGTTATCTTGTTAGCATTCTTTTTTTAAATATAGATAGACCCTGGAGATATGCATATTAACTACAGCGCTAATATTAATTTACAAAAATGTTATCTTAGATCAGATTCAAAGATAACGGATGTTTTAAAATGTCAACACAGTTAACACAGATGTGTCAACATATTAAACCATTTTGTATTTGTAACATATAACCTAAAAATTTACAATGTGTATTTTTAAATTCCTTTTTTTTTAATATCAATATCCCATGTTACACAGCACAGGGTCGGATCAATACAATACTGCTACTAGAGAGCTATGAGCGTTTCCGATTATCGTACAGGATCCATTTTTCATCACAAGTAACGATACGATTCAAAATCCCCTCGTTATTGTGACGGTTGAGTAATGTGAACGCGGCATTCGACGCGTGTTTGTTGGTGTGTTTCGCTCAATTTATGCGGTACCCATTTTTCGAGCATTTTCACTTTTCCGATTTATTTCAAGTGAATTAAAATTGTTTCATCACTCACACTGAAGCCTGCCGCTCACTTTGACGTGTTTTGCGATGGATCCGTTTCCACGATCACTTTTAATTCGTCACTGTCAACTAGGATCTCCGGTCGTCTATCGGGTTTGTTCTGTAGGTCAAAATTTCCAAACCGAAAACGTTGGAACCAAAAGATACAGTGTTTTCTTTTACAGTAGCTTCCCATAGATATGATTAACCCTTCGAGCTGTTTCTGTAGTGCTGGTACCACGGTGGAACTCGTATTGGTAAATAACGCAATATTTTAAGTTTTCCATGTTGTGAACAGAACGATGTGAAAGAAGAATCAAATGGCGCGAAAACAAATAAATCGCTAAATTCGAAATACAAATACATAAGTCTAAATTTCTAACAAAACGCCAGATATTTGAGATCAAATTGGCCACATCTAAAAAACATCAATTTCATATGTAAGGATCCTACTATTACAGTCCATCACGAGCCCACTGCTGAACATAGGCCTCCCCCAAGGAATGCTATAAAGCGCGATCTTGAGTCACCTGTATCCATCGACTTCCTGTATCTGTCTCTACCAGGTCCTCACTCTATCTAGAGGGTGGCCGCCATACACTTCGCTTACCGGTATAAGGTTGCCATTCGAGCACCCTTCTTCACCGTGGGTTGTCAGTTCTTAGAGCTATATGACCGACCCATTGCCACACTAGCTTACTGATCCGTTGGGCTATATCGGTTACTCTGGTTACGGGAATTCTCATTTCTAAGTTTATCACGTAGAGAAACCCCGAGCATAGCCCTCTCCATAGCTCGCTGAGCGACAGTGAGTTTCCTCATACGGCCAGCAGTTAAGGACCACGTCTCAAACCCATATGTCATCAACTGACACTGACACTAGCACACGCACTGGTTATACCTACTTCTTTTCAAATCAATTTTGTTGTAATGTTTTGAGGTATACGTGACAAGAAGATGTTTTGTATCCCCCGAACGCTGGCTAGCCGAATTAAATTGCCGATTGACCTCTCGGTCGAAATTGGACTTACCTAGTCGAACGATTTGTCCCAGGTAAACATACTTGCCGAAAACTTCGAGAGTTGTGCTCCCAATAACTAATGGCATAGATGTGATTTGGACTTTACACATGACCTTTG
Organism: Parnassius orleans; assembly: GCA_029286625.1. Taxonomy (NCBI): domain Eukaryota; kingdom Metazoa; phylum Arthropoda; class Insecta; order Lepidoptera; family Papilionidae; genus Parnassius; species Parnassius orleans. Next base: position 631,598 of record JAGSMP010000084.1, read on the forward strand.
TTATGTCCATATTCATTTTAAGGGAGACACTATTGAGGTCGTTAAGCATAGTGCTGAAGACCTTCAACGATTCTGCCTAATGAACAATGTCGTCAGCAAATCGAAGGTGAGTGATGTACTCGCCTTTGATGTTAATACCGTATCTTTTCCAATCCAGTAACTTGCAAACGTCTTCCAATGCAGCGGTGAAGGTTTTTGGGGACGTAACATCACATTGAATTACTCTTCCCTCTGGTTTCGTTCTCGGATAGCCATCGTAGCCCTGCTGTAGAAACACTTCAGCACTTCGATATACCGACAGCCGATGGAGCTTCTGAAGGACTTCAATTCTTTTCAATTTGAAAAAACTACCGGTTTTCTTCTCGCTTTCAGAAACTCTGCTGTAATTCCACCCTCACGCAAGGCCGTGTTTAGGTTGCTGGAGAGTCATTCTAATCTCGCTCAGACTGACATCCGGGATATCATCCGAATACTGTCAGGTGAAACTTGTTCTTGGATCGTTACTCACACTTGGGTGTGGCTCCAACGATGACGGGTACAGGTGTCCGGGTACCACAGTCGGTCTTCAAATTCGATAGTGATCCTTTCCTGCTAAAAGATCTCCCGCAAAGTCTTTGGAGCCTTGATTACGCTTAATCGCTTTTTCAATACGATCTGTATTGAAGTTGCGTAAGTAAACCTCTTTTTTAAAACAAAATACCAGTTTAACTATATTTATGAACCGTTTAAAGTTTTTTTTAATTTAAAACCATCCTAAGTTGCTGTATCATATGTAATAAAACGGATCCTTACGGAGAAGAAAACGTTCTTTGAATATAGGAATTTTGCATAAGAGTGTGATCGGTGAGATTTTGGGTTCTTCCGCGACGGGTCTTGCATATTTTTTTTTTGTTTTTATTAAGCCTTTATTGCTGAAATACTAAACAATAGATTTTTTTATGTAGTAGATGATTGTTTCAGCTTATAATCTAGAGTTAAGAACGAAGGTAAAAAGATAAAATAAAATATGAGGAAATGAGGGTGGAACTGTAATCTCCCGCCCGTTCTAGCAGTATACTGCTACTTTATAAAGTATCGCGTAGGCGACTAAGAGGGATCAATCGGTAATTCTACGAGTCTCATGTCGTTATTATGCCCGTTGGGCTAAAATATTATTACCTCTACACTGAGAATCTGCCTATGTAAGACAAGTGATGTGTTTCTGTTCGTGAAGTAGTTCTTCTAGTGTAAGATCAAGGAAGATCGTGTTGCTGAGAGATTCCCTGTGTTACATTGAGGTGAGTAGTGTTCTTGTTGCTTTGCATACTTTGGTGTTATCATGTAGTTATGCCCTTCACGTTACACCAATGTGTGATTGTGACTCGTACATATTACGGTTGGTCAAACTATATTTGCTCTATACTGAATGCTCTACGCTGTCTTATTCCTGATAATGATTAATTGCGTCAAGAGAGTTATCAAGAAGAGTTGAACATCCGCTCTCACACTTTTATTTTTAACAATTAACCTTCAGAGTAAATTCCAATACGAGTAATATTCTTTTATTTAAATAATTCCCAGTTTAGTGGTCAGAGTGTCCTGTGACACATACGCCTCTCTCCAGCTCTTTCCATTCTTCTCTGTTGTTAGCTTTTCTTGACCAGATTGTCCCTCCAATAATCTTGATATCGTCTGTCCATCTTTTTGCTTGTTTGCCTCTTTTTCTTTTTCCATCACATGTTTGCCATTCCGTCATGATTTTCGTCCATTTTATCCTGCTAACTCTTGTCACGTGTCCTGTCCATCGAAATTTCAACTGTCTAATTTTCTATATTATGTCTTACACCTTTGTTGTAGATCTAATCTCTTCTTGTCTTTTAGCGTCACGCCCAACATACTTCTTTCAATTCCGCTTTGACACGATCTCAATTTTAGAAGATGTTTCTGAGTCAACGCCCAAGTTTGGCATCCATATATAAGACATGGCAAGATACACGAGTTGAACACTTTTGCTTGGCTGTCATAGGAAAGTGAATAAATGAGTGAATATACTTTATTACAATAAAGAAAAATTGTAATAAAGTATATTCATGTGATAAAGTTTTTCTTTAAACAATAAAGAAAAACTTCATCACAAACAAATATACAAATGACATAACAAAAAGCAGATTATAATATGCACAATTTGGCGGCCTTATCGCTACACAGCGATCTCTTCCGGTCAAGCAAAGGTGTAAAGGAATAAAACAATGAATACTGGGTAGGTGGTGCAATATAAATATACAAAATATAATATCAATACATGCGATATATAGACAATAAATGCAATAAAATCATATATAAATAACTAATACATGAAATAATATAAATTACTTATATATAATAAAAGATAAAGTAAAACATATAACATATACATACATATATACATATATAACTTACATATCTACCCAAAAATACAAATATAAATTACAAAGTTCCTCAAACAATAATATAAAGCTGATAAATACAATAAATACATAATCACATAATTTTTCCTAACGGTATCCGAACGATTGAGACAAGTAGTGCTCTTTAAGTAGTCGCTTAAATATTACAATAGTTTGTGCTTTACGTATATGCAGAGAGATTTCACGTATTCCAGAGCTTAATAGACTGGACAGTAAAAGATTTATTAAAAAATGATGTATTGAGAGTTGGTACCCTAAAATGAATTTTCTTGAAGAGCGTAGGGGTTCCCCAGGAAGCCCTACAAAATTAAACTTCTCCTTTAGATAGGGAGGAGTAGTAGGGTGAAATAATACACAGTACAGAATAGAAACAATATGCATGTTCCGACGAAGTAGGATAGCGAAATTGGGAAATATGGTCAAATTTGCGCGATCCAAATATGAACCGAACACTAATATTTTGAAGTCTCTCAAGCTTATTTAGCTGTTCCTCATTTATGTCTACATAGCTTGCGTTAGCATAGTCGAGAATCGGAAGGAGAAGAGACTGTGCGAGCATAATTTTTGTAGGAACGGGAAGAAATGATCGAAGGCGACGCAGTGAACAAAGAGCGACAAAGGTTTTCTTACTTACCTCATTCAGTTGGCGTATCCAATTTAAGGAATTACGAAGGTGAGATTGGTTTATTATATCTTTTCAAAATAGTGTCCATTTACATCAATACATCGCTGCATCCGATGGAACCACTGAGAAAAGCACTTTGCCCTCGTCCTTAGGGATCTCTTCGACGGCATTTTGAAATGCAGCCACTGCTTCCTCGGCGTCCATAAAACGTTTTCCTCGAACTTTTTCTTTTATTTTCGGAAATAAATAAAAATAGCAAGGTGCGAGGTCGGGGCTATAGGGCGGGTGACCCAGTAATTCCACGTCTGACGTCACCAAATAGTCGATTGTTTGCTTGGCGGTGTGCGGCGAGGCGTTGTCGTGGTGAAGGAGGATCCTACCGCGAGGTTGTTTCTCCCGAACTTTTCCAAGACAAGTGGCAAACAATTATTAGTGTACCACTCTGCAGTAACTGTTTTCGATCCTCTAAAACAATTGTTGCGTAATTACCTGTCCTTCCGAAGAACGAGGCCACCATCTTTTTCCCACGCTTCGACTCTCTTCACTTTAGTTGGCAACTCCTCGGAAGGAAACACCGACAGCAGACTGTCTCTTAGTTTCAGGATAATAAAATAAATAAAGCTTTCGTCACCCGTAAGTATGTCGAACACAGTATTTGAGTCACCTCTGTTAAATCTTTGAACCATTTCACGACACCAATCAACACGACGGAGTTTTTGGGCCTCTGTCAAATTATGAGGTATCCACCGGGCACAGCTTCCTAACCGCTAAATATTCATGGAGGATTTTGTGCACTTGACTCATGATATGTCGATATGTATATGTACGATGCCTAAGCTTGTCCGAATCTTCTGATAAGTCACTTTTTGTCAGTCTCTATCATACGCCGCACAACACTGATGTTATCTTCAGTCGTCGCCGTAGAAGGCCGTCCCTCACGCAGATCATCGTGCGACCACGTTTAAACTCATTAAACCAGTTGTAAACAGTGCCACGAGGTGGGGCTTCATCGTGAAAGGCCAATCGAAGTCTATAATAACTTTCTTGTTGACTTAAATGACATCGAACGTCATAAAAAATCATTGTACGAAATTTTTTCGCGTTAAATTCATGCTGACGTGACACAGACAATTTTCAATTTGCCGCCAAATCGTAAGCAAACGACAAATTAATAATATACATACACAATAATATTGGCAAAGAGTTCCATTTTCAAATTTTGAACTTATTTTTTTATTATATCGTTTACAAGTGGCCAGTTCTAAAAACTTTCAGTGTCGCCCTCGTATCAATATAAATACCAAGATTTTTGACATTGTCAAAGTAAGGGACTACAACTCTATCGAATACGATAGGTAATACGGAGAACCAGTCAATTCTTGAGATAAAGCTCTGGCTACCAATAATGATAGCCTGTGACTTTTTAGGATTGACATTTAGGCCATATGATTTACTCCACTCATGAATAATATTTAAATCGTTATTCAATGTAGCGATTGCATTCGGCAAATTCTCAAGAGTTGACTGGGTGTAAATCTGGACATCATCCGCATACATGTGGTAGAGAGAAGATATTTTATGAGTGATTGAATTAATGAAAATGGAAAAGAGTAAAGGTGACAACACGCCGCCCTGCGGCACGCCTGCAGTAATATCACACCAAGATGAGTGAGTTTCATCGACACGAATACACTGCCGACGGCCACAGAGATAACTTTGAAACCAGTTAATTATTGATGGAATATTACTGAAATCCAGCGCATTACTGAAATCCAGCAAGATCATGACTGTGAGTTGTTCATTATCCATACCCCACCGTATGTCATCAGTAACTTTGATTAAGGCAGTAAAGTGCTTACTTTTGAATATCTCTTTAAGGGACCATTAACTTTTCCAAGCACAAGCCACTTTTCTTTCTATTTCTATAATAATAATAATAATAATAATAATAATATTTATTTGCATAAAACATGGTACATTTTTAGATCTTATAACATAGTGTGAACATGCATGTTTCACCAATTTATCGGTATGCAAATATTACGTCGACATGCAATTGAATAATTAAAATTAGAAAATTATAAAATTACAATAACAATTCATATCAAAATTTAATAAAACGGTATAATGTCAATAAATTTAGAGGGTAAAAAACAGAAAAAAATAAAAAATAAAAAATAGAAAAAAATAAAAAATAAAAAATATACAGGCATGGTCATGTCATAATGCATAATATCAAACTAGTATAATGTCAACCTTACAATTTCTAATTCATTTGTCAATTTAAAATTTCAAACATCAACAACAATTCGCTTGAGGTGACCGTCACGGCAGAATTTAATAAATTCATTTATGTCATAAAAACAGTTTTCAATCAGAATCCCAAAAATAATTTTTTTAAAAAGATTAAATGTCAAGTTTTGAATGTGGTTCGGAATTAAATTAAATAGTCGAACGCACATGCTATAACTATTTCTAGCAAAACAAGTTGTACCAATGTACTACTAGCTACGCTAGGGATAACGTAACGGGTAAATAAAACGCCTTGATACGTATCCTGAACTAATTTATTAAACAATAATTTAATTTGACCTTATAGCATTACGATACGCAGATAATAGCGTGCAACAAAGTACTACTAGCGCCATCTAGAATTTACAAAATAAAACAAAATTCTTAACATTTAAAACATTACTTTGCTCTTAAACATACCGCCCACCAAGGACATTTAATTAAAATGTCCTTAATTAGCGAATGCCGCCCACCATGCCCCTATTACATTGACAGTGGTGGGTATATTTTACACACACAACAACACATAACAATAAAATTTTAAATTTAAATCTATGATAAATATAAACAATAAAATATAGAAGTAACTAAACAATAACACATGCTGATACAACGGTAAATTGAGACAATAATCTAAAGTTTTTTATATTACTTTTCAACTGGCAATATGCACAATTTTGAGGTTGGTCGTTTCAAAATTGAAGATCTAGTACGCAATGTAACCACACGGGTTATATTGTCCTCGCCCGGATGTTTTTGTATAACGCGACCAAGTAACCACTGTCCCGGGGGAAGATCATCCTCCTTTACTAACACAATGTCACCCAAATTTGGTTCTGCAATTTGACGCGACCATTTATATCGGTGCATTAACATGACCAAATATTCTTGTGACCAACGTTTCCAAAATGATTGCAACAATTTTGTACTAATTGCCACCTAGACAATGAATTTACGTTACTCGAATCATAATTCCTATCGATTGCATTAACTAATGGTTCCCCAACCAAGAAGTGACCTGGAGTCAATGGCAGTGATTCGCTAGGATCGTCTGAATTAACAGTTGTCATTGGTCGAGAGTTGAGGCATGCCTCGATTTGAGTAAGAAGAGTGCTCATCTCTTCAAACGTTAGAGTCGTTTCTCCAATAACTCTTCTCAAGTGGTACTTGGTAGACTTTACACCCGCTTCCCAAAGTCCTCCAAAATTTGGTGCCCGGGGGGGTATAAAGTGCCACTCTGTTCCGTTTTTTTCTAGGTGTTCTGCAATTTCCGGCTGAATGGAACTTAGTTCTCGTAATTCCTTAGATGCGCCTACGAAAGTAGTCCCGTTATCCGACCATAGGTGAGCGCATTTTCCACGTCTGGCTATAAATCTTCGGAAGGCTGCTAAAAAGGCCTGACTAGTCATATCACTAACAACCTCTAGATGTATGGCTCTTGTAACCATACATATAAAAATACAATATAGCCTTTGTATGCTCGGTGGCCGCGACCCTTGGTCGTTCTGATCTGGATAGGCCCCGCATAGTCCACTCCACTGTTGAGAAATGGCCTCGCAGGTGTGCACCTTACAGATGGTAAAATTTATCCGGCTCGAAGGACCAATGTACTACTAGCTACGCTAGGGATAACGTAACGGGTAAATAAAACGCCTTGATACGTATCCTGAACTAATTTATTAATATTGATCTCATGTGCCTAACTGTAAATATTCCTTTAATACATTATGATATTTTTCCCGTAGCTCTTGATTCTTACTTAGTCTCGTTTCTAATGACTTTAGTCTCTTTATCGCTATTTCTCTAGAATTGCCATTCTTGCAAAGTAGCTCTTCGTCTCGCAATGGTAATTTTACTATATATCGCCCTTCTGGCGTTCTTTTAGTCGTAGTCTCATAAATTCTTTCACATTTTTGCTCTTCTTCGGTAAGTATTTTCTTTTTATTATAAAATGTACCTTCTTCTATTTCCCAGAACCTCTTCAGCATTTCATTTTCCATGACCTGTGCATGCATAACTTGAAGTTTCATTATAGATGTATTATTTTTTCCATTTACATTGTTTATTACACCGGAAAGAATCCACCCAAGCGTGGTATTCTGTGCTATCAGGGACCCATTTGTGCACTTCTTTATCCCATGCTTTATTATGGTGTTAAACATCCGCACCCAATAAAATATCAATCTTATTGGGTACGTTGAACTGTGGGTCGGCTAACGTCAATTGGTTAAGCTCTTCCCAATCTATTGCTTCTATCTTCCTTTCAGGTAGACAGTCGGTGATCTTGCTCAAAACATAAGCTTCAATTCCCACTTTAAAACTAGGATCAACACATGATTGCACTTGGAATCGAACCTTGGATTGAGCGCGCATAACTTTATTATTTGATAATCCTGAAATCACCCCGACTGCTGGAATTTTCTTCAATTGAAGATATTGAACTATTGCTTCTGTAATGAAGCAGCCTTGAGAACCTTGATCTATAAGGGCTCGTACTAGCTTATGTTCTCCAGTTTTAGATTCAACTCTTATTAGTGCTGTAGCTAATAAGACCTGCCTGGGCTTAGGGATGTGACCAGTAGAAAGGCAAGCTACTACCGGAACTTCAGATTCCGAAGTGTCAGTGCAACTGGCCGACTGGTTTAAAACAGCAGCCTGGTCCTTTTTTCTCCTGATTGTTGGTGGGATGCAATAGTGTGTGATGTCTTTTTTGACATATCCTACACTTTGTTGGTTTTTTTTGCAATCGTAGGAAAGATGGTTTCGACCCAAACAATTAAAACACATCTTTCTGGTTGACACAAATTCCCGTCTGCTGTCAACATCTTGACTCGAAAACTGTTTGCAGAAACATAATTTATGATTCTGCGAGCAGTATTCACACTTTAAACTAAAAGACTTAGTCGCTAGCAAAACTTTCGTGTTCGGAGAGTGGGTGGCATTATGAGTAAGTATTTTACGCGGTTCAATTGTTTCTAATGCTCTAAAACGATTTTCTATAAATATTTTGAACTTATCAATTGTAGGTAAGGAATCATCACTTGATATAAATAATTCCCACTGCTTACGTGTTTCAGCATCCAGTTTATAGCTTACAAGATAAATGACAATTATATCCCATTTGCTTACATCTATATCTAAATTTTTTAATGCACTTAAACAATCCATTGTGGTATCTAACAATTCTTTTAAGCTGGATGCCGATTCACTATATATCCGTTTTTGACCAAACAATCTTTTTAAAATACAATTAGACAAATACCTTTTGTTATTATATCTCCTTTCTAAAACATCCCAAGATTCTTTATAATTTGTTTCGGTAACTGGAGTATGCTGAATCAGTTGAGCCGCCTCACCAGTGAGATGACTCTTTAAATAATGAAGTCGCTGCACATTATCAAGTGATTCATTTTTATGGACTAATGACAAAAACAAATCTCGGAATGTTGTCCATTCCGAGTATTTACCCGAGAATGTTGGAATTGTAATTCTGGGTAATTTCACGGCGCATTGTTTATCTAGAAAGGAGTCGAATCACTGTGCTGTGGCTTCTCCTCTGATGGACATAATTTATTTTTTGCAGATTTCATATGAGATTTGTAAACAATGTAAACGTCCTCAGTTTTATCATAAACCTCTAATTTAACATAATCAGATGATAGTAAGTCATCCGGTTTAACATTTTCGTACAACTTTTTATGATTATCAATAAAAGATTGCCAATTACTGTCTAATATTTCTAACCTCGTCTCTAAATATTCGTACGTTAAACGTTCCTTGGGACATTTTTTATAATTACTATAGGCTTTATTAATAACATTTTGTGTTTCCCTTTGGAGATTAATAATTTTATCCATTTTTAAATCAATATCTCCTTCCCAATTTCAAAAGTAAAAATTAATTAAGTATATTTAGAAAGAAAGACTTGAAAATGTTACAAGAGTTAATAACCCTTTGGACAAAATCGAGCATTTATACTGCTAGTTTTGAACGTATTTCACATTTATTTTAAGTCCCATTCAAAGTTATTAAGTGTGTATACGGCTATACCCATTGGCAACTTATTCAGAATATTATCATAAGTTTTAAATTAACACAATTACAAATTTAAAATGTGAGATATTTTAATGCTGTTTTTTTTTTTTTTTTTTAACACAATTATAAATTTAAATATAGAAGTTATTTTCACTTTATAGTTCCAAATGGCTTGACATACAAATTCAAAAGTACTTACAGTTTTTTTTTTTTTTTTTTTCTTGCACTCACCACTAAATGATTACACTTTGACACTTTAGCTTTTAACTTGACCACTGGTATTGACTTTTCACTTTACACTCACTACTAAAAGCGGTGCCATCTATTTGTGACACTTGTTATTATAATCTTCACTCGTCGCGATTGACAGCTCCCTGTCCGACGTTGACGTTGAACTCTTGTGTCCTCCCACCACTGTAGCGGTAATGTATCCTGCCTGGCAGAAATAAACACCACCACTAACCAGTGCCTGAACTCCTGCTGCAGCGATCCACTGCGAGTCCAGGGGGTGTGATCCACAACTACTGACCACTGCACTTCACTGACTAGACCTCAGATCCCGAACACTTTATCCGGTTCGAATTAAGGACCAATGTACTACTAGCTACGCTAGGGATAACGTAACGGTAAATAAAACGCCTTGATACGTATCCTGAAGTAATTTATATCTATATTTATTTCGAGCACGGATCATTCAACTTGCCCTATTTTAATTACGTAAATTTGCGAGTGGATGTAATTGGAGTTATTTTGAAAAATACGGAATACGGACTAATTAATAAAAATAAATGAACATTATCGAAGAAAAGTTCTGAAGAAAAAGTGAAGAACAGTGGAAGAACGTTAAAAATCAGTTATTAGTGAACAAAATTACATTACACGTACAATTGAATAATAAAAACGTTACTTTTGTGCAACGGTAATCTTAAACGAAGTAAATTAAACTAATATATAGTGAGTTGGCGAACAATTATTAGAGTGTTTATTAACAACTGTGACTGTTTTAAGGTGAACTTTGGACCTATTGGTAAGAATAATTAACTACCTACATATACGTTGAAAGTTAAGAAAGCTATTAGAAAACTGTGAATTATTACTAAAGTATTTTATTTGTATTGTTGTAAATAAAAGATATTAAATATGGAGAGCGTTGAAAATCGAATGTTGCTACAAGTTGATACATTTGAAAAGTACAAAAGACGTTCGCTAATTACAAAAGTCGCCTAAGGACAGGATAACCGTGGGTTATATACAGAGTAGAATGGAAACTTTAGAAACATATTGGAAGGAATTTAAGTCCGGTCATGAGAAATTAGTTATGGCTGTTTCTAAAAAAGATAGACACATGTTACCGTATTTCGCAGAAGATATGTTCGATAAATTTGAAGAATTATATTTTACGTACAAGGGCGAAATGAAAACTTCATTAAATAAATTAATGGTCGATATGAAAAAACCAGACGAACTGCACAAAATAGATGAGATGAGACCATGTGCTTCCGGGAGTGATATAAAATTACCCAGTATTTCGATTCCAATTTTTGAAGGCAACTACACGGAATGGCAATCGTTTCACGATCTCTTTATGGCATTAATACACAAGAATGAGTCATTAGAAGATGTTCAGAAACTACATTATCTTAAGAGCAGCCTGAAAGGAGATGCAGAAATTTTGTTGCGCCAGTTTTCTATTACGGATGCAAATTATGCTGAGGCTTGGTCCATTTTGAAAAAGCGTTATAACATTGCTAATTGCGTATTTAAAAAGTTTTTTAGCCAGAAAATACTATCTCAGGAGTCAGCTTCGTCCTTAAAGCAACTGCTCGATACGTCAATTGAATGTATGAATTCATTAAAAAATCTTGGCTTACCAACAGCGCAGTGGGATGCAATCATAAACTATGTCATCGTGTCAAAGCTGGATCCTGAAACACATAAACAGTGGGAAATTACAATAAGTAAAGATAGTACTGATGACTTACCTGGTTTTGAAGTACTGAAGTCGTTCCTGGAGATGCGGTTTCGCATGTTGGAGATGGTGGAACCTGAAAATAAAGCTTACAAACTAGTTAAACCTAAGACATTTCATGCGATTTCCACTGGCGAAAATAAATATTGTCCCTTCTGCAAAGAAACTCATTTTATATTTAATTGCAAGGAATTCGCTAAGCAACCAATAGAAGAGAGATACAGTTTCGTCCAGAAAAACAACTTGTGTTTCAATTGTTTAATTCAAATTATTCCGTATTTAAATGCAGGCAGTCAAATACATGTAAAATATGCAACAGACGACATCACTCTTTATTACATCGATATTTTATAAAACAAGCAGGTGAAGTAAGGTCAAATACAGAAGAAACTACAACAAATACACAAGAAGTTAGCAAGGTTACAGCACATATGTCAAGTGGAGAACAACCTGCTCAACAAGTCTTGTTGGCGACAGCATTGGTAGAGGTGCCTTCGCGAACGGGACAATTGCACGTCCTTCGGGCTCTGATTGATCAGGGCTCGGAGGCCTCATTCGTGACAGCGAGTGGTCGAGTTATTAGGTCTGAAGAGGACTCAAATCAGCGGCGTGGTGTCAGGAATTGGTGAAGGTAATAAAGTTTATATTAATCATTTAGTAGGATTACATATTAAGTCGAGGCATGAAAGTGATTTTTTTATTGATGTTAATGCTTATATAATGAAATCGTTGACTCGTAGACTACCTGCTAGGGAAATAAGAGGATACGATTGGCCTCAACTTAAAAATGTGAAGTTAGCTGATCCCAGCTTTAACGTCCCGGGTCGGATTGATATTCTACTCGGAGCTGACGTTTTCGGCAAAATTATAGATTTAGGCCTGCTAAAGGGACCGGGCGATGTAATCGCTCAACGCACACACCTAGGCTGGATATTGACAGGTGATATATACACAACTCCTACTAAAGGACAAAAAATTATTAGCTTACATGTCACCAGGTTCGTAGATGAAGACAACAATCTATTGAAAAAATTCTGGGAAATAGAATCGGAAGAATACACAAGCAAGAAAGCGCGAACAAAGGAAGAAGAAAGATGTGAAAGACACTACATAGATACAACGACAAGGGATACATCTGGAAGGTATGTAGTCCATTTACCTTTAAGACATAGTATTGAGGAAACCGTGAAGGCATGCGGCGAGACTAAATATCAGGCCATCAAACGATTTAAACAGTTGGAAAGGATGTTTACCAAAGATGAAGATTTGAGAACAGAGTATAAGAATGTGATACATGAGTACTTAAAGATGGGTCATATGAAGAAAGCTGAAAAGAAGAGGAATATGAAGCAATTTACTTACCCCATCATGCTGTCGTAAGAAGGATAAGGACACTACAAAGGTAAGAGTGGTCTTCGACGCTTCAGCCAAGGGTTCCAATGGTCTCTCCTAAACGACGCCATGATGATTGGCCCCACTTACAACCTGATCTTCGTGCTCTTATCACTCGCTGGAGGTCTCACAAAATCTGTGTTGTCGGCGATATAATAAAAATGTATCGTCAAGTAAGAATGACTAACAAACACACAAATTTACAACGTATTGTTTGGCGCGATGATATTTCTGGAAATATAGAAAGTTATAAATTACTTACCGTAACATTTGGAACCGCGGCAGCACCATATCTTGCTGTACGGTCTATACACCAGCTGGCTGATGATGAAGTTGACAGGTACCCCCGAGGATCTGCTATCGCTAAGAATTCGTTCTACATGGATGATTTAATGACCGGGCATGAAGATCTATCAGAAATCAAACAAATTTGCGATGAGGTTAAGAATCTGTTAAAAAAAGGCGGCTTTCAAATGCAGAAGTGGTCTAGCAACTCTGATGAGTTGCTGAGGTTTCTGCAAGATGACAAAGACATTCCGGAAACTGTGGAAAGCATAGAAATAAAATTTGATAAGGTGATAAAAATACTTGGTCTTACATGGGACAGAAAAAGGGATACGTTCAAGGTTACAGTCAACATACCGGAAACCAGGAAACCTGTAACAAAAAGGTTAATATTATCAGATGTGGCCAGGCTCTTTGATCCATTTGGCTGGCTCTCTCCAGTGGTTATCACAGCTAAAATTATGATACAGAGACTGTGGTTAAGTAATCTTGGCTGGGATGATGAACTACCTTCTGAGCTAGTAGAGGAATGGCTTAGTTACAGAGAGGAACTGCAAGAGCTGCAATTTATTGAAGTCCCGCGCTGGATTAAAACGACGTCACGCTGTAAAGAAGTGCAGTTGCATGGATTCGCAGATGCCTCTTCTGTTGCGTATGCAGCAGTGGTCTATATCAAGGTTTTAGATGAAGATGACAGGGTCCACGTTACAATGGTGGCATCTAAAACTAAGGTGGCGCCATTGAAACAATTGACGATTCCGAAATTAGAACTTTGCGCTGCGGTGTTATTGGCTAAGCTATTGCACGAGTTATCTGGTCTATGTGATATACATATGGATCAAATATATGCCTGGACTGATTCAATGGTGGTTCTGTCTTGGTTACAGTCTCAACCAAGTCGATGGCAAGTGTTTGTTGGCAATAGAGTGTCGGACATAATTCAGTTGATAGACAATGACAGGTGGTATCATGTTCAATCAACCGACAATCCCGCTGACCTCGCGTCAAGAGGGGTAGCGCCAATTGAAATGGCAAACAATAACATGTGGTGGGCTGGACCGGAGTGGTTAAAAAATAAAGGAATGGATTTAACAAAGGATTATATTCCTCAAACATATTTAGAGATGAAAAGATCTTTTAATGTAGTTTTAAAGGAAAAACCAGTTTGGGAAAGATTTTCATCTATATTACGAATGAAAAGAGTTCTTGCATGGTGTTTACGATTTCTACATAATAAAGAGAAACATGAAACGTATTTAACTACGGAAGAAATAAATGAAGTTGAAGTAAAATTTATAAAATACTACCAGTATTTAGTGTACGAAGATGAAATTAAAGATCTAAATAAGAAAGGAAAGATAAAAAATAGAAGTTCTTTGATAAGTCTTACACCTTTCTTAGACCAAAGGGGCTTTAGAGTAGGAGGGCGACTAGCTAATGCTAATATAAATGAGAATGCTAAACATCCAATTATAATTCCAAAAAGCAGCATATTACTAAGCTTATAATTAACGAAGCCCACCTAAGAACTTTTCATGGAGGTTTCTTCAGATGCTAACATACATCCGCAGCAAGTACTGGGTAGTTAGTCTGAAGTCTGCTCTCAGAGCAATTATTCGTAATTGTAAGGTGTGTATAATTGACAAGGCAAAATTAAAGCAGCAGCTGATGGGCCAGTTACCACCTGCAAGAGTGAATCCAAACCGTGCTTTCTTCAACAGTGGAGTTGATTTTTCCGGACCTGTGCAATTGCGAACGTCAAAGAGCCGTGGTTACAAGTCAACAAAGGGCTATATCTGTGTCTTCGTTTGTATGTCTACGCGAGCTATGCATCTCGAAGCTGTTACGGATTTAACGTCACAAGCCTTTATTTCAGTATTCAGGAGATTCGTTGCAAGAAGAGGTCACTGTAGGAACTTGTGGAGTGACAACGGCACCAACTTTGTGGGAGCCGCAAGGAATTAAAGTGTATGTTTGAACAGGGCAAGGCTAATCTGGCGAGGAGGTAGCTGAGCTCCTATCAAATGATGGCACAACATGGCACTTCATTCCGCCGAAGGCACCAATTTTAGTGGGCTATGGGAGGCAGGCGTTCGGTCGGTTAAGAAACATTTATCGCGAATAAACGGAACTACAAAGCTAACCCTGAGGAAATGGCAACACTATTGGCGCAGATAGAAGCCTGTCTAAATTGAGACCTATCTGTCACTCCGACAACACCACTGAAACACTGGATCCACTCACCCCAGGTCATTTTCTCATTGGTGAGCCAATAATTAATATACCAGACATAAATTATGAGCACAAAAACGTAGGTATGTTATCTAGATGGCAATTTTTACAAAACAGGATGCAAGATTTTTGGCGGAGATGGAAATCTGAATATCTCCACTCATTACAGCAACGGCATAAATGGCAAGACGCAGTGCCGTCTCCATGTGTGGGAGATATCGTAATCATTAAGGAAGATGATCTTCCACCGGCGAAATGGCTATTAGGAAAAATTATAACACTACATCCTGGCGCTGATCAACTCGTTCGCGTGGCAACAGTGCAATGCAAGAGAGATAACATTCTTAAGAGACCATTGTCTAAGTTAATATTACTTCCAATGAAACCGAATGATGAAGAACAATGTCAATGCTGAGGGTTATACCTACGTAATAGTGGTCAGTTAATTTCACATTTTTTTCTATATTACATAATTTGTAAGTAAACTAAAATTACGATATTTTAATGATATTTCATTACATCATGTCACTAAAATCTCTATATAAAACAACAAAAAGGTCATTAAAAATAATGGAAATGATAAAATACGAACTTGCGTCTTCCTTTAATTTCAATGTATCATGCTAATAATATTATGCCACAGAGGATTTCGTACCTAAACAATGTTGTAAATTGTAATGGTAATGGGAACAATTTTTGTTATAACTTATTTTAAGTTTAAATCTGTAATCTTTTAGCCTGAAGTTTATGTAGTTTTATCATAACATATTAGTAATTAGTTTATTGCATAGATAAATGTAAACTTATTTTTCGATTTAAGATTTACTAATATTAATTTGTTCACGCCCAGTTGTTGGTATAAATGCTGAAATGTTAAATTAATTTATAAGGGTATTGTAACATACAGATACAGTCCACTTTTGGAAGTATGAAAAAAAAATAAGAAGAAGTAATATAAATTAGCATTAAAAATTATATTTACGATTTATTGCTTGTTCTTTTTCTACTTGATAACATATCTACTTGATCATAAGATTGTTAAAATAAATACGTTATTGTGCTTAGTACTTCGATATTTTGCAGATGTAGGAATTTTGTACAAGTGCCCTCTTTCCATACATGTTATATACATGTTATACGATATGTTTAAAATTGAGCGAAAGTTGGTTTTACTGTCGAGATTTCAATTCTCATGAAATATATATATATATATATATATATATATATATATATATATATATATATATATATATATAAGTTTAAGGTATGACTTGTAACTTTATTACTATTAACATTATATTTTGTTTTGAATTTGTGTATTTTTGAACACTTAGTTAAAACTGTGGTTTTGGAGGGCAGTATGTTTATTACATATTTGATTTTTTGCTAGCTGCCGGTTAACCCTATATATTATCCATATAAAACAATGTATCTCGCTGTAGTTGTTTGCGCGGCAACAGATGTCATAATGTGTCAACTCAGTACGAATAAAGTAATCATTGAGTGAAGACCGGTTTCTTTCATTATTTCACCTGCAAGCAAAAGTGCACCTTATTATCAGTGTACATGGTCCTTCGAGCCGTACTCTGTCTGCCTGATCTCTAAATGATATTGATTGCCCTAAGTTACTTACCCTAAGTATGTGTAGTTTTGAACATATTCAATATCTTTATTATCTACTTTTATGGCTATTTCTTCCCTGTTTGTCATTACTTTTGTTTTTGATTTATTCATAGTAAGACCAACTACTCTGCTTGCCTTCGTCAACTGTTGTAGCATATGTTGGAGCGTATTAGCGTTGTCAGTTATAAGGACTATTTAATTCACGAATCTTAAATGGGTAAGTTGCCTGCCGTTGATATTGATGCCAAAATTGTCCCACTCTTACAGAACTTAGTTCCGACCTAATCGACAGTTTCCGTAATCTTGTCATTTATATCGTTCACTGTATTGCAATCTTCTAGACAACGAAAACCATTTTGTAATTCGAACTGAAAGTTTTCGGGGCTTCAGATTAAAGCACGAGGGGGACGGAGCGTTGACTTCATTAGACGTGATCTCACCAACTTAACATTACGCTTCAGTATGCCTCTTACCATTCGGTGATCGCTACCAGTTTTTACCCTCGCGATCACTGAGACATCACTGAACAGTTGCAATCTAGTCATCATTATAAAGTCAATCTCATTTTTATTGAACCGTTGTGGCTTGACCAGGCCACTTTCATCATAAAGAGTCCCTCCTTCTCCATTAAGTCGACCAGCTGTTGACCCCTTGGGTTCTACTCCCCTATTCCGAATTTCTCTGCCTTCAGGTCACCATTCTTTCCTGTGCCTAGTTTTGCGTTGAAATCTCCCATTACCACTATATAGTGGGTTTTGGAGGAATGCTTGGCTCTAGAGATATTCTCATACATTTCCTCCACCTCCTCATCGGGAGGTACCGAGGTTCGTACTTAAATCAAGCGAATACCGTTTGGTGATTTTGAATATAAGGTACGCAACCCTCATCGACACACTCCCAATCTTTACAACATTGTTAACGAGAGACTTATGGACGATAAACCCGACACCCCCTTGGGACAGGTGGTTACCCTCTCTGGTAATGAACATATTACCGAATTAGTGCTAGAACCATAATATAGCTGTAGCGTGCGCCTACGACGTTCAAAAAAGTTGCTAGGTTCGAGGATAACCGTGTCCTACCTTCTCTTCGGACCTCAGATAATACTATAATATTTCAACGCCAATTCTCTGTCTCTTCTGCCAGCTCCAGGATCTTCTCGTCAGCCCTCAGGGTGCGTGTGTTAAATGTTGCCAGATCGATTCGTCTAAGGTCGCCAACGAACCTCCACTAGAGATTCTGAGCACGGCTGAGTAGGTGCAACCGTTACCAGTGACTTTATACCTTTCGCCATAGGGTGAGTATTGTCAAACAGATTGTATTGCCAAACAGATTGTAGGTCCTTACTCCTTACCGAAATCGAACCCGCGGCCCGCACTATCGCAACCAAATACTTGTGTGCTACCAAGCCGTCAGTTTTATCCACTATATTATATTTCGTCTAACAATAAGTTCATCATTAAATCTAGTAAATCTCATTAGTTCTTAAATCTAAATGTAAGCTGATTTAAGAACTACTTAATGAGATTACGCCTACGCGGTGCATCCCGGTCATTGGCGGACGAGGCCCTGGCGAGCGGTTGATGCAGAAAAATGCATTCAAAAACACTGGTACTCCACAAAAAAATATGTTCATAATTTAAAATTATGTTTATATTGAAAGAATACTCAATGTCAATTTTTTTTAATTCTGTAAGTTATAATGTGCACATTAGAAGAGATGGATAGAACGAAGTTAGTAACAAGGGTTCCTTAATTAACAACGGCACCCTAAATATTTGCTGAAATCGCTTCCAGAAAACAACAGAAAAGAACAGATGGTTTTTGGAATGGAATGAAGTGGTCAGAAGTTTTTTGGGACGACTTTTCGGCGGTATATTCCCTCAGACCAGTGATGCACAGACTTATTAAGACTAGGGACCACTCAGGCAAATTATGAACTGATGGCGGGCCGCCAAGTATAGGTAATAAAGACAATAAAGAATTGATAATAATGTATTAAAATTGAAAAAATTTATTAATTTGAGCGTGGCACTGCATATTGCTTACAATCTTTTTATATTTGGCTCAAATTTACTTGTAGCAATACGTAAAACTGCTTCCAAACTTTCATTTGCAGGGCGGTTTCGATTTTTGTTTTATTATTATTTAGTATTGAAAAGGTTTGTTCACATATATAGGTAGAACCAAATAAGCTGGCACATTTCAGAGCGTTTATGCGTTTGTACGTATTTTTATCAATGCAGCGGTAAAAGTTCAGCATTCTTCATTCGTTCATTCTCTTTCGTTGAATTCATTCTCCTTCGTTGAATTTGTTGCGTAAATCTTGGTCGTTTTGAATGTCGATAATTTCTAACTGCATTGACTCTGGCGCATTTTCAACTGAAATCGTGAAGGATTGCTGAATATGTCCAACAGAGGTTTCACTTTTTAAACTCCGAAAATCTGTCTTGAAAAGATTGAATCAAAATATTTAGCTTTTCTACATAACTGAAATTAATCGCAGTTTTGTTGAATTTAATTTCCAGAATTCAATTGCAATCTGAAAAGTGTCAGCTTGCATTGAAAGGATGATACATGAGCGTAGAGCTGGAATATCAGTTGATTTTTGCCTTGAAGCCGTGTGTTCAAGACATTCAAATGATTTGTAATATCAACTAAAAAGCCAAATCACACAACCAATCAGGATTTTAAGTTCCAGGACATCCTTTGCTTTTCCGCTAGAAATATTCTAATTTCTTTTATTAAATTTAGAAATCGTTCCAGTGTCAATCCACGACTTAGCCACCTTACTTCTGTATAATACAGTAAATTCCATATTTGCTTTCGATGTCATCAAGGAATTGTTAGAATTGCCTGTGATTGAGTCCTCGTGATTTTATGAAATTTACAGTCGAAACTACCACTTTCATGACATTTTGAAATTCAATTTTTAGAACAGAGGGCTTCTTGGTGTATAATGCAGTGAAACTGCATGAGATCTTCAGCGTTTATGTTTTTTCTTGCAGATGCTTTTCAGCAAAGTAACTAGCCCAGAATTGACACCAATCATCGAAGGAGCACCGTCAGTCACAACTCCTGATAATTTTGATAAGTCCAAATCAGTTTTGAACACTCATCCAAAAGTACATTGATTATATCAACTCCTCTGGTTTGACCTTTCAATGAACACATTCTAATAACTCTTCTAAGACTTCAAAATCTTGAGTAACACCTCGTATGAATATCAGAAGTTGAGCTGTGGAACTAATATCAGTGGATTCGTCGAGTGCTAATGAAAAAAATTCAATGATCTTAGTTTTTTCATTTAATTGTTCCGCAATATTACCTGACAAAGACATAATTCGTCTTTGGATAGTCATACGATTCAGTTAAATTTTCTCAAACTTTTTTTCTGCTTCTGGACACATTTTCTTAGCGGCAATTTCTATGCATTCTTTTACAAAATTCCCATCATTGAAGGGCGACTTCGCTTTGCTGTCTTTCGAGAAATTTCATTACTAACTTCTGTAGCTGTTTCTGAATCTTGAATGGGTTTTGTAAACATAGCTTGCTGACCAATAAGCTCCGTTTTAAAGACAACATTTTTGCTTCCTTAATTCGCCTGTAAACTTGGTAAAAGTAGGATGCTGCGTTTCATAGTGCCTTTTACATTATATTCCTTTGCAATCGCAACAGAATTCTTGCAAATTAAACAAACGCCTTTGTTATGCGACCATACAAAAAGTATTTCTCAGTCCAAATTTCTTGAAACTGCCGATTTTCATCTTTAACCTTACGTTTTTACTAGGTCCTGGCTTGTCCATGTTGCGTTCTAATCCTGGCTAGGATTAACACAGCACCTAAAACAATTACAGTACCTACTTAAATTACCCATCCTTTTTAAATTACCAAAATAATTGATTAAATAGGTAGAAACACTTATTAATAACAGAGTTTTACTTACGATTTCACAACACAATTATACACGGCACTTGACGGAAATCTACGTTGAATATGGTTCAAAATATATGACACCGGCTAGTCGAGTTAAAATCTACACTAGAACTATTGACACTTCACTCAAATTAAAACCGAACTGTCGGTCGCTGCGGTTAGCGTGGCTTTATACCGCGCGTATAGAGTCGAAAACTGTCTGGAGAAATCACGAAACCGACTCTGGAAGCTTCGTGTATCTACCTACGCGAGCAATCGGAAATTCGGGACTATTGCTATCTCACTTGCTCTAACAATATAACCGTGGATAAGCCGCCACCGCGCTGGCGTCGTCGCCGCGCCGCTGGCCGCGGTGGTTCCTCAAGAAAACAAATTTAACCGAGATCAGCACGAATATTACCGACCGCTGTTGCTACCGCATGCACGGCGCACCGATAAGCGCACTTAAGAGCGCGCGCGCGAGATTCAAATTACTTTTCGAACATATTTTTTTGGTTTTATTCTGGAATATAATTCAATATTTTTGAATGTACGAGAGTATTATTTTTGCTGTCGGCGGGCCACCAGTATTCGACCGGCGGGCCGCGTCTGTGCATCTACACCTCAGACGAACAATAATATATATATACAACTCTGTGTAAAAGTATCGGGAATATGTCAATAAAAGACCCGCGTAAAAGAGGTCGTTCTAATTTTTTACTGCATGTTGGTAGCACTGTACTGATTTAGCGCGCAAAGTTTGAGCAGGATCTGTCATTTAATTTGTTTTAAACTACACTTTTGTTGGTCATAGTTTTGAGTTATCGGCGATTTTACAATGGAAAATATTGTTGAACAAAGAGTGTGCCTTAAATTTTGTGTTTCGAATGATATTTCATGTGGTGAATCACTAAAAATGTTGCGAAATACCTACGGCGAATCGTGTATATCGAAAACAAGGGCTTATGAATGGTATAAGGCTTTTAAGAAGGCCGAGAAGTAGTAGTAGACTTGCCTCGTTCTGGTAGACCTTCAACCGCTACGACCAAAGAAAACATCGACAAAATCAAGAAGCTAGTGCTCGAAAATCGACGTATGAGTCTGAGAGAGTTGGCTAGTGAGGTGAACATATCTTTTAAGTCCGTCCACAACATTCTCATTGACATTTTAGGCATGAAACGCGTCGCCGCTCGACTAGTTCCAAAAGAGCTCAATTTTGTTCAAAGAGCGCAGCGAAAGCATGTCGCTGAAGACATGGTTTCGAGCTTCTACGGATCCGACCTTTATGAAACGTATAATAACTGGCGACGAGACATGGGTTTATGAGTACGACATGCAAACAAGCCAACAGTCTTCAGAATGGCGTCTCGAAAACGAGCCGAAACCAAAAACCGCGGCAAAGTCGCTCCAAAATCAAGGTGATGCTGACAGTTTTTGACTACCGTGGTGGTTCACTCCGAATTCCTTCCAAAGGAGAAACAGTGAATAAAGAATATTATTTAGGCGTCATGAAGCGTTTGCGTGAGAGTATCCGCCGAAAACGTCCAGATTTGTGGCAACACAACTCATGGATGCTGCACCATGATAATGCACCATCACACACAGCCATTATAGTGAAAGAGTTTTAGCGAAACATTCAACAAAAGTTCTCGACCAAGCACCGTATTCACCTGATATGGCTCCGTCTGACTTTTTTATTTCCCAAGTTAAAATTACCACTTCGAGAAAACGTTTTGAGTCGATAAAGCCATAACAAAAATTCGCTGAATGAGCTAAAGGCCATACCGCAAATAGCCTATGAAAAATGTATGGAAGACTGGGTGAAGCGTTGGAGATGTTGTATTGCAAGCGATGGGGCCTACTTTGAAGGCGATAAAATAAATTTAGATGAATAATTTGTATTTTTTGTTTTATTGACAAATTCCCGATATTTAGTACACAGAATGTATATATATAAACAAGAACCAATAACACTGTCGGGTCGTTTATAGAAAATAAACGACCCGACAGTGTTATTGGTTCTTATTTATCTATACTACATATAATAAAATGTAAATAGCAGACGTCTTTACATTTTACATTTTTCTAATAAAAGTGATTGAGAGGTACTGAAAATAAGTAATTAAATACATTTCTACCATTTTTAGAATATTCTGTCTGTCTGTCTGTCTGTTTGTTTGTTAAAGTATCACGTATAAAGTACTAATTTATATTATAAGAATCGTTAAAAATTATAAAGTGTATCTTCGTGTTATATTTAGTCTTTATTTTATTAAAATCAGTTCATTCCATCAAAAGTTATGATAAATACTAGCTGTTACCGCAGCTTCGCCCGCATGGTCACTGAAATGAACTATCCATTGCTTTTGAATTGAAAGAAAACTGAGTTTTATAGATTTGTCAGAGATGCAGCCATTAAAAGGAAACTGAGCAAAATTGATTCGTCAGCCTATTTAAATGTTTTGAAACGCAGCGTATAGGAAAGCATGAACATAGCCTGTTTATTCAAATGGAAATGGGATATTTTTAATTAAAGGAAACTGAGCATAATTATCCGTCAGGATGCAGACTTTTGAAAAAACTGAGCTAAATTGATTCGTCAGAGATGCAGTTTTCTGAATTGAAAGGAAACTGAGCCAAATAAAAGATCCGTCAGAGATGCAGCCTTTTGAGTTGAAAGGAAACTGAGCTTAATAGGTCCGTCAGAGGGGCAGCATTTGGAATTGAAAAGAAACTGAGCTAAATAGGAAATTTTGAATTGAAAGGGAAGATCTGTGGGAATTCTGATTAATTGATTGTGGAATTTTGGAAAAAACTAACTGAACACTATTTTAAGACGCTACTGCACAATGTTATATGTTTTCCATTCGGGAAAAGAATGTGGAGATTCTGGGCATTTGACACACGCGAACATGCTACATACAGCTGACCATGAGAGTAGCACGGTTGTTCTTAGTTGACCCTCCGCTACCTGTAACGTTTGCCTTTACGATTTTTTAATTGTCATCGCAATACTGAGCTTAATAGGAACTGCAACCTTTTGAATTGAAAAGAAAGATCTGTGGGAATTATAGGGATCCGTGGTATAATAACATTTTCACCTTTTCCTACGCCTGTCAAAATTGTAGCACCGATTATGTTCCGTCCAAGATGTGTCACACGCAGCCTTGTCCCGTTACATAACCGGGAGCATCTAAATTTCGCATTAGCATGACTGGGACGCCTAATTTTAATTGAAGCTTATGAGGGCACACCTGACAACTCTAGAGAATTTAGAAACTCTACGGAATATGAAGTGCTCTGTTCTGTGTCCATAACAGTGTCTACTGACAAATACTCTGTTATTTCTCCTGCTACTTTGCTTAATATATCTGAATTTATTTTGTTAACGCTCTCATTTTTTGGTGCAAGAATCGCCCTTTCACATAACCATTTGTCTTCATGCATGTTGTTCGTTAAATCTGAATAAACGCTCGCAATTAATTCGGAATGACTCTGTACTAAATTACAAAATCTCTCGTCAATTTAACGCAGCCCTCAGCATCCGTTTCCAACCGCCTATCGCCAATTTTAATAGTGTGTCAGCATAGTTTCCAGCATTGATATCATTATACAAATGCACTCTCATATTCGTAGTTAAACTGAATTTTGTCACCTTGTTCCATAAAATAGACGACTTAAGGCATGCTTTAATTTCATCTGCAGTTGTGCCCTTTTGAATGACAGGTAAAGTTTGGTGAAAGTCACCAGTCAGTAAAACCACCATTCCTCCCATTACATCGGTATTGCTGCGCAAATCCTGGATCGTTCGATTTAGTGCTTCTACAGCTTTTTTGCGACATTGTACTTTCGTCCCACACTAAAAGTTTGCATTGTCGTAGCATTATACCTCGTGCACTATTTTTGCTAAAGTTGCAGATCGGCGATTCTTCCTGGGCTAGATTTAGAGGAGTTTTAAAACAGAATGTGCAGTGCGACCCCGCTTAGCAGCGTGGCGGCTATACGGGACAAGCTACAGCCACAGCAATGTTTTATCTTTCCGTACTTGCGCTAATAATAAATTTAACAAAAATGTCTTCAGTTCCTCCAGGGCATCTAAAAGAAAAGTGCACCATTTCTAGCTTCAATTTGTCCTAATACTTTGTCAAAAACTCGTTTTGTTCTGGAAACAAGCGGGTACAAATTCGGCTACTTGCTGCAAAGCTGGTATATCGTAGTTTGTTTCACGTATAATTTCATCACTTAGTTCATTTTCAGTTGTTCGCTGAGGGCTTATCATTCCAAAGTCGCTTAATTTTTGCCTACCATTGCCATTATTTTATCTTCAATTTTTCCAAGTGCTTCATTATAAATGTGTTCATTGTATGTCATGTTCGCGTGTGTCTGCTGTAACCTTCGCAAAATATCTTCCGCCATGTACTCTTTATATTTGTCCCACAATTTATGTGCATTAGATAGCCCGCAAGATGATATGAGTTGCATAAAGATCCTAATTTTGGCTGGTGACTGGCACTGCACAGCTTCTTCCATGGTTTCATCCCAGTGATTATCGTTTTCTAAAAGATGCAGAGCTTCACATGCTTCTCTATAAGTTGCGCATTCTT
The DNA here is from genome assembly GCA_029286625.1 of Parnassius orleans. Classification (NCBI taxonomy): domain Eukaryota; kingdom Metazoa; phylum Arthropoda; class Insecta; order Lepidoptera; family Papilionidae; genus Parnassius; species Parnassius orleans. Next base: position 656,996 of record JAGSMP010000084.1, read on the forward strand.
GACCGTTGACAGTTTTAGGTCTTTATATTCTGTAGGACCCCGAACATGGTGCAGCAGCAATCGTAAACAGAAACATTCAAAATTATTTACATGGACGGTATACACGACCAAGGGCATCTGATGACTTTACACCGGACCAATTTGCAACAGGCGCGCCTTGAATACAGCGTTCCACTCCTTCCTAGATGTGTTCCAAGTATAATAGCGGGGAACTTCAGAATATAACAACGTTTTTCAAAGGGTCGGTTTGACAAAGTTGAAAGAAGGCTGTTAGTGTAGTTTTGGCGGTGATGCAATTCTTTCTTGGAAATTTCTTTCGGTGAAATATACACGCTCTCCATTTTCTAAGTGCAGCAAGGTGAGTAACTGTTGGGTGCCTTTCGTGTAAAGGAAGCCAAGGAACGCCACGCTGCCTCGTTACTGCTGACATAACGCCCTGCTTGAAAGGTCTGTACTTCATTAACGGGATTTGCCTCACCTTCACTCCTGAGATTAAATATTGCTGGTCGCTTCCTTTATTTATGTACTTACAGATATACTTGATACGCGCGGACAGAGCTAAATGCTTCTACATTAATGTGGGCATTAAACATTTTACATAGAATGGGCGAATACGGGACAATCCAGCTGTTATCTAAGGTTTCGAACGCTCCAGAGCGAGATTTGATTGTAACTTTCCTGCCACCATCTTCAGGAGCTCTGCGTCTGTATAAAGGGTAGCCATTGTCATTGTGCACTGTTCCTTTAAATAGCTGTTTAGGAATTTCTTTGTACATTTTCCTTCTTTCATACATGGCGATATTGAATTTCGTGCTCCATGGACCGTGAATCATATTTCGGACGATGGTATCATACAATTCTTTATTTTGCTCAAGATCCGGAATCTCAGCGCTTATTATGTCGTCTATTTGGCTGGGCGCAACTTCTCTTAAGCCATATTAGAATGTGGGCATGGTAATCCTCTTTTGCCATTCAATTGAATACATGAAGCACTGCACCTCTCCGAAAATTTTCCTTTGTTAATTACATACATTAATTTTGTACTTTTAATCTAAATACTCTAGCAACTAAATCGTGTCTGTCAGTCCTTTTGGCCCGGCATTAGCTCCTTGGTTATTTCTTTCCATGTGGGATTGCAAGTAAAGTAACTAAAAGATCAGGTCTTTCGTAAGTTCGTACATAGGCGAATGCGTCTTGTGTGTACTCATGTAGGTAGCGGAGACTGTTAACGAATGATGAGGGCAGAATTACCATTTTACCTAAATCTCTGGGGTTTACATTGGCGTCGCTAGAAACTGCATCTTGTAAATGTATATAATTCTCAACGCAGCTTCTTTTGATTTAAAGATATATAACGGAGACGTTCACTTTCTACCTTCATACATGTCTACCAAAATTGATGAAATAATTGTCTACACCGGGCTAAGAGGTTAAAATCATTTTCTCGCAACATCATATGATACGCATAAAATCCATACATGATACTTTTTGTTCGGAGTAGGCTCCTTTGTGACCGGGTTAATGAGTGGAATTTGAAAATGATAACCCTCTTGTCCTTTGCAATAAATCAATGGGTATTGCAGGCGTTATAAAACTTGTGTATCGGCTACCCGTTGCAACGTATCATCACGTGCTCGCAAGACAATGTCTCGTGAAGAAAATTGATCACCACTAATTACGGCTGCTATTTCGTTTATCAAAGGTGCATTGTAGCGCCTTTCATGCTCTCCTCGTGGGGTCCGATCTGCGTGAATGACGACTTTATAATCCTCTTCAGGTAGGTTTTCTAAAGCAGTTTTAAATGTTTTGACTAAAATGTTACGTAATGATTTCTTATATTTACGCGAACACTACATTGAATTAAACTACTTTTACGGATTATATCGTTTAATTAACTTATTTTATTAATTCCGACGTTTCGGGTGCTTTACAGCACCCATGGTCACAGGACTGGGTGATTGACGTCCCAATGTCAAAGTTAATACAGAGTACCTTCAGCTTTTAATTATTAATTTTGGTCGATCTACGCAGAATGAACTAACTGTGTCTTGAAGTCTTGCAGTGGTATGCTGGGTTTAGTTTTAATTTTATTAATTACAGGATCCCAAGCAGGTGGTAATACCAGCCTCCTCTCTATTGAAGTGGGATGTTTTAATTTCAATAGCCTCACATATCATCCTTGGCAGGAATCGATGTTCTTTCGCGAGAATCTGTGGTTTATCAAATCTAATGTAATGGCAGGGGCCGTCTAGGATATGATCACAAACTGCAGACTTCCCGGAACGTTGGTGCTTCACGTCAGCTATGTGTTCTTTACGCGGGTTTTAATAGATCTTTTGTTTGCCCTATATGAGAGACCACATTCACAATCAAGCTTGTACACTCCTGCATCTTGTAGAGGATATTGCACTTGACGGATGGTAAGAACAGCTAATCTTCTTCGGCGGCAGAATGTTCTTATAGAAGCTCGCTTCAAGATGTAATAATCTTGTCTGTGACACCTCTGACATATGGTAGTACAGCAGGCACACGCTCGACTGTGGCCGGCTTCACTCGGTCACTGTGACGTAGGCGCAGGACCCGAAGCTTGTTGTCGTGCAGAACCTGCTTGACGTGCTGAAGCTCGGCGGCCAGGTGTTTGCTGTCACAGATCCCTCGTGCTCTCTGTAACAAAGATTTGCCCACGGTAGCCAACTGTGAAGGATGATGGTGGGATTCACCATTAAATATCTGTTTGTATGGGTCTTTCTATACAGTGTGACCTATGGTGTTGTTAGGATTTCGAATGACTAATACATCTAGAAGCTAAAATTATTGCCTCTAATTCCATAGTAAATTGAATTTTAGAGTTTATGGAATTAGATGTTCTAAAATGCAGTTACTTTGTCTGATGGTAAAATTGTGAAAGTATCGTCTACATACCGCTTGTAGAACCTTGGAGTTACTGGTGCAGTAAGCAGGGCTTTCTCCTCAAAGTCCTCCATGAAAATATCGGCGACAGTGGGAGATACCGGTGAGCCCATTGCAACACCATCTACTTGCTTGTAAAACTCTTCCTTCCACAATAGATGGCCAGATGTAAGGCAATGTCTAAGCAGTACTGCATATTCTGCTGGCATGTTGTTTTCCTCTGGTTTCCTGGTTACAGTTGAGGATGCGGTCTTCGGCAGGTGACTGGGAGCTGAGAAAACAACATGCCAGCCAAAATGTGACTGCTGAACGGCAACGCCATCTGGCTATCTGATGGAGGAAAAAGTTTACAAGCAAGTAGATGGTGTTGCAATGGGCTCAGCTCCATTGTCGCTCGTGTTGTGAGGAGAAAGCCTGGCGCTCAGTTCCTGGCAGTGTGGGCTGTCTTCCGCAGCCCCGTCGGTGAAATGTTTCGGCACGGTATCTGTTATAGCTCAGAACCGGGTGCCCGTTGATTACGTGGCGGCTCTGGATGTGTTCAAGAAATCTTCATCACACCGTGTATGAAAGAACCGTAAATGGATCTTCGTGGTCACCGTATCACTGCGGTGGCTGTCGAGGCAATCTGCAGCTGTGACGGCAAACGGCCGCCGAGCTCCGTCGGCGGGTTCTGCACGACAACAAGCTTCGTCCCGCGCCTACGTCACAGTGACCGAGTGAAGCCGGCCACAGTCGAGCGTGTGCCTGCTGTACTACCATATGTCAGAGGTGTCACAGACAAGATTGGCTACATCTGAAGCGAGTTTATAAGAACATCTTCGCCGCCGAAGAAGATTAGTCAGTTCTACCATCCGTCAAGTGCAATATCCCTACAAGATGCAGGAGTGCAAGCTTGATTGTGAATGTATCTCATATAGGGCAAACAAAAAGATCTATTAAACCCGCGTAAAAGAACACATAGCTGACGTGAAGCACCAACGTTCCGGGAAGTCTGCAGTTTGGATCATATCCTAGACGGCCCCTGCTATTACATTAGATTTGATAAACCACAGATTCTCGCGAAAGAACATCGATTCCTGCCAAGGATGATATGAGGCTATTGAAATTAAAAACATCCTAATTTCAATAGAGAGGAGGCTGGGTACCACCACCTGTTTGGGATCCTGTAATTAATAAAATTAAAACTAAACCCAAGCATACCACTGCAAGACTTCAAGACACAGTTAGTTCATTCTGCGTAGATCGGACCAAAATTAATTAAAAGCTGAAGGTACCTGTATTAATCTTGACATTGGGACGTCAATCACCTCAGTCCTCGTGACCATGGGTGCTGTAAAGCACCCGAAACGTCGGGAATTAATAAAATAAGTTAATTAAACGCGATATAATCCGTAAAAGTAGTTTAATTCAATAAATGTTACGTTCATGCAAGAATCTTTGAATTTTGAACACTGTGTTTCTCTCAACTCCCTGGATAAATTGGCAGCGACGGTCTACCTCAATTTCTTCGTCACCCATAAAATATACTTGTAAAATTTATGCTGTTCGTTTTCAGCTGGAAAAAGTGAACCTATTCTATGATAAATTTGCCCTTACACCGTAAATGTAGGCGAAAATCCCGGCATTATTATTTCCGGTCAACTCCGAAGGACGTCATTTGAAAGCATGAGTTATATTTCCGGATCCTGTTTAAAATCGCCGTGATTCATTAGCATCATATAAAAGAGAGTTTTCAAAGGTTCTTCTGGTTCCCAAGTAACGGAAGAGACACTTTGCCATTGAACAGCACATGCCTACGGTCTCATCTTTCCATTTTAAAGCGCTGCAAAATCGACACGCCTTGTCCATCAGTCCGATAACAACTAACCTGTGATTTTTATAATCAATCAACGGATCATAATTGAATGCTGCGTCATTAAAACCGACCAATTGTTTCTTTGAAAATGTTGTCGACGTTCAGCTTGAGCTGTGCATTTGCATCTCTTCGCGCCTGTGTCTGTCCTGGTGTTTCAGATGCCCTTATAGTAGATTGACGTTCAGCTTGCTCAATGAGTCTGTGTTGAGTTTCATCAGGTGTTTCGCGGCTTTAAGGCGGCCTGACGTTCCGCTTGTTCGAATAGCCTTTGCTGACTTTGAGCAGGTGTTTCAGTAGCTCTTAAAGTAGATTGAAGCTCTGCCTGTTCAAGACGCCTTGCTGACTTTGATCAGGTGTTTCAGTAGTCTTAAAGTAGCTTGACGCTCTGCCTGTTCAAGACGCCTTTGCTGACTTTGAGCAGGTGTTTCAGTAGCTCTAAAGTAGCTTGACGCTCTGCCTGTTCAAGACGCCTTCGCTGACTTTGAGAAGGTGTTTCAGAAGCTCTTAAAGTAGCTTGACGCTCTGCCTGTTCAAGACGCCTTCCTGACTTTGAGAAGGTGTTTCGAAGTTCTTAAAGCAGCCTGACGCTCTGTCTGTTCAAGACGCCTTTGCTGACGTTGAGAAGGTGTCTCAGATGCTCTAAAGCAGCCTGACGCTCTGCTTGTTCTTGCCTTCTCAGTTCAGCATCTTCTAAAGATTCTAGCGATCGAGCTAATCTTTTCGCTTGTCTTTGAGAAGATACTCTTGAAAGGCTGGACTTACGTTTGCGAGGCATTATGAAGTAAGAAAAACCTATTTATAAAAAAACGTTAAAATACCTAAAAGGAATTAAATTTCCTTTTAAATATTTTTTTTAAAAGCAAATCCAAAATATCTAAAAGGAATAAATATTCCTTTTAAATATTTTTTAAAATCAAAACAACAAAACCAATTCAAGACACAACACGAATCCGAAAACGATAGCTAAAAAAAATCGAATCAACTTAAACCAAATCACAAAACAAATCGCAGAAAACCGAAATCGAAAGCAGTAGTCAATATAAATATAACCAACGAAAAAAGAAGTAAGTGTATAGGTACCGTATACACTATCTATACTATTAATATTCCTTTGAAATATTGTTAAACAACCTAAAACAACGAAAAGCAATTCACGATTCTAAATAAACAAAATCCAAAATCAAAGCCAGAGTCTAAATATGTATAAAGGAATACCAACCAAATCAACAAAACCGATCCAAGAAAATACACAAATCCGAAAATGAAAGCCAATATAAATCCATTCAACCTTAACCAAATCACAAAGCAAATAACAAACAACGAAATCGAAAGCAGGTAGTCGAATAAGCTACGAAATAGAAACAATTTAAGTGTATAGGTACCGTGTGCACTATGAGTTGACGCGCGGCTCAACGGCGGAGTTAAGTACATGTCAGGAAACATTTCGTTACCGCGTCTTAAAAACCTAGTAACGACATCTAGCGGAATCAATTTAAACTATGTATACGTTAGTTAATAAGAACTCTCAAAAATATTTTACTTATAATTTTGCACAAGTTTTCTTATTGTAATACCGATTCATTCATAACCACATATAAGAACTGTATTCATTTCCGTTCAATAAATATTACTAAGGCTTATTAATAAGGCTTACTAAGAACTGTTTCTACCATTGTTAAGTAATAGTTAAGGGTGAAAGCGTGACAGGTGGTGATAGCATTTCTGATCCATACTTATAATCACGCCTGTAACCCTTGCGGGTAGGCAGAGCATCAACGGATTAGTTAATATCGTCTGCGAGGTTATCGCCTATTCTGTGAATTACGATGCACCAAAACGTTTGAAGAAAATCAGCTGGTGAATTTTATGTTTTTATCGCTCTTCCCGGTCCTGCGTGGAAAATACAGATCCATACATTTTTATCTTAATTTTGGTAAAAGACATAATAATCCAGATATTCTGACCTTCTGTGTTCGTCCATCGTACCGTCGTCAGTCTTGTAGAATCACGGTGGCGCCACCTAGCTGAATTTAATTTTGCAACATATTCGATTTTCCACGGGAATGATACGTTTTCCGCTGAAAAAGTAGCCTATGTCACTCTACAGCCACGAACTATCCCCATACAAATAATCATGCCATGCCGACGCTCTGTTGCGACGTGAAATAAGGACAAACTTGTGCAACATATTCGATTTTCCCACGGGAATGAGATTTTCCCACGGGAATGAGATGTTTTCCGCGGAAAAAGTAGCCTATGTCACTCTACAGCCACCGAACTATCCCCATACAAAAATCATGCCATGCCGACGCTCTGTTGCGACGTGAAGAAGGACAAACAAACAAACAAACAAACACACTTTCGCATTTATAATATTAGTATGGATTCTGAAGTATGGGTACAAAGTATAGGTACGAATTAATTCAATGGTGGCGCTGGTTGAGTCATCAAGTGCATTTAAACCAATATCATATCATAAATCATAATTAAATGATGTAAAATAATGTTCTATAATGATATAATTATATCTAAAACGCAGTAAACAAAAGTATTAAAGAACGTAATAAATATATACAAAATTAAATTAACCTTATTATCTAAATCTAAAGTACAATAGTTAACCAATTACATCGATAGAGTGATGTTGTGCAAATGTAATACAAAAAGGCAGGTTGTGGTTTTTCCTGTAGATGAGTTTTCATATTTGCTGCTAATCTTTATATTACTCGCTGCCCTACTGTGTTTTGCTAACTCATTTATTCTTTACCGCCGAGTACTTTAAGTGGTAAATCAAATTTTAAAAGAGCTATTAACAATTTTGCTACATATTTATTTATCTATGACAATTTCGTTGGTTTCGGCTAGGATCAAACTTTCTTTTTTGCTTACTATGCAGGCACTGATTTATAAGTTCCTTTATGTTTTATATTATGTATCAATCGCGTCAATTAAACCCCTTTTTTTTAGAATTGATGTTAACAGCGCCATCTATCTTTAAATCTATACATATAATAAATATGGTGATAACATGTTGTATCTGTTTCTGTACATTATATAGTATTATATATTTGTGACTAAAATCATTATGGGGACTGAAAATAATTAAATAAATACATTTTTATAATTTTTAGAATTGTCTGTCTGTTTGTTTTTGAACGCATCACGTCTAAAGTAAACATCTTTTTTTCAAAGAAATCGTTAAGAAAATCAGAAAGCGTATCTTCGTGTTACATTTAATATTTGTTTTATTAAAATTGGTTAATTCTATCGAAAGTTATGATTACTATTTTGAAATGTAGGTTCGAATTTGTTCAAAGGCGCCATAAAATCTCAGAAATAGTAATAAAAAGATTTGTGTGTAAAAAAACGTTCTATAATAATATATTTATACTTAAAACACAGTAAACAAAAAAAGATCTTTTCCTTAAATTAAAAAAAGGATGTTTTCTCACAAAGAACGTAATAGATGGCGCTGTACAAATTACAACCTTTTCTGAATTGAGGTGTTAAGATTCTCCGCCGGTGAATCGTATTGAGACTCACTGAAGAAATTTATGTCCACCCAAGCTACGCAACGGAACCCAACTAAAAGTAACAAAATTGCAACAAAATGTCGTGATATTGTTTTTATACGCAGAATCCCTCTTATACCAAATAACTTTCCTTTCAGTTTTAAGAGTGTTCAGCTCCCAGTCAGCGTGTGTTATGCGATGACCGTAAATAAAGCGCAAGGTCAAACTTTACGCGTTGCAGGAGTGGACCTCAGTACTGACTGTTTTGCACATGGCCAACTCTATGTTGCTTTTGCCCGCGTTAGTAGCCCCCGTAATCTTTTTGTGTACGCCCCGGCTAAGTCTACTTCTAACGTCGTTTACACAGAAGTAAACTATTTAGTAATCTGTGACAGAAGCTTTATCATAAACGACTTAGAACTTTGAGGATAACGATTTATTTTGTTACCACTTATTGATACAGTAATGATATAAATCGTTTAATATACTCTTACGTAAACGTCAAATTCTTTCAGTAAAACCTATATACCTGCGCGAGCTACGCCGCGGGCACAGCTAGTCTGACAATATGTTTGCTCTGGGAATACTTATTATCAACGTGGTAGAAATACACTGTAGCTGCATTATAAAGATCACGATCACAGATTAACAGAATTAACTTCCTCAAAAAGAAAAAGAACGTTCTTAATTAGACTATATTTAGGAATAATTGAAGTGTCAAACGAACCAACAGTCCACTTGCTGATTACTGCAGCCTATGGACATTTGCCACCAGCGCTACAGATGCGTTGTTGCCTCTGAGGACTAAAATAGAATGCCTCACAGCCTTTAGGGTTCCGTAGTTAAATAACAAGACACCCTTATAGTTTTGCCATGTCCGTCCACGGTTTTACTCGGAGACCCTAGGTGCCACAAAGCTGTAATTTGGCATTGTTATAGATATTAAACACGCCTACAAAGTTGTAAAATAAAATCTTGCAAAAAAAATATTTTGGGTACCTCCCATGCAGGTTTTTTTCCCCGTCTATTCCATCGTGTAGGATGTCGTTGGATAAATCTTTCCAAAATATTGGGGATATGGAACATTTTTTCTATTCAGGGGTCGGTTTGCGAAATATTCAGCTCCCATGTCCCCAACAACTAAACCGCTGTTTTGGAAATGTGAAAAGTTAAAGGAAAACCAACGACCAACTTGAAACGTCGTACGTCTTATCCATTACTACTTATAGCTTTACGTTTTCCTTTGCGGGGTAGGCAGAGAGGATCGATCGCCAAGAGAACGATCCTGACATACCAATTTCGCTTTTTTAACCGACTTCAAAAAGGGGGAGGTTCTCAATTCTAATGTATTTTTTTTGTATGTATGTTACGCGATATTGCAGATTGTGAACCAATTTTGATGATTCTTTTTAACCCCAACAAAAAGAGGGGTGTTATAAGTTTAACCGCTATATGTGTCTATCTGGGTGTCTGTCTATAGCACCGTAGCTCTTAAACGGGTGAACCGATTTAAATTTAGTTATTTTTGTTTGAAAGGTGACTTGATGAGTGTTCTTAGCTATGATTCAAGAAAATCTTTTCATCCGTTTGAAGATCATCAGCTCTTTTCGTTTCGTTTTTTTTTAATTTTAGTTATTTATTAAATAGGTTATACTTCAAGGGGGGTCCCATATAAATTTGGAGAAATAATTCCACGCCTAAGGGTAGCAAATAAATAACTTCTTGTTTAGCAATTTGAAGTCGGTTTTTACTTTTTGTTAAAAGTTATAATTATTTAGTTAGTAGTTATTGTTTCAATCGTGGTACCCTTGAATTACGCGGGCGACCCTCAGGAATCAGTATAGTTTGTGTGGTGGTTTAGGGAAAGGTTCGTTACGGTCATGTATATCTTAGTATTGCATTGACGGGTACTAATAGATGGATAGGGAACTATGACCAGTTTTGTACGGAGTTCGCATGTCAATGATTTGATGTAGATTGTATTATATTCCAAATGGAAAAGCCTTTTAATATTTTTTTTAAATCACTCCTTATAAGTCTGCTTGGAAAATAAATCCTTCAATTACCATCGTCATATTTGGGCACATTTTTAGTCGTTATAGCGGTCAAACCGCGAACTCACTTATATTAAGTGCTTTTTTTTAAACGCAACCTCCACACTAGGACTTTCTCCTGAATCGTGGGGGCAGTTTACAAACATAAATTGCACAAGGGCAAACATCCAGACCCGGAACAATTATTTGTAGGCTATACAAATACTTGTTCCGTACGGGATTCGAACCCGCGGCCCTTAGCGCTGCAACTCAATTGTTAAGCCACTGCAACTCAATTATTAAGTGCTTATAGTATCAAGAAGGCTCCTTCTAAGTTCACGTATTGTGACGGGCAACTACGGAACCCTACATTGGGCGTGATCTGACACGCACTTGGCCAGTTTTTTTATTGGTTTTCTTCCGGTTTCAAGTCGAAGAGCATTCAAACTAGGTAAAACATATAATTTTATTTTATAACGCGGATCTTAGCTAATGTTAAATATCTTTAAAGGTTGAAAATGATTTAAGAAGCCATGTATAGGTGAGTGCGTGTGTATATAATAAGTTGAGCATGGTTTTGACTTCGTCTGAGCGTAGAGGTTTAAAAAGGAAACAATCCACACAAGTAATAAAATAATTTCATTTTATTCGTTCATATTTATACATAATATTTACAACCGCAGGTATAATCACTAACATTACGGAGTATTATTAACTTGCACCTAGTGTACATTACATTTTGTTGTATAGTTTTTACAGATAAAAAAGTCAAAGGTAAGGCACCTTAGGAAGCTTAGTGTACACAATAAGATTAGGATGTATTTACAGAGTAAGGCCCATAGTAATTGATATTTGTATAATTAGTCTGTGATATCGTGAGTACATGGTTACATTTAGAAAAAAAACATTGTTGTCTAGTCTCGTATTTCATAAATATATCCGAGACATAAATAATAATAATATTTTAAAAGTAAATAATATTATATCATAAAACAGTTTTCATATTATTTTTTTATAAGTAGAATTTTGAAATTGATTTAAAAATTGATTTTTAATCATTAGATAAAAGTTATCCATCAAATAAATTATAACCTGACTGAATATAATGTTGAAACAATTGAACTATTTTATTCGTGCAATTGTAATTTTTAATTTGTTTATGTTGTATCTTGTTCTATTATACTATTAACTTTTGTCTGATGATCGAAAAATCAGCCCTTAAATAAAAAAGATTATTCCGCAAGATTTTTTTTAATTTTACATAAATCACATGTTACTAGAACATTAATTTATTTACAACAAAAATTAAAAGTATGTGTGATTGTTTAAAAAAGTAAATTTATTTTTTAATATTTCGTTTAAAGTTAAATTTGAATAAAATATTTTTATATCTTATTGTAGTGAAACGATTACAATTGATTTAAAGTAAAATAAAATTATCAGATTATAAAAGACTAGGTGACGTTATTTAGTAGCTTAATATACATGCGTATTACAACAGGTAACAACTTAACAAAGATATATTTACAAATATAATATTTATATTTACGCTCATTTACATACGTTGAAAAATGCATAATGCTTAGAGCTATGCCTTCATTAGTACATTCGCCCAAATTGTTAATATGTGCACAAAAAAATCCTGGTTTGTTCATAGGTATCAATTTTTTTTTATTTGCATTTAGGTATTTGATACATTTTTCAAAATAGATATATGTCAAATAATAAATTCGTATCTTTATCAAAGAATTAGTCCAAAGAGCAACCTTTTTGTGACGTCATATTTCGTTGATCTCACAACCGTTTCGTCATAAAACATGATTGATAATGATGATATGATAAGATTTATAAGAATGACAACTATTTGCTATGTTTATGAATTCATATTATTTGTTAAGTTTTAATATTTGTTTGAATTTAAATAATTAAAAATGATAAATTTCGTTCACTTTCTTTTATTATAATATGCCTCACGGTGCGAACTAGGGTGTGGTAGATTTTACGCCGCTACCATACGGCGAGGAGCGGAGTCTGTTCTTTCGGCTTTGTCGCTCGTTTAGCACCACCCGGGGGACACGTGTAGGGTGGGCCTAGGGTTAGGTGGTCGAAGCCTACGGACGCGAGCGACTCATCCCCAAGAAAGGGAACGCAAGTAAGACGCAAGTGATGGTTTTTAAAATAAAAGAAAGTAAAACGATATGTGAAATAAAAATAGAAGGGGAGTTGGTTGAGCAAGTGCATTGGATGAGTATATATTGAAAATAGGCCAGATTAGGAGTACCCTTAACCTAAGAGCATTTATACGTTGGTATATGGATGTAAAGGAGGCGAGAGAAGTGTGTGGGTGACGCGTGAGTACTTTTGATTTTTATGTTATGTTTTATAAATTTCGTCTCTAAGCCACCTCAATTGTTATTGTTATTTTTGTAGTTTATAATTTATAACATACATTATACGTATTTATTTATTTCGATGGTGGACAAAAGAGGTGACAAACCTTAACAATGTGTCATTCCGTATAAATTAAAGAACTAAAATATTTTCTGTGATGTTATGGTAACTTAACTATTTCGCGTTCTGTCGTAAATAGATTTTAGGCTTGAATCTCTTTAGAAAAAATTCTCATGATACCAAAATGTAACCTGTCTCGTTACATTTTACATATAACATAAAGGAACACAAAGCGCTTACGAAATTAAAAAATAATAATTAAAAAATACACTGTGCTTGATTTGGTATACCGCGAGCTGCTCCGTGAAATGATGGATTCTACAATTCTGAGATCAATTTAACAAGATTCAATTTTAAGGGCACTTTACACAACAAACTTTTTTGTAAGTGATGTTTGATTAAAAAAAAATGATTTATATTGAATGTAATAAAATCACACCTTTTGCTACGTTTTCAAACTTAGATACTGGCCGGATTTTTACTAATAAGAAAAAAAAACTTATGTGATATCGTATGCCCCGTTTTATATTAAATTCACAACACAGTTATACCTTAAACATTACATTTCATATTTTTTATAAAACCATCATTCACTTGACTATTCATATGAAATTATTTCCAATTAAAAAACGTTCGTATCCATCTACTTATTAATTTAAATTCAACAATCTAGAATAACAAAAGCTGATGATCTATTTGCGTGTTTTACGGAATTAGCTGGGCGTCTTGGTGAACCATTTTTAAATTTTGTGTAGGTACTTAAAGAATGCATAGTTTTGTCTATGGCATTAGGTTTCTTTTTTTAAATTTAGTCGTTTATAAACATTTTTCAATAAATACTGCGTCACTCCCTTATTGAATCTGCTTTTGACTTTGATTTACAAATACATTTTATTACAGTAAAAAAAAATATTTTTATATATTATAGTATCACTGACAAAGACATGTTAATATTATTTTGTCATGTTATCTCTACTGCAAAACTTCTCGATCTTGATTTTTTCTTATTTTTAACCAACTTCTAAAATGACATGATTTCGACTGTTAGTGTTGAAAAGTATACTATCATGTAACATAATATCTTTAAGTATCTGTACATTTTCGTGGTAGTCCTTCAAGTATTTAAAAGATTCGATGATAATCAAAGTTGGTTTTTATTGTTTAAATAATCTAATAATAAATCGTGATTTCATTTCAATTTTTTTTAAATATATTATGTATTACTAATAGAATTTTAGCTAAATCTCCTGTTTTGTACATCTTCCGTTTCTTAAATTTGTTTTACTTTATTTTGATTTTTTTTCTATTATATTACTATCATCATCCGTGGAAACCTATTAGAGCATTAATTAACTCACAGGATTCTTAGGGACTATGTACATTGCATGGATGTATTTTGTTTTCACATAAGCCGATTAAAATAATTCAGGTATAGAATCATAATTTTTTTTTATATTAAAATAATTTTAGTATTCAATTATAAACTTCAAAACGCATTTTGTGTTTTTTTGGGATACAAAACCATCGATGTGTAAAGTTCTTACAAGTTAGGTATATTAATAGCACAAAGTTATAAATCGGTTTCAAAATCAGTCTTAGGAGAGTGCCTTGAAACGGCAACGCTTATAATTATCATATTAATGTAGATTATGTCGATGAAAACAACTCGTTTTTAGTGCAGTCATAATTGAGCTATATATTAACGCCCTCTATTTCTATCAAATAAGACAGCTACAGTGCCATCTATCGAAATCATAGAGTATACATAAGCAAGGTATGCTTATTTTTACTCTTAGCTTGCAAATGTTTATTTTAAGATCGAAATTCAATAATATAACGCTCGCATTAACAAGTGACAAAGCTCAAGACCACGAACTAAAAAAGCCTCATATTCATACGCACAATAAATTCTAACATAAGCAAGTCCATACATAATCGTCACTTCACGGTACAGCTCGCCAAAGAGATTGCGCTTTCGTACAGCGGATTTACCGCTGGATATCACAGAGTTGCGTGGATGGGGGTACGTCGATTAATTGAGCCCTTTCAACGGCTACGAGGCAACCCCCCGAAGTCACTAAGAGAGGCGCAGTAGAGTTTCCCACCCATACTTTCTTTACGTCCTCTGAACAGTGCTGAGCTGGAGACATGTATCCACCTCTGTAAAAAAAATACATAAGTTTGATTAGGTTTATATAGTTTGGTGGGTGAGGACTTCTAAGTAATCTTAGGCGATAGCGTAAGAGATATTTTGGCGCCACAAACTTACGCGCACACAGACACTCCTCGTTCTAGCATAGCCGTATTTTTTTTAAATATAAGTAAGGGTAAGAACACACAGACCCTCTCAGAAGCGAGAGGAGGCCTGTGCCCAACAGTGGGACGTAATATAGAATTTAACTTTTTACTTTAGAGTGACAAGTGAGCATACGGTCCAACTACATAGGTGGCTCACATATATCTGTCCTCGATTAATAATCAAAATATTTTTGCTTTTTCACCCTAGAGTTCTAAGATGGAATGCCTTGGTACCACTAAAAAGGATTTCCTGTTACTGCCTAGGCGTCCGTCTTTTTTATAGAATAAGGGTGACAAACGAACACACAGACGGTAAGTGGATGCTGTGACCCATAATGTGTCTATACAGGCACTCACAGACAGATGTAGTGTCCTCGATTAAGAATGCATTGTTTTTTTTTATAGAATAAGGGTGACAAATGGGTACACAGTCCACCTAATGGTAAGTGGTTGCTGTGGCCCATAGACATTTATATCTATCCTCGATTAAGAATCAAAATGCAGATACGTTGTCACGCTTGAGGACTAGGATGGAATGCCCCATTAAAAAAGTAAAAAAGTGCTCCGGTTCTCTAGCCTCACCATACGAAACACAGCAGCATGAAACTGCTTTTTACGCTGGTTTTGTGAGAGCGTGGTCCTTCTCCGGCCGAACCGAGCCAGTCGTGCCGCAGCCATCATACGCTGCACTGTCTCTATAAATATTTCTTCCAAGTCTGATTATTACATTTATACGACACGCTGGATTTTTTGGTATTTAAAGACAACATTCATCATCATCATCATTACAGCTCATCACGAAGCACGTTCCTGTACCTGCATCCATCCACTTTCTGCATCCACCACGTCGTCACTCCCATCTAGCCATTGGCCGCCCTACACTTTGCTTACCAGTACGAGGAGATGCCACTCGAGAACCTTTTTACTCAATTAGTCGTCGATTCTTCGAGCTATATCTCCATTGTGCTAAGTCGGTTACTCTGGTTCTACTACGGATATTCTCATTACGAAGTCTATCACGTAGAGAAACTCCGAGCATAGCCCTCTCCATAGCTTGCTGAGCGGTCTTGAGGCTCGTCTATACTCATCATAAAAGACAATATTCACTTCTATAAAAAAGCTATACTTTAAATTAGCAAGCACCGTCTTTCAGTTGATCGTTTTTTTTTAAATAGATTCGATTTACACTTAGCAGCCTTCAGTTTTGTTACTAATCCTAAATGTGTGGTGTACTATATAATATTACACCTTCTCACGTACATATACGTACCTCAATTTTCTATCTGCGTGTAGCAGGGCATCAGCTCTAAGTAGCCGCACTGCAACTGCTACTAGCAGGAACAGTATGAGGGCGCCGCAGACCGGCACCGCTATGGTGGCGGCTTTGAACCACACTTCACTACTGTACGTCGCCCCTCGCTCCGTCGCTACACCGTTTGGATCTGTAAAACAAAGATATAACGCTAGGAAGTTTGAGGTGGAGGTGATGGTATCAGGCATCAATACGCATATATAGGTTCAACGAGCGGGTAAGAGGTACGGAACGCACAACGTGCAACCCAAGAGGAAGAGGAAGGAGGATTGATTTAATTCGTCCCGCTGCTGACATGTTAGCTGGATCTCCCCGAACGGATACCCCCACTTGTCTAGCTGGACGGCGCAGGAGGCATGAATACGAAGAACACACTAATGTACAACTGTACAATCCAATGCCCTGTCCGTATTTGCGGACGTTGATCCAAATCTAATTGTGAGAGGCCAAAGCCTGGAATAATTTTCAAGCGCCACACAGGCGCTAAAGAGGGTAGACGGGTACCAGCTAGTTAATAACATATGTATTGAACTCACAATAAATATGTGTCTTCAAGTATATCACATTTTAAGTTGGTACGTTCGTTTTCGCAAATGTTAGAGGGCAAACAAATTAATACCTTATGGTAACTTATAGTACATCTACACATGGACACCTACGGCTATGAAAAAAAAAAAGGATTTAGATGCACTACTATCCCTGAGGACTAAGATGAGATGTTTAGCAGCTTTTAATTATACTGGCACTCTTCTGTACACTTCAGCCCGGCTAGCATGGGCGGGGACAAAATTTTATCCCCAATTATATCCACTGACAAGAGATAAAATTATCTTGTTATGTCAAACGGGAGAAGTATATCCCGTTTGACATAACGAGTAGACATATATCCCCGTCCGTAGCATGGAGCTAAATGAAAGATAAAAATTATGCTTTTTGACATTTGAAAGGATGATTTTATCCTAGTTCATTGGACGTGGGTTGAAGTTTATATTCATACAAAAAATCTATCTAAGTCTAAGTCTATCTCCATTTTATCTACTGCGGATATTATATCCACCGGTGTGCCCATGCTCTAAGGGTGGATAAAACTAAGCGAGGGATAAGTATTTTCTCCTTTCCCGGGGATAAAATTGTCTCCTGCCCATGCTAGCCCTGCAGATTGGAACACAGCAGTGCAAGCAATGCAATATGGCAGCCGAATAAGTACGAGGGTAGTACCTATTCGGCTGCCATATTGCATTACCCAGACGGATTCCTAGGCACAAAACCTAGAGTTTAAATGGTAGTTTTAAAAACGATTTCAAAATGATGTTCAAATCAAGTAATATCGATTCAAAATGTCAAAATACAATCGCATGAATTATTTAGAACGCATAATAAGTTATCCTACACGCATGGGGCATTCGATCTCTATCGTTGCATTTAACAGCTATGGTATGAGTTCCCAGTAGCGTCCCATATAAGCTTACATGTTCTAGGTACGATTGCTTGGTAAGTATTTTATTAGGATGATATAGTTCTGCTTATTGCTTTCAGAGGCATTTTGTATTGTCAGCTTACGATAACAATGTGGCCTGATCGTGGTCAACCTTCGGCAGATTTAGCGATTTGGAATGTACGACGTTTTGAACATTGTGGAGTAACTTTACCTAATTATGATAATTGTTAAAAATATAATATTTTTAATCTAGAGTCTAATCTAGCTCTGTTGGTTGAAGCAGTTTCGTAAATAACTGAGTTGAAAATTAAATGCTAGAAAATATCATTTTTAAAACTAGGACAGGAACTTTTTTAAAACGTGTTTGGCGTAAAGGCTACGAATAAATTGATCCTTTGCATAACAAAGATATGATAAATATTATGTAAATATTATGAATATGTGAAAATATGAGAGAAATTGTTACATTTTACAGAAACTTGTATGACAATTGCGGTTTGGCGGACGGAAAACTTTAAAAAAAGTGTAAAAAATTTGAAAATTTATTTTAAGTGAACAATTTTAATTTACCACGTGCCCAAATGCGAAGAAAACATCGTGAAGTACCTTCGTGTCTGATTAATAAAATATTTCAAGGACATGTGAAGTCCGTCAACACGTTTTTGTTTTAATGACGTAATAGGCTAATTGAACCAAAGCCCTTTCAGAAATATCAGGTGGCCTGTGCTTAGCACTGGCGCGTGTATAGGCTTAGGCTTCTTTTTTATTTTAATTAAATGATATGTGACGCTATTAAAATACAGTAAAATGTTTATTTAGTTAAGAATTTTCACCAAGTCCAATGAAGCTCTAAGAACCTCTTGGATAATAACACAAATATCACCTAAAAACAATGACAACAGGAACAATAAACAGACCTAACAATACGTTATTTTTCCTCTTGATTTTTCATAAAATACTATATAGAAACAATTAAGTTTCATAAGACTAGGATAGGAGAAAACTACGGCTACCTTCGCTTTACAAAACTGCTTAGTTCGAGCGAAATCAAACAGACCTATCTAGTGTACTTTCTAACGAACTGGTTTCCTATTATATGAGCAGTTTAAGGACAAAGTTCTACATTGTACATGTAGCTACGCTCATTAATAATTGTAAATAATTATTATATAATTACAGTTTCGCATAAATAAGCCTGCTGTACATATTATACTTTATATTGAACTCTACTTTTTTGTATTTCGGTGTACAATAAAGAATAAATAAATAAATATACAATAGAAAAATATAGTTTTTATAATATCAATAGATTTTTATCAACAAATATAATAATAGTATTTTTTAATTTAATATATTATGCTTAGACAAACGAAAGAAAGAAAGACAGCGCTGCGTACATTTCAAGTGGCGACCGAAGCTAAGCCAAAACCATGCTCAACTTACTGTAAGAATACGAACTCACGCACATATACCTATGCAAATCATTCATCATAAAATCGTTTGCAACCAACAACATGGTTTAACGTGTGCTTTGTGTGCGTCCAGCAATGGACTTACATGCTGTTATGGAAAGAAAGAAATAAAACATGCGTGAATGTCGTGGAACACTCGGTTGGAATGAAGTTCCTTTCGTAGTATATTATTATTGATAAACGTATTAAATTATTGATTAACAAATACAAATAAATGAATTATTAACGTCTATTAAAATGAAGCGTCATTTAAAATAATATTTCTTTCATGACAAGATAAGAAAAGAGCGAGGGAGATAGATATTATTCCATCTCGTCGTGACGGAAAAATCTTACACTTTTTCTCGCCTAGCCCCCATCCGCCAAATTCGTACAGTGCGATAAGGAACTTCGTTCCAAAACGTGTGCGTGAGTGCGAGTCCAGAAGTTGAGCACGGCTTCGGAGTCACGTGAAAATGAAACACACAAAGCTCCATCTAACTTTCTTTGTTGATCTGAAGATATAATATGGACGACACATGATTAAATAAAATGATATAAGCGGGCACATTTTTACTAATATCTATGATGCAATCGCCGGTCGGAGGTACTTTTATAGTTTACATAGGCAAGCTGACTCACTGCGCTGTTTAAATTAGATAAGGAGAGCGCTGGAATAACAAGCAGCCCGCGGAAACATGACGTCTCGAGGAATTTAATATAAACTACATGTACCATGTTACTGGAGACTTGATGTCAGTCATTGAGCTACTATACATAATGGATATCACAATGCATTACCATGTTATTCAAGGTGTATAAAGAATATCTATTTGTCATTCTCTTTTTAGTCAATTGGCAGTTCGGTATCTTGGTTTGACAAATTATTAGTTACGATATAACTTATTTATCACAGTTTAATAAAATATATTTTACGTTCAGATTAGGCGAACGTTTGACCTCTCCTCTCCACCGTATCGTTTTAAATTTATTTGTTACACGTTATTTACAACGATGACAAAATGGCAAAAAAATATAGATAATTTAAATAATCAGTTAACTGTCTAACAACGATAGTTTTATACACAACAATTTTTGTTTTTAATTTATAAATCTTTGAAATGAAAATATTATTTGTAATTAAATAATTTTAAAGATTCCCTTTTTTAACCATGTTATGGTGACACTTATAGAATAGATTATTTTTATTTGTAATAATTAAAAGCGAAATTTTTATTTACCGCTTTTGGAAACATTACCTTTATCCTGGAAAGAACCAGCAGGAAACCCAGCGAGTATTTTTGATGTAAAAACTTACAATTATTGTTATTTTTAAAAGCATTTATGTTTTTAAATGCATCATAACGCAGTGGAAAAATATTATTTTATTCTTTCATGAGTTAATTTCTTATTACGTTCCTTGATATCACAATAATCTTTATTTTATGTTTATTTGAAATTTCTTTACTTTGAGTACACAGTAATTTTTTTCTTCACTTATGAGCAAAAACATCGACTGTTTAAAAGCTTCATATTGATGTTTTCGCTAAGTAAACTTGTGATTGTATCGAGACATTAAAAAGTCAATTAATTTTTTCACTACCCTTCAACCTGTTTACAGGTCGTGGGCAGTGCACGTAGTTTGTTTTATCGGTTCCAGGAATCGATCCTCGACGCTATTCAACTGAAATCGACCTAAGCGTTCGCCGAGTCATCTCTTATCGAGACTGTTTACGTAGGTCTATTCGGCGTTTTATTGTCAATTTCTTATTAGCTGATAAAATAAATAATGTGTAAAGAGACCCATTTTGTTAGATAAATACTAATATGTGCACTAAATTGTGTAAGCTTTTCAATAATGTGCATTGTAAACATTTTTTCATTTAACACTATTTGACGTGCTAGAGTCAAGCTGCAGCATAGTTGTTTATTGTAACAAGAAAGGGTCGGCTGTCGGCTCCACCAGGGAAAGACTACGCTTTCACAGAATACCAGCGTAAAATAGTAGCGTAATGCTGCCGTGTTTCGTACGGTGAGTGTAGAGAACCGGAGACTCTTTTTACTGAAAACAATTTACTGATAACGCATCTGTATTTTGATCCTTAATCGAGGATAAATGTAGAGGTCTATGGGCTTTAGCATCCACTTACCATCAGGTGGACTGTGTGCTCGTTTGTCACCCTTATTCTATTAAAAAACACACCTTAACAAATAATATTGTAAGCAACTCAGGTAATAAAATAAGGTAAATAAGTAAATGATTACTGAAAACCAATAACCCGAGTGACCTTTGTTAAAAATATTTTTTTTAAATACTTTTATGTGATACACGGATACATTTATTTGCTTAATATTGTTTAAGTCGTTAGTTAATATATAAATAAATAAAAAATATTTTTTGGAAGTATGATCATTCGATTGCGATTGCGATACAATTCAGGAGATACGGACGTATGTAGGTACATAGAAAACGGATATGCACGAATACTACCGAAATTATTAACTACTTTTGGACTCTGTCGCAGTCGGTTAAAAAGTTTTAAGCCTTTTGAAACAAATACCTTGAAATCTGCTTAATCAATATCCATACAAATCGTGTAGTGACTAAGTTGTTTTTCTTTATCGTAATAATTTAGATACAAGACAAAGCGCGTCGTTGGCGTCGTCCCCGTTGCAAATTGCTTTAAATATCCTTATTGCAAAATAATACGGATCTTGTTCAAGTGTTGCTATTTACGAGGTCATTGCGTTGATAATGTTATTGCTAAAGATATTTGTCGAGAACTCTGCAGCGGTTGACTGAAATTTTCTTTTAGGTTAGTATTATTTTAATGGATCAGTTACATAGTGTTCTAGACATCGTCAAATCCAGACTATATGAAGAGTTGATGCACTAGAGCAGGGAAACTCGGATTCATCAGGACACGGGGTCACTCTCAAGAAGTATTGAACTCTACGAACCCCTGCGATCAACTTCAGGCAAAGAAGGCTACATGAATGTTGTCACCACTGACTAACACGTAGCCTGTAAATCATTTTTCATATTGGAACCACACTAGTGCCTACTGCCATCTGACGGCAGAAATAGGTAATCAATTGAGATTAGTACCAAGTAACAACCTTTAGACGTGTGGGTGGAAAGAAGCCCTACAACCTAACAGACGCATTACGATGGATAATACAAAAACTCAGAAAAAAATATCACTATTCCTAAAGTAAAATCTACAACTTTATCCTATAAAAGCGAGCAATTCTTGTATATATTATGTAATTGGTTATTTGCAAATGACTCGTGAAATGTTGTATTTAGCTAATGTTTTACTTTCTAAGTTTATCTAGATAAGTGTCATCCCTGAGGAAATTTTTTTTCTAACGCCGGGCGCACGTCGGTGGTTTAGGTACTTACACGATAACATTTATAAAGGAAAACGTAACAGTGATAAGAATATGAAATGTATTTCACAAAATTCCATAATACTATTGGTCATAATGTCATAAAATAAGGTGAAATATATTTCATTTGTTATGGGTTAGGTTTAAGGCTTGATAGCTTAGGGCAGGAGTGTCAAACTCTGTTTTTATAGGGTCTTTCACAAAATTTGGATATGCTAGCGGACAAGACTAAAAATAAGCTCACGCAAAAAGAAACAATAAAAACAATATTTATTTAAGAATTTAAGGTCAACCATTGTGGGTGAAAAGGCGCGTATATAATGACAATTACACTGTCATATAGATGTAAACGCGGGCAGTGATAACAATCCGCGGGGGCCGTATGTTTGGCATCACTGGACAAGTTAAAATCTTGCCAACACTTGAAATTTTAACTATTAAGGGGTGAAGGAGAACATAGTGAGGAAACCGACATGTATGAGAAATTAAAAAAAATCTAGGGCACGTGAAGTCGGCCAAAACGCATTAAAGCAGCGCGGCGGACTCTTTCCTGCAATAACACCCACTTTGTAATACGAGAAGAGCTGTGACGTATGTAGGAAGTTACTTCATTTTTCTTTGTGCAGAATATATTCAATTGGATAATTGACACAATTAATAAATTATTGTATCATATGATTTGAATTTGCTGGTTTTAGCCCTTGTCACCAATCACAGACGGTATCGGTAAAAAGCGTAAACCGTAAGAAACACAGCTACTTTGCGATAGTTTTCTGTACGAGCTTGTCCCTTCTCCGGTCGAGACGGTTCGTCCCACAGCCAGCGCTTTAGCGTGGCTCTACCACGTTAAAAATATAAAATATCAACAATAATTATTAAATAATATATTCCAATCCAAATAAGTACCGAGATCATTCGTCATGTTTAGTCTAGCCCTAGCCAGGGGACTATCCTCGTGGTTGCAGAGGTCTCTGAAGCAGCACAGCAGCAGCGAGTGTTCACCGGGTGGCGGCGAGCCAGGGGACGGACTGTTCTGACAGCGAGATAATGCCTCTTGCTCCCTGTAATGAAAATATTTTTTTGTTAGACAAGTATAAATAAACATCATAAAATTGACACATTATACTGAATTAATTTCAAACACACACCTAAACCCTCTGAATTCAACGACTCTATGCTTATCTTACCGGGTCACTCAATCTAATGCGGGTCCGTCCTACAGGACTGTGCTTTGTAGCAATACTTAGAGGAGGCCTATGTACAGCAATGGATTTGTAAAAGGCTGTTATGATGATGATGATGATGATGATGATGATGATAATGACACAACATACCAATTTTTCTAACATTCATTTTCATTCATTCATTCGTCACAACACGTCATCTCGACTGGGGAAGGAACCAGAAACTGTTCTAACTGGAAACGACGTAGGTGTTACATCTTGGTCCTCACGAGTGGCAACGCATTTGCAATTTGTTTCATCCAGCATCCTTTCACCACTGGTGGACGGTGTGGTGGTTTGTCAGCCTTACATTGTTTAGTTAGATTGCGGCATAAATATTAGATGACGGTGTATGTACGAGTATATATTTACTTTTTACACCTACTTCATTTTATCTTCGATTTCTCCCACCATTGGAAATACAGCAGCATAAATTTATATATTAAATGTCGTGTTTGGAATTTTAAAAATCTATTCTATTCTATTAAATTCCATCAAACGAGTATGAGACCAATTAAAAAATAATGTCTTTTAATATTAATAATATGATAAATAATATAAAATAAATGTAAATATATTTCTGTAACTAAATAGGTATAACATCGAAATATATCAGATTTTTTAATGTTAATTTACGTGTTATCAGTGGAAGTTTTAACAAATTTTAATTAATTATAATATAATTTTCTTTCTAAAACTCTTCATTTACCATAAAATACCAGTTTTGTCGCATACCGTTTCAACATCGATTTTTTTAATTGGACAGTGGTTGGAAGATGTCAATCTAGCACTATCAATCGAAACATTATTACAACGAGTCATTAATTAATTTTGTTACCATAATTACCGTGTTACTGATAATCACTTTTAATTAAATTCTGCTCAGATAATTTGAAGTCTGCCTCCTCAGTTATAAGGTTGATTTTTTTGTATTAATAAGACCCAGGCCTGTTCCCATGTAATTGTAATGATTCCCCGCCGACAACATCTCAATATTCTAGACGCTATGGTCCGTACAAGTGAAATTTCGTAAGAGGCCAAATGTTAACTGGTCGCCAATGACCGACCATTTGTTGCAATTACTGTATGAATATATAATAAACGGTGGCTATTAATTAAGCTTTCGACATAGTGCGGCGCTGTGCCATAAAATCTACGGTAGGTATACCGAAGCTGTTTACATTTCAACGTCAATAAAAGACGTCTAGTTATGATAAAGTATAGATTATGTACATGTAGTGTTTACATCTTTCTATAAGAATATATAATAAGTTATTCTTATATAGACATTTAAAAACCGTACATAATTTTCCGCAATTATCCAACCAAAAAAACTAAAATACAGTCATAATTTCCAAGGCCAAGGCCACAAGGAATTTAAGTGTCTGTGAATAAAAGGTGCGGCGGTACTTTAAAATCTTCATATCGGGACAGCTTCTAACAATATACAAGGCGCAAGTACTGACGAGTGTTTAGTACTGTTGCCACGTATGGCCAGGTGAGGCAAAATGCCACCTAGTGGCTTTGACCTCAGTGGAGAGGATAGCAATATGGTTTATTGGTGAGCTCGATTTTGTAAAACAAATCATGTTGTTAGTTTTGAGCACAGGAGCAGCACTGTACTTTCTGCTCCCGCACTCAGTATTCTACTGCAGTGATTCTTAACCTTAGAGATATCTGAACATATAAGCGGCGGGCAGAAATAGATATGAGTGTGGTGCGTGCTGCGATTGATGATTGGCCACGTCGATTAAGGGCATGTATTCAAAATAGAGGAGGGCATTTTGAATAATGTAGATAAAATTGTATTCTGAATTAAATTACCTTTCATTTCATATATAATTTCTATATAATTATCAAAAATTGTATCATTAATTTTATAAAAAGTTTTTGACAGAACTTATGACCCGACTAAGTATAATATTAACACTTTCGCTATCCCGTGCACTACATATAGGTCATTGCTATTTTTTTTAAATACTAGTAATGCTATTAAACATTACTAATATTCCCTTTAACCACTTCAGGTAAGCTTAAAATGCTTGTGTTAGGAGTGGTTCACGACAGTAGTCGAATGGCGGATTCGAACACACGACCTTTCGAGTTCGCGGTCCGCGCCCTGCCATTAGGCTAATGACGCGTCTTACTATTGTGCCTGAAAACCGGACAGTGAAAATGTTAAGGTTGATTTTCAAGTTTGTTCTATCAATAAAACACATACAAAAATGAACGTGTAAAGGGGTGTTATTGTGCACCCCATGTTTAATGTAATATCTCCAGGAATGTTGTTTACTTTTCTATATGTAAGAGAATGCTATGCCTTTGCGGACCACGTCGGGTTAGGGACCACCGGTTAAAACCACTGTTCTACAGGATATGTTTTGTTGTTAGTCATGAACTGAATGACTTAATTCATGCCACCCACTATCATAAAAACAGACACATACTACCCTCCATTAGACTCCATCGAAATCGAAAAAAAATTTAAAAAAATACCTTTGAATAAAAACAAAAGCCAAGTCGGCTTTTAATAATAATAAAATAAACTAAAAAAAAAATTTCACATTCAGAAGTCGGAGCTAAGACTCAGTGTATAGAAGAATTAAGGACTTCAGAATATAATGATTTCTTATATTTACGCAAACACTACACATTGAAATAAAACTAATAATTAGATTTATTAAATAGTAGAATATTCTGAAGTTTAAGAAGTTTTATTTAAACTTCAGAATATTCTTATCAGTTCTTCGAAGTCTGATTTTTACTTCTGATAAAAGTTATCGTTTCACAATTGACGGAGATATTGCCTCCTGCTTTTTTGAAGTCGGCTAAAAACGATAGAGATATTTAAACTTTCAAATGGCATTACTAATACTTATCATGCTACCTCAACTTGTACTATAGCATTGTAAATCCGAGGAACAGAAGACGTAATGTGACTACGCGTGCTGACTACGAATGACTTTGTTTTTGTATTGCAAAGCGTCCAAGGCTCGTTCTCACGATGCACGCCGAATTTACATGAAATTGAAATTATCCGTGTACGTGAATCCTTGATAGACATAATGTATAACCGGCTTTAGAGCTGTTCGATAGTCACATTATTGTTTCAATTGAAGGGATGACTAAAGATGAACGACAGTGTGACCACGGTTAAAATATATTGATTTTAAATATTTTCCTTTAAGAAAACAACGATAGCCTCCCAGTGGGACCTTACATACCTAAATTGTACAGGGACAACCAGACCCGTAACAGTTATTTGTATTTAGAAAATAAAAGCCGGCCAAGTGCGAGTCGGACTCGCGCATGAAGGGTTCCGTACCATCGTAAAACACGTTTCTAGTAGGGGAGCCCCCTTTAATTTTTAATTTATTGTTATTTTTTTATTTGTTGATATAGCAACACATCCTGTGAAAATTTCAACTCTCTACCTATTACGGGTCATGAGATACAGCCCGCTGACCGACAGACGAACGGACAGCGGAGGCTTAGTAATAGGATCCCGTTGGTTACCCTTCGGGTACGGAACCTTAAATAGTTAAGAAGCCGACAGCAGTGATCTAATAATAACAAAATAAAATGACACGTTCGTTACACTGTACTTCAAACCGTGGAGACTTCAAGAAGCACCTTAATACATTTGTGCGAGTATCTTATTGGTATTAGTACCATACAATGTAACTATGTAGTGGAACACTCCAGGACCAAGACGAATCTAATATGAGGAAGCCTTATTGTGCATCCAAATCCGACAATGTAGGTTTAGAGGCGGTCACAAAGAAACAAACAAACATGTAAACGTGTATTAAATATACACATATACATTCAAAAATATAAACCAAAGGGTTTTACAAAGGGGTTTTAGTAAGTTAAAGTAATTAATCTATACATCTATACAAATAAATAAAGTTTGTAATGTCAAAATAACAGCGTTTTACTAAATACATATGAAAGTATATACGGTACTTATATACTTTCTTTATAACAAAAAAATGTCTGTCTGTCTGTCTGTTTGTTCCGGCTAATCTCCAATATGGCTGGGCTGATTTTGACGGGACTTTAACTGACAGATAGCTGATGTCATAAGGAGTAACTTAGGCTACTTTTATTTTAGAAAAAAATATAAGGGTTCCACGCAAAAAAAAAAACTAAAACCCATGAAATCCAATTGTAATAAATTCCGAAGTCGCGGGGAACAGCTGGTTATAAAATAAAATAATGTATTATTCAAAGCAGGAGTGAAAAGGCTTTTGTTTAGCTAAATCAGTGTGTAATCTATTCAATTCATGGCGATTTTAATGAAACCCTTAACTATACAAATAAATAAAATTAAAGTGTATGTTTGTAATGTCAAAATAACAGTTTTTTACTAGCGTATATACGGTACTTATTGCAAAAACACAATTGTTAAAATTTTTGTCTGTCTGTCTGTTTGTTCCTAATCTCCTAAATGGCTGGACCGATTTTGACGGGACTTTCACTGGCAGATAGCTGATATTATAAGGAGTAACTAAGGCTACTTTTATTTTAGAAAAATAATTAGGGTTCCGCGCAAAATAAATAAAACCCATGAAATCCAATCGTAATAAATTACACGCGGACTAAGTCGCGGGGAACAGCTAGTTTTAAATAAGACGCTACTCCTGCTGCTGGTCCTCTAGCAGATTTCGGCCAATTTTAATCACTATCTCAAATTATAAGTTAATAAGCTAAGTGAATAACGCGGGATATATAGATTTTAGTACATTTTGAAACGTGCCCCGTTTATCATTAAATAGATCAGTGCAAAACTGCGGAACAGTTTTCGTAATATAATACAGCAATAAATCTGTTCAGGTTGACAATCCATTTCACAAAGCTAACGCGCGCTTGTTTTCTCGTGGGAACTACATTTTCAGTTGCTGCTTCTATTCCAAACATCCGATAGAATATTTTAATAAAACGAACCGCTAAGTCTCCGAACCGAAACTATTAGTCTCGTGGAAAAACTTGGCATCCGTGCAATTCTTTATTTGGGAGTCCAAAATGTCGCATTCTCTATCTCAAAGTCTATGACAAATATGCGATCGGGGCAAAGGCAAAATATGAAAAAATAACTACGTTCCTCTAAGTTACTGGTTAATTATATTATGTATGGGCTAATCTATACAAATAAATAAAATTTAAGTGTCTGTGTGTAATGTCAAAATAACAGCTTTTTACTAAATGAATATGAAAGTATTTACGGTACTTATAACAAAATTACAATTTTAAAATTTTGTCTATCTGTCTGTCTGTTTGTTCTGGCTAATGTCGGAAACAGCTCAAGCTATTTTGACGGGATTTTCACTGGCAGATAGCCGATGTTATAAGGAGTAACTTAGGCTACTTTTATTTAAAAATAAAAAATTAGGGCTTCACGCAAAATAATTAAAACCCATGAAATCGTAATAAACTCCACGCGGGCGAAGTCGCGGGGAACAGCTAATATTATTATAAAAAATTACAAGCTTTGTACACATAACACCAATCTAGCTGTGCCCGAGAATTCGTTAGCTTAGAATCTTTTCTTTAGTTGCTTTTAGGCCGAGTCAATTAGTATTTAACTCGGTTTGAAGCTTTACCTAATTTGGATCTAATTTTAATTCTATAAAACGCACCACTATTACGAATTAAATAGTAATATAACTTGATTCTACATACTTATAAATTAGAAATCTAAATATAAATATATATTAATAATAAGGCGTAATTTTATTATAAGCTAGCTGTCCCCGCGACTTCGTCCGCGTGGAATTTATTACGATTGGATTTCATGATTGCATTTCATGAGTTTTATTTTTGCGCGGTACCTGATTCTTTTCTAAAATAAATGTAGCCTAAGTTACTCCTTATAACATCAGCTATCTGCCAGTGAAGTCCAGAGTTTCGGAGATTAGCCGAAACTAGCAGAAAGACAGACAGAAAATATTTTATAAATTGTATATTTGTTAATAGTACCGTATATAATTTCATATGCATTTAGTAAAAGCTATTATTTTGACATTACAAACAGACACTTCAATTTTATTTATTTGTACAGATAACAGATTAAGTGCGTGAACGAATTAATTGACTAAATGACTTATTAATGTTATTTGTAAAAAAGCTTCTTGGATTACAAACCAACATATAAGAAACGAATGGTCTTTTGATATTTTTGGTCATAAAGTAGTTATCTATACATACTACATACATACAAATAAATAAAGTTGGAGTGTCTGTTTGTAATGCCAAAATAACAGCTTTTCACTAAATGCATATGAAAGTGTATACAGTACTTATAACAAAATTACAATTTTTAAAAATTTTGTCTGTCTGTCTGTCTGTCTGTTCCGGCTAATCTCCGAAACGGCTGGATCGATTTTGATGGGACTTTCACTGGCAGACAGCTGATGTTATAAGGAGTAAACTTAGGCTACTTTGATTTAAGAAAAAGAATTAGGGTTCCGCGCAAAAAATTAAAACCTAAATTACACGCGGGCGAAGTCGCGAGGAACAGCTAGTGCGTAATATAAATAAAAATAAATATGTAATTAGAGCAAGCCATTTTGTATGATCTCCATCTTCTTATTCATCATCAGCCCCGTATAAGTCCGTTGTTGGATATGGGCCTCTCCGTTGTAGAAAAATTCAATTTTATCGTAGCGCTTGGCAGGCGGATTGACTTTTGCAATACTAGACGTTTCACACCTTCAACGCTGCTCCGTTTTAGGTATATTACGTCCATATTTAATTATAATGTTTCAGCAAATAAATTCTAAAATTATACCATATTTCACGTCACTAGCAATAGTCGCTCATCACTGAGAAAAATGGCTATGTTCACATAAGAACCTCATCGGGGATAGACTCGTCAAGATGTTTTCGTTTGTACTTTTTAAGTACGGAACCCCGAAAAATACAAATACAAATGGTATTAAAGGGCCTTATTAACAATGTTGGCCATTTTATCTTGTGGTACAAATAATTAAAAATTAAAAATTTTGTACAACCGACTTCAATATAAATTATTAAGAATAACTCAAAAACTATTGGTCAGACCTTGATCAAATTTATATGGGACCACATGAGAAGCACCAGCTTTCAAATAAAAAAAGAATCATCGAAATCGGTTCACCCAGAAAAAGTTATGAGGTAACACATTAAAAAAAGAACATACAGTCGAATTGAGTACCGTCTCCTTTTTGAAGTCGGTAGAAAAATAGATCGGCAGCATTGAAGACAAAAGACAGCCCCACAGAAAGTTGACCACGTCGGAAGCAGGCGCTTGTGAGATCCACGCCCTTATTGCAAACTAGCTGTTCCCCGCGACTTCGCCCGCGTGGAATTTATTACGATTGGATTTCATGGGTTTTATTTATTTTGCGCGGAACCCTAATTCTTTTTCTAAAATAAAAGTAGCCTAAGTTACTCCTTATAACATCAGCTATCTGCCAGTGAAAGTCCCGTCAAAATCGGTCCAGCCATTTCGGAGATTAGCCGGAACAAACAGACAGACAGACAAAAAATTTTAAAGTTGTTTTTGTTATAAGTACTGTATGTACTTTAACATGCATTTAGTTAAACGCTGTTATTTTAACATCACAAACAGACACTTCATTTTATTTATTTGTATAGATCAAATAATCGCCAGTACCTGATGTTAAGTGGTAATAGTGATGATAAATGATATGAGATGGTAAATCGTTACAGAATCCATTTTAATAGATTGTTTTAATAAGGTTTCTATATATGTAGTTAGAACTGAAACAGGTATTTATTTTAAACAAAAAAACTCAAGCAAAACTTGGCCATGGCCATGCCATGACCAGGAGCCGATCGTTACGGGATTGTAGGTGGAGAAGGAATGTTTTACACAACTATGTTTCTATTTTGACTCGCAAGGCCGTGGAGGAATCTGAACACAAAATCACAAGTTATGCAGTAACCAAACTTATTCCAGTCCAGCATTTTACTCATCATCAACAATGTACGGGTACGTATACACGTTGGCTGTACATAGATCAAAGGATTTTCCCGCGAAACTAGTTGTTCAGCCCGGGAAGCGGTCAACGCTCCGTATGGTAAGTACGGTAGTTCTATATAATATATTGGTAGAGTGGTTCAGAAACTTCAATAGTGTGATTTATGATTAGGATGTAGCGTGGTGAAACCATACAGCCGTCACCTGCCCAAAATGGACGCAATATATTAAATGTGACCATCGTGTTATCCCAAACCACGCGCTTCAAGCGCATGGGAACATAGTTATGATAATTTTAATGGTCTATCAACATTCATTTATTCTAATCCCCCCTCAAACATCACAAGTATGACTTTAACTTGAGACGAGTCTTAAAGGGATATAACGTATATTATACACATAGCTTTTAAAAACGCATGTTTTGTTTAAAGCCTGTTATCTTTTAAATAAAATGGTAAATCTAACATTTATAATGAAAAACAATACTTTCGAAACTGTGGTACACAATACAAGTAAATTATATGTAAATTGTATATAATATATATTCGAAACGTAATCATGAATATCTTTATCATACACGCTTATTTTTTGTAAAAAGCTAGTTTTTGACAGTTCATGTTCCGCCATAAGCCATCATTATTTTATGATGATGGCACCACTGATTTCTATTACTTCGTAAGTTGCCTACACACTGTACTTTACCCTTGTAATTATGTTAATATATAACATGATCCAAAATCCGATCATTAGTTTATTAGTCATACATAATATCAACCAAAAATGTTATCCTCTCTTTGGGTATTAGGAAAATTCAAATACTTAATTGAAAAATATATTGCCTTTCCTATGTTTCAACAACTCGCTATTGCTGCACGTTTTTATTAATAGAGAAGAGATTTGAT
Source organism: Parnassius orleans (assembly GCA_029286625.1). Taxonomy (NCBI): domain Eukaryota; kingdom Metazoa; phylum Arthropoda; class Insecta; order Lepidoptera; family Papilionidae; genus Parnassius; species Parnassius orleans. The sequence continues at coordinate 689,761 of JAGSMP010000084.1, forward strand.
GATACATAAAAATACAGGATATCATTAATTCAGAAAATGCAATAAGATTGATAATGCAAAAAAGATAAATTCATAATGCAAAAAGATTAAAAATCATGAAGTGTAATGAATCGATTTTAATAAAAAACGTGCATTCACAAGATAGTGCCGCTTTGCCGTGCAAACAAAACATTAGCAGCCGAAACGATAAGATAGTAAGTCAACATAGCGCTTAATGAGAAAAATATGAATAAAAATGCCAATTAAAATGCAGCAACAAGCAACGGTACAGAAGTGGACGACGCATTCAATTATCGAAATGAATATTCAAAGTGTTAATATGCATGATAGATTGAATTGATTTTTCTTGTAGACTACTTGCATAAAAAGAAGATCTGAGTTAAGTGTTTTTTGATCGCTGTTTATGGTTCCGTAGGTTTTTTTTTAAACGAGCTTGGACTGTAACTCATAAAAACCTACAACCGTCTTTAAAGATTGTCTCTTTTGAGGAATAAGATTAATTGTAAAGTAAAACTTGTTTTTACACGCTTTTTATTTTATTTTTTATTTACTTTTTTTTTTGTTTTAATTTTTACTTCTTTGTTTTAATTATTTTCACCATATATTTCAATATAAACCAATTATAAACATGTATTAGAAAACTAATGATAAAAGATGCCTTTGTTATCGAAGCGTTGAATAATAGAAGCGTTAAAAGGTCGAATCGCTTTATCTTTTGAAATGTGACATTATCAAATGGTCAAATGCGTATACCATAACATGCGGCAAGCGTCGCGCAATTTTAAGACTTACGGCGAAGGCATTAAAACGATTGATAATAAATAATATATCGGGTTCGGCGTCCGTGCAACGACGCTGCTATCTGGAAGTATGACCTCAGAGTCAACCCCAGTGGAGCGTCACCCTTATCTTAACGAATGAGGACAAAGATCCGACATCGTTCGGCCGCAATTCCCGCCGACAGTAAATAACTCTGACAGTGTTAATTAATAGTAAATATGATGTGTCAGACTCTGATTTAAGTTTTAATTTATCTACAATTTCAACAGATAATATAAAGAGCTTTAAAAAGAAAATAACACAAATAATTATAAAAAAAGTCAAGTAAGGCAATGATGATTTTTTGCAAATAATAAAAGGTTTTGCAAAAGTAAATTTTATTTCTCTTGCGATAAGAGACTGCTGTCTTGTATTTTTTTATTATTAACAATAAAAATTTCAGACCACTAATTAAGCACAGCAATTTTTTGCTCGAGTTACGATCTTTTTCATTACACTGACCTCATAAAACCTACTAGTACGACGACGATCTTAACGGCTTAGCAACTCAGCGTCCTTAATTACTACATCGCATCAATTCTCAATTCGTTATTTTGTTTATTTAAAGTAGCTCGCGTGTCTCGATTGTATGCGATAAATACATTCAATTTCAATTTGAATGCGTCGTGAGATGGGTTGTATCTCAACGGGGCGATCGTTGGCGGAGATAATGATGGCGCGGGGATCGCCAAAAGGAGCAAAAATCCTTTAAAGTAAATAGAGGCTTGCGACCGCGACCGCGACCGCGACCGGTTCCTCCCGTCGGGACCATCTGAATATAATAATCAAGCGGCGAAGTAATTTCAATGTGGAAAGGTATATTGGCGCGGCTCCGACGGCGCAATTAACGATACGCGTTGTTTCTACAGAATATCGTGTAGTTCGTTAAGTTTTTTTTTTAAATTTAATATGTCATTTATTAAATTCAATATTTTAATATATTGGTTTTCAATTTAAAATTAATTTGTTTTGTAGCTTCCTAATACATATTAGGAAAAAGTAAAGTAGCATATACATAACCTACATACATCGCGAAGGCACAGGTTCCCCTCATTTCCTTGAGGGTTTTGGGGCGAGGACTTCAGATATCCTCACAATTTTTTTTATTTCACACACATATTATGTTTCATTTATGACGTTTTGTTCACCTTCATACACTAGTTAAATCAGCACTAAATTGCAATTAATAATTTTATTGTGGTCGACGGGAATCGAATCTCGAACTTCGTTTGCTTGTTTACTATAAAAAATTTAAGAGAACTTTACCCCGAACTTTTGAGGCGAGAGCTATTCCCCCGAACGACGGCTCTCGCACTAATATTTAATATAATATGGACTTATTAAACTTCTACTTCTAATTTAATGCCAGGTAAAGACTTATATCAACGCTTTTCTAGTCGTGTCTAGTACAATGATATCGCCATCAGTTGGAAACAGTCAACTTATAATGAATAAAACTTTTATTTTATTCATTATAAGCCAGTGCTCAATTACAATTTCCACCGGTGGTAAGCGGTGCATAGTTGCCTGCCAAGCGGCAGGCAGGTTGGCAACCGCAATTTTTTTAAATTTGTTATCAGGAAGACGCTGCTGCCTAACTCCCGGTTTGTTACACTCTGTCGCCTCTTAAGACACCCGTATGAAAGTAAAGTTACAGCCTATCTACCTACGTCCTACAGCTGGGCACAGGCCTCCTATCATTTCTGAGAAGGTTTTAAGGCAGGAAAATGTCCGTCGCGCTGCAACAATGTCGTGACAGACTTTATATGTCTTCAAAATACTTTTATTTTAACTTCTTAGACATATAGGTTCTTCGATGTTTTACTTCACTGTGGTAAATCAGCACTCAAAATTGCAAATAACAATTTCATTGGTGCCAGCGGGATCGAACCCGGCTTACTCATGTACTGTGATGTGTGAAATTTACAGCGATTGCTTCTCCCCTGAGCTACCACGGATCTCACGGCTTGACTCCCATATCGGATAGTGGGTTACACCGCCACTACATGGTCAGCTCTTTTTGCTTAATCAAACAAAAACCTATTCAATTGAGTATACGCCAGTAGTTTCACGGGCAATCGCATCGGTCATAATACGTCGACGACGAAAGTGCTACGCGAGGTAATTTCGTAACGACCGTAGATAAATTGATCGACGACTCTCAGCAACGCACGCGCATGTTATGATGGAACGTTACGAGCCGCGATAAGATCTATTGATGAATGACAATGCGTGTTGCCCGCCGCCAAACAAAGGAATGGTTAATTAATTTTGTGTGAGCTTAAATATACCGCGTCGAGTTATGGAAGATAATGTTTATTTTTGAAAATTTCTAAGAATCGTTGTGATTTGAAACTCGACGAAACGAAAAATCAACACTTAAAAGAGACATACATAATTATTTTACATCTATGTATAGGATTTAGCCTGCGAGCGAATGTTTACTATTATCTCGGTCTCCTTTTCTGAAGGTTTCCCTTCTACTGCATGTGAACTTCACACGTTTTTTTTTATAGACGATCGCTTTTTCTTGAAAATTTATTTGTGTTAAGTGGTGACGACGTAAAAAGAATCCCTCAGCAACTATCGTCCCGCGGGTGTTTTAAGGTTTCATAACTTTCTATAGATGGCGGTATAAACCGTCCCGTTTACGTTAACCGTTAAATAGGTACTTAGATCGGCGACAGGGAGTAGAGATACGATCTAAAGAGGCCCATGTCTAGTAGTGAACTTTTACGGGCTGATTTTGGAAGGAAGTTCCTTATACTTAATACTTTTATAACAATGATTAGATTAATTTACGTTCAGCGAATCGGACGGGTATATGGTAGCTAAAATAGAAAGATGAAGTACCTCCTTAGCTTCCTTCTAGAGCAGTACCTATTCTCGGGCAGGTGAGTATGGGCAAATTTCGACAATTTTGTTTGATCAAATTCATAAATAGATTTTTTGTTCTTTTGAGCGATAGCGATAAACACTCAACAAAAAATTTCAGTTCTGCTAAATCTCATCACAAATCACAGTAGGTACGAGTGCAATTTAGTACAGATCGTTTGTCTAAATTAAAACTGCGCGCGGTTCCATTATACATGTATTTTGGATACATTTTCATCATTTTTATTATGTAAAATAAAGTTAAAATACTAGTGTAGTAATAGTAGTAGTAGTACTACTACTACTAGTACTACTAGTATTACTAAAACAATAAACGGCGCTAGATTTTATGATGCTTACAACAAGGTACACGCGTGCAGTTTTTATTTAGACGATTTCTATCGAATCAAAATCGAGATTTAAAAATAAAAACATTAGCTCGCGTCCCGTGTATTTTTACAAGCTTAAACAATGCAAATGGAGGGTATTTTACAAATTCCCAAATGTCGTATCTCTAGAAAGACAACTTTTTCACGGTCAAATCTAATTAGTGGATCGGTAATTAAAGATTCGAGGATTGTGCGGTATCTCGTCGGATCGAATTCTTTCTGGGCTCTTGACGTCGGTCAAAAGTCGCTACAAATTATTATTACATTTTCGCCTTATGATCGTGAATGTTAACTTCCTTAAAAAAGTATGTAATACGCTTTACTTTATAAGTGTTTGATTTCAAGTAATTAATGTTTATTAAATAATTTTTTCTTTATTTTCGCACAAAGTCAATCAGTAAAAAAAATATGTATCGTGGATAAGTCTAGTCTGCCAATTCGCACTTAAGGTTGCCTCACCCTGGCTACTCACGATAAAATATATATGCGTCGTAATCAATAATCACTTACCACGCCCACATGCATAAGGTTTGTGTATGTGAGCGAAATACAAATACAACACGTCCCAGAATAACAAATTAGACTTTTAATAAAAAGTAAATGCCAACTTTAAAGAGCTAAAAAGAATAAAACAATTTTCACATAATAGGTTCAGTCAGTAGACTGTAGATAGTGTATAGCCCTATAAAAGCCCCCGACTTCAAAGGTGAATTATATGGAAATTATTTTATTTTCTTTTAGTTTTAGGAAGTCGGCTTTTTCTTTTTATCAAAAGTCAAATTATTTGACCCTTTTGAGTGGAATAAGACTAAGGAATATATATCACAAGCTCGAATGTCGTCTAAATAGTAACATTAAAAAGATCATCCCTATTTTCAACCCTAAGGTGTAGATGTTTTAGGTACTTAGAATTTATATCGAACCACCCTTGGGGTATAACCTATTTAATTAAAAAATAAGTTTTAAAATCTCGTATAAGATGCAAACAAGAAAAAACATACACACGAATTGAGAACCTTTTTCTTTTTTGGAGTCGGCTAAAAAGCAAATGAAGTGTTTATTGAACACCGAGCGGGAGGAGGTAAGCCTTCAGGGGGCCGTGAGGGCTCATTCGGCATGTACTCTTATTTTTACTTAGGCTTGCTAGTACAAACAGCCCGGGCTTCGCCTGGGTTGCATCCATTAATATGGTGTCATTAAGATGATCATTATAAACCATTCATTTTATCAATTATTCGATATTACAGAAAAACTCCATGGTTTTCGGATAAAATCTAGCCTAGATCACTCCTAGCTTCGCTCTCTTTCTGTCCCTGAATTTTCACCACGATCGGTTCAGCTATTCCGAAGATTAACCCAAACAGACAGACAGACAAAAACCATGGAAATGGTTATTCATGACATGCGAATAACCCCTGAGCTCAATAGAGGGCAGTTGTTTCAATATTACAGACAGACACTTCAATTAAATTTATACGTGTAGATTCTGTGCCGGTGGTCCGGCTGCAGGGTAACTGGCAACTCACGTGTCGGCCAAGTGGTGCAGGCAGCCGTGCCGTGCGTGGTGCGTCCGCCGCAGCGCCGGCATCTCGCTGTAACAACCGCCGCCTCGCCGCGACCTGCACATGTATCCGGTGCCCACGCACTGCGCCGTATTGCAGTAGCATCGCACCCCCTCCACGTCGCCCACAGGCTTCGGATCTGGAAGGAAAACGATACCTTGTAATCCGACAAATTCCAGATCCAATGATAAGATTCTATATGTTATATATATGTACTATCTTCATCACATGTAGTCAAATTCAAACTAAGCAATCAGAATCAAAACAATACCCTACGCGTCGAGCACAATAGTGGTGGTGCGTACAAGTTATAACTTGTTCAATCATGCATTTACGAAGATTGTCAAAAAAATGTCTAATAATAAATAATAGACCATGTCGGATTACAGGAGGTGCTGGATTAGACAGGGGCCGGATTACCGGGGGTCCACTGTATATGTATATATGTCGCTTATATATCGGCTTTTTTATTATCTATCAGCATAAATAATTAGCGGGCCGCAATTTCCAACGAATTTCCAAACATTCGTTATCGTATTTAAATTTTGCATTTTCTGTTCGAAGAGATTTGACGTAGAATTTGCTATGGGTATTACCTATGGTATTTAGTATAATTAATAAAGCGTACGCCAAGTAAAAAATAATTATTTAGTGAAGTCACCTTAACAAAAGCCATAGTAGCACAAGTCACATTACCTACAGCCTATTAACAGTCCACTGCTGAACATAGATTCTATAGCTTTCATGCTTGGCAGGCGGATTGGCAACCGCAGATTTTTTATGATTTTGAGTAGTTATCAAGAAGATGCTGCTGTCCATGTCCTGTTTAACATCCCTCTGTCGTATCTACAGACCCACGGGATGATATGGGGCAGCGGACTCACTTACGCCGATACGGCAAGTGATTTGTAGTTCCGACTAGTAAAGATAATTAAAAAGTTTATTTTAATGAAATTCTTTAACGTTGTTTGAAGAACAAAATAAGAAACTATAAAGATATGATGTGATGGTTACATAATAGAATAGAATAGCAAGAAAAAAGCAGAAACACAATAATACCGTTCGGCGTTTGCAACCAGTTCGAGGCGAAACCATAATAGAATCAAGTGAATCGTAAACTACGGCGCAAAGAGCACCAAATAAAATTAAAGCGATTTACAATTACGCATTTGTACATTTAACGTCACTGCAAACCTGTGAGGGATTTACTTACGACTGCAGTTAAAGGCGTATAAAATTTATTATGAGCCGTGTTTCACAGGAAATTGTCATTGAAAATGGAATAGCGAAACACGCAGAGTGTCGGTAGCGGACCCAATCAGGAAAGTCGACGCCACGGCGCCCGTCGGTGCTATAAAATTTGATAGCGCTCAATATGCAGCACGTGTTTAGACCTAGACGCTTATAAAGTTAAGTATACCTAGCCGTAAACGCCCACGGCCGAGGCAAACAGTCAAACACGAATTAAACTCGCCGATTGCACGCACAGCATCCTATGCTCGAAATTCACTTCGTCGATGCTGGTTGAAATCACGCGACGATAATATTTTTTGGACTAAGTTTTTTTTTTATTATAATGACGGCGAATAGCAACAAACATTAGCTATACTTCTTATAACTTCTCTTATTAAAGTGGTTATTGTGGCCAATAATCTAATAAATACCACGGTATCCTTTCTTCGATCGATTTGAAATATTTAAGTTTACATCCTTGAGGTGTAGGATAGAACGCCTATACCAGAAACTGGGTGTCAGATTCTTGTCACTTACTGTTAGCAACACATGACCGTTATGCTGGTATCCTTAGAATGAGTCTGCCGAAAGTCAATTACTTGTTCGGTGTTGGACGCATGGTATATGGGATTACGACTCCAACAGTGCAATTGTGTAACTCTGGTGGTAATCGTTTGCCGGTGGAAATCACTCTGGTAACTACATTGTGTGATAACATTTTGTAATCTAAAATAAGATAATAATATAAAACAGACATAAGCTTATAATCGTTTTGATACATTTACACAATACAACAAAACCTATGGTCAAACGTTAAAACGAAGCCGATCACGATTCACATCAGAGTTACACATAGGTACGTACTGCAAGTACCCAAACTACATCGACCCTTTCCATTCTTGCGCATCAGAATCACTGTTGAGAGATGTTTACCTTTTATAAACTTTATCAAATTTTATTATATCCTTCCCCTATCCCGCACCACTTTGTCTGATCTTTCCATAAGCTCCATTTTACCAAAATTAATTCTGGTCGAACAGCAGCATAACCACTTTTTAAAATGAAAGAGGTCCATTTTAAGTGAACTTTCACGAATTTAAATCAAAAAAGTATCCAAACCGCCGCCCGAGTCCTATTTCAACAACTTTAAGGGCAGATGTAGAGATAGTGTCTGAGAGAGAGGAATTTACGAGTTTTATAGTGCCGCAAATATTTAATGAATTTGTTATAAAATACTTTCTCACTAAGGTGAAAAAGTATATCTCAAATTGTTTCACACAGGTGATATGGTTAGCCAGATTTATTTAGGTACTGCTCAAATGTTACCTAAAGCTGAATAACGAACTCAGAACTCACAGCTGAACAGTCACCATGAGAACAATATCAGTTGTAATATTTTCGACAAGTGGAGCGCTCCCGACGAGCCATCGGGAAGCCGATGAACCGGCAAAAATAACATACAGCTGGTCGAAGCCGCTCATCGTTTATGAATAATGCGCACGTCATACTCTACGGGCCCCTACATAAATATCAAACGAACGACCAGCCTCCGACCGCATTCAATGTAAATGCTTCGGCTCCAGACGATGAAACAAAACAAAATTAATTTCAGATAGACGCCGCTTTATTTGCTCACGGGGAAGCTCGACCCAGACCCCCCTTGATGTCCGGCATCTTTAAAATACCTTTTTCGTTTACGGCATCAACCCAATCAAGCCCAATTTTGGAATAGCAATAGAGTCGTCGATCGACTGGCGATACTGACAAAATTGAATACCGCGGAATTGCAATGGACAAATTAATTTTAAAGTTTAATTTGCAACAAATTTCAGTGAAACAACGGCGTACGAAAAACATAATATGTAAAAAGAGAACGAACATTAAGGAATTCCTTCGAACCCGGGATGAAGTCCTCGAGGATGGTGGGACGCAAGAAGCAATAAATAAATAATTAAAACAGCGTCTTCGAGAAAAAGCTCCGCCATGTTCAATAAAGCAAACCATGCACAAGGGAATTGGAGACTTTTAATAGTCGTCTTTAATGGTTTTCAAGTGCAAAATTGCTTCTATTAATTTCGGCGCGGGTAAACGTTCGTTACAAAACGGAGATCATGATCATCAACCTCGCTCCGTTTGTTTTATTGTTTCCATTAAATTTCGAATAAGCTCCCTGCGTTCATTACTTCGGTTAACGCGTTCATTTGTTCCTTAAATATCCCATCAAATGTTTACTCATTAGCCGAATAATTAGCATTATCAAAGCATCATACAATGCATTGGATGGCAGTCATTAAGCCGGCTTTACAATCAATTTCAAGTTAAAATCCCTGGCACGGACGGTGCACCAAAGGATCGGTTTAGTAAAAAATAAATAAACACAAGAGAGAAAAGGTCCCGGCACGTTATTTGGAATTGATAAATGGCCCTCCGGAGGCGGGCGAGACAAGGACGAAGCGAGACCAGAACGAGACGTAGCAACTAATGAGTAGTGGATGCGTAAGTATAGTTTTAAAACATTATAAGATAAAGGAAAGTGCTTCTTATCCTTATGGTATTTTTCGTTCTCGAGATTTATTATTATGCGCTCGGTTGTGAAGTTCATTTGTTTGTTTTCCTTTAGATTTCTTTTTTTAAAGTTCACGGTGGATTTACCGCGAGCGCGTGGCTTCACGGATTTTTAACATTATTCGTAAATTGAACCGCGCTCTTGTTCTGTAGGTTCAAAGTGATCATTTATTTTCCGGCACGTGGCATACTCATGGAAACTTCAAAGCTTTATGAAAGCAGTTGAATCGCAACAAAGCATTAAAGAAAGTGACGATGTTGAAAGCGAACAATTATTTATCATTACTTATATACATGATATTACATATTCCATGAGCATATTATATTTACCAATTTTTTATACGTGTCATATTTTTTTCCTAACAATCGTTTCCTTCGCAGCAGATTATGTGTTGAATTAATATCAATAAACATGTTTGCAATAAACTCAATTACATCAGATTGTTAAAGAAATGCAACGGAACGGAAGGAGCCTCTTCTAAATATACGCCCCACGTACCTACCTTGGGTAAACTACAAGTCTCTCAGTCACTGAATGTCGTCTAATCTTTTACCGACATAGTAAATTCTCATCGACACACTAAGTAGAATACCAATAATGCAGTGTAAGAAATCAAAGTAAATATTATCTGATATTTTAGAATTCGTTTTAATTTGTTTTATTAAATAAGTATAAAAAATTTGAATCTATGCAATAACTCGAAACATTTCTTCACATCTAGATCAAAATATTTGAATGGGACTCGCGAAACCAGACCAACTATACAAACGCCATCACAAGTCCAAGATCTCGCTCCGATGTTATTAAAGAGATTTGCGACCAGACCATTTCACATGATATCATATTTCGAAGTCAGTTCACTCACGTCGGATTACAGATTCAATTTAGATCTGTAGCGGGATAAGGTGGAATAGATTTTGAGTGCTAAGCGGATTGTACATAATTATCTTTCTGTCATACCTTTCGTTAGAAAGGACACTCGATTAAACAGAAGCAGAACTAGGATTAAAGATTATGTATTTAAAAGTTGAAAATTAGAGGTGGTAAACCAATTTATATTATAGGCCCAGTAATTCTTTAGTATAACTGATTTTCAGGATTTCTAGCTTGTATGTGATTAGGAGATCAGGTTTCAAACTAAATCCTAACCTTCCTTAGGGATTAAAATTTTAGAATGTACGGATAACAACAACATTTATTGTAAATGATCATCTGAGACTTTTTAAATATAATCTGCGCAGCAACGTCAGCAAAATTAAACGTATTAATAATCAATATGACAAAAATGAAAAAAGGAAAATTTGGCTATAAGTTCCCACAGCGTGGACCGATTGGAATGTAAATTTAAGATTTAACTATTTAGCAATATAGGTAGGTAATCAAATATGGCGGTCTAAAACATCAGAACTGGCCAACTGGCAACGGATAGTTAAAGTCGAATAACGAATGTTGCGACAGAGGCTTTCTCTTCGCGTTCACACGCTGTCGGGCCCCGTTTTATCTGGTACTTTATTACGTTAATAACGTTTGCGGCGCGCGCCGGAGCCGGTTCTATTGGAGCCAACTGGCTCAGCGACGTTTGGATGGCGGAAAGGAAGGTTGCTTCGCGGCCTTGTTGGCTTACCTCTGTTCGGGTGATCCGTATCTAAGCCATATCTAAGCAGTATTTGTTTCTCAACCATTGTATTAATAATTTCACCGTACTTCGCCGCTCACTGCATCATAAACAATCTGAAAAAATTCAAGGAGGTTACACAACCGCCATCCGTCAAATTCTATGACACCTACGAGAGGATTAGAAGATGAAATCTTGCCGCCACCACTACACTGCAACTGCAGCTGTTAATTCATATAAATCTTGTTATCGACGGGAATCGGCGCCGCTCGACGACTCATCCCGCTAATTGCGCTCGCTGAATTATCTTCCGTAATGGATGTCCTCGTCGGTGCGTAATTATCCAACGCGGCGCCAGTAATCTGGCCGTGCCGCGGGCAATTTCCATCGAAAGGCGAACTAAGAAACCTGCCTATGGGTCGACTAGCATTCTGAAGCTATCGCACTATGAGATCGTAAATGCAACCGCCCGCAAACAAATTGTAACGATCTTCGCGAACGGTATATATGAATCGATTGTACTGTTACGAAACATCGCGTATAAACAATCTAGGCGTTCGTAGCGTCTAGGAACTTGTTTGTAATTACTGCGGTGTCTTAAAGAGCTCTGTTGTATAGTCTAGCCGAGTTTCTTGTGAAATTGAATTGCGTGTTCATAACTGATGGGTTTCATTCCAACGATCCATATGGACGTAGCCGCTTTGGTTATTTCATTATTCTTCCATAAGAGTTTCCTGTTTCATCTGACACTAACAAAGCAAGTCTGTCATTTCATTTTGAGCTTCTTTTGAAGACAAATTTCAATAACCTAAATGGCAGTCCAGTTCAGTCCTTAGATGGCAAACATACTATCTAGCGATTATTATGTCTGCAGTATTAATGGGTTGGCACGACCAGGAAAGAAACACGCTCCCACCAAATACATGTGATTCGTATAGTTAGTGAAAAAAAAACCGGAAATTCTCTTTACTACTAATGAGACATTCCATTTACTCCCCAGGTGTGAACAATACATTGACATTTTGAATTTTAATTAAAGATAGATCCAAGAGTCTATGGGGTAGAGTCGCATCATCTTCAATTACTATAAAGTAATATGTGTGCTTTTTGTTACCATTAATTGTATCAAAAAATCTTAAGTAATAATATGGAAAATTGTTTCAATCATTTCGTCGTTTTATCAGTTGTTCCTAGCCATAATACAGATACAGAATGGTCATAGATATCGATTCCTTTTTAAATTGAAAGTATCGTATTTGTATCATTAACTTTATAAGAAGTAAAGTTAATGATACAATCAATACATCGATTAGCGTTTATGCTTGCGCAGATCCGCATTACCTCGACTTGGAAGTACTATGAAATCTTTAGCGCGATCTATGCATCTTTATTGTATGGGCTTAATGTAGAGTTTATTTGTTCACTAAGTGTTAGCATGGATCTAGGTACACTCAGCTATCCTACATGCAGCACACGTGCGCTGTCGGCGAGGTTATCGAGGCGCTTTCACGCCACTCGAATAATATTTGAATAATGAGAAGCGTTCGTCGAACTCCTAAAAGTGCAAAAAGAATATGAGCCAGCCGCATATTTCAGTACAAAAAGCAAACGTCACTTGTTCTACGTACGAGTATGTACATACGTACATTGAAGTACAAGTATGTTATAGTTTGTAGACCTTTTAACAGCTTTTCTTTGTACACAAAAATACTTTTTTAAATTTCGATGTCACAAGCAATTTTTTTTTCTTAATATATTTAATTAAATCTACAAATTTAAAATAAAATGAACAGTTCTCTTTTAAAACGAAATTTCATATGAGGTCATATAAATCTTATTTCGTAAAAGAACACAGCGACGCAGTGCCTCAAAAGGATATCATATGTTTAGCGATATTTAACACCTGCCCAAAATGCATTGAACGGTTGTCAAAACTACAATAGTGTCAACTACCTGAGCTCACCACAATCGTGGTGTTTTTTATCTCGATTATTCGGTAAACTCGGACTCAATAGGCGGCGATTATCGATAAAATATTGTGTACGCCTCTGGATCCGTCACTGCGACAATGGCCCTTGTTTGGACGTAACGGAGCGTCCAAATCATGCATGACTCAGTCTGTTGATCGCGTGCCTCTTTAGGTCTTTATGCACGGCTTATTTTTTGATGTGATGTAGTGGTGCATAAAACATAATTATTTGCTGACTACGTTACATAAATCTTCTCTTCCTTTCGTTATCCGCCCGTAATATACCGTTTCAATTTTATTGTGTCAATATTGTACAAGCGGTGCATGTCATTGTGCAGGTGTCAACATGCGACACACGCGTCGAGTGACTTTCGTGTCACAACTCAGTTACGAACGCTTAGCGCGTGAATTAACGCCTTAGTGTTCGCACTGCTGCGGTTTGTTGGTAGCTTTACTTTAACCGCTAAGAATGATATTAAAGTGTTGATGGATTTCATCCACAGACAATATTTATGGATAAACACAAATAACTTTAAAGTGGCAAATAAGAAAACAGTCCACCTGATGACATTATAAATTGCTCATTATACAGCACACGATCACCAGTCAACCAACTTCATACAAAAGCTGCAAAATTATTGGTTCCAACTTCCAATACATGATGGTATAGCATCTGACGTTTGGTACTGTATTGGACAATCAGCCTTCCAAGCGTGACGTTTAAGGCAAATCTTCCTTACAACAGGAGGAGCCCATGTCCACAAGTGGACTTTACGAGAAATTGAGATGCGATTAGATTTTCCTGGCATTTCCCATATCGTGCGGGGTGAAGGATTCTTTTCTTAAGCCGCCACCACACGGTCAAAACTGTATCTAAAACTATCTGACCCAGCGGACATTGTGTTGCCCTTTCGGATAGATGGGGCGATAAGTGGTTTTCACTCCGTTTTCACTTCGGACTTTTTTTTACAAAGTAATATAAAATTTATTAAAAACTCGACCACAACGCCATAGGTATATCGCCATATATCCAGATTTTGTGATTGTGTTATTTCTTTTTTTGGCTCAACTCCAACATTTAATGTGAATATGAGTCGTTTTAGTTTGTAAATATATTTTTTAATAACTCGACTACAGCGCTACCTATCGGATTCTAACATCAGCTATGAACAATCGTCTCGCGAAACCAAATATAAATGTGTGAACATGACCTTAGTTGGTCAAGTTCTTCAGAAGACATACGATCACTAACAGACGATTATAGTTATATAATACTTGTTTATAAAGATGGATAAACTAATAACCTCTATGTGGTAAAATTTTATTTGAAAAACTAGTATTATTAACTTTGTATATACGAGTATGCTTAAGTAATAAGTACACTTTAGTAATGTACACGCAGAAATAAAAAAAAAGATTATTTTATAGCTGCAATGTCAAACATTTTCATGTTTAACTTTAAAAACTGTTCAACAAGACAAAACGCATGAATAATGCATACGGTCTATTTATGCGTAATCGAATTTCTTAACACCTCTTAAGATGACGATAAGCGACTATTTCCAATAATTTAAGTTTTCTTACGTATCTAATATAAAGAGATACAATAACACAAAAACCTAGATAGAAATTTCAACATCATCCGCACCGCATACCACGCGTAGCTGGACCGACTGCGCCTTTCAATCCATCTAATTAAATCATGAAAGATACTTTGTATTTATAGCAGAGTACCATAGTATTTTTTTTATAGAAGAGGGGGCAAACGAGCATGCGGCTCACCTGATGGTAAGTGACTACCGCCGCCCATGAACAACTGCAACACCAGGGAATTGCAGATGCGTTGCCGGACTTTTAAGAAGGAGTAGGCTCTTTTCTTGAGGTCCCTAAGTCGTATCGGTCCGGAAAAATCGCTGGTGGTAATCGATTCCACAAGGGAGTTGTGCGAGGAAAAAAACTTCTTCTAAATCGCACAGTGGTGGACCGCCGATCATCCAGATGGTATGGATGGTATCTCGAGTTCTGTCGCGATGTGCGATGGTGAAATTGAGCGGCTGGAATTAGTCCGAACAATTCCTCAGAGCACTCCCCGTGATAGATGCGATAAAATACGCAAAGAGATGCAACATCTCTACGCAGTGCCAGTGAGTCCAACCGATCGGAAAGAACTCGGTCGTCGACGATTCGAGCCGCTCTGCACTGGATGCGGTCAAGTGGAAGGAGCTGACACTGGGGAGCCCCTGCCCAGAGATGGGAACAGCATTAAATCTTTATAATAATAAGATATTACAATCGTTGGTGCGTCTGTTAGTGATCGTGTAGCTTCTGAACGACTTCACCGTTAGAGGTTAAATTCACATAATATAATATTTGTTTTGTCGAAACGATGGTTTATAGCTATGCTAGGATCAGCAGATAGGTGGCGCTGTTGTCAATGACAAATTCTATATCCATAAATTAAAATGACTCAAATTCACAATATACAAGTGTTGGTTTAGTGAGAAAAAGAAAATCATAAAATCTAAGCCCAATTAATTGTGTTGTGGTCGAGTTGATCATCAACATAACAGCCTATCAAAAGTTCACTTCTAAACAAAGGCCGCCACCATAGATTATCTCATAGCGGCGATATTTGCCATAGTTGGCACGATTGGCAGGTGGTTGGCAACCGCAGTTTTTTATTATTTTCAGTTGTTATCAGGAAGATGCTGATTTTCATTTCCGTCTGTTGCCTCTAACGACATCCTCGGGATTATATAGGGCAATGAATGGTCTTACGCCGCTTCTACACAGCGATCATCATCATGGATTAAGGGAGGATATTTTCCGTAATTAAAAGAAGCAAGAAGAATGTGTCCACATTTTGCCAAATGGAAGTCCGTAGTCTCTGCCTACTCCTATGTGAGATATTACAATCGTTGGTGGCAAGCGTGAGAGTTTATATATGTTGCTCTTAAAATTAACTTTTTTTTTGTTATTTTTCTAATTAAGTTATATCAATTTAATCAATTAGCAAAACTAAGATTTCTCGGAATTTTTTAAACCTTTTTACTTCCTATAGAATCACCAGTCTTAAAAGCTAGCCGCGAGTACCGTTATCAAAACATCGAGAGTTAATTCATCAAGCGTCTATTAGAGATTTGAAATGGAATGCACTTAGAATTTCTCTTGAAGCGCGACGCGAAGATGCCGGCTTAGGAATGCGGCCGCGCTCAGCCATTGCGCGCGGAATCTAAGTCCCCTACCTATCGCATCGCGTCTGCAATCTCGATCTCTTCACACAAATGTTCACTTATTTTGATCGAGTTGACTAAAATCTAGATCTACCACGGCTCTTTTCCGGGAGCAAATACCACAAATTATTTTATCGAATATTATATTTGGTATAAGCTGGCCTGACAGATTTTTTTAAAGAGTAACGGTGACAACTTAACGAGCACACAATGCCCCTGGGGGTAAGTGGATGGTGTGACCCATTGACATCTACATCTATCCTCGATTAAGAATCAAAATGCAGATGCGTTGTTACCCCTGAGGGCTAAGATGGAATGCCTCGTTTCCAGTAAAAAGGGTCTCCGGTTGTCTACACTCACAATACGAAACAACATTCTGAGAGCGTGGTCCTTCCCTGGTCGAGCCGACCCATTCGTGCTACAACTATAATATAGCAGCAGCGTGACTCTAACACGTTTACATTGCTCTACCTTTACCGGCGCGATGAGTTTCACTCCATATTCGCTCCGAACTTTTTATAAAATTTAAATTCAAAAACATTTCGAATTCAGTCCAAATCCGCAAAAAAAAATTTAGTGTATGGTATTTGCGTGAATATAAGAAATCATTATAGATTAGACAATCGAAAATGTATTATCGTTTCTAAAGCAATTGAATGAGTGAGATGAGAATAATTGTAGTAACGCTATTGTTATTTTTCTTGAGGCAATTTCTTCTGCGCATGCTACGGTTCTTTCGCATAACTGAGCCATCCAAATTATCCAGTCTAACAACAACTAAGCTAGAGTTTGTTCTTTATACATTGATTCTATACCAACGCACAAGCAATCTACTCTCTATCACTAATCTGCATTAGTTGGTTTCGAGGTTTTCGAAATAGGTTTTACTCGTCAGTCCGTCGTGAAAAATGCCTTCATTCACTTAATCACCCCTAACATCGAACAGACAGATTTATATAGTAATGATGTATTACTCCTAAACACTATGTCTGTGTGTAGTGGCGATGTAAGAATATCAACTACCCCATATCGGCCCGAGGGTTTCGTAAAAGGCGACAGAGAGAAAATGAAGCAGGAGATGGGCAGCAGCATCTTCCTGATAACAACTCAAATAATAAAAAACTGCGGTTGCCAACCCGCTTGGCATGCGTGGCAACTATGACAAAATCCCCCCATGAGGCAATCTATGAGGGAGGCCTATGTCATGTCAGCATTGGACTTTTATAGGCTGTAATGAATGGAAAGGTAATGCGAGCAATATATGAAAGAAAGAAAACTTAAACCTAAATCCTGTTATGCTTGCGAAGAGCAGTCTAGGCGGAACGGCTCTCATTATCCCATTAGTTCCAGGTCAACCCCAACTGCCAACATTAGGGATAAATATTGTGCATGTGAATTCAGCTCGTGGCGCGTCCAAAGGAATGATGTAAAGTTCTGTTCTATGCAATAAACTAAGCGAAGCTGTAATTTAAATGTAAATATTTATTTTGTATGTTAAGTATTGAATGACAAATAAGTTTTGTAATAAGAGCCGAGGTAAATCCACGCTGCAGCACGAGTGGGTCAGCTCGACCAGGTACCACACTCGCACATAATACCAGCGTGAAATACCAGTTATACTATTGTTTCGATAGGGTGATGGTGTGTAGAGAACCTGAGACTTTTTGTTGGTAACGAGGCATTCTATCTTAGTCCTCAGAGGTGCCAACAGACAATGCATTTTTGTTCATAATCGAGGATAGATTTAAATGTCAATGGTCCACAAAATCGACTGACCATCATGTAAGCTGTGTGCTAGTGTCACCCTTTTATAAATAAAATAATTGTATTTGCCAACTAAATAATAACACATAATATGTTCTTCTTTAATATCAGCCAGTTAAAAGCAGCAGCTGGACATGGGCCTCTGCCGTAGAAGGGACGAGTTACGAAATACCCTGACCGACGCTGGGCAGCAGCGTCATAACTACGAGACATATCTACTGTGCTGTGTGTATATAATACCATGCTGCGATGTTCAATCCGCCTGCCAAGTGTGACGATTAAGGCAAATTCACCCCAAAGCGAGAGTAAAAAAATAGTGTAAATGTATCAGAGTACCTCCTCGTTTTTGAAGTCGGTTGAAAACCTGATTTAACCTGATAAATTTAATGGTAGGCTATTTCCTATTTCATTTTGAAGGTTTCCTATCTTTGTCACTTCCTTCCCACGAGTTTATACTGAGGATCTCCCGGGTCGCACCATTTACTATTACTTAAGTCTTGGAAGTTATATCAGTATGAGACACAATAATAAGGTTTTTTGTGGTCTATTTTGGGGATGGTTTTTTTTCTTCAAGTTTATATGAAGTCCGCCCCTGAAGTTTGTTGTTGATGTTGCAATATTTTTTGCAATATTTTATCATATAAATACCTAGCGGCAACGACTCCTTTACGAGTTACATAATCGTAAGTTGTGGTGATCAGTATGGTATAGCGCACTGGCACTAGGGTTCCTCCGTTGAGACTCTATAGAACCCCGCTGCCGTGTAAATTAAGACATTGCGCCATTATCAACGGACTATGATTAATGGAACACATTTCTCTAACAATTAAACAAAGTTTTTAAGTAGTAGTCAATTAAACTTTAGATAGGAGACAAACCACGCAAACGTTGCGTATAGCTTCGGCGGGAATCAATTTAATAAATCGATCCGACAATCCCAATACATTAATTCGATAGTGCGACTCGATTAACGTTTCAATTTCGAATGCGGAATAAATTAATACGCACCATACATTATACGGTTTCGTGTGTATTTAATGAGTTAAATTACAATATTTGTGGAATCCAATGTTATTTATTACTTGATTAGAAAAAATCTTCCTCACGATTGCTGATGGAAAACAGTAACTGCATTCAAATTTCGACCTTGTTACGTAAATATTTAACATCATGGTATCTATCCGTAGCGGTATACTTCGTATTATTCCGGGGTCGGTGGCCACCAGCGAGTGTTTGGAAACACGTTATTTAAATATGAAACATTTTTATTGGCTAAATGGTTTAATATTTTTGTACGATATACGCCATTTGATTGTAACATGATTACCATAACGGCATGCAGTATGTGTATAATAGGTATACAATAAATAATACAAAATAGAATACGAAAACTGCATATCCAAGAAATATTACAGACGTTTCTATTTACACCTTGTATTCTAATTTATGGGACAAATTTATTTCATTTTAAAAGGCGTTTAACGTTCCATGGGTAGCGGTTAGATACCTCAAAAAATCCCCCACTGAGGGGACATGATGATTGGTAACAATACCAAATCATAAACCGTCATCATTATCATCCTCATCATCATTGCCTTTCCCTTTTAATCAGCTCGCGGCCTATCCCTGTGTCAGATGAAGCTGTAAGAGGCGTATAGAGTAACCAACATCACAGAAAATAGATGGTTCCATGGGCATTTCAGCCTTTTTCTAAATATGTAAGTAACCAAAATTGCAGATGTTTTTAAGTGAGATATAGCTTGATGTACCTACACTTTCAATAGTGCAAAAATAAACGAGCAGGTTGAATATGTTTATCAAATAAAGCTACAATTACCATTAATTATTTTTGAAATGAGCCGTGTAATGCCATGGTCAGACAATTATTAAAAATAATTGCTCGAAAGGTGAAAACAAAAGAATGCCAGTGCTCCTTTTTTACAAGCGACGCCATGTTAATTGAGCGAATTAACTACTTAATATGTTTAATGGTTTTATTCATTACGTTCGTAGAAAGCGGCACTAGTGCCTTTCTAAAGTGTTTATGGCGCAGTAGAGCAGAAAAATGTGTTCAATAGAAGTGCATAATTTGCTACGTGTATCAATTACGTTCCATTTGAATTGATGTTCGTAAATGGATCATTCATAAAACTGACACGAAATCATTTAAAATTTTAAATAAATATTAAGAAAATTCGACAATAAAACCAAAGTAAAAAAAATATTTTTTAAGTAATTTAATAGTAATGTAATAGTTTATTAAAGTAATATTTATATTCTACACGTTAACAAAGACGAAATTATAAAAATAGAATTGGCAAATTGGTATGCAAGATTTTTCTAGTAGCACGTAACCTTTTGTCATATAACTTGATGTGCGTTTTAAGACAATGATATTATATATATATAAGCCTTAGTTAAGAATATTAAACTTATAGTGAGTAACAAATCATTCACTCTATTATTTCATTATTATTACATACCTACTTATAATAATTAAAAATATTTAAAAGCGTTGCTTAAATGTCTTTGTATAAGTAAAATACGAAAATGTTTTCAAAGGATGATATTATTTTCCTAAAGATACAGCAGCAGTTAATAAACAAGGTACCTATACAAATTCTTGAGTGCTCGTTAAGCATATGTACATAACAGAAGATGTGTGCGCATGACCATATGAGATGTGGCCTTAAGTAGCGGTGTAAACACACTAACGCGTAACATACTCGCGCGCCAGTACAAACGTCCCTCGCTCATTTACAACAAATATTTGAACGTGCGTGGAACATGACATGAGCTGAGCAGGGCGGTTTTACTACAGAATTTATTCCGCTAGTGTAGGCGAAGTGTAGGGCATTCCCCCACTAGATGGAGTGACGACCTGCTAAGGCATGCAGGAAGTCGATGGATGCAGGTGGCTCAGGACCGTGCTTTGTGGTATTACTTGGGGGAAGCCTAAGTTCAGCAGCGAACTTGTGAAGGGCTGTAATGATGATGATGATGATATTCCGTCATAGCATAATCGCCTCTCTTTGGAGTACCACTTCGCGTCGATACTCCACGTCGAAGATCTGGTTATTTTATGTCAGCGTAAGCAGGATGGTCATTACACTATCTGTCGGAATTCATGAGGTCTCTTACGGCAACCATCAGATGAAATAGGGTGATGGGCCTCGTTCGCCGCCACCACAAGGCACCCACCAGAAACAGAAACTTTTTTATTCAATATAGATTATAAATAATACTTATTGAAAGTCATTCTTTTGTTTAATTACCACTGGTTCGAAAAAAACCTCTTTCCTGGGAAGAACCAGCAAGAAATCCAGCGGGACTTTTTTTTTAAATAACAGCTTACAATCATGTATGTTACACAATTAACCACAAAAAAAATTAGAAATAGCTTGGTAGCGAACACCTCATTCCCAGGGGTTATTATCATCCATAAATTCCTTAAAATTATAATAACCCTTTTTATACAAACTATATATACCACATGGTACATCACTTTCTAAACTCATTTTCTAAAATAAATAATATCAAACTCTTTCACCATTATTAATTAAAAAGGTTTAAGTTAATGAGTTGGACCACGCACGGGAAGAAGCAAGTGAAATTCGAGGAGCAGCCCCGGCCGCTGTGTGGCCGCGCACCGCGGGATGCTGCGGCTTACCGGGTTTTATACATTTTTACCGTCCGATACATCGCCGGTGAGCGTGGAATACGTTAAAATATATTAGTTATTAACGGTCACTCATTAAAACCCATTCTCAGAGATCGAATCGATTTCGTGAGCATTACGAACTTGCAGTTGATTATAATTTGTGAGGATGAGATTTTTATGGCGTTTTCGATTTCCTGTATTATAGGTAATTTACAATTAATATAAGATGAAAAATAGATATGTCGTGGTATTCACAATACATCATTACCATCGGATATGCCAAGAAACAATATTATAGCATTTGAACGATAGTCATATCAAGAATTAGCCGACATATATCGAAACATAGTACTTATTTATACACATACACCTAGTGCTCTGATTGTCGTGATAAGAACAGTTTGGGCAATTCGTCACTTTTTGGGGACTTTATATGATGTGAATCTTGGTGACAACTTAAAGATAGAGAACCGTTAGTGGGTATTATATCCAAATGACCTTTTCATGGCTCTAAAATTCTAAATAAGTCATCGTTATCACCACAGCCAGCCCATCACCAGTTCACTATTGAACACCTGTATATAATAAAATCTATATTCCGTTCCGTAACTACCTACTTCCTTTTCGCTGCCATGCTCGGTGAAGACATTTTGTATTGTTTAATTAACTTCTTTGTACATATTTGGTTCCAAAGAAAAGTACTTTCTTTTAAAAATACTTCAAACTAAATAAAACTAAGCAATGTGGAATGCTACCGTCCCAAGCTTCCCTTATCAGTAGTCTCAGTATCTTACTAATAGCACAGAATAAATAATAGTACAAGAACTAATAGAGAGCTTTTGCAAGTAAACACTTGCATACATAGGGTAAGTCCGGGGAGTTGGCCATAGTTTTTTAAGGAACCAGTTAAATTAAAACTACAAAGATTAATTAACAAAAATCAACTTTTGATTAAACTTTCGACATTAAACTCTTAGAATATCACATAAAAATATTGAACTTTAGCATAATTAGTGGCCGGTAGTGCCCGGTAGAGATGGCCATAGTAGCAAGGGAGAGATTGCCAGTTTGTTAATCTGCATTTTAACCACTCTTTTCCTTTAGGTTTTTGAGTCTTAGCACATTTTTCTTTTCTGTTCACATAATGAACACTTATCATCAAACTCGGTGTAATTTTCATGTACAAACAGTTAACCTAAAACGCATTGAAGCCAGTCTATGATGAGATACGTTTCATAACAATTTTCTCTCCACTGCCTACACAGTTGTCCACTTCTCTGTTTCCACCTTCTTCATCAGCCGAATCACATAATATTGGTTGTTCATCCTCATCACACTTTCAAATAACATTGTTGATGATTTTATTTCACAGTTTTCATGTAATTAGCTAGTTTCTTCTCATTTTCCTTGCTGAATGTGATGGTGGATGGATGAAGATCATAGTTCCATGGATCCTTTTTTGTCATTATTTTACTTGTATCGTCTTTCTATATTCGTTATAAAAGCTGAGTAGTCATTTTATCTTCAAACAGCGTCCAAGGTTGCCTCTTCAATCAATCAATCATTTGGCGTCTAAAAATTCTGAAATAAAATACTGTAATTTATTACTAAAACATAATTAGTATAATTCACCATCGATAAAGCAAAATACTACAAGTTATAATAACAAAACTTTCAATATTACATATTACATATATGGCCATCTCATACCGACTATGTATGGCCATCTCTCCTAATCACCCGGTATAGATGGCCACAAATTTTTTGTAAAAAAATATAAATAACTCACGCGCCATTTTGCGGTTATATTAAAGTTTAGGTCATAAACTGAACACTTAGCTTAAAAAGTACTTATTTTGTATGATGCATTATTACCAAAACTGTGTAATGTAAACCCTTTAAAAACTTTAAGCTCCATACAAATCAATAAAGGTAAATTTTACTTACTTTTTGTTATTTTGTCGCCGAAGTTAGACCGAAATGTCGATCCACGCACTGCACGAAGTGTACTAACGAGAAAGTAGTGCAATTTAGGAAGTGTGACTGTGATTTTTTGATTGGCCATCTCTCCCGTAGTGCCCGGTAGAGATGGCCATAGTAGCAAGGGAGAGATTGCCAGTTTGTTAATCTGCATTTTAACCACTCTTTTCCTTTAGGTTTTTGAGTCTTAGCACATTTTTCTTTTCTGTTCACATAATGAACACTTATCATCAAACTCGGTGTAATTTTCATGTACAAACAGTTAACCTAAAACGCATTGAAGCCAGTCTATGATGAGATACGTTTCATAACAATTTTCTCTCCACTGCCTACACAGTTGTCCACTTCTCTGTTTCCACCTTCTTCATCAGCCGAATCACATAATATTGGTTGTTCATCCTCATCACACTTTCAAATAACATTGTTGATGATTTTATTTCACAGTTTTCATGTAATTAGCGAGTTTCTTCTCATTTTCCTTGCTGAATGTGATGGTGGATGGATGAAGATCATGGTCCCATGGATCCTTTTTTGTCATTATTTTACTTGTATCGTCTTTCTATATTTGTTATAAAAGCTGAGTATTCATTTTATCTTCAAACAGCGTCCAAGGTTGCCTCTTCAATAAATCAATAATTTGGCATCTAAAAATTCTGAAATAAAATACTGTAATTTATTACTAAAACATAATTAGTATAATTCACCATCGATAAAGCAAAATACTACAAGTTATAATAACAAAACTTTCAATATTACATATTACATATATGGCCATCTCATACCGACTATGTATGGCCATCTCTCCTAATCACCCGGTATAGATGGCCACAAATTTTTTGTAAAAAAATATAAATAACTCACGCGCCATTTTGCGGTTATATTAAAGTTTAGGTCATAAACTGAACACTTAGCTTAAAAAAATACTTATTTTGTATGATGCATTATTACCAAAACTGTCTAATGTAAACCCTTTAAAAACTTTAAGCTCCATACAAATCAATAAAGGTAAATTTTACTTACTTTTTGTTATTTTGTCGCCGAAGTTAGACCGAAATGTCGATCCCACGCACTGCACGAAGTGTACTAACGAGAAAGTAGTGCAATTTAGGAAGTGTGACTGTGATTTTTTTTGATTGGCCATCTCTCCCTTACGGCCATCTCTCCCGCAATTACCCTACATCGCGAACGTTTTCACGTAAAAATGTTAAGCATTTCCATATGAGAGGCACGTTCAATTTGCATAATAAAACT
This sequence comes from Parnassius orleans, assembly GCA_029286625.1. Lineage (NCBI taxonomy): Eukaryota > Metazoa > Arthropoda > Insecta > Lepidoptera > Papilionidae > Parnassius > Parnassius orleans. Next base: position 714,677 of record JAGSMP010000084.1, read on the forward strand.
ATTTGAATCTAATTAACTTCTCTCTTCATCGGTTAATAAAGTTGCTACATTTTTATGAGATCATGGACAGTCGAAATAAGTTTAAAGTATTGTCAGTATACACCTTTTGAAAAACATTGTGCTGGCAAATTTAAAAAAAAAAACGAAAAACTAAATTTAGTTTTTGTTGTTTTAAAAAACTAAATTTATAAACAGTTTTACATAAACCTGACCACTTATTTTGGTGCTCTTTTAATCTACCGTACTACGTACTTTATTTGTTTAAGCCGTGTTAGTTTCCAATGTTTGCTTGTATTAAATTAGATGCAATCTTGTGTAATCATCGAGTTTAGTGCTCCGTGTGTCGGTCGAGTCAATTATCGGGCGGGTCGTTCCGTCGACTGGGCGCCGCGGGATCCGCACAGGTACGCCTCGAGCTTCCCTGGATTATTTATTTAAATGGCTGCGGGAATTTATAATCGACGATTTACTGTGGACGAATAAGTATGAAGGACCAAGGAACCCTTCTAGGTTCTCGGTGGTATTAAACTTATTTTGGACTATTTCAGAATATCTGTAGGTACCTAACTATGGAATTATTTAATAAGCAAAAATAATTAATTTTGCGGAACCCTGGTGACTTTTCCAGAGGTAGAACACTACCTAAGGATAATAATCCTAATAAAATACGTAATATTAAAAGTTGTAAAAGCTAAGAAAATTTTTCAACATTCTTAAAAATACTAGAACATGTTGCCGCATGTCAATTGTGTTGAAATGTGAAAGTGAATGTTATATGAGTTTACGATGCGGTGTAGGGGAGATCGCTTACCTGCATTTGTTCGACAACGACTAGTGGCAAACAACTGGGATGGGTCCTAATAGAAATTTTATCCTTCCAGCAACGAATATCTTGTGGCCATTAAATACAATAGAATTTTTTAATTACATGTTGTGAAGCAGAACCGCTATTTATATTATTTGAGTCTCTCATAGAAGCTGTATTAAAATAAAAATATATTGTCTATAAAAAATTTATTGAAAACACTACTAATTAATCACTAATTCCCATTTAATAAGCGACTAGAAGTCGATTGGCTAGCCTAAGAATGTTTGATAAAAACCTTATTTAGTCCAAATAAGTCTGCTTTAATAGGTGATTAATGTTTTAAATCCAAATAGTTTCGAATATTAGTCGTCGTTTCGGTACCGTCGGACGGATTAGTTCAGCAATAAACAATATGAAGCGTGGAAATCACCAGGTCACGATGGCCTCAGCGTCGAACACCTCAGATATGCGGGTGTGCACCTTCACAGGGTCCTTAAGTTGCTCTACAACCTATGTGTTGGTCATGGTTACTTACCTGATACAATGATGATGACAGTGGTCGTGCCTATCCTTAAAAATAGGACGCGCGATGCAGCGGATGAAACCAACTACAGGCCGATATCCTTGGCGACCATCTCGGCTAAGGTTCTGGACAGTCTGCTTGATACACAGTTAAGTAAGGCAGTTAAGTTACATGATGCTCAGTTCGGGTTTAGGCCTGAACTATCAACGGAGAGCGCAATACTGTGTCTCAAGCAGACTGTGCGGTACTACACGGACAGGAAGACTCAGGTTTATGCGTGTTTCCTGGATTTGTCTAAAGCCTTCGACCGAGTCGAAGAATCGAGAGAATAGTCTTATAAAATCCTATGGCAAAATTAAAACGGGAAAGTAGCTTGAGACCAGAGTTGGTTTCACTGTTGGAACATTGGTACGGTAACCAGACTAACACAGTTAGATGGGGTAACACCTTAAGTGATCCCTACAAACTAGGGTGCGGAGTGAGGCAGGGAGGGCTGACGTCACCCAGGCTGTTTAATCTTTATGTTAACAGACTGATTGAGAGGCTCAGCAGAGCAGGTGTCGGTTGCTCAATAGACGGTGTATCCATGAATAATTTTAGTTACGCGGACGACATGGTTCTGTTGAGCCCCTCAGTCAGCGGGCTTCGAAAGCTGTTGAAAATTTGTGAAGCATATGCCGAGGAGACTGGACTCAGTTACAACTCAAAAAAGAGTGAATTTATTGTCTTTAGAGGTAAAAATAAACCACTTGATTTCACACCACGTATCCAGCTATGTGGGATTCCTCTGAGACAAGTGGCTGAGTTTAAGTACCTCAGTAAGACAGTGACATTGAACGAGAGCGCCGAGCGCTGTCGGTCCGGGGCAATATGTTGGCTCGCAGATTTGCACGTAGTACGACTCAAGTCAAGTTAACTTTGTTCAAGGCGTATTGCCAATCCTTTTACACGTGCATTCTGTGGACAGACTCAGCATTGTTCAGTACAACAATGTGCTGAGGGTGATGTTGAGAAAGCCCACACTGCAGTGCGTCGGCTATGTTTGCGGATGCTCGTGTGGACGACTTCTACGCGATCATGCGCAAGCGTGCCGCGTCCATGATGAGAAGGCTATTGAGCAGCTCAACACCCTTCTCAGCACATTGGCTGTGAAGCTGGATAGCCCGCTCTGGAGGCTTGGAATGGTGCACACCAGCACCAGGAGAATTCCACCTGGAGTTCGCTATGTGAGACTGGGGTAGGTTAAGCTACTAATATAGGATAAGTACTATTTTAACTAACATTTTAATATTAATTTCTATTTTAATTTATACTACTACTACTACTATCTATACTACATTAGGCTAAGTAAGTTTTACTAACAATCTATGACTATTGTTGGTCGAAATAAAGGATTTATTATTATTATTATTATTAATACTAAAGTTATGAAATATATTTTCACTAATTTGTCGGTAGCTCAGAACCCAGTGGCTAAGTTATTTGTATGGTCTATAAATAATTGATTAGGGTTTGGGTGTTTGCCGAAGTGCAATTTATGTTAGTAAAAGCCACGATACAGGAAAAATTCCTAATATATAGTTAATATTTATTTTAAAAATAAAACAAGAAAATTATCAACTTTCATATAACGATAGTTGCGGAAACAAACCAAATGGTTAAAAAAGTAATTAAACAAATCCGACTGTTTAAAAAGTCAACTGAAAAGAGAAAAATATCGTATGTTACCACCACAACTAAGACGAATTTTATGTCAAAATCTATCAAGCCGTTTAGATTACAGAGCGTGCTAAGGAAATAGAGTCCCTCCCTTGTTTGAAAAGGGCGTGTCGTTTATAAATCACGGTTTTCCCAGGAACGGAGTCCCCATAATATATATACTAACAATGAGTCACTCAACTAGCGTCTACCTGAATGAGTAAACTCACCCTCGCCAACCCCGCCATTCCGCGAACTTTTTGACCTCCCCTCGCACATACATACACTCCAAAAACATTAGGTACCCTCCTTCTAGGGCAGTCGGATAAAATTTTAATAAAAGTGTACGTTATCTAAAAGAAAGCGTAACGATTTGTATAATGGTTGCATTCATCATTATATTATACATCATTTTATTTTCACAAATCCCCATTCAATTATTACTTTCCATATCAGGGAACAATAACACAAAGTGCCTGTGACGTTCCAATAACGCATAATTACGTGAGCAGTTTGCGAAGCATTGCGAGGTAATTATTGCGGGTGGTTCTCAGATCGTTACGAAGTACGTGCGTGTGGTCTAGACTCTAGACGCCGGCGCCTGCGGCAGGACTGCGTAAATATTTTAGGCACGCTAAGTGAAATCCCTGTAAAGCTGAACCAGAGCGCATAAATATTTTAGTGATACAAAATTAACTATAGTGTTTTAACAATTCACACGTGGTAGAGCCACGCTGCAGCTATATTATGGTTGTACCACAATCAACCGGAGAAGGATTACGCTCTCACAGAATACCAACGTAAAATAGCAGCTTAATGATGCTGTGTTTCGTATGGCGAGTGTAAAGATGCGGATACCCTTATTACTGGATGTGAGGCATTACATCCTAGTCCGCAAGGGTGACAACGCATCTGCATTTTGATTATGTTAATTGAAGATAGATGTAGGTGTTTATGGGCCACAAACATCCACTTACCATCAGGTGGAGTGCGTGCTGGTTTGTCGTCCTTATTATAAAAAAGTAGGCTCTATTCTTGAAGGTACCTAAGAGGAAAAAAATATCTGGATAAAGTTTTCATCATTTATCAACTAGAATATTATGTGCTCGTTTGTCACCCTTATTCTTTAAAATAAAAATAATATGGTGAGTGACGGGAACGGGAGATCCTTTTTTTACCGGTAACGAGGCATTCCATCTTAGTCATCAGGGTGACAACTGACAACGCATCTGCATATTGATTCTTAATCGAGGATATATGGTAGTCTGCGAGCCGTAGCGTCAACTTGTGTTTGTGTTCACCAAACAAAAAAACGTGAAAATGAACTATAAACATGCTTTAAACGTAAACTTTGGAAACATAAAATAATACTAATGGGCGAAATACAAAAAAGTGAAAAATGTAGATTACAGAAGCGGCTTCTTTCAAAAATCTCTTTCTCGTAAGAAAATAAAATTCCTAGTTTCTACTCGCAAGTTTCTCGCAATGACATAATTAAGGCAAAATTCCGCTTGTAATAGTATAGATGGTGAAATACCATTCTATTCATAGGTATGTCTTTGTGTTAGTAGCATACTGTGACGAATTTTTTGCAAGCGTAATGTTTTTATGTAATCTCTGAAAATGCATACATAAACAGAATAATATCACGATACCTAAAAGCACGCTAAAGGATAAGACGGGGATATTTCACATACTGCATAAAGGCTGCAACACGAATGGGTCGGCTCGACCAGCGAAGGTCCACGTTCACGCGGAATACTAACGAAAATAGCAGCATAATGCTTTGTTTCGTATGACCAGTTACAAGAATCAAAGATCCTTTTTACTGATAACGAGACATTTCTCTCTTAGTCGTCAGCGGTGATAACGCATCGGTATTTTGATTCTTCATCGTGGGTAGATGTAGTTATCTATGAACGCCACTTAACAACCCACCTAAATTATTTCATAAAAAGCAAAAGGTATCCTCGAAATGTATAATTCTTTTCCTTTTTGCCACATAGATCAATCCTTATACCTTTAATAGCGAGCACTAGATCGTCGATCGCAACACGTCCTACCAGTTAGTGTCAGTATCCACATTCCGACTAATAAAAAACTTAAAATAAGCGTCGGACGCCTTCAAACATCGCTTTAAATTACAAAGTGACGAGCAGCTGTGTATGAAACGTTTAATGACAATTATGTAGACTTGAAATGGATGCAGCTAAAAGGGCAGGTGCTGGCTCGAGACCAAGGCAGACGGCGCCAAAGGCCGGCCGAGCCCTAATGCTTATTTGTGTACCAATGTTCGCAGTTACTGAGAAAATGACTGACTTGTTTATTTTTAACTATACTATTTAATCGAAAAAGTGCAACATATATAAGTATACTAATAATTTTTTCCTTTCCAAGTTTGCCTAAAAAAATTACACTATTACTAGGTACATTACTTAAAATATTAATGATACACAGGGGACAAAATGGGATAACAAATTCTCTGATGGCCTCATCAAACGAACTAGTTATTTTTTTTCTGAAAGTGTACGCTGTAGGCCCTGTGGCCTTGACAGCTTCATCGAATTAGGCTCGTAAGCGAGGACGAGCTATTGAGTGCAACGATTCTGCCGGCGGCGAGGCGGCGCTAAGCGTAGGAGGAGGAAGTAGGTAAGAACCTCGGCTTGAACCACTATCGCAATGTCGGTTTCGGGTCGTAAAGCTAAAAACGCTCCGTATCACGGGTGTTGAACCTCGTATACGGGTTGTGCCTGTGACCTCGCGTTCGCCGGCGAACGCGGTGTGCCCTATCTCTTTAGTGTCAATAACGTCTGGCACTTGATCTAAATATTCTGAGTTCATAGATTCGAGGTTAGCCTCGAACCTATGCCAGTCCGTCATAGTTTTGGTTGGAAGAACCTCACTGCTGGACTGTCCTAAAGTCAAGAGGACTGCGCGATGGTCCGATATTAACTCATGCACCACTTCTATAGAGCGTAACGTTAAGGTTACATTCCTGAAGAGTGCTAAGTCGATTTTGGACGAGCTATGAGACGGATTCAGTGAATATCTAGTGTCCTCCGGAGGAGCTAATATATCGAATTTCAGGCTATCATTAAGACCTAATAAGTCATAACCGCTAGTGTTATTTTTTAATATTATTATTATTAAGCCAGACTTGATGTTTACTATTAAGATCGCCAGCTAATATAACCGAGTTACTGAGGTTAAACAGTGCTTCGAAATCGCCCTTTAATACTTTTTTCTTAGGTGGGAGATATACAGAGGCTACTGTGATCGGTTGATGACCAGTCATGGCTACTCTGCAAACGGAGGCCTCTAAATTTGTTAATTGAGGCGTGTCAATGGGGACTACGTGTAGGGATGACTTATAATATATAAGAGTCCCTCCTAACTGTGCCCCTTTGCGATTGTTTCTGACTAAGAAAAATCTCTTGCACTAGCAATATATTAATCTAATGATCAGTGAGGAAGGTTCGGACTTCGTCAATTTGCTCTTTAAGGCCGCACGCATTAAATAAGGCGACAGCTATCGACCTAGGTTTTATTCAATCTATTTGTGTATTATCCATTACGATAGAATAAAAAAGAGCCAAGTTAACAGTGAGCAAGCGCTTCAGGCTTAATTAGCTCTGAAGTGCTTGATTGCTTCGATCACTTCAGGGAAGCCTCGAAGCGCTCTTTAGCAGAGCGCGCAGTCCTAATTTTGTGCGCCAATGTGCGCAACTCGTTGACATCAAAACTGTCTACGAAATCGCAGAGAACTAGTTATGGATATGATTATTGTTTATAAAGCACATGCACATGCACAGGCTTTTTATTTCTTAGGAAGGTTTTAAGTCAGGGAAAAGTCCGCCGCATTGACCTTATGCATGTTAATACAATAAATACAAAAGATAAATGAACTTGTGGTTGAGCCATTGACTCATCTATCTTCGAAGCTATGTTGTCCTCGCTTCGAATTATATCTTATATAATTGAAAAAACAAGTGATTTGTTATAAAATTTAGATTTTATTTCATACGTTATGGTAAATAATGAATTCCTCCGAGTGTCAGGCATCTGGATGAATTGGCCTGGTGGAAAACGCGACACCACCGCGTGTTCCCCATAGGCAGCGTTTGAAACGAATATCTGAAGGATTCCTTTCCGGTATTTACACGGTATTATAAGATAGTATCTATGTGCTAACTCTACACAGGCTGCAGGTATAGCTGTATTTGCATGCAGGAATGATAATTGTATTAGGAACATAAAAAGGGGTTAATCGTTTAAGAACATAGAAACGTGCGGGGTCTCAAGTCAATAGTTCACAAAGTGTAGCTTGTCGCGTTGTTTTGTATTTGGTTAACCTGATTACTTAATCGCGAAAGCATGGTTCGATTCTCATGTGGATGTCTCTCATTGGATGTGTTATAAATATCCAAGTGATTCCAGGTTACCTCGATCTTATTGCATAATCTTTACATTGGACCGTTGCAGCTCAAGGACTGGCGCGTACCTTAAACTTCATTAGAACGTATTTAGATTGTTTATATTTTATTTTTGTTGCATTGAGATATATCCTGCCGTGGTCGATATCAGCCAGGAAAAAATTAACATAGAAACAAAATCAGCTATTCACCTCACATTCAAAACCGAAAACAAAACATTAAAATGGATCTTTGCGTTCACAGACAATTAACCCTAAAGCACCGAAGGAGCTATTCCAGACCGATTTGAGTTTCGAAAATGACACGAAATCGCTCTACTCGCTCCGTCAACGCAGCGATTAACAATACCGGCCTATGATTTGATGGGTTAACGAAGGAGCCGTAAAATCCCGCCTATAATCAGCCGGGACCGCGCTGTGGGACTACGCGGGTGTAATGGAAGTGAGAGGAGGGGGCGCATGGGTTTGATTATAGGGTAGCCGCCCACCGTCCGCGGGAATCCGAGCAGAACACTCATCTGCGAGTCTAAAAACAACAACAATCGTGTTTGACAGACGCTGTTATGGCTTGGTTGTCGATTAAATATATGTCCAGGCGGCAAAGCGCTAACCAACATAAGATTTCTTTTAAATTGATTCTTCAATAACAAACCTATAAGATACTACCCGTTGACCTAGAATAATGTAATTTGGTAAGAAATTAGGTCTCACAGCAAAAGTAGAGGTAACAATCCTAAAATCTACATTTTGTAATGACATCACATAAATAATTATTTCTTGTGATTACAAACTTATAATTATTTACAGTTGAAGCATCGACCGTGATAAATACCCATGTATGTTTGATAATATTTCAACTGTAAAGTTAAGTTTGTCTTTCAATCCGACTTTTTCCCGGGATGGATGAACAACCTACCTAATATACATAATCTATACAAATAAATAAAATTGAAGTGTCTGTTTGTAATGTCAAAATAACAGCCTTTTACTAAATGCATATGATAGTATATACGGTACTTATAATAAAAACACAACTTTTAAAATTTTGTCTGTCTGTCTGTCTGTTTGTTCCAGCTAATCTCCGAAACGGCATGACCGATTTTGACGGTACTTTCACTGGCAGATAGCTAATGTTATAAAGAGTAATTTAGGCTACATTTATTTTAGAAAAGGAATAAGGGTTCCGCGCAAAAAAAAAATTAAAACCCATAAAATATTAATCGTAATAAATTCTATGCGGGCGAAGTCGCGGGGAACAGCTAGTTATTACTAAATTATGTCTCGAATTCTACTCGCACTTGTACGGTTTTTTAATAGTAAGCTCACCTTACCGTTACCGTTATAGTCTATTAAAGTCCACTGCTGAACATAGGCCTCCCGCATAGATTGCCTCATAGGGGGGACATTTGCCATAGTAGCCACGCTTGGCAAGGTTAGCAACCGCAGTTTTTTATTTTTAGTCGTAATTAGGAAGATGCTGCTGCCCATCTCCTGATTTGTTTCCCTCTGTCGAATCTTAACACACCCACGGGATGATAAGGGGTAATGGATATTCTTACACCGCCACTACAAGGTCACCTTAAGCTCACCTCAGATACCTACTATTTTCTCTAAAGTTTTTTGAAGTTATACTTCTTTTGTCGCCTTTGAGAAAAATGATGAGAGTGAATTTCCACCGACACCTAAAAACGACAACTTCAGTTGGTAATTGTCTGTCAACTGTCAAATTTTCGTAAGAACTGATAACTATATTCAAGGTAGTTATTCAAATATATATAAATCTATAAAAGGTGTTTTATTTTAGCTATTTTCGTTTTGTTACGCTAAAGAAGTATAACTTCTTTCGTGCGTACATAAATACACAAACACGTTTTTTTAAAGTGTAACAATGCAAAACATATTACCATTAAACCGTAATAGTAGCATTCTGAAATTATTTAATGTGATGTAGTAATTTATTAATGATAATGTCAATTACCCCATTAAGATGAAAATAAATACTTTGTAGAGATAAACTTCAAAATGTGATTCTACGAAACCCGTCTCCGGCAAGTATAATGAACAAGCTAGAACTGTCAAACTCAATAACGCAGTTCTCTCGATCGCATTCCTTCACTCGCAACAGTTACTCGCAGTGAAAAACCAGCCCGCACAGGCTTCTGGGTACATCCGACAGGAGATGGACGGACGCGCTATAATTTATCGCTATAAGCTTTATCTTGTCTTTGTTTTTACGGCATATATTTTTAAAATATCATTAAATTTTTTGTCAGTAATCTACAATTAAACATGAGTGTACCGAGCTCTAAACTATTTTATAATTGAAACTGTATCATCTACAATTTATACATTTTATTTCACCTGTACTTTTTCTGGTCACTGATTGAAGTGGACAACTTTGTCTCGAGAAACGGTTTCTTTGTTACTTACTTTATTTATTACTAACAAAAACCAAGTACGCATATATTTAAATCTCAATAAGTGACGTCTAACGGCAAAGATTAATATCATATTAATTCAAGATTAAATCCTTTTTCGAAGCCAACCTTCGAATCCATTTTGTATTCATCCATCACACTAACTACACAGCCGTTTGATAATTTATATGCAACGTTGTAAACTGTAATTATCTGGTCGGATTTCAGACCATATTTCATTTAAATTTGATCAAAGGGTAAGTGGCTAAGTTAAAGCTCGAGCATTATATGCTGGTTTCGGGTGAGGCCGAAACCAAACAAAAAGAGAAATAAAATAACACAGATCAAAATTCGTGGCTGTATTCAAATTAAAGAGAAGTGGAAGTATGCTAGCATCGCGCCATAAGCTAAAAATGCACGCTAGATAAGAATGGAAGTAACAAACAGACATTTTACTCTCTATACCAACGTCAAATTTAAAAGTAAGACTTACAATAAAAACCAGCCAAGTGCGAGTCGGATTGGCGCATGAAGGATTCCGTACAATCGTACAAGATTTAATACTATGTAGTAGGGGAGACCCCTTTAATTTTTAATTTATTATTATTATTTGTTATTATAGCGTAACAGAAATGCACATTCTGTGAAAATTTTAACTGTCTACCTATTACGGATTATGAGGTACAGCCTGCTGACAGATGGACGGAGGGACGGACAGCGGAGGCTTAGTAATAGGTCCCGTTGGTTACCCTTCGGGTACGGAACCCTAAAAAGCTATATCCTACTTCAAAACCTAAAAATAATAAAATAAATTCCACATAATAACTTCTGAAGTCATAAATCTCCAACTTCAGAAGCTGGAATGTGGAAATTATTTTATTTTTTTAGTTCTTTGAAGACAACTTTTACTTTGTATTACGACAGAAGTCATAGTCATAGTCATACTTTTTACCCATGTACTCAATATATATATATATATGTATATATATATATATATATATATATATATATATATATATTATGTACTCGTATAACTTTATATAAATATTACCAATGATACGTATTGTCAAACGCTATTTTGTTTACGATGTATTATAAATATTTGAGGCCTATATCATTTCATTCATTCATTCAATTGACGGCTCCGTGGCGCAGTGGCTTAGCAATGGGTTGTAGCGCTGGGGGCCGCGGGTTCGAATCCCGCACGGAAAAAGTATTTGTATGATCTACAAATAATTGTTCCGGGCCTGGAGGTTGGTCCTTTCGTCCGGTTGGACTGTGTGCTCGTTTGTCACCCTTATTCTATAAAGAAAATGTTTGTAAACTGCCACCATGATACAAGAAAAAATGCTAGTGTAGATTAATATTTAAAAAAAAATCATTCTGGATCGGCGTACCGGATTCTTTCCAGCAATGCATGCAATGCGAAATGCTAAAAACAATGTCTGTCCCAAGCAGCAGGTCTGTGGTCAACAGTAGCATTGTAGCATGTAGCCCATAATATGTAAGTTTTTATATTTCCTTTCTATATGTAATTTAAATTAAAACTCCCGTCAGCCTAGTTGTTAGCTGCTGGTATCATAAACAGAAGGTATAGTCATACCCGTCAACCATGACATTTTTAATTCAATAAACAGGTATGTGTTACATTAGTTAACTGGCTGTTTAAATATTCTTGTTAGATATGACCAGTTCAATTTGACGGTCACTCCATACTAGTTGGCCTTTATAATAAAATTTTATATTATGCATTTAATGTCTTAGTACCTGGGCGCCCCAGCTTTGCTAAACTTTAGAAATAAATTATATTTTTTTAAAGATGAAACCTATTTAGATAAACTTGGAAAACTAAAACATTATCTAAATGCAAAATTTCATCCAAACCAACCAATTACATTTAATTACATATTATATATTAATTATGCTACGGCTAAAAGACGAAGTGCATTTACATCTAGGTTTAGCTAGCCACAACTGGGTGCAGCCGATTGCGGTTAGTAACTTAGATGTATTCGATTTATGCATGGCTAAAACTAGGTATAACTGCACTGATTTGCTTTCGGCCAAAACTAGGTCAAGTAAAGTTTAGATAATAATTATTAACCATGACTTCTATTCAATTTGTCAAAAATACGATAGGTTAAGGTGCGGCAGGGTCGCCTTTGGACCACACCACAGCCGCGGACATTTTATTATATTATTATTATTTCTCCTAGCATTACCCATATCATGAATAAATCGAATAAATCTAAACTTAACCAAAGTCAATCGGCAGCACCTAGTTCGATTTTTAGCCATAACATATAAAAATATATACAAGAATTTCACACTAAAAGCATAGAATTACAAAAAGTTAGCTTTTTTTATCATCATCATCATCATCATCATCACAGCCCTTCACAAATCCACTGCTGAACATAGGCCTCCCCCAAGGAATGCCACAAAGCACGGTCCTGAGCCACCTGCATCCATCGACTTCCTGCATGTCTTACCAGGTCGTCACTCCTTCTAGTGGGGGGACGCCCTACACTTCGTCCGCCGGTACGAGGCCGCCACTGAGAACCTTTTTCCTCTCCACAGCTCGCTGAGCGACCTTGAGCTTCCTCATCTGGCCAGCAGTGAAGGACCACATCTCAGTTCCATAGGTCATCAAGTTTTGAGGTATACCTGACAAGAAGATGTGCCGTAATTTCCCGAACGCTGCCCAGCCGAGTTGAATCCGTCAATTGACCTCTCGGTCGAAGTTGGACTTACCTAGTCGGACTATTTGTCCCAGGTAAACATACTCGTCAACAACTTCGAGCTTAGTGCTCCCAACAACTACCGGCGTAGGTGTGACATGGACGTTATACATGATCTTTGTTTTGTCCATGTTCATCTTAAGACCTATCCGTTGGGAGTCACTATTGAGGTCATAGTAAGACTTAATTAAGATTTAGTTATTATTTCAATATAGAGACAGAAAAATACTCATGTTTATAAATAATTGCTCATGAATTTTGAAAGATTTACTGGCTAGTTGAATTTTTGTAATGCCTTGAAAAATGTAATAAAAAAAAAACATTCGATTGTTTAAAATCGGTACACAATTGACGAAGATATTGCGTAACATTTATGCAATAAAGGAACATATACAGGGTTATTTTTCAAAGAGTAGCCGTACCGTACATACCGTTATTGCAGTTTTTGAAAATACGAGTAAATAAGGCTTCTAGTTTTATTTGATATTATCCCAAATTGAATGTGATTTATGGGCAACAATGTTTTTGCCTACCGATCGACCCTTACGAATGTGTGCGTGCGCAGTTAAATCAGTTAAAATAATGCATTCCACGCATTTTGAATTAAAAAGATAAAAGAGACAGAATTATTAAGATTTTTTTAAATTAATTTTTCTTCACCATTTGCCTATATTACTTATTCTGAACTTTCTCTGCAAATTGGGCCGGTTATTGCAAAATAATCCTGTATATTAGAATTCAGAACCGCCTGTTTTGAAGTCGGCTAATAATTTCTTTTCATTTTTCGAGAACAGCGACAAAACAAGTATTTGCCTTTAAGGTAATACCAAGCAAAAGCTATTCCAAATTATTTTATTTTTTAACAATTTATGTACACAAACAACGGAGAGGAGACATCATGATGAAGAGTTTGTACAAGGGCGCTACTTATCTCATAATGAAATTTCTTCCTGTAGTACAAAGATATATGATAAATAAAAGATATTAAGGTGTGCACTTTGTCATTATATAACATATACAAGGATAAAATATATACATATTATATATATATACATAGTCATAATTAAATGTTGTCCAAGCTAAAGCTATTCTATAGTTGCAATTAAACGGATTGATTTAAAGCGAAGGTCAATGTGGAACAACCCTTAACTTTTACAGGCTCCTCACGACGATGACGACGAAGACGGATGTCTTCGTGACAACGAAGCGAACATTAATCGACTGCTGTCGCTCTAAATCTTTTTATTTGTTTATGGTCTATTGTTTCCACAATTTGTAACTCTTTTTGCCCCTTTACAATGTAGTCGATGGTTGAGTTGATTTTAAACAAACCGGTAACCATAACAATGACAGATTATAAGTATATTTAAATTCGTTTAAAAATTGTTTATTATAAGAATAATGCTTAATTTTAAAAAGACTTGAGGGCTACTCTGTGTTTTGGGGTAAAAGACGTTACCCCCAGTCTGAGAATTTCTCTTGCCATATTTCTGCAGTAGGGGATCCAACTTAATTGGAGCCCTAGGCGTAGCACGATAAGGCACCAGCGCCTTATTGTCTTGTGAAAGTAATGTAATAACTATTAACAAAATAACTCTACTCGAACGGTCTACGTGAACGGAAAATTAAATGTAAAAATTATTTTATGCTAGGTGCCTTTTTTAACGTGGCAGAGCCATACTGCAACAGAATTACGGTTGTAGCACGAATGGGTCGGCTCGACCGGGAAGGACCACGCTCTCACAGAATACCAGCGTAAAATAGCAGCATGCTGTTGTGTTTCGTGTGGTGAGTGTAGAGAACGAACCGGAGACCCTTTTTACTGGAAACGGGGCATTCCTCAGGGTTGGCAACGCATCTGCATTTTGATTCGCAAACGAAGATAGATGTAGATGTCTATAGGCCACAGCAACCACTTAGTTAAAGTTAGTTTAAGTTAGTTAAACCTTATTCTCTGAACTACGACGGCTCACTATTTTTATTTACTATTATACGATTAAGAAAACTGCATGCTATAATTTGATTGTTAAAATTAGAGCGACCCACGGAACCGCAGGTAGGTACTTTCCTACAATCGGCGGCAATTTTGAATCCCGAATAGCGTTTTAATCGACGGATGTCGGTTTGTTAATGCTACAGAATGATAATAATACATTCTTATAGAGGTCCACAATTATTTTAATGTTAAAGCGGAAAATAAGGGCCTCGTGTCGATTGTAATGACGTATGATTGCTCGCATATGCCGTGTCTATTGCTGTCGATGTATGCTGTAATCTGCGAACAGGTAATGATATAGTCAAGATTATGACAGTGATAATTTGTTATACAATTTATAAATATTGCCTATAAATGGAGATACTTTTTTTTTTTTAAATTATTGTGTTAATATTTAACAATCGCAGATTAATTAATTTTATCAAAACAAAAAAAAAATTTAACTTACCCGTGAAGTTATTGTAATTCTACCGAGTTTGCAAAATCCAAATATGACATATATTTTCAAGTTTCTAGAGTCAGATAGTTAGGATTTTAGGATGTCTCTGTGCGTGTATGTAAGTTCGTGGTCAATTTTCGCCTCGTGCATCTCAAGAAGAAATACCTTACATTCGATGCACAATTATGTATGTAAAAGGAACCTAATTACGTTTTTTTTATCACAATCGGTTCAACAGTTTTTATATTTGTATTCACTGAAGAAATGACACCTGTTAGAGAATGGATGCTGTCGCCCATATGTCAAAATGCAGATGCCTTGACATCGCTGAGGATTAAGATGGAATGCCTCGCCAGTACGAAAGGGTCTCTGGTTCTCTGCGCTCATCTTTGGAAACAAAGCAGAATGATATGATCCTTCCTCCCTACAATGGATCGTAATGGTCTTTTATGGGCTCATGAAAAAAAAGGTTTCTTTATTTTTGTTTTCTCTATCATTTATTTACTCTCTGCCTTTTAGTTGACAGATAATTTTCATCTCAAAAAATTCAGACCGATTTTAGATCTTTTTTTTCACTTCAAATTCAAGTCATATTGTTTTCAGTGTGCGTAAATATATGTAGAGTTACAAAGTCATGTATCATTCGATGCCAACGCAACGCAATGACCTCTAGCACAATATTAAGAATGAAATAAATTACGAGAGATATCTCAATGCGAGTGTCGGCTGCGACACTGGGAACAAATGAAAGCGTTTAGCTGTCGAAATGGTTGTCAAACGAGTTAATAGACGAATAAATCTGGAAATAAGGGCGTATCTACATGATGGCGTTGTATTGAAAGATGGAAAATATTAAATTAAAAAAAAAAACCTACACTCATGCACTGTTACACATGATTACAGTATCCGATGAAACCTCTCTGAGATGACACGACCACACCTTTTCTGATCTCAATTTTAACCCCGCATGATATAGTGTAGTGCCTCAAATGTATTCGCAAAGAACAAATCACTCAAAAGCGTCTCTCCGTATTTTATGTAACCCTAACATGATTAGATCGAGACATGGATATGAAATCAGTTCACGGAAATAACTATTTTATTTACACCAAGACCTGACCTGTTTTTGAGCGGAACTAAAGGAAATTGAGCTGGATTATGCAAGAATTCGATCTAGACTTCCGACTGCGAAAGTTATAGTTCACTAAAAATATTTTAATTTTCGCGCATTCTACCAGAAAGAAAGAGAAAGAATACGTCATAACTTTAAGAAAAGTACCAATTCATTACAGCCTATACGAGACCACTGCTGAACATTCTCCATAAATAGCCGCAGTTTTTTATAATTTTGGTATGTTATCAGGAAGATGCTGCTGTCCATCTCCTGTTTCAGCTTCCCTCTCATGCCTCTTACGACACCCACGGGACGATATGGAGTAGTAGATATTCTAACACTGCCATTACCAATGGAGAAATCAATCATTCAAACAATGTATATGAAAAAACTATAATTTACCATACTCGCTGAGATATAATAATTTTAAAATATCATGATACTAAAATAAATATAACTGCAATTTATTTAAAACAATAAATCGTAGTGTTGCGACTAGCTACAAACACAAGTATATCGAAAATGTCACAATCGTATGTCAATAACCTAAAATATAATTCACACGATCACACCACAGTCGATCAATCCGCACCTACTCGGAAATAAATTGGAGCGGAATGCTAAAAGCATTTGCGGTTATAAAAATATTGCTTCAAATATACTACGTGGGTGGTGAAGAATGGCCCATATTTGCTTGAACACACGCGCTTGATATTGGTTAATTATGAATTTTAAATTAGATCTCAATATCTTCCAGTAACGGATGGGCTCCGGGGAATATGAATAGTTAAAATGAAACTCTCAAAAGCTGTATTAAATAAAAATTATAATTTATACTTGCGATGTTTATCATTATAACTTTAGTAAGTGAATGTCTAGCGGTCATAATCACGACTACTGATCATGTAGTCCAGGGTCAGGCCATAAATCAGTGATTGTGTGCCCCCGTGCCTTGGAGAGCATGTAAAGTTGGATTGCCGTCCCCTGAACTATGAGATAGAGGCATAGAGAGTGATCCTGTGCTTGCGCACAAGCTCGTGCAATATAATCTTGCTCCGCGCATATGTCTAGTCTTTTTTAAAAGTGGTAATATTCTTTGATTACATTTCTAATTCTTTCCTGGATATAGGACCCTCCATTGAGCTAGTGATCGCGACGTCTATACACTCGCACTAGTGATGTAGCTCCTCACCACCAGTCTGGGACACTTTAGTTTAGCGTTCTCGAATGGATTTACCACAGTAAAATGTGATACGATTATTAGATACAAAAAACTGGCCCGGCAGGCGTGATACTTCTTTTTCAGGTAGATAGCACGAAGAGTTTCCCTCTGAACTCACCCCGGATTTTTTACAGTATAAATTTATAATTTATTATTAACTTGATCACAGTACCACCTATCGGATTCTACCATAGCAATTAACCAAGCAATGATTCCATTAATTATATAACAAATTTATTGCAAGGAAACAAAGGGCATAACCGTAAAAATTACTTAGATTGCTTTCGTATTCAACATTAGAACGTATAGTACATAAGAGTGGACATGAAACGCAATAGCTAGGCTGCAGCCGACACACTTGTGTGAAGATGGATCGTGTCGCAACCGGAACGTTAGGTGGCTCAACTTAGGTCTGACCTGATTGACACAGACTCATTTATTGCTATATGAATGTCCTATACCTTTTATATTCGTGTCGTGTGAGGGTAGCACTGCACTGTTAAAACGGGATTATATTATTATCAGTATGTATATTATACACGATAACAATAAAATTTAATTTACATTCCTAATCCTAACATATCTAAAACAACATTAAATTTTAAACCACAAACAAGTTCGTAAATTCCACAAACAAGTTCGGTACTAGTATGCATAAAAATGTGCATTGTATAAAAGTTATATTATACAACGATTAAGTAGCGTTAGCTAGATAAATACTCAAACGATTATCCGTCTGTGCGTCGAAACGCTGGTAAACACAATTGAACATAGCATTATGAGTCTGAGTCATTTCTGCGTATGCAAAGCGCCAGACATTAATTCGATTTTATTAATATCTGCTGCAAAACAGCTACTTATCTTGGCTGCGCTAGCGAGCTAGTGTTGTTCGCCGCTATCGATAATTCAGTTTTGGCTTGTCGTCGATGCGATAGTTATCTGGTGGCGCCAAAAACGGGCGCACAATGAGGTCATCGGTGGCATCGAGCCAAGTGCATGCACGAGTCAAGACGTCACTCTGTCAGATATTTCGAATATATCGACACCCGACGCCGATACGATTTAAGTAAGTAATATAAATATTAATTCAACGTACCCTAATTTCGTACTTTTACCTTTCGAGATTGGTATTAAGAGAACATGGAATGTTAATAAGATCCTGTGGAGTTGCGTTATACACAACTTTCAGAAAAGAAGCAGTTGTTAATGTTATTTGCGGATAGTTTGTAGCTTTTTCACCATGTTATTTGATAATCCATTTTTAAACAACTTCAAAACAAGGAAGATCCCAAATCGAGTTGTTCTTTTTCGTTAGAGTTAATAATCTAAGGTCTATATGCTCAACTCGGACCTTAGGAAATACACATAATTATCATTATCATCATCATCATCACTAAACATTCTCATTTTCGTGAGATTTTCATCAAACTATTCTTGTGAATGTTTTGGAAACATGAATATGTTGTAAAATGTAAAATATTTAACAACATTTGATTTAAAATTGCAGTGTCCGAAGCGTGTGAGTATAAAGATAAGCTGCATTTATGTTTTGTTGCATTCCTATTGTCGGTGTTGATTTCGAAATTAATCGCGCGCTATTGCAGTGGCAGACGGCCAAGGAGCCGTGGCGCCGGCGTCTCGCACAATTACAGCAACTGGAGGTATGTAACACGAGTCGTGAAATAAAACTAATTAAAAATGCGATGCCGCTGCGCTAATGCTCATGAAAAATGTTGGATGAGAAACATTGTACACGTTTCAGCGACGACGCCTTAAACTCATTCTTGATAATGTTGGAGATGTATAAATAAACGCATTTTAGGCTACTTGCAATAGTATATTTTATGTGACTTGTTTTGATCCGAAAAGTTAATTTTATTAAAATTGCTAATAACGGCCTTAATGCATTTTGACTGGATTTCGCTCTCAGTCCACCCGGTAGCAACATTATTATAGGTATTTATAAATTTTAGAAACTACACTTTCAAGAGTGTAACGTACAGAAATATTATTATATTTATAGTATTATTTCGTTAATGTAATTTGAATCTTAAAAAATGAATGTAAGAATGCTTTATTGTAAACGCTTTACTCAATATCATCGGGTTAAGACAGCTAAACTACGCATTAAATTTAATAAAAATTAGACAAGAAAAATTAAAATCAATCAACGTAACTGGATTTTATTCAAAAGCAGGAACAAAACTAGCGTTTCGAACCTGAAACAGACAATAGTGACGTGCGTGAAGACTCGGTAATGGTTCATCGAGACGGTGCTCGCGTATAAAGAATGGGGTCGCGACAGTCGACTAGGCAGCTGAGGGTCGTCTGTGTTATCGATAAATACTTAATACATTTTCCGTCACGATTTGCAATAATAGGTACCTACTTAGCTTCAGTGAGTTTCCTTATACTTATTTGCAATATAAACAACGCCGCCGTGATCAAACAGTGCTGCCAGTTAACGTTTACTTTAAACATTAGCGTAGATCAAAATATTATAATATGTACATTTGCCGAGGTTATTGTTGCTTTAAATCTATAATTGCTATAAGTGTTTAAGTTAGCGTATACTTATTGTAATAGAACATTACGAAATGTGTATATTATTATTGTTACAGCAAATATACATACAATTAATTAATTTTACACGTAGTATTTGCTAACACAACATGTGTAAATGAAAAGAGTCCTCCTTTTTCTTTCTCTGACAAGTTTGAAAAAGCAAATTTTATTATATAGTATTCATGTCTAATTTGTTAAGCATTGTAATAATTTTATACATTATTTCCGTAACTGAATTCAAAAATTTCAAAAATTAAGTAATTATAAATTAAAGCAAACATTCACATACGTTCAGTCATTAGTCTAAGTCAATAATGATTCACGAGGTTTGGGTAATCCGTCGAATTTACAAACATTGTGTCTGTCACCGGCGGCTATGTTTATCGTATTCGATAGTTTATTGTGATTGTATCGACATCGCAGGCCGCAACTAGCGGATGCGGCGGGCGCCGGGGTGCGCTGGCGCCGCGTCGCTCTTTCGCAAACAATGCGTGTCCTTTCCAGTCACTTTGGAAAAACGCTGATTGTTAATTGTTATGCTAATAAAAGATTTATATCGGCGATTTCGTGCATTGTCTGATGCTAAATGTGATGCTTATTATGATACACAATGTCAATTGTTTGTATTTGGTGCCTACACAGATTAAATATAAACGCAAATGCTGACATACAAATTAAAAAGCTCCCATTTAGTATTTACATCGTATATTTATTTGTTACCTTCAAGACCTTACAGGCATAATCTGCAGACTGTTACACTTACCTGAAAATAAGAAAATTATAATTAATTACAAATAGAATTATCAGTCTTAAAATCATACACGTCAAAT
The DNA here is from genome assembly GCA_029286625.1 of Parnassius orleans. Classification (NCBI taxonomy): domain Eukaryota; kingdom Metazoa; phylum Arthropoda; class Insecta; order Lepidoptera; family Papilionidae; genus Parnassius; species Parnassius orleans. Next base: position 735,462 of record JAGSMP010000084.1, read on the forward strand.
TATGCTTATTTTTTTTCTTAGGTGTTTAATTATATTACGTCATCAATATTATCACCTTTAAAACAAAATTGACCCTTATTATTCCTAAATTAGGGCAAACTTTTGCGTAGCACTTCGCAGGCCGGCTATCTGGTAAACGTAGTGTTATTTAAAAAAATCGCAATGGGCCTTTCTTTAAATACTACTCAAAGCCGAGGTCTGCATAACCTACCCGGAATGCTATTAGATAACTATACAATTATTGAGTAAAACCCGTACAGAAGAGCTGACGTTCAGAGACGTCATTACATCATCAATCATCATCTTAATAATCCGTCAACTCGTTTTATATCGTCGATGAAGCTGTAAAAGGCACAAACATGACTAAAAAGCGACAACAAAAAACATACCTACATTTGGTATACATGGTTATTTATTTTCGCAGATAACAATAATGAATAAAATTTTAAATTTTAAAATTAAACTTATCGGTAGTAACCGACACAACTACCAATCGGCCCTAGTGCTATATTTATTATTGAAGGCGGGCGCAATATCGCCCTGTACGTACGTGATATGATTTATAAACAATGCTCCGATTTACGCGCTACTGTCTATTATAAATAAACAGTTGGGTTATGCTACGGTCCACAAGTAAGGTATACCGCTTTAGTTAAATATAATAGAATACATTTATTACTTACTTATATATTTACAGTGTATAAGAAAATCCGTAGAGTAGTGGATCGACCCGTAGGTATCGTAAGAAGTTACAGACAGAAAATATCAGGAGATGGGCAGCAGTGTCTCTCTAATATCACCTACGTGTACGTACTTTATACGTGGTAGAGCCACGCTGCTGCAGCTATAGCAGTTCGACCGGGGTAGGACCGCGCCTTCACAGAATACCAGCGTAATGCTGCTGTGTTTCGTATGATGGGTGTAGAAAACAGGAGACCCTTTTTAATGGAAACGAGGCATTCCATCTTAGTCCTCAGAGGTGAGAACGCATCTGCATTTTGATTCTTAGTTGAGTATTAACGTGGGCCAAAGCATCCACTTACCATTAGGTGAACTGAGTTCTAATTTGTCACATTGTTCTATAAAAAAATATATAGACATTAAAAAAACTATGGCTAATATCCCCCTTATGAGACCTGACGTACCTACTCGTATTTACAATCTAAAATATTGAGTTCACAATTCACTTTAGAAATAAGGATCTCGGGGTCGTAAGAATCTATCGTTCATTTCGTCCCGTGATTGAGACGAATGATGGAAAAGCCAGAATGACCCCGAGGCCTCCAATAGATGGCGGTAATATCTTGTCGTTTCCAAATGTAAAATACCTTGATCGGTGACGAGGAGCGGTGTCAACGTCAAGGTTCGAGATATCTTGCATTATGTTTAGTTGAAAGTTATAGTTACAGCCTATATATACGTCCCACAGCTGGGCACATGCCTCCTCACATTTCTGAGAAGGTTTATTATGATTGAAACGAAGCAATTATGGCAAGAAAGGAGAGGCTCATGGATATCTATTATATAAAAGATGTTAAAAATAAGTTAGCTAAGATTCGCGTAATAGAGTAGAGCATCTCCCAACCTCCCTCCTGTGACTTCTCCGGCGACGAAGATGCACACAATAATAATTGAGGGAGAACGGGAGGTGCTCTTCAAACTAGGTAAGACATCATTTTATTTTATTACGCGGATTTAATTGAGGGAGGTCGGGAAGTGCTCTCAAAATTAGGTAAGACACATCATTTTATTTTATTATGCGGATCTTAGTTACTTAATTTTTAAAATCTTTAATGAAATTTAATATACAATCATAACACTTTATACCAATTCAATACAAATCAAAATCCATCTCACATGACGAATGTCAAATATCGGATGTAAATTAAAATAACAAGAGATAAAATTTTAATCTTTAAATATTTACTTAAAAATAACTTCACCTAAGTATCATAAAAATATTAATGGTGGTGTTATATTTCTTTGCGTTCGGTACAGGACTTTTTCAGTTCATGTTAACATCTGTCGCCACAGCAGCTTATGCCCCGTGACCGACCGTTAAAGAACTGCCTCTCCCGCTCACTAATCCAATATTTTAATGTAAAACGGAGAGTCCAGAGCTCTTTCTTAACTGGCCATCAGAGACCCCGATTTGAAGTTACCACTCACCGCGTCGCCTTTTCTAGAATGTTCTATTTGAAGACGGTATCCCAGCGCGTATATAAATAACTACAAATTTAAAGCGGACATAATATTTAGATGAAGGATTTTTGATTCGAGACTATTCAGTTATTCGGCGATCATTTCATCGAAAGTAATTGCGGTTAAGTTTATATCGGTTGTATTAGTTTCTCTTTTGTTTGATTGTAAAGGCTGAAGAACTTGCGTATGTTTCTTTTAGTGTAAAAAAAAAACAAGAGAAATAGTACCGTACCACAAGGTACAAGGCATCGAGAAAGTTTAGAAAGCCTGGAAGCGAAAGCGTTAAATCCTTTCAAATGGAACGAGTGTGTGCGTTTTCTTTTATAAAACAATTTAATATCTGGAAATTATTGAAGCCGAGAAAATTTAGAAAAGGTTCGCCTCAAATGTCATACATAGTACCCGGGTAATTGAAGTTTGCTATTCGTTGCCGGCACCACTGAGACTGTTAATTGTATTTTATGTCTTGATTTACTGTGCTGGTAGCAGAGGATTAACGTTTAATTTGAATTAAACGTTGCTTTACCAAAAAATTCATGTATACCTAGTATAATATACTTAGTTCTGCGAAAAATTTAGAGATCTGTAGTAAGTAGTATCGGCAATCATCAACTTTTTATTTAAAGTGCGTGCAAATTCCGTTAAACCGCAATAAGCTCAAATACATCCAAGACAATACTATGCGTTCCTCCCTTAGCATTGTCGATAGGGTTGTCAATCCTACTATGTAAAATAGTATCCAGGGTAGGTACCTATTCAATATTTCTAAAAACATAATATGTGTAATAGGCGCAACTATTATATTTAAATAAAGGCTTATAAGGCGAGACCCTTAGACTTAGAGTATACTCTAAGGCGAGACCAATTATCGATATTAGTGTTTCTTGTCACGAAATTATGTCCGTCATAAACGCATCTTGATATCTACATGATTCAGTCAGTGTATAAGCGTAGTAACAAGTTTTCTTTTGATTTCTACGCACATTATATGGAATAAAATCTACACGGTAAGTGTTTTAGTTATTGGTCCATAAACTCTGATGAAACCTTTCGAATTTTGGAATAATTAAACAAATCGATCTTAGTTTTAATTAGAAAAAAGTTTGAAATTTAAGATTACAAGTTGATAGCCCAACGATTAGTTAAAAGTCGCCGATCCACGTGTCTATTTTCCATAACGAGACCGTCATTAACAGGTTAACGCCATCTATTGGTTTCTATTCGAAGATGAACGGAATTTATTGCCGCTCGTCAAACTTGCCGCGCTGTCACGTTCTCTGGTTGTCTATGGTCCCCATTATAAGGGTAAAATAAACTATTTGAATTTGTTAGTACTTATCACTTTTAGTGTTGACATTAATTATTTGTAATGGAATTTCTGTATATTTTAAGATTAAATATGCTTAGACAGTAGGCAGAGTCATGTATGATGTCATGTGAGATGTTTTAATACTGTGAAGAATATACAGCACAATTTATTAAAAAATCATTTTGTTTGGATATAAATACATTTAACTTTTATTTTATATTTAATTAAATCTCACTTTAAAGAAAATATTAATAAAACATGAAATACCAATATTTTCAATGATGTAAGTTAAATAAAAAAGGGAACTTTATAAATTCAATATTACTAAAGTTATGGAATTCATTACCGAGTTCCTGCGGTGGAGGCGGCCGGGCTAGTTTTTTACTCGCCGCATTTCTACTCCCAATTGAAATACTATAGAGCTCTGAAAATACTAGAACACACAAACTTATTTAGTGTTCACCTTGATCTACGTTGTAGCTATATTACAGCTGAAGCATGAACAGACCAGCTTGACCGGGGAAGGGCCACGCTCTCACAGAATAGGTACCAGCGCGGTATAATGTTGCTGTGTTTCGCATGGCTTTTTTATATGAGAGGAGGCAAACGAGCATACGGCTCACCTGATGATAAGTGACCACCGCCGCCCATGAACAACTGCAACACAAGGGGAATTGCAGATGCGTTGCCGGCCTTTTATAAAATATTAGGCTCTTTTCTTGAATGAAGCTTCCCTAAGTCGTATCGGTTCGGAAAAATTGCTGGTGATATTCGATTCCACAAGGCAGTTGTGCGTGAAAGAAAACTTATTTTAATCGCACAGTAGTGGACCGCCAATCATACAGATGGTACGGATGGTACCTCGAGTTCCGTCGCGATGTGCGATGGTGAAATTGAGCGACTGGAATTAGTCCGAACAATTGCTCTGAGCACTGCCCGTGGCAGATACGACAGAATACGCAAAGAGATGCAACATCTCTTCGCAGCGCCAGTGAGTTAAGCCGATCAGAAAGAGCTCGGTCGCCGGCGATTCGGAACGCTCTGCGCTGGATGCGATCAAATGGAAGGGGCTGGCACTGGGGAGCCCCGGCCCAAGATGTGAACAGTATTTCATGTGCGGCCGAACCTGCGCCTTGTAAAGTGTGTGTTTAGAGAACCGCAACCTTTTTTATCTACTAATAACGAAGCATTCCATCTAAGCTTTCAGGAGTGACAAACATCTGCATTTTGATTCTTAATTAGTGTCTATGAACCACAGTATCCACTTACCATCAGATGGACTTTGCGCTCGTTTATGCTCTTACTTCTTTATTTTTTTTTTCTGAAAAACCAATAAAAATACGCGATTTAAGAAAGAAACCCCGAGTTTCTTACTATCAACCCTTAAAAGTCCTGGACACGAGTCGCTCTATTTTACGAGAATGGGGATGGGTATTTCGCCTGAAGGATGTCAGAAGATCTACCTTCTATCGAACATTCTTTACTGAAATAGAAGGATATTATTACTCTGTCACAGAGTATTTAATATCTCAGACGTATTGTAAATATGTTTGATTACTAATTATTACACCAATTAGTACAGAGGAGACATACAGTTGTATTATGTCAATATAAAATGTCTAAAAATGGCGGGCGCTAACAAATGCAACTATTCCGTGCCTAAAACTAATTCGGGTAGCTTATTCGGTTGAGGTGCGGCCTATGTATATCTATAATATTATTATGTTCCGCAAAGCTATACGGTGCAATAAATTATTGTTTACTGGCGATACGCTCCGGCTTCGCACGGGTGATTTCTGGATACCTCCTACCAGGTCCAAATATGTGAATCTAAACCATCTAGAGACCCATTTAAACACACACAAAAATGTTTATCAAAATCGGTCGAGCCGTTTTTGAGTTTTAGCGAGACTTAACGGACAGCAATTGATTTTTTATATGGAGAGATACATGATATGTTTATATATTTTCAGTGAAAATTGTTAAATTTCTATAGCGATTAATCTATAAAAATAATATGTCAACATCGTTAATCTCTCTTTTCAGGCAGATACTACTTTTTAAAGAGACCGTAGCAATCAACTCATGGACATGGGACTGTTCCATTGTAGCGAGGATTTTGCGTAAGCGCCAGTCTCAACTCTCAACGCTCGCCATGCGGATTGGTAATCGCAGTAATTGAGCTCTCGCACATTTGACGTTGCTCCCCGCCGCCGCGCCGGTTCGGGTATTTTCCATCTGGCATATGGCGAGAGGGTATACCGCCGGCTATCGGAGGTCATGAGATCTCACTGGCCTTTCCAATAGTCGTCACTTACGACACTCGGGGCGATAGATTGTGTTACGCCACCACCACTCAGTAAATACGATTTTCGACGTCATGAAGTCAGGTAAGCTATTCTCTGTAAGTAATTGCATTTTCTTTATAAGTATGACGTCATACTTTTAAGGCAAAGATAGGCGTCGTCCTAATTGGCTATCGATCGTACGAGTAAGCGATGCTATTTCATCGCACGATGAAAAAGATCGTGCGATGGTCCAACAGGTGTCCTAATAGCTCCGTCGCGCCTTGCAGCCGCACCTTCACCGCAACGGCGCGATTTTTTTTTTAATAGAAATAGGGTGACAAACGATCACACAGTCCACTTAATGGTAAGTGTTTGCTGTGGCATAGACATCTACATCTATACTTGTTTGCGAATCAAAATGCAGATGCGTTGTCAGCCTTGAGGACTTAGATGAAATGCCTCTTTTCCAGTAAAAAGGGTCTCCGGTTCTCTACACTCACCATACTAAACACAGCAGCATTAAGCTGCTATTTTACGCTGGTATTATGTGAGAGCGTGGTCCTTCCCCGGTCGAGCCGACCCATTCGTGCTACAACTATACTATAAATATAGCTGCAGCATGGCTCTACCACGTATAATCCCAACAATGGCTGTTTACAGAGTTGCACAAGTTTTACTGTCGGACAATATTGCATTGAAAATTACAAATGGCATTCAAAAAACTCTCGCCCCTCATCCCTTGCGTTGCTGTGCTCGCGCGATGACGCGTGACCAATTAGGACACTCAAAAGAGATTTTATATTTGATTACACGATCGTACGATCAAATGTTCCTTTTATACGTGGTAGAGCCATGCTACAGCTATATTAATAGTATAATTGTAGCACGAATGGGTCGGCTCGACCGGGGAAGGACCACGCTCTCACAGAATACCAGCGTAAAATAGCAACTTAATGCTGCTGTGTTTCGTTTGGTAAGTGTAGAGAACCAGAGACCCTTTTTACTGGAAAAGAGGCATTTCATCTCAGTCCTCACGGCTGACAACGCATCTGCATTTTATTGGCAAACGAGGATAGATGTAGATGTCTATGGGTCACAGCAACCACTTACCATCAGGTGGACTGTGTGCTCGCTTTTCACCCTTATCCTATAAAAAAAAAACATCGTACGATCGTCATTAAGCATTTCTTGTGTTCGCGCGATGACTTACAAGCTTCAATTAGGACACTAACGAAATGTGTGTGTTTAATCTCATCGTGCGACGAAAACGCATCGTTTGCTCGTTCGATCGTTGCCAATGAGGACGACGCCTAAGGTTCAAACAAGGTTTTTGAAGTGAAGACATCTTTAGGCACGTTGGGCACTTTTGTGATGGGGAAAAAAGAGCACTGAACTCGCGTGACCGTCACGCTCAAATACATACACTTCAAAAATATTCCTTAACAACCCAAAAATAATGTTTACAAGTTTGTGAAGCTAAGAAGATTTCACTTCTGACGTGCGGTCTTGCGACTGACAGTTTTTTTTTAAATAAAAGTACGTGTAACAAACGAGAAACGAGCACATATTCCACCTGATGAGAAATGGATTCTGTGATCTGTGACCTATATGACACCCCTCTCATCTATACTCGAATTAGAATCAAAACGCAGATATATTGTCAACTTTGAGGACTAAGAAGGAATGCATCGTTACAAAGTAAAAAGGGTTTTAAATTAACTATTATTTCCAAATATATTATATTTAAAAAAAATACCTTATACTGTATTTTCAATACATTGCAATTAAAGGATATTTACTGTTTGTAATACATAAAAAAAAAACTTTAATATCCAGAATAAATTTGAAGAAAAAAGTGCATTGTTAATGTAAGACCACACTGCGATGTAATGTCACGGCGAATTTAAGTCAAAGGATGATTGCAGCGTAAAAAGTTAGCAATCATATCGCATCATACGCATGGACGACTGAGTAAACGTTTTCTCGTCGCTCGCTCAGGCTTATCGAGGATCTTATATCTCTCGTTCCTACTCCTCGCTCCTGTTTCTGTTATATTATACATGCTAAAGTTTTCAAAGATGTTGGATTGTTTGTCACTTTTTACACACACACACACACTAATTAAAAAAAACATGAGTGAGTGTCGTGGAACACTCGGCTGAAACGAAGTTTCTTTTGTAGTATTATTATTGATAAACGTAATTATTGATTAACAAATACAAATAAATTAATTACTAGCGTCTATTAAAATGAAGCGTCATTTAAAATAATATTTCTTTCATAGCATAATAAGATAATTTAAAATTAAAAATTTTGTACAACCGACTTCAATATAAATTATTAAGAATAACTCAAAAACTATTAGTCAGACCTTGATCAAATTTATATGGGACTACAAGAAAAGCACCATCTTTCAAATCAAAAAAGAATCATCGAAATCGGTTCACCCAGAAAAAAGTTATGAGGTAACAACACACATAAAAAAAACATACAGTCGAATTGAGTACCTCCTCCTTTTTGAAGTCGGTAGAAAATGCGAGGAGATGGATATTATTCCATCTCGCTAGCACTATAGAAAGGGGGTCGTGACGGAAAAATCTTACACTTTTTCTCACCTAGCCCCCATCCGGCGAATTCGTACCGTGCGATAAAGAACTTTGTTCCAACAATAAAAATAAATATTGGTAAAGCAAACAATTAGTTATATTAAATGTATAGTGCGCCGTTTAGTGGCGGAGTATAAAAAGTCCACTATCCCATATCAACCAGTGGGTGTAATAGGTTACAGAGGGAATCTAAAATAGGAGATGGGCAACAGCATGTTCCTTATAACAACTCAAAATGATTAAAAAAACTGCGGTTGCAAACTTGCTTGCCAAGCATGGCAACTATGGCAAATATCCCCAATCTATAAGTGAGGCTATGTTCAGGAGTGTACTTTGACAAGCTGTAATGTTGAATGATGATTATGATGAATGTGTATAATTCGCATAAACATAAGAAAGTCATTAAGCAATTATTTTTTTTTACTTAAGGTAATAGAGGTATGAGCGATCGTTGAAGACCGCGCATTTTGTATACGTTCATATTGCCAACAATATACCTAGGTACGTATTTAAATTTGATAAGTAGCGAAACTAGCTATCATTCGCGTAGAATTTTATTTACGCGGGTCTCGGGTTATTTATTTTAAAATCTTTAATATAATGGATTTCCGCAAAGTAACGCCTGATTCTATAAATTATTATACGTATTAAAGAAAAGTATTGTGTGATTGACAATGATTTATTTATGCGAAGACAACCCAATAAATAAATGTCATAGATACTACTAATGTGTTCTCTATACTGTATCAGCGTCAACATCATCTTTGAAGTCATTGATGTCCTTAGTTATAATTTAACATTTTATCTTCTTGCGAAATAAACTTTAACTCAATTAGCAACAGCTATATTAGCATTCTTGTAGCAGAAGCAAAAATCCAAATTAATTGCGCAGTTTATAAAATAATTTCAATTTATAAAAGTTATTAGCTAATTGGACAAGGTCTTTAAACATAATTATCAAAGTCGTTCTTAAGCATGTAATAGTGCATTAAGAAATGACATTAATAAAATAAATGATATAAAAAGTGTTTCCAAAAAAAGTAATCAAGTGTAAAGCACTCTAAATGCATAGTCCGGCTCCGTGGCTAATGTTTGCCCTTGTGGAATGTATGTATGTATGCCCCCACGATACAGCAGATGGAGATAACATTTTTCATAAAAAAGAAAATAAAAAAAAATAACAATAATCTTCAAGAAAACTAATACTTTAATAATAATCCAGTAGTGGTTACTTGTAAGTCTGCAACATTTTGTTGTATTTATAGTATTTCAGTTATGGCAGAGTACCAGCCGATTTTGATCTTTCCAACAAGCATGTACCAGTTATTTGCATTAATACGTACCTACTATAATTTTGAATATTTTTGAATACTTAATTTCTATAGAGAATAATTTTTATCAAAATTTTTCCTTAAACGAAACTTTACATAGGAGCGAAAAAATGTGTTAATAAATACAGAGGTTAATAACTATATCGAAGGTATAAAGTACCGCAAACAGCGGCAGGGCCCAATAATGCTACAAATGCACCTGCCTATCCAGTTTAGAGAGCGCTCTGTTGACACGTCGTGTCGCTAATCCACTTTCCTACACGATGATACCTTATGTAGTGAGCAGATGACACATTCCGGTTCGAACGGTTTTTTTATTTGCATACATTTTGTAAATTTTTTGCGCTTTTTGTGGAATGTTTTTTTATTAACCATTCGCCAGTCCTTGACTATCCCACTTAAAGGTAAGTAGTGATGCAGTCGAAGATGGTAAATCACACTAACTTAGTTTAACGAAAGCCTTTTGACTTTGAAGACACCCATATCGGGTGGAAAGACAGATGCTGATAAATTATTCCACTCTTTTGCTGTAAGCGTAACGAATGATGAAGCAAGCGGTTTGGCTCGAATCGGCAACGAAGGGGGTCGAGACTGGCCGTATGGTGGAAGGGGGAGAGAGGAATTAAGATAAGCAATTCATGTGTTCGAGATGAGATGATAAGTTTGGCCTTTCGTTTCTTATTCGTGGCAGTTTAAATTTTTTTAGTACAAGTAATAAGTTGTTTTTTTCCTCACTTTTCTCTTACTTTTCAAAGTGGTACACAACGGTGGGTGTACTGTGGCGATAGAGAATGGTAAGATAAGTTGCACCCACATGGAGTCGTTCTCCTGCTCGACAAAATCCACAACCTTACAATATCATCAGTAGGTATATGTATAATATAATTGATGATGCATCTCTTCATGAAAACCACGCTGACAATCACAAACTTACAAACCCAAAAACCATCATAATGTTGTACAAAATGCTAGCCGGAGTCGGCATTCAGAACCTAGGATTCGCCACTAAGAACAGTCGCGTAGAGCGCGCTGCGCGGCGCTGCAGGGCCGCTGGTTCGAGTCCCGTACGGTGATTACACGGCCTACAAATAACTGGTATCGAGTCTAGATGTTATGTCCTTATGCAATCTTGCTTTCACAATACAGGCTAAGATTCTACTCTTGGGGTAACTTTATTATAACTAAAAAAATTAACAACTCTAACCGACTGTAACACGGTCACCGCTTTTGATCATACCTTACACAAATCAAACAACAATAACCGGCCAAGTGCGAGTCGGGACTCGCGCATGAAGATTTTGTTTTTTCTACGTGGTAAAGCCATGCTACAGCTATATTGGTATAGTTGTAGCACGAATGGGTCGGCTCAACAGAGGAAAGACCACGCTTTCACAGAATACCAGCGTAAAATAGCAGTATGGTGAGTGTAGAGAACCGGAGACCCTTTTTACTGGAAACGAGGCATTCCATCTTAGTCCTCACGGGTGACAACGCATCTGCATTTTTATTCGTAATAGAGGATAGATGTAGATGTCTACCTTTACCTTTTTGTCACCCTTATCCTATAAAAAAAATGAAATGTTCCGTACCATCGTAATACACGTTTCTAGTAGGAGAGCCACTTTTAATTTTTATTATTTGTTGTTATAGCGGCAACAGAAATACGTACACATTCTGTGAAAATTTTAACTGTCTACCTATTACGGATCATGAGGTACAACCCGCTGACAGACAGACGGACGGACGGATTGGTTACCCTTTGGGTACGGAACCCTAATAAAGGCAAAGGCAAACAATTTTCCCATAACACTAATATTAACTGGTATAACAAAACAAAAGACTAAAGATAATTAAGGTCTCAATAATGTGTGAAAGTATATAAACAAAAGAACGAAAGAACGGCCGAATGTATCGCACGCTTCAACCGTGGCCGTAATGGTGGAAATTCCTCACAAAAGAAACTGTGCGAGCCAACATTCCCATACTGTCGCACTGACACGCAAGTGTATAATTAAACAATTACGGTAGGCTTAGCGGGCAGCGCGTCTACCATTTAGGCACGTGATTCAAGATTGGAATCCCAGCGGAAGTAATATGCTATGCGAATTGGTACAATTTGCATGTTTGTAACTGTTTGTGGGTTTCAGACACTGGCTCCAATTTTACTCCAAAACTACATGAGATATGGAAAAAGAAGCATACACAACGGGAATTCGACCTCAAGCATATTGCTGCTCTTGGGTGACGTGTCAGCATCCTCATCAGCCTGCGGCAGTCCACTGGACAAAGGTCAGTCGCAAGGCGCGCCACTTAACGCGATCTTATCGTAACTTATCTTTAAGACGTATATTACAAAAGACAATTAATAATAAATGTGAAACAAGTGATATTTTGTCACCGACTTCTGCCGAAGATGTTTCTTCAAATTTTCAATGTCTTAAAGACGCACTCACGCACGCACGCACTCACTTTCGCACACACGCATGCACGCTAATGCGAAGAGCTAACAATCCACTTTGATAGTATACCCAAAGAAATTGCAACTTTGAAGAATATAATGAAACCTACAGTCATAACTTTATACACGCTCTCTTTCGTTCACACCACCTGGTTAGGTAAAGCTTCAATTAACCAGTGTTAACCTAATTAATTGGAAATTATCTCCACAGTTGATATTTTCCAAGCTAACAGTTAAAATGATCAATAACTCGGCAATGTCTGTGTTCTGTGATCAACATGAATGAAATAGTTATGGTAACATGATTTGCAGCGCGGATAAATTAAAACTTGACGCGAATGCTGCCCACATACAATTGCCGCAAACTAGAAAATTAATCGGAGGACGCAGAGTGAATAAATTACGGAATTACTGAATACATACATTATTATGAATAACAAGTATAAAAAATAGCGCTAAGTGCGGCGCCGGCGCCAGCGGTGCGACGGCAAGGATAAGCGCACGAGAGCTCTTTGCTAGACACCAACACTTACAAACAAGCGAAAGTTAACTTAAACACTGCGATTTAAAGTTTAAATTAACCAACGTAGTGTTTTATATACGCTGTTCTATACATTGGAAGTGTTTGAATGCGCTCATGCGACCGTAGCGACGGGCTATTACGATGCTTCGAAATTGTTTCCAACTTACAAATATACACTCTAGCGAATGGTTATAACGTCCCAATCTTTCTATCATAGTATCCCTATCTGACTTTGTGCGTGCGAGCAAGACGCACTAGGCGAAAAAATGCAAACGCAACGATCCCGTTCGTTTTGACACGTTACACGCGGTTGGCGCAGTGATAAATATCTCGTTTCGGACAAATGCCTTGGTACATAGATCTCATTTGAATACCGCTCCGGGTCATAATGCGGAAAAGCCGCTACTCTGATGCATAATGTGTGTGAGAACAATGACAAACGCCCGGTACCCGTGAACAAACCACTCGACCGTAAGCTGTATGAATAAGACGGCAAGCACTTAAAGGGCTTTTACATATTTTAATAAAGCAAACAGTGACTATTTGATTGTCTGAGACCGTACACGCAACGTTGGACTCACGGGCCGTCGTACGATTTGGTAAGCGCTAAGCGCTGAGATATTTATAACGCTAGCAGGTGTGTTAAAGACGTAACGCATAAATCCGTATTCGATAACAGACGTGAACCAGGCGAGCGTAAGCGATCTGGAGCTAACACTACGTAACACGCCAACCATACTCGTATATTACATCAAACGAACAATGTTAAAGAAACAGAAATCTTCTATACACAAAACAAATAAGCGAACTTATCCAAACAGAGCCCACGTCCCTAATCCCGAATGTGCTCGAGCTCTCGAGTGGCGTGTTTTATTATCTCGCTCGTCTCCTATCTTTGGATGTCCCGGACCGACAAAAACTACAAAACCTTATCATGCTACACGAACATCGACTTAAGCCGGCACTATTTATACTCGTTCGTCGATGCTTTTAGCCATATCGGCGTCGCAGTGTGATTTATAGCTGCTTCAGGTCGATTCGGAGATCGCCGGAAGTCGCTGAGTGAACGGAGACCTATGAGTGCATCCCATAGGTAACTTAATATTAAAAGGAAGGGGATAACGTTATTGAGAAACTATTTCAGATTGAAGTGTCGGGGTTAATATAAGTAGAGGGCGTTTGAAATTAAGGAAGATAAATCGAGCCTTAAAAGATTTATTTTAGGTAACCAAGAAAAGAAAACTTTGTCAACTGAGGTTCTAAAAACATTTAAGTGTCTTCGAGCGAATTATTTAAATTATTTTATTAAAAACAATCTGGTACCCGGCGCGTTGCTGCCACAGAAAAAATAATTGACGTAATATCGTTTTAAATTTGGAAGAGTTATACTGTTTAATTAGGAATACTATACGCGCGCCACCTATTCAATAAGTCAATTGTACTATGCCTATAACCTACGCGCAAGTGCAAGCAATAAGTTGACAAAGTTTTAGCGCAATCTGATGAACGGTATGGCAGCGCATAAGATACGAACAAACTAAAAATTTTTTTTTTATATGTTAGATAAATTAAAGAATAAATATGAATAACGATGTCGTCAACTAGTAAATAGAATACAGCGTTCTTGAAAGGGTAAACAAAACCTATTCGGTATTTCAAGTGGCATTACGGAGTGGCATGAAGTGCCGTCGTCAGGTAGGTGATGACTCAGCTACAAACAATCAGACTGAACAAAATGTTTTCTTAAAATAAACATCAAATCGATCAGTTTCGAAGTTAATGTACGGATAAAACAAATAAATCAACTAGATTTATTTTAAAATTGAAAGAAGTTAAGATTATAGTTGAATTTAGTGGCAAAAAAGGAGAAATCCATTAGTGACCGAATGGACGCTGAGTAATTAGCGACATTCCCTGTGCTCGAAACAATCTAAAACGAGAATGCCAGGTAAATTTTTTGTTCTAGTTTGCGGCGATGCAAAAAATCGGCGTTCCCTATTTGGCAATTGCAGGTAGAGCATACCTGTGCGGAGTTGAGAACAAAGGGGGCTCCTAGAGGCGTCGACCGTTAATGGATATGAAGTGGCGTGGGCGACTAAGTCAATCAGGCCATCCGCCGACGCCATTCCCAGAATGTCGCCGACAAATGGCCTGGATCCGATAAGAACACAAGGCGGGACTGTCCGCTCGTCCTTTTTGTCCTTACCCCGGTCAGCCTTTACCGTTTTTGATAACGGAACCTTTACTTAATTGAGTTTCTCTGTTACGGGTCCACTTTATCTCCGAATCGCATTAGAGGTCTGGCGACAGCGAAGCGACTTTATCGTGCACAATTAACAGCAGTTCGCCTAATCTCCGGGACAACAATAAATTTTTTATTGGAGGTGGAAAGCTCTTCGGGTGGAATATAGAGCATGATAAGAAGGAATTTGTTTTTAAGCGCGGGACATAAGTTATCTCTTTTTATATTTATGGTGTAAGAGGATGTAATAATTTTTTCCTTCAAATACCAAGTTCACCTGCACGAGGCACACTTTGCTTATTATCAAACGAAATAAGAAAAAAAAAACAGAAAGGTTCTGGCAATCGAAAATGTATATCTATTCAAAAGTACTTAACCCAAATCCCACAGATTTAATGGGGAGCAGCGTTGGTCCGACGGTATCAGTGTGTTGGTGAGTGCAGTATCGCGGTGTGTAGTAATGAGTACGAAACAGCGTGGTGAGTACTTAGGGGTCATTCATTAATTACATAAAGGACCCGAGGGGGAGGGGGTTAAAAAATCTCTACATGCCCTTATCGTGAAGGGGGGGTAAAACCCATTCTTACGTAATATTTTGTTAGTCGAAATTTAATATTAGAAATCTAGTTCCATTTCGGATGCCGAATGGTTTTTCTTCATTCTATAATGCGCACTTCAAATTATATCTTAATTTATAATTTTTTATTGTTTATTTCATTATCTGTTAAAAATAAAAATCTTTCATTTACGTCTAACTGTGAGTTTTAGTGTAACTGATCCTTTTCTAAAAACTTTTTATTATTCTGAAAAAAAGTTAGAATCTATGTACCCTTACATGGGGGTAAGGAGGGACAAAAATCGTCAAAATCATCCTTACGTAATGAATAAATGGCCTTATAGGTAACGCTTAAGGACTAAAAGTAATGCACTTTTGTATATACCTATATTTAGCAGTGAGTAAAAAGGGCTAAGGCTAAAAAGGTAGAGAAGAATGCACATTTAATCCGCCCATTTTAGATATGCTGAAAGCAAAATAATTTTTTGTTTTATTTTTTAACCACTAAAAGTCAACATCATCATGCATAACTTACTGAAACCTAGAATAATTCGTATAATGCCATTTGAATTTGAAATCCATGTAATCGCATATAAAAAGCGAGAGAGAACACCAGCCTATGGCTGCAACAATATAAATAAACAAGGTGACTAATGCAATGTGCACTGCGTTGTGGTTTTACATCACGAGCATAATAAATCCCGCAGGAAATACAAACACGATTGCAGCATGCAGCGGTGCTGCGAAAGTAAAAAGTACCACAGGCTTATTGGCTAACTTCGTTGACATCAAAATCGTTGTTAATTTTAGTACATTGCACCGTATGCTAACAGTTTTTTAAAAGAGTTACCACGTATACGACGCAATGTATTTATTACAAGGTGACTATCATTTTGAAGTCCACAAAGTCAGCGAATAGGCCTGCAGTGCGGTGGTAAGCGCTATCGGGACTTCGGTGTAATTGGTACGACTATCGATGGACCAGCATCCGCTGAATAATTGATAAAATAAACCGAACGCATTTGAATACCATCGTAGGGTTACCAACAGATCTTTCCGGAAATTGGAGACAAATGCAGTTGCAGTCCCCCTAAGTCACATCCCTTTATATGGGATTGAACGACGGGACGTAATCCCTAAATTTGTCGACTCGACCGGGAAAGTCTACACTCCCACAGAATATCAGCGTATTATTGCTGTGTTTTATACTATAATAATTAACGAGACGTGAAGAACTTTTTTGCTGCAAGTAAGGAGAGACCGAGGTGAGAAGCTATTTGCATCTGGGTATTTTTTAATAGAAAATGGGTGACAAATGAGCACACAGCCCACCTGCTGGTAAGTGTTTGCTGTGACCCATAGACATGAACATATATTCTCGATTAAGAATCAAAATGCAGATGCGTATCAACCCATAAGACTAAATAAATGGTGTTTATATGTGTGTGGTTCACAGCATTCATCTGCTTAATTGTTAGTTCGGTGGACTCTCCGTCTAAATTACAAAAGCTTGGTGACCCTAAACTAGGGTAGCAATGGAGGCGTTTGCAAGCTATAAAAGTCAGATAACATTATTCTGAGTCAGAAAAGCTCGCGTGTGCTTTTGCCGCGTGAATCACATCCTTTATGTACGGACATCGAGATGCTTGCTCTATATTTATTTTTTTACTCTTAATAACAAGAAAACTAAATACTGTAGTCAGGTTGTTTTGAAGAATTAATTTGTTTTACCAGATTTCCTGTGCAGTGGCGGCGTAATAGAATTCACCAGCCCATATCATCCCGTGGGTGTCGTAAAAGGCGACAACGGGTAATGAAATAGCAGCTTCGTCCTGATAATAACTTAAAAATAATAAGAAATGCGTTAGCATCGCTCGCCTGCCAAGTGTCGCAAACTGGGCCACTGCTGCGCAGGACTATCACTGCTGCTGCAGTCGCTCCTTAACCTACCTGTCACTGATGTCTCTTAATATGTTTTTTCATATTTTAAACAAATTTAACAGAAGTCATTGTTATTTTAATATTATTCAAAATTTTCCTAACCCACTGGGCAAATCTAGGTTTGCTACTTCTTCGGACATTATCCGTAACGTATACATAATACATATCAACATTATAGGCATCCAGCTAGATTTATATTTCAAAAAGACAACATATTCGCAGCACACTATTATGTCTAACCAGAATCGTCGATACATATTGATGTCCTCTAGAACGAATTCCGGTCACGGCGACCAGTGTCAACGGAGAATAGCCATCTGAGCAGGACAGGATATAGTGCACGAGTGTATACGCAAGCACAGGCGTACTCTCATAGTCCGATGGGACGGTTATCCGACACGACCGGAGAGAGATCAGGCGCAGGACCAACGACTTTACGCCCTTTCCGAAGCACGGGGTTGAAACATCACCAACATCCTGATTCCGGGCTGCTACTGAGAATTTCTTGACAGAAAAACGAAACAACTGATATTGGCCCGACCCAGGATTCGAACCCAGCACCTCATGATCAGCAAACGCGTTTGCGACCACTAAACCAACGAGACAGTCAGTATCATTAAATATATACAAACTATCTCTTGTTAAACGTACAAAATATAAAAGGTCAATTTTGTTAGGGTAAGTGTTAGTCATCTTCGGACGTATATTAATGGAGGCTGTCATATGTACGTAAAAGCATCTTTAGTTTATCATATTTCTTGTTAAACGAAGATTCAACTATCGACGATAAGGTTAATAGCAGTTAAATAAATATAAATGAGTATTTTGTCAAAGAAGAGTGGTTATTAATTATTTATACATTTTGATTTTGTCTTTAATCTTAACATGAGAATACATCGAACTTTTACTATAATTTAAAATCAAAAATGTGTGTATATATATATATTGAAGTCGGTTGTACAACTAATATAATATATACATATATTATTAAGGATAACTCAAAAACTATTGGTCAGACCTTGATCAAATTAGAAGACTACATGAGAAGCACCAGCTTTCAATTAAAAAAAGAAGTATCGAAATCGGTCCACGTAGAACAAAGTTATGAGGTAACACATAAAAAAACATACGGGCGAATTGAGTACCTCCTCCTTTTTGAAGTCGGTAGAATAATAAAATTATATCCGCTTAACAGCTTCAGAAGTCGGTGCTAAGACATAGTGTATTACAAGTATGAAAACTCAGACTTCAGAAGTATGTGTAATTCATTTTCTTTGATGTCGGATGTTTCCTTTTATTAAAAGTTTGAACTTTTGACTGGACTACGGAATATACTACGCTCAAGGTAAACTAGAATGTCGTTCAAATAATTACAGCTCAGCTTCATCCCCTATTTTCCCAATTCCCAAGTTCACAATTGAAGATATCGCATAACATACATTATACGAAAATACAGTCAAATTGAGAACCTCTCTTTTATATCGGTTAAAAAGTTTTTACTGAGAAATTGCCTCGAGTTTGGTATTGTGTAACTAGTTGTTGGGAACATTTGTATTTTCTTACAGATGGCGGAATAACAAGCACATTGATAACAACACAGTTACGTCAAACTAACAATAAAAATAGATTTAGGTATCTACGGGCCACAGAATACAATTATTAGTTGGACTGGGTGCTAGTTTGTACCTTGAATGTAAATCTTAAAATGAGTAACACACACAGATCATCGAAGGATTTCTTTTATTACTTTCTAATCGATAAATAATCAGTTGGACAATTCAAACTGTCTTTTGTTTGTCGTGCTTATTTCTTAATTTTCAGAATCTATATATCTTCTATGCATATAATAAATCTGTAGAAAAATTGTGTGTTCACGATTCACGCAAAAACTACCGAGCGAATTTCCATTAAATTTTGTATATAGACAGTAAACGACCGTGTATAACATATAGGCAACTTTTTATCAGCTTTCGGAAGAGTGAAAAACGGTTATGTTTTTCCTTTTTTTTAGTTTATTGTCATTGTGGCTGCTGATGGTTCTATTAGTCCTAAAGAGGATTTAGCTATACGTATAATAAATCTATAGAAAAGAGTGAATGTGAAAATGAAACTCATCGCGCCACCAGTAAGGGCAGAATAACGTCTGCCGGGCCAGCTAGTATTGTATAATATTGAGACTAACAAAAAGTATGAACAATATAAGTATAAGGCTGTGATTCACGATCAACCGTCGGATTTGAATCTCTCTCGGTCTGCATGTCTCTGCATAATACACTTCAATAGCAAGCTGCGTTTCTCCCCATTGAAGGTATTTTTATTTTTTATATATTCCATCTGGCTATTAGAACACATACTATCAAACTATCATCTTTTGAAAGCCATGACATTTTAACCTCCAACGACAAAGAGGGGTGTTATATGTTTAATGTGTGTATCTGTATAATCTGTATGTCTGTCTGTGGCATCATAGCTCCCAAACGAATGATCCGATTTAGATTTAGTTTTTTTTTGTTTAAAAGGTGATTTGATCGAGAGTGTTCTTAGCTATGATTCAAGAAAATCTTTTCAGCCGTTTAAAGATCATCAGCTCTTTTTGTTTCGGGTTTTTTTTTTAATTTCTAATTTATTTCATTTATACCTACTTAGGAAAGAAAAATGTGCTATAAATAATATAAGGCTTATTTAACCCTACACAAGGCCTAAGGATGGTTATTGTAAATACTAGTGAAGATATAATCAGATTCAGTCGTTGGCTTCTGGCCCGTGACCCGTGGCCGTTGGCTTTACCAGGCAGAGGGCGCCGCGAACTTCGCTTGTGCAATCAAGATAAAATAGAAAATAACTATCGATAGAATTGTTTTCTGTGCTTTGAATGCTGTCTCATCTATTCGTATAAGGTACTATTTACTATTGGTCTATAAAAATTTGACAATTCTTCCATTTGTTATATTCTTGTATAGTTGTGGCTGGGTGTTAGCTAGCGTACATTATGAAATATATTTTTTTATACAATAAGGGTAACAAATGAGCACACAGTCCATCTGATTGTACGTGAATATGACCCATAGACAATCCACATCTATCCTCGATTAAGAATCTAAATGGGGACGCGGTGTAATCTTTCCATGACTGACTAAGATGGAATGCCTTTTTTTCAAGGGACTCCAGTTCTCTATACTCACCATACGAAACACAGCAGCATGAAGCCGCTATTTTACGCTGGTATTGTGAGAGTGTGTTCCTTCACGGTCTAGCCAACCAATTCGTGCGACAACTGCAATATAGCTATAACTTGGCACTACTACGCACAAATAAGAATTATGAAGATATGTAATTGAAAATGGTAATAAACTCGAGACTGGATTATAAAATAATTAATAATTAGCATACGACATGTCCACTTGACATACCTATCGGCTATTTTTAACAAATATTAATTCAAAACGACGCCCCGTGTATTGGAATTAATCGCCATCTTAATTAAAGTGAGAACGCGTCGCCGCTCGCGACGGGAATATTTATGTTCATAACTGTCGACGACGTTTAGACAGCCATTTCTATTATTTGCGATTTATTATAACGTACTCTATTGCAACTATGCTATAAATTATTATAGGGGTGTCGACTTTCTATAAGCCGTTGGTTATTTCTTAATAGACGGACGGGCGGCCTTTCTTCACTATGAGGCGAGAGGAGCGAGTGCCCTTAAATAAAACAATAAATACCTATTTACCTGCAGAAGCAGTCAGAAGGCAGTGGCCTGTGTTGTTAGTATTTGTGTTGATCTTTATATGACCTCAGTTTTCTTTAATTTTTCACGGACAGTTTTTTTCAAATTATTTTTAAATCACTAAGCATTCCAATTTTAAATCAACAATGTCGGCAAAGATGGCTACATTAATTAAACTCAATTTATGGCTACTATGCTTTACGGGTTGAAGATATTGAGGTAGATAATAATTACAGGTTTAACTTAAAAAGGGGATTTTAAATAGAAAAATATTTATAAAAAGAAAGTTTTAGAATCTAGGACAAAACTGCGGGCCCACACGGCTTTTGTTCGTAACCTTTTCATTTACCACTAATCGTCGAAGTAACTGGACTTTCAGCGCTCGCAACCGCTTTAAATAACTAGGATGTGTTTTATTTCAAATTTCATTAAAACACTACTCGGGTACTCGGACAGTAATTTCACAATTCTTATTTTTAGCTATTATTATAAGCCAGTGTCAATGCTTGACTATAGTTAGCGCTCCCGAGGCCTACGCACACTAACACAATGTGTATGTGCACGGCTAACAACAACCAAAGTCAAAACTTCATCGTGAAATAGAATAACTATACTATACTATCTGATTGTAAGTGGTAACTTAGCCGAAGTAGGTCATTGGCTTTACAAAAGCATAAATTGGAGTTGTCGGACTACTCTCTCCAGAATTCGTTCTACTTCTATATGTAGAATAACATAGTTTTACTACTGGAACAAGTGACAGACATGCAAGTGGTAGTAGATTGGCTACTCATTTATTTTTCTATATTGATCTATTTTTTACGTGGTAGACCCATGCTGCAGCTATATCAGTAGTATAGTTGTAGCACGAATGGGTCGGCTCGACCGGGGAAGGACCACGCTCTCACAGAATACCAGCGTAAAATAGCAGCTTAACGCTGCTGTGTTTCGTATGGTGAGTGTAAAGAACAGGAGACCCTTTTACTGGAAAAGAGGCATTCTATCTTAGTCCTCACGGGTAACAACGCATCTACATTTTGATTCGTAGTTGAGGATGGATGTAGATGTCTATGGGCCACAGCATCTACTTAACATCAGGTAAACTGTGTGCTCGTTTCTCACCCTTATCCTATATTAAAAAAAATTGTTGCTCAAATCTAAGGAGTCTTTACACCGCAATACACAATATTACTAGTCGTATATCGTGGTAAGTAAGGTAACAAACATTCCTACATTACACGTCCCAACGCTGGGCACAAATACTGATAATGTTATAATGATAATTATTAATTTAGTTAGAATTAAGATATCATTATATTTATAATCACTTAAAAAAATATCTTAAAGATTGGAAATTTCTATCAAAAATTCTGAGAAAAATTATGTTCATTTTTTCATCGAAATAAATTATAATACGAAATTCATATTTCATTCGTAGCAACATATTGGTAAATAAAAAAGGCTTCTTTTTCTTACCTCCATATGACCTAGTTATCGCTGTACAACAGTGTTAAAGCGGTTAGCTAATCCTCCGATGCGTATAAACTTAACAAGAGAAAAGCAATATAAAATGAAAAAATATCTAGATGTTTAATGGAGATAAACTTTATTAAGAAAAATCAAAATTCCACTATTTTTTTGTTGTGTAACCATATTATAAATTATGTAATTTTATTATAATTATATTATTTCATCATCCTATTTGACTATAAATTGTTTATATTTAGCTAAAATTAGCTCGTCCACGGTGCAATCCGTGGTAACAATTAATTAAGACAACAATTAGAATAGAAATATTGTAACATAAGAAATAATGTAATATGTCTTGTTAGTTATCCTTAATAAAAATAAAGAAAAACTTAAATTCATCGCCTAAATTATATTGAAATATACGGTTTACGTTTATTGTAAAGCTAAATAAATTATAAAGTAATATTAGTTAACCATCTCAGAGTCAGAAAATTAGCGCGTGTACAAAATGCAATTCATTTGCGCTTTGATGTATTGACTCGCTCAGTGCTATAAATCTAAAAATAGAACCGTGACCAGTACATTAGTAGACTCCTAATAAGTTGCAGCTTCAAGTCCTACATCTGTTTTTAGGTCGTTGCTAAGTGATTCCTCTCAATTGCACCGAAACATCTGCTTTCTTTTGAAGTGCTCTTTTTTTACGCACCACTCGAGTTGTTTTAACCTGAATCTGAACTATTATTATTGATACATCAATATCTTCTTACAATTAAATAATTTTAGTTGTTTAAATAATTATAACTTTTAATAAAAAGTAAAAACTAACTTCAAATTGCTGAAAAATAAGTTATTTATTTGCTACCCTTAGGGGTGGAATTTTATTTCCAAATGTATATGTGACCACCCTCGAAGTATAACCTATGTAATAAAAAAAAATCATCAAAATTTTTTCACAATCTGCGAAGATATCGCGTAACATACATATAAAAAAAGCATATACTCAAATTGAGAACCTCTTCCTTTTTGAAGTCGATAAAAATTAAATGATGCTGACGCTAAAAGTTAAAATTTGAGATCAAGCAATACATACATACAAACATACATAACATAAACTCTCACGCTTGTTACCGAGAGGGTGGGCAAAGACTACGATCTTCCATTTGGCACGATCATGTGAGAAGTGTGCTTCTCTTGCTTCTTTCAGATCCTTATATCTACGTTTGGATTGCGTTGTTCTGGCGTTCTGTATTGGTTTAACTTGGCCCATCTTCATTGTATCACCAACTTAGCCGACAAACTTACATTATGGCGTCCCTTGTCGACTGCCACTGCAGCATAAATTTGCTATCTCACTCTTTCCTCTTTTATTCTTCCTGTGTCCGAATTAAGCAATAATAGTTGTTAAAAATTAAGGTACTGCCAAAGTGGAATTGCTAATGGTTGCTTAAACCTCTATTTGTAGGTACTGTCAATACTTATAACATTTTTACGGTCCGTAATCTTACAAGCGGAACCTTAGAACTTTGTTCTGACCACTATCTATGAATGTGTCACCGTAACATAACTTTAGTTTTTACCGAATTAGATACAAATTTTGGTGTATTTTTACTCAGTTTATACGAGAAATGTACAAACAAAATATTGATGTTTTCCCCTACATGTAAAAGGGATGCAGTAATTTTTTCGACTTTCCATTGTAAGTAAGACAACATTAGAAAAAAATTCCAGGCACCACAGCAGCAAAAGTAAGTTGTCAAAATGTAAAATTTCAAAATATAATATTTGTTGCATACTAAGTTGAAATAACACTGATGTTATAAAATTAAACTGTTATTATGAAAATAATCAATCATCCGAGTTCGAATCTTAACTATTTTTTTCTGTTTTTCATTAACTTGAATGTTTAAAAACTACTTCGCAAAAATATGTAGTCGTTTGACAATCAACTAAATTAACCTTTAATAATGATAAACGTTTTAAAAAAAAAAGAGTAGTAGTGATACTTTAACTTCATAATAAATAAATTTAACAAGTTAAAAAAGTCACAGCCTATATACGTCCCACTGATGCGCACAGGCCTCCTCTTATTTTTGAGAGGGTTTTATGGCAAGGAAATGCCCGCCGCGCTGCCCCAATGCGTGTTGGCGAACTTCACATGTCGTCGAAATATTTTTTCCTCCTATTAGGTTTTCTCACAATGTTTTCCTTCACCACCGAGCACAGCAATTAACAATTTCATTGGTGCCGGCGGGGATAGAACTCGGGTTGCTCGCGTACTGTGAAATTTACAGGGAGCGCTTAGCCCCTGAGCTACTACGTTTAATTTTAAACTATTTTAGATTTATTATTTTACTGATTTACATCGACCTGCAGGAAGTCAATGGATGCAGGTGGCTCGGGACCGTGCTTTGTGGCATTCCGTGGGGGAGGCCTATGTTCAGCAGTGGACTTGTGAAGGGCTGTAATGATGATGACTGATTTATATCAGAGTTCATGAATCTTATTAAAATACATAACACACCAATAAATATGTTACAAGCAAAAATAATATCTAAACAATAGTTAGAAGAACTTATTTTGTTTTGTTTTGATCGTAATCTCTGAGAACATAGACAAGCCACCCGCCAATGCACAGGACGTTATTTTAACCTTTATTAATTAAGTACGTAGGAATTAATTTTGCATGCATATCGCGTAATGTCTGTCTACTTATACGGGTGTGTTTGCCAAGTGTCGTCTACATATTTACACATGGATGCCCCAGGAGTTGCAAACTCAAAGGGGCCGGTCATTAAACATTTATCTTGCAAACATAAGAACTATTTTATACCTCATGACTACATAATCTCCCATGGAGAATTAGAAATTTTGCCATCTCGTGCAACAAATCTTAAGAAAGGCGATGTAATTACTATAGACTTATAGCGGGAAAGTCATATCTTATTTAGGAGCAGACGGTAGATAGCATGATGATATTTATTATGTGCGTAGGTAATGGGGATAAACGACGATACAGACCACCTAATGGTAAGCGTTAGTTACTATGACACATAGAGAACAATATCCATTCTCAAAGAAGATTCAACCAGTGGAATATAATACAATACCGCATTTCTACAGATTTGTTGCAATTAAATGGATGTTTTTAACAACAAATTTTACCATAAGTTTCCAACCTTTAAATTACGATAGCACTACGCGCCACTTAAATTCTGTATTCTGTGTATAAGGTCCGTCTCAGTTTATTTTATAAACAGTCCTCATAAACATTCCTTCTTTACAACGCGAATGTATTAATTTTATTGGTAAATCAACAGCGCTCGACTTATCCGTTCGGATGGCAGTAATTCATAAAATACGGGTAATATCTACTTCGCCTACTTCTAGAATTGACCTAAATTAAACGACGCAATTATTTTAATAGTGATTTAATAACAGTTAATGCATGAATGTAACGTCAGATGAAAACTAAAACAGGTGATGGCATCAGAATCTTCGTGATATCTTGACGGCTCCGTGGCGCAGTTGCTTAGCAATGAGTTGCGGCGCTGAGGGCCGCGGGTTCGAATATCACACCTACAAATAATTGTTCCGGGTCTGGATGTTTGTCCTTGTGAAATTTATGTATATAAACTGCCCCAACGATACAGGAGAAAATCCTAATGTGGAGGTAACGTTTTTAAAAAAAAAAGATTAAGATTAAAGATATCAGCTCAAAATACTAAAAAAACTGCCGTTGCTGACCTGACAGCTAAGCGTGGCAGCAATTATTATTGAAATAACTAGCTAGAATAATAGTAGAAGTAGTAGGTGATTGCCCATCATTATGACAGCCCATCATCCATGTAATAGTAGAGATGATCAGCGGCGGACCGATACTAGCTGATGATGAGGAGAGAGAAAACTAAATTTAGCATAGATTACGTTAATATTTATAATGATGATACCGTCTACAATAATGATCAGTGTTGAACAGTATTAACTAAGTTTTGAACACATTTTTACTCACAAAAGATCTCACGGTATAACAAAACCTAGGAGTTAATTATTATTGTATGTCCGCAGCCGCACTACGTCGTAAAAAGGCCTTAAAATATTTCGGAGTGCAATAAAATTCTTAAGCAACAGTTGCCTTTAAGTGTTGAATAATTAATGCGGATCGCAGACGGCGATATGCTGCGCCTGCGCTATAGTTACGGTAACCACACTAAGTTAAGAAAAATCTCGCAAACAACTCTATTATTTAGCATGAAAAATCACGATTTTAGACGATAAAAATATATCTTACCAATTTTTGACTTGAAATTAATTTTATTTATTACATTTATGTCAACACAAATAATAAATTAATTTAAATTATTTTTATTACATTACAATAGAAAATATATTTTTAAAATTAAATAAAGATAATATTATAATATATTATGTAACTAAAAGCCGACTACATACTTTTTCTTTGGTATTGGACTCGTATAGTTGTATTTTTGCCAGTGTCAAGTGATAACAAATTAGCCCTTATAATATGTAATTTGTTTAAAATATCTTAACAATATGTTGAAGCGTCACAGTGCGAAGTTTTTGGGAAATAATGATCGGCAGCTTGAGGCAGCGTAATAACTTGAGCTCAGATCACCATCGGAGCACTAGTTTCATCGTCTCCACTTATAGCTCTCATGCGGTGACTTTTAATACACAAAATCGCACTATTTTTGTGTATTTTCCCGCCTACGATATACAAACTGGCCTACATAATATTTTAATATTGCAATTTTTATTTATTAAAGCTTTATCTATTTTTAATCTAATCCGTGTGGCAATTCTAGCCTGCCAGTGGCGCCTCGCCTCCGTAACGCCGGCCACTGCGCGAGCACAGATATACAAACATTGTGTGGGTGTCTTGAACAAGCGTCTTTTGTGCGAAAATTTAATAGATGAAAATATTCACGATTGTTAAAGAATATTTAAAATAGAAATTATTTGCAAATATTATGACATCTTTTACATTCTTGAAATGTTAATTTTATACCACCGAAATATTAATTATTGCATTATAATATTTTTACGATATACTTAATCTTTTTCGTATAATAATATTTTTTTTATAGGATAAGGGTGACAAGCGAGCACACAGTCTACCTGATGGTATGTGGTTGCTGTGGTCCATAGACATCTACATCTCCATCCTTCATCCATCCTCGTTTGCGAATCAAAATGCAGATGCGTTGTCAGTCGTGAAGATGCCGTTTTAAAGTAAAAAGGGTCTCCGGTTCTCTACACTCACCATACGAAACATAGCAGCATTAAGCTGCTATTTTACGCTGGTATTCTGTGAGAGCGTGGTCCTTCCCCGGTCGAGTCGACCCGTTCGTGCTACAACTATACAACTAATATAGCTGCAACATGGCTCTACCACGTTTCAACAATATCATACATAAAAAAAGAGTTTTTGGCGGGAATTTACCGCCGGCGGATTTTTGCTGCTCCTGTATCAATGTTTAAATAATGGTTCGTAGTGGATTTTGATACAAGTGATAATTGATAAAAGTGGTGCGATTTTGTGAAGAAAATGTCTGCGCATGTGAACTATAAGTGGAAACGATGAATCAAGTGTTCCGATAGTGATGTGAACCTCAAGATAATGTGTCAGCTTAGGTGCCTTGAGATACTTTCGTCTACAATAAAGAATAACATAAAACGAACTTGTTTGGTCATCTGAAGCCAAACTAGGAAATTCATTATTCGATTGAAATAATAAGAAATAATGTGCTTTATTATGGTCCCATAAGAACCAATGCTATAGCGTATAATTTGAAATACCCAATGAATACCTTATAGAGTTTTTCAACATTAATGTTAGGTAAAAGGGCTTTCCACCTCAACACATGGAAACCGCTCGATGCTCATGCAGGTGACTAATTACACTAGGTACATGTTTTACAGAAACATGAACCGGATCGAGTTAATTCGTCGATCACTCAATATACACAAGTTGCCAAATAAAGCGCACCTGCGTTCTTGTAGCACATGAACCAGTTGCCATTGAACTCTCTGATATTTAACTTTTTTTAGAACACGAAGTTCTTGTATTATGGTTCATTGGGTTACTCTGGTAATACTGGAATTTGCTTACAGTAAATATAAGCAACTTTAGACATTTTCAAAATTAATTAATTGTAGAAAAGATTTGGCATATTGCGATATTCGTCACGCTTGACAGGTGGATTGGATATAGGAGTACCAGACGCCTCGGACCTTCGATGCTGCTCCCCGTCGCTGTTATGTGTTCTACATCTGAGGTGAACGGACCATGGGATCTTTCTGGCATTTTTAGGGTTCCGTAGTTACACAACAAGGAACCCTTATAGTTTTGCCATGTCCGTCCGCGGTTTTGCTCAGAGACCCAAAATAAAATCTTAAAAAACATTTTATTTTGGGTACTTCCCATACAAGTAATTAGAGTATCGATGGATAGGTTTTTCTTTTAGATTCAGGGGTCCGTTTGTATTTAGCTTTAAATTGGTATTTTTCATTAGAGTCATGTGTCCCCCCAGACCAACTAAACCGCTGTATATGGAAATGCGAAAAGTATGTACACAATAGTACTATAAATAATGAAGTTAAAAGAAGTAGAAATAAGAGGTTAACAAGTAATAAAATGCATTTAGATTAGTAAAAATTTCGTTACAACTCTAAAACTAGCTGCATTATAACTTTATTGTAAACTGTTAAAAATAAACATTTTATAAAGAAAACGACTTATATGCATTACTACTATTAGCTTTACTTTGTCATTTGCGATATAGATAGGGTTAATATAGATTTTCAAAATCAAAAAGTTTTTTTAATCTTTTTTGATTACCACTCCCTATAAGCCTGATTTGAAAATAAGTCCTTCAGTTACAATCTTCCCATGTGGACCCATTTTTAGTCGATATAGCGGTCAAATTTACTTACTTATTATGTTTATGCTCATTATTAAGAATGCCCACGTATTGTGACGGGCAACTACAGAACCCTACCTCTACATTGTGCGTGACCCGACACGCAGCTATGGCGTGGTCGCGGAGCAGGAAGAATTTCAAATTATTGCAATTCATACAAATGTGAACTTTAATAACTTAAGAATAGACTCGGTTTTCGAATCACAAATACTGTTCAAAAGGTCCTAAAACTATTTTAATTGCAATAGAAATAAAACTTTTCATGATGGGAAGTAAGTTTAAAATGCAAAGAAATAAAAAAAAATCCACGTGTCGCCACAAACGTAATTCGCCCGGAAAACATCTTACTGATTTTTTTTACATAACTGTTTATTTTAATATTTTTGTTTACATATTCGTTTCCGAAAAGAAAGTTACATAATCCCTTTCGGGTTGGTGAGCTGAGTTCGTAGCTCATGCATTCTTAGGACATAATATGACATCACGTCGAATTATTTGGTAAGCTACTCTGGCTAAGAGTGTGGGGCACACTCATACTTCTCATAAAGTAATTTTTTAAAGTTATTTGAACTTGTTTGGGTTTTTTGGTTCAGCCGTTTCGGAGATTAGCCGGAACAAACAGACAGACGGACAGACAAACATTTTAAAAATTGTGTTTTGTTTATAAGTACCGTATATACTTTCATATGTATTTAGTAAAAAGCTGTTATTTTGACATTACAAACAGACACTTCAATTTTATTTATTTGTATAGATATATAAACAATTCATATTTGGGCTGTATTCTGATACAATGGCAAATTTTTATTTTGTCAAATATATTGAGAACATTACAGTTTTTAAACAAATTATGGTAGTTATCTTTGTATCGATATTTAATTTTTAGTGGTACAATCGGTTTAAATTGTTATTAACTTATCGATTGATAATTTTACACATTATATAACAAAAGTATTTCTCCACTACCTAATGTACCAGTGAACTAGCTTGGTAAGCGTATTATGATGTATGACAGCCTATGGAAGTCCACTTTAGAACATAGATTGGTCTCCACTATAGATTGCTTCTTAGGGGAGACCGTGAAGTGTGGGTGTCGTAAGAGGCGACAGAGGAAATCCGAATATGACCTTGAACGTGACATGTCCGACGTTTGATTTTGAACTTGAAACAGCAACTCAAAATAATAAAAACTGCAGTTGCCAACCCGCCTGCCAAGCGTGGCAACTAGAGTCCCCCCTATGACGTATGTACCTGCCATGAATATAATAGTAAAGTTATAGCCTATATAAGGCCCGTTGCTGGATACAAGCTTCCTAGCTCATTTCTGAGGATGTTTTGGAACACTAAGTCCGCAACGCCGGTCCAGTACGTGTTGACGAACATCACACGTCCTCGAAGTATTTTCTTTTTCTTTTTCACACATGCAAGTTTTCCGAAGATGTTATTCTTCACCGCCAGTCATACGGTGTATCGGCATCAACTTACGTCTTACAAAGAAATGAGCAGACTTATCAGGTATTTTACTACATACGATCTCTTAAAATCTCTCGTTGGTGTCAAAGTTCAGCTCATATATGTATTCTCTTATAAATAAAAATTGAACTGAAAAATTAAAGTTAGGAGTTTTTTTCCCTACAGAGACCAGCACCTTTGTGGGAAGAGGGCAATGTTGTTTTGCCGTTCTGCTATTTGATACAGAAGAAGTAAGAAGTTAGGTAACATCACATTAATGGTCGGAAATAACGTTCAATTGCGGTGAATAATTGAGCAACATGGCGGACCACCCACGTTTGGGAACTGAAGTGTTAAACCACCGAGACACGAACGTCAATTTGAAACTACTTCCTTGCAAGCGAATCAAGAATTGTCCGACAACGATAAATCACAGGAAACTGAATATCGCAGCGTTTAATTAAAATATTAACCACTCCGTTGTTCTGCATTCTAATATGGAGGCTTATCTGTCGTTTGAATGTTTAATTATATATATTACTAAATGGTACCCGGCACGTTGCTGCCACAGAAGAAATAATTGTGGAAATATCGTTTTAAATTTGGAAGAGTTATACTGTTTAATTAGGAATGATATTACATTCATTCAAGTTGAATGATATATAACTTTCAAATTTTGCCGGTACGATACGCACCTACTGTAAATTAATTGTACTATGCCTAAACCTTCACGCAAATGCAAGCAATAATTTGACAAAGTTTTACCGCGATCTGATGAACGGAATGGCAGTGCATAAAACACGAACAAACAAATATTAATTTGTATTTATTAGATATACCTTTTTATAGAAATGCATTACCAAATACTAATATTGTTTATTCACTATAAACATTGTCATCACGACGTACTAGTCTTCCAAAGCTAGAAGGATTTGTCACTAATGCCAAATTTCTCAAGTGGACTGGAAATCGTAACACTAAAGTTCTTTACTCTTGCTCCCTGTCAGACGTCTCAGTCACGTCTGGCAACATCAAACATGGTTATATCTCTATCCGACGGATAACAAGAGACAATATGATTCCACTGCCAATTCCATCCTTATTTAATGACGAAACAAACAATTATATATTTTTACATTAAATCTTGTAAACATAATCAGACATTATTGACGTGGTAGAGCAACGCAACATCGATATTAGGTATGGTCGCAATATGAATTGGAATACCCACACTGCTGTGTTTTATGGTGAGTGTAGAGAACTGGTGACCCAACTGAGAACCAGGCATTCTATCTTAGTCCTCAGGGAGATAGATGTACAGTGTCTATGAGCCACAGCATCCACTTACCATCGGGTGGACAGAGTGCTCGTTTGTCACCATATTCTAGAAGAAAAGGCATTTGTTACGTAATGATTTTATTGTCCGAGCAATGTTGTTTTGAGGAATTAAATTTCGTCAATGAAAGAATTTTCAGAATAGGGGCAGTGCCGAAGATTTCTTACTTTAAACAAACTTTCATGATTCAAAAAACCTTATCTGTTTATAAAATTAGTAAGTGTATAATATTTACTATTTTTAACACTCCATTTGTATCGATGCAGTGGTTGATTTTAAAAAAATGGTCCAAAAACTAATTATTTAAAGTTTTAATATGATTCTTTTCCATTCCGCTCAGATGATAAGAATAATGTCCATTAACAATGTCGCATCTTAATTATTATATTTATAATCTTATCAGACAGGACAATTTGCATGAGCGTAGACATCGGCCTGACGAGCTAACAGTACAATGGCGTATCGATGCCAACTACAGCGATTGATATTCGAAGCATGTTAATCGTTTGCTTATTCTACAATCGATATTCGAAAATCGAAGACCTCAAAGCTGTGTCTGTTATAAATCACAGGACAAGTATACATTACCGCCGCCTGCTGACTCGGTAACTACACATTACCGCGCGCTCGTCTGCTTGTGTATTTTGAACGGAACCTGTTTATCTAGGAATCTAAAACCGTAAAATATAAAGAAGAATACATAACGAAACATAATGTGCATATGTAAGCCCTTAAGAGATTAAATTAAAAAACCGCAAAGCAAGTTCCTTGTTTATTTGCTAAGTGCTTGCGTAATAGAATACTGCTAAGGGAATGCACGTACATGAGAACGCAACGTATAAGTTAATCAAAAAAATATTTTATGATAGGATATAAGTATGTTTAATAGAAGAAACTAATGAGGAAATTTTCGAAGTAAGTTTCTAACTGAAAAGAAGGAGATCCAAGATTTCACCAACATATTTTTTTTTAATTCTCAAAAGATCAGTTACAAAGTCAGTAGCTTTTTAATTGAACATAATATCTCACAACACAATAACTACAATTAAAATTCCATATGTATTTTGAAATCATACATTTTATATATGTCACATATTATTAGTAACAGTCGGCCTTACTTATTATCGTTGATTATTAAGTAATAACTATCTTTTATACCTGTCTCTTTCTATGGCCCTTAAGTGAAAAGAGAGGGAGATCAACTTCATTTTTTTAAATTTGACATCGATTTTAATCAGTAACAGCCTAGATAGGTTCAAATCATTCAAAAGCATCTGGCACTGTAAATCCTTGAACACTAACTACATATGTTTTTTTAAATAATACATTTAAAAATAGACAAAATTAAACAGAATTTTGTAGTCGCTACATGCTCTATGTGGACCGAAGTTGGCGAAGGAACGAGTACGGCTGCTTAGTAGCATCGAAGTGTCAAAGTCACCTTCGACGAGTGGACAAGGCGCACGTCGCATACACATGACCTGCTTACAAAGTGCATTGCAACAAGTGAGTGACGGCAAAGATTCCATTTGCAAGGTTCCATCTGCTCATACCTTACGTTAATTCTAATGCCAGATCCAGATGTGACAAATAAATATTAACAAGCGATGCACGTTATTTGATATTCGTTTAAAATGTATCTGCATCAACAGCATCTATCTTTTTTTTACAATTCAATAATACAATAATATCGTCCTGATGAAAAACTATGTTACAACTAACTATCGACTACAAATAAATCGTCGCTAACGCCGCAAAGGGGCGAACCTCAATTTTTAAATAATTACAGGAGAGCAAGAAAACGTTTATTTTCCCCCGATTACTAGCCTTTATTCATCAGAAAATTATAAATATTAAATTTAATGGAATACTACAAATACGATTATGACATCTCTATTGACAGAGATTTTTTCGGACATTGGTACCGAGGTATACAAAATAGTACTCTGTGGTACAATACAAGATAGAATGTCTGCTAGTCAGTAACTGAGTCGCTAGGTCACGTCACTAACCGACGTTAACTGTTGGCGGATTTCTTTTTTCTGAGGAATTAGCGACGAACGTACACTTAGTCCACCTGATGGTAAGTGGAGGCTATAGCCCATATACACCTTTATCTATCCTCCATTAAGAATCAAAGTACAGATGCTTTGTCACCCCTTAAGACCAAAATGGAATGGCTCATTACTAGTCAAACGAGTCTCCGGTTCTCCGACACAACACAAGAGTTAAAACTGGGATTTACATATTCGCAGCATAACTCATTACAAAGGTATAACATTGTTGTTTATCTTAAAGACTTAATAAACAAAATTAAACTTTGATAAAAACTCATGGAATCATAATGAATACGAATGATATGTAATCATTTATGGAAGATAAAATTCTAGTATCTTTTAGTAAAATCCTTCAGCATAAAAGCAGGCAAGCAACAGCCCCGGATGTCACCAGCACATTACGTCTTAGACTTTTCTGGACAATCGAGGACTACAAAACTTGAGATGAGAATAAATATTTTACAAGCGACTGAAATTAACGAAGTAAATAATAACGATGCTCTTAATTATCTACAATTACTAATATACGGCAGCAGCGACGCGTTATGTTCATACAGCGTGACTGTCCGTGCTCGAATGACACACACCGACACCGAAGCCTGAAACCGCAGCGCTGGCGCCGCGCTTCCGTCAGCCGCCGGAAGTTAGGTGCAACTGTCGCGTAACCAGCCCCTTGTTATACAAGTATCGGCTTACACCACAATTGCTTTGTACACAGTCATGTTAACTTTTTTATGATGCTATGGTATAGTTAAAGCGAATTAAAATACATTAGCTTGTAGAGAACTAGAGATAGAGACGAGGGAGCTGGCAACAGAATACCAGCGCAAAACAGCAGCATAATGCGGTTTTGTTTTGTATGGATCTATGAAGAGAACTGTTCATTCTATCCGAGTCCTCAGGGGTAACAACGCATATCTACATTTTGATTCTTAATCGGGGACAGATATAGGTGGCGTTCACTTATCATTACGTGGACAGTGTGCTTTTTATTAACTTTGTTCTATATAAAAAAAATCATTCGCAGCATCATTAATAGAATATTAAATAATATATAATATTGAATTTGCTAATTCTTGTAGTTTGTCAATACTTGGTCGGTTTTCTTTTCAAGTTAAATGAGATTTTTATTCTTTAAGAATATACAAATAGGATGCATAATCATTACAAACACAAGAAACAACGACGTCATTCCCTGCTATACTCGTATAAATAACTTCTAATTCTTATACAATTTCTACGGAATAAAATAATTTTGACAGCTCATTAAAATATTTACAACCTTCTGTCCTATTGGGTAAAAAACTCACAACCCTGAATGTAATTTGCGATCAACAATTATGTAAAGGATATTCATATACATGTTACTTTTGACTGTAACAGTTGCTTTGAAAAAATTTAATTGATATTTCACGGCGAATTAAGCGTGAAAATTAATTACAATATTAGTGCCGGATATTTTGGGCTTAAACAAATCCTTCGGATCGCTAAAATTATGTATAACAAATTGAGTTACATCACTTTTAATAATATAAATCACGGTTAAAAGTATATTTCTAGAGAAAACACGCTATATTTTCTCTCGAAATATAAATACCCTTTCGTTTATTTTCAGACAAAGTGTGCTAACAATTACCATTCAGGATTATTTAAGTCCAAATGTGGACTAAGTAAGGTAACATAACTTGTCACTTAGACTAGTTTCCACGCTTTAGAAATGCGTTAGCAATCGCGGTACAGACGTTTCGTGTATCATTATTTGTCAAGATTTAAATAAATTTCAAATGTGTTAGTAAGCGCACACATTGTAATAAGCGCACACATTGTAATTAATTGCACACATTGTAATAAGTGCGAACAGATTCAGTTTGGAATATGTTGTAGGTAAACCGTGTAGTGGCGGTGTAGGAATGTCCACTACCCCATATCGTTCCGTGGGTGTCCTAAGGGGCGACAGAGGGACACGAACCAAAAAATGGGCAGCGTCTTCCTGATTACAACTCAAAACTATAAAAAAGATCGTTTGTTTCCTCGTGACGACACATTCAGGATGAATTGGGAAGATCTTAAGCCACCATCACACAATAATACCTATGCATTACTGCAAACAAGTCTAGTGTCCCTACGTAGCTAGATTTAAATATGTATATGTATTCCGTTAATTATAAATCTGAATTTTAAATATAGCAAACAGGAAATACGTATTTGTGTTTATAATAATAAACATACATTGTAGTTTGCAACGTGGTTACCTAAAGTAAAATAATTTAAATATTATAGCAGCTTTCACAATGTGGAAAGGTTATAGATTTTTATTAGAGTGGCCACGAAGCTAACAGTCCAGCTGTTGAGCACGGTCTCTTCTCTGACTTGGTATCCCAGATTCCGCTCCAGAGGAAAAACGACGCTGTATTTCAATAAGGTAAGGTCTTTGTCCAGCTGGGCACTTTCGGATAAACATTTTTGTGAACGCCCATGCAAACACGATTTTTGATACGTGTTATATTATGGCCATGCCGCAGCTATACTATAGTTGTAACACGAATGGGTCGGCTCGGCCGGGGTAGGAACACGCTCGCACAGAATACCAGGGAATACCAGAATACCAAAATAGCGTTTCGTATGATGAGTGTAGAGAACCAGACACCCTTTTCACTGGAAACTGGATAATGGACTATGTGCACGTTTATCACCCTTATTCTATTAAAAAAACAAGATTCATGTCCAAAAACTGCCCAAGGGATATTAACAGTTTTAGCGTGTTGCAATACTTGAAGTCATCAATCCGTTGGAGACCGTTGTTGTGTGTGAAGTGTGTGTCGTTGTTCAAAATAAATTAGCATAAAGTGCGTGAAGATAATTAACGGTGTTGTGTTCATTGGCTCATTTGAAAGTCATATTTTAGTGGCCCCAATATGGAACAAGCTTGAGTATAAGTACAATGGTTTGTTTTAAGGAGCTATGGGTCATGCCTAAAAGAACTTGTGGCCCCCGGTAGATGGCAGTATCTTGTATATCACATGCAAAATACTCAAGCAGGTAACTGAGAATAGCGTCGAAATTGCAAGACGTCAGCCAAGCGTTGAAATTATGGAAAATCCTACTACTGCGAGGACCATGGACTGTTACGAGATGATAATAACATCGATGAACAATTTTATTTTCTTCTTTTACTGATTTTAACATTTTACAGAAATTTAATTATACGGCGACAACATATTATTGTAGGTATTATAGAAAAACTACTCCGATTAAAGAAAATAAAATAAATTTATCTACTTTAATTTTAATTTATCTACTTACAACTAGTTGTTGTATAATATTATATATAACTAGCTTTTGCCCGCGACGTCGATAATTATTAAGTTAAAATTTAACGCAATAAAAACCGTAAAATTAGTTTTATTCCATGTGTGGTATTCACTTTAACCCTTTCGC
The DNA here is from genome assembly GCA_029286625.1 of Parnassius orleans. Taxonomy (NCBI): domain Eukaryota; kingdom Metazoa; phylum Arthropoda; class Insecta; order Lepidoptera; family Papilionidae; genus Parnassius; species Parnassius orleans. The sequence goes on from JAGSMP010000084.1 coordinate 773,342, forward strand.
TGTCCCGTGTACCACATAATTATAGGTCATTGCTATTGTCTTACTATTGTGTCTGAAAACCGGACAGTGAAAGTGTTAAAATACTTTGTGGGAAAGTTTTTACAAAATGCTTTGGAATAAGAGTTCATACAAAAAAATAATTTTGTAAAAATGTTCCAATACCATTTTTCTTAATAACCTACCGTTTTAATCTAAATATCCAAAAATGGTAGGTACAATGATTATGTAATGAATTATATTTTACGACAGTAAGGTATAATTCATTACATAATCATTAGTAGTTAGGGCAAAAAAAGTGTACCACTGAAACACTAAATTGCATTTTTCTCAAATTACAATCATTGTGGACTGGAACGTTTTCGCATAACTGCAACAGCTTTGTGTGCTTTCCGAGGCACGGGGGTGAGACACCGCCAACTTCCTGACACCGGGCTGCTACTGAAAATTTCTTGGCAAAAAATATCTCAAAAACTGATTCTGGCCCGACCCGTGATTCGAAACCGGGACCTCATGATCAGCTACCGCGTTTACGACCACTAGACCAACGTGGCAGTCACGGACATATAGTCTCTACAGCAAATTGCGCAGATGTATAGCCATCTCTCAGACTTATATTTATTTGCGTCATTTACGCAGTTCAGCCGCCTTTGATGCCGCCCCGGCTAAAGATACCATATGTCAGTATTGTCCTGGGCTCCTATTACGATTGCGGTCGGATTTTGAAACTGTCATGTTTTGTGTTTTAGTGTAGTGCAGCAGTAATGGTTTTAGCGAGGGAGGGGTGTAATCTGCAACGTGGATTGTTCGCGACAGTGCACAAAACCAATAACAGACTTTTTTCACGCTTGTAACTTACGTTTGCAAGAAAATGTCAGGACTTTTCTACGGAAATCGGGTTATTTGTTAGGACTTTTCAATTTTCCATCTGGTAACCCTAGCTCGTACTACTACTAGTACCGTAGTACTATTATTTATTGTGCTCCGGCTTAAAACAAGATAGTCGAGAGATGAGAGGCTGCAGGTGTCTACGGAAACGCATACATTGAATCAATTATGAGTAAGAAACAGAAAAATTTAAGCAAAAAAGCTTCTGCTCTCTCTCTCTCTTTTATATTTTGTTTTTTATAAGATCAATTTTGAACATAAATAAAAAATTACTTCTGGCAAACCTACGCACAATTTAAACAAGCGTGATAATACTGGAAACGCGATTTTTCACCGCTCGTCAGATGAAGTGGTTCGCGGAAAGCGGCCCAGTTCGTTTCCGAGAAACTATTCTTTGTTGCGCGTTGTTATGACGCATCTACAGTTATGTACCTACATGTTTGTACTTGTAATTTTTATAAAAATAGATCAGCAATCTGGCGCCGGGTCTGCGAACAATGCACTCCGAACTCAGTCTACATGTATGTAAAAACCCAAGAAGCTCTTCAAGTAATTAAATATTATAAAACTTGATTAGCACACCGGCTCAAAACATTCGCCGCACGCCCAATCTCGCCGCAATCTCTCCGTACACCATTCCTCGTTCCGTTCACTCATTCCTGCCTTTCATACTTTCTACACTACTTCCAGCGATTTTTCCGGACCGATACAACTTAGGGACCTTCAAGAAAAGAGCCTACTCTCTTTTAAAAGGCCGGCAACGCATCTGCAATTCCCCTGGTGTTGCAGTTGTTCAAGGGCGACGGTAGTCACTTACCACCAGGTGAGCCAAACGCTCGTTTGCCCCTTTCATATAAAAAAAATCTCGTTTAAACATACTTGTCACTCATTCACAACCCATATGTTGAGAAAATTGTTTTCAATCCCTAGTAACATGAATGACGAAGTGTGTTTTGACCGGATCGATTCCTTATTATGTACAATATAGGTGCGAAAGACAATTTCGTGTTATGTGGCTGAAACTACCAGATGGAATTACCAGCTGAAATAGAAAAAAAATAATTATTAGTCAGACAATTTTTTCTCCAGCTCCGCCTGTAATATTGTTGTCATGGAGGAGTACCTGAAGCAATTGAGACCTTACACAAGCCGGAAGTAGAGCTAGAACGATCATAATCGGAGTTTTTTTGCCAAGTAAATTCTTAGATATCAAAAAAGACAGCTCTTTCAGGCAGAGCTGTAGAAAAAATTGTCTTCCCCATTAGCCGGCCCATAATTGCAAAATAGCTGATAGCTAATTTTATTTATCTTTATATATCTATTTAATTCTTCTGTACGCGTGTTTGTCACTGCACTCCTCCTAAACGGCCGGACTGATTTTGATAAATTTTTTGTGTATTTTAGATGGCGCTGTTGTCGAGATCCAGAAATCACCCGGCGAATACGAAGCCGAGGCGGATCGCTAGTTAAATATAAAGAAATATTTATAAATCGCATAAATAGCTTCGAACTCAATAAAACATACCCAGAACAAGCGATTATATCACAATCTCTCCCCTTCTCTTGTCTATGAAGCATTACACGTGTAACATAATATATTATATGGAGCAACTGTGACATATGTTGCATTAAGCAGGTGGTGTTCACCATCATTATAAACCCCCTCTTTGATAATGAATCGCAATGTAGTCGTATGATTGTTGGATATCCCCCAACTTACCTTTCCCTAATCTCTACACAGAGTTATATCATTCTACACAACGTGATAGAGGTGAAAATCGGGTAAACAGTCGACCCTCTAGGATGGCGCCGTCTACAATTTTGGCGCCAGACAACTATTTAACGGAGACACCCTTCAATTCTTTTTGTAAAAGATTGGCTGCCTCGAATGCCGTACGACAACGCTTTTAACGTCTTTAATATCCCCGTTATTGTAAATGTTCATAATAATACGATACACAGGAATATAGAATAGACTGGTTGACTTTAAAAAGTAGTATTAAGTATTTTTAAATTCATTGTTTAACGAAAATATTAAGAGCTTTCCATGATGCGCTTTAATACGAGTATTGTAAATAAATAAGGAACCTACAATAAATTTAAAATATATTATTAAAATTATAAAAATTTGCTTTTTGACCTAGTTTATTATAAAATTGTAAAGTGACTGTGGATATTTTGTTGGGTACCTAAATAAAATGTGTATTTTCTGTCCATACACAAGCCTAAACATAAAAAACAAACAAAAAGTTCTTCCAAATGGTTGATCTGTTCGTATATTTAATTTTGAATGAGAATGCAACTTAAAATAAATACGTTTGTGTGTCTGTACGAACGGATTTAACACGGAACTATTGTCTCAATAAATAAAATAATTCAAGCATAATAAATCGCGTGCACGGATAGCTGACATTTAAATAGCTAAAAGTTTCTAGATACGGCTAACTTTTCAAGCGAAGGTTATAAAAAGTGATTAGCTAGTTATAGCGGGATCGATCATAAATCTGACGCATCAACTTTTTGCTGTCTGTTTAAGAATTCTTTCGTATTATACATAATGGAATTATATTTTACTGTACCTTTCTTCAAAATTTTATTGAATCACACTTTCATCTTCAAATAATAGGTACAATAAGAATGGAAATATTTCAATATTAAACTTTTAAATAAATTATTTTAAATAATAAATTCAAATTAGTTTTTTTACTATACAATGCTGAAATATTTTTTATGAGAGGCTAACCGATGGTAAATGGATGTTGTAGACCAAAGACACCTACCATCTACCCCTCCATCCATTACAGCGTGTAGAATTCCACTGTTGAACATAGGCCTCCCTCATAGATTGATTGTGGTGGAATACGTTCAGTAGAAGGCTTTTATAGGCTGAAAGGAATGGATTTAAAGACATTTATTCCGACACTTCAGATTACAATCACAAATTACAGTACAGGTGAATAAACAAAATTAATAAGAAAAAAAAAATATTGAGGATATAACAACAATTCATGACTTAATAATCGAAACATGAAGTGGCGGAAGGGACCGCCTCAACATAAGCCGCGGGATAGCGACGCTGATTTTCAGTCGGCCCCATACGGTCCTTCGGAGATTATTTGATTGGATGGATTATTTAACCACAATAAAACTTGCCTATTCTATAGATCTAATTTTGTATGCGTTTTTCTATCTTGTTTAATATTACATATAATACACACGTATATAATATGTAACCGTTAAACGAGTATTATATGAGTGCAATTAAAAACAGAGTTACGATATACAATTATTGTTAGAAAACCAGTAAATTCCTAAATAAAAACAAAGTTTTGGTTAGACAAATCGTGAGTCTCATTAAAAAATTGTGTTTTCTTTATAGAATAAGGGTGACAAAAGAGACCACAGTGCACCTCCAGTTAAGTGGATGCTGTGGCCCATAGATACCGATATCTATCCTCTATTAAGAATCATAATGCAGATATGTAGATGCGTTTTCAACCCTAAGGACTAAGATAGTATGTTCGTTACCAGTTAAAAGAGTCTCCGGTTCTTTACACTCACCATACCAAACACATCAGCATTAAGCTTATATTCTGTGAGAGCGTGGTTCTTCCCCGGTCGAGTCGACCCACAGAAAGTGAGTCGACCCATTCATGCTGCAGCCATAATATAGCCGCAGCGTGGCTCTTCCACGTGATATATTTAACTGAAACTGAAACACGTTTTTTACGTAAAAAACGTGTTTCAGTTTCAGTTAAATATTTTCTAAATTTGTGTTAATCATGTTTACCAACCATTAAATCAAGTTTATTCTATAGTATTTTGCATCATATTGATATTTACTTAAGTAGGTGTGCATATTATATAGTCGCTAACAAAATTGAGGTTCGCCCCTTTGCGGCGTCAACGACTAATTTAAAAATAATTATAGGGTTTTTGCTGACTATAAAATAATAGATGGAACAGGAAGCAAATGGATTGTAACTATTTTAATAATGCGGAATTCAAAGAATGAATATGAAAATAATAGTATCATTAAAGAATGCAACAAGACAAATCCAGTTCAAAAATTTTGAAGAACGTTTGTTTGTAGAAAATACTTAAAGGAATTTATTATCGAAAGAATACAATACTTTCCAATGTTTCCCAATCTTCGGCTGTCAATAATGGGTTAACCAACAAGAACATCCTTTAAATAAATAAAAATAATGCTAATATCTTTATATATAAAATTCTTCTGTCCGTGTGTATGTGACTGAACTCCTTCTAAACGACTGGACCGATTTAGATGAGTGTGATTAAGTTGATTCGAGAATGGTTTAGATTCACATTTGGACCCAGTAGCTGGCGCTGTTGTCGTGATCCATAAATCACCCGTACAAAGCCGGGGCGGATCACTAGTTTCATATAGGTAATTATTCCTTTGAACAAAACACATTTGTAGTTTCTTTTGGTAGTTGTTGTTTTTTTACGTATAGTTAAATTTCATTTCTTTTTCGGTGTGCCTGCGTTCATGGACCGAATCAGTGTCAAGTTAACCCAGAGAGTATATATACGTCAATTATTATTGTTCGACACTACTTTATGAGTGTACTATTCCATAGACATTATATTATATTTTATTTATTATAGAAAAGCAGCATGTCAGTTTAATCGGAAATAGCATAAATTGTTTATGCGAATTAATCAAAAATACTTATTCACATATATTTTAAGTTATAAAAGGCAGGTTTGTTATAAAAATATTAGTATTTAATGAATAGGCGTCGTCTATTATCGTTCTACCAATGGTTCGGTTAGGCTAGAGACGGGGCTGGTTAGGCGGCCGACTACGGCAGGGAGTCCCGGGTATAATCCCATGACGTCACTGGCGCCCGACATTTAGGCGCGTGTCGCACACATGTCGGTGGCGTAGGTTTTACATTAAATCCACCCGATTCAACGAGTATCATTTTAAAATTCAAAGTTAGACTAGACTAAACAAACTTTCCTTCTTTTTCGAGTTTGTCTCCATGAATTAAAAAAAATATTTTAGATGTAGCTTATCTAAAATATGTGTCTATATTTTTATTCTCGTATTACGTATGTAATATACGTATACGCTAATATTTTGTTCTATAGTCTATACTCGTAGAATAATCTGAGGCTAATAGACATATTATATTTAAATATTATTTACAACGACACTTAAAATTTTCGCACTGTGGAGTTTTTAATATCCATTCGCAATTTTAGTCCACCTGTCGAGTTCAGGTGGTATTATACAGTTGAAAAATGACATAATAAATCGCAGATAAAAAACGATTTTTTTACATTGTTTTGACAATATGGAGACTTAATAGGTACGTTTGCAGCTTACAGGCATCCCGATAGCTGAATTTGTCCGATACCGCCGGCGCCAGTCCTTTATCAGATCGCTACGATAAGCAATGGATTGTCTGATGACGTCAATCGATACTCGTGCCGACTTGTCTGGCCGTCCATTGCAATATGCATAACATATTGCAGTTCGATGAGAGCAATGTTTGTCACCCAATTAGTAGTACGCGGGCGGGCTACGTTAGGTTGCTTAAGGGGGTACGCTCTTGACTAAGGTAAGGCAAGGACAAGGCAATCTCTTGTCTGAGGTAAAAAAAAACTACGCAAAAATTGCAATTGCCGAATCGCACATGTACAACATAATTATTTGTCCAATTGAAATTAAATTGCCGTTGTAATTTTCATAATCGATAACATATCATTACCGCAGGGCACGCAAGGTTGAGCTCTTTTTCGAAGTGGTACACCTACGCAGTCAAAATTAATTGTACCAATGGATTAGAGGCGATTAAAATTATTTTTTTGTGAAGTCTTTGTCTCAAATTTTTACATTTTTGATGATGTTAAAAAGGACAAGTCATGGATAAGATATAATATTATTACAGTGTAATTTTTTGTATTTTCTTTAAGCAATAATTGAAGATTATATCCTTTTTAATTCTTTGTTTTTTATTTTTCTCATTTTCAACCGACTTCAAAAAAGGAGGGAAATCTTTTTTATGTATGTTCTTTTTTGTTTCAAAGGGTATACTTCCCAGGCGGTCCCATTTAAATTTTATCGAATTTGGTCGAGCGGTTTTAAAAAAAATCAACAATAAATTATATTTATGTTGAAGTCGCGAGATATGAATTCTCACCAAGTGACAAAAATCGCGAGCATTTATAATGTTTTATTTTGTGAAACTATTGGACCTATCGGATATTTTTATTTCGTTTTGAATTTATAATAAAATTGCTTTGCAAAAAAAGTTAAGAGCTGTTTCATCAGTGTCATTTACCTAGGTAGATAAACTTAAAAACCAAAAATATTGTCTAGCTTTTAATGTTATCAAATAAAGTGTAACACCTAGGCTCTGGACTAGGTATATTAATTTACCAGAAAGTATTTGGTTAAAAATACATACCTACCTACCTAGGTATATAAAGTTGCTAAGGCAGAGGGACTCCCAAATCACGAATACTAATTTCAATTACAAATCAGTTACTGTAAGTTAGCTGTTACAACCAAATAGTAAATTATGGCTCCATTTTCACGACCAGCTTTGATAAACTTTGAACTGAATAAATTCAAGCTATTTTGTTTGATGGAAAGTCAGTTGCCTATTATCAAAATAAAGTAGAATAAGTTCACAGTGTAAAAGACCAATGGTATGATTATGAATATCTATGTATTGCTATTGAACACTGCGTCTGATCTGCGTTGCGCTGCATCGTCTCGAATATGGTCGGGAATAAGCATGGAATAAGTTTTTCTCTACTTTTGCATTAAAATCTACAACTAGGTAAGTATTTTCTGTTTCCCGCTCAAAGGACTGTAATTAAAAAGAGATCTAAACCGGTAAGGAGCAAGACATCATCGTCATATTAATATAATCACCAATATAAATAAATCTTCTTAAATAATACTATTAAATAAATAATAAAGTCGTATTACGGGATATGGGCAAAACTTATAAATAATAAGTAAAATATTGCAAATAGTCCAAATGTAGGGAAAAAACAAAGTATGTAATTTAAAACTCTGGTGGACACAAGTTAGAAGAGTGTTAAGATAAGGTAGTTATGGCAACTTAAACTTAATTAATGCAAATTTATCTCAGATCGATAGAATTCCAGTCTACGCAAGCACTCATTCTATTAGCTTTGTAGTAATAAAATAAACATAACGAAGTAAGGATTTTAAATATTTGATATAACATGTGTCCAAAAAGGCACGTATGGCAATTCACAATGCTGTGTTAATCCCTACTTTAATGTATGGTAGTGAAAGTTGGGTGTGGCAGAAGAAGCACGAGAGTAGAATAAATGCTGTAGAAATGCGGTCATTAAGGAGTATGTTAGGGCTGAATCTGATTGACAGAGTGAGAAATTGTGTGATAAGAGGAGAGTGTGGTTTGCAAGATGATGTTGTGACCAGGATTAAGAAAGGAATGCTTCGGTGGTTTGGTCATGTAGAAAGAATGAATGAGGAAAGAGTGACAAAGCAAATTTATGTGGCAGAGGTGAACGGCAGAGTCGGGAAGGGACGCCCTAGACGAAGGTTTATCGACCAAATTGGCGATATACTGAAAATGGGCCAAATTAAGAGTACCCTTAACCGACGAGCGTGTATGCGTAGGTATATGGATGTGGAGGAGGCGAGAGAGGTGTGTCAGGATCGTGCCAAATGGAAGTTCATAATCTCTGCCTACCCCTCTGGGTGACAGGCGTGAGTGTTTATGTATGTTTATGTATGTATGATATAACATTACGATTACGATATTATCTAAACAAAGTCGAAAACCGGGACTTCATTTACACTAATAGATTTTTGCACTAACAGATGTTGGCGACGTAAAAGGAGTTAGTTTGTCCCATTTTTGAGGAGGAGACTATAGCACAGAATAAAACAATAGTAGGGTAAAACACCCGGTAGTCAGCCCCGCACCAGTACTCAGCCTTTACAGACATTATTTCCATATAAATAGTGTAGAAATTTGTTTACCCCTTTAAAATAACGTTTAATTGAATCTGTGTCTCCTTATTGACTAATACGCACACCTACGAACCAATATCATGTCAGGTTGACGAGCTACACTCGTTCATTTGCACTGCTGTCAAAGACATGACTAGATGCGTCGCTGTTGCAATTTTTTTCTTAAGGAAACGTGCTCGAGTTTTCGGTAAGTTTTTGTGTGTATTTGCTGTAATTTGTGGTAGATTGTTATACTGTGTTACAATAAAATGTTTATTTTGTGATAAAATTAACTATTACATGCATTTTATTTGTTTAATATGTTGTAATTTAGGTGGCCGACTACTGGGTTTCGAATTTTTAAGGTAGATCCAGTACTCAGCCATAACTGGCTGACTACTGGTTTTTTCGTGATATTTTTTTTCTGTATGTAGTTGTAATTAACGGAACGAATAGTACCAATTTTGCTCATTACTTTGGGTTTAACTCTTATAAGACGAAAAGCGTATTTTACCAGTAGTCAGCCGCGTACAAATGTAATTGCATGTCAGGGGCCGACCAATGGGTCTACAAATCCAGTAGTCAGCCGTTAGTCCTGTTGCACAAAATAGTACCTTAAAGCCTATTCAATAAGGGTTATATTTATGCACGGTTATTTTAGCTTGAAAATCATTTGTTTTAGAATTCCATCATGTCAAAAATCCATCCATCAATACAAAGAAGAGCAATTAACACAAGCTATGGCGGCGATTAGAAATGGGATGAAAAGAATAGGAGCTATTTCTTCCAAAGAGTGGAAACAATTTCAGAAACAAAAAGAAGAAGTGAAGCAACAGAAAAAGAACGATATATTGATTAAAAAATTTAAGAGATTGGAAGCTAAAACAAAGAAAGAAGAAAAAAGTCAAAAAAAGAAAGAAGAATTACAAAAAAGGAAAGCGGAAAAGCTGTTGAATTCCAAAAATAGCAAAAGGAGGAAGAAAAATACGACATGTACAATAAACGAAGTAAAATGCAAAAACTGTGAAGAGGAATTGACTAGCGACACAGAAATTATTGACTTAAAGAATATTGGATGTGACAATTGCCTTGCATGGTACATTTGAAATGTACTGAATTCGCTGGGGACATATATGAAAATTGGACTTACCTAGTCGGACTATTTGTCCCAGGTAAAGATATTCGTCAACAACTTCGAGCTTAGTGCTCCCAACAACTACCGGCATAGGTGTGACATGGAGGTTAAACATGATTTTTGTTTTGTCCATGTTCATTTTAAGACCTATTCGTTGGGAGACACTATTGAGGTCATTGAGCATAGTGCTTAGGTCCTCCAGCGATTCTGCCATAAGGACTATATCGTCGGCAAATCGAAATCCAACTTCGACCGAGAGGTCAATCGACGGATTCAACTCTGCTGGGCAGCGTTCGGGAGATTACGACACATCTTCTCGTCAGGCATACGTCAAAACCTCAAAACTAGATTGTACAAACAGTGCGTGTTGCCAGTGATGACCTATGGATCTGAGACGTGGTCCTTCACTGCTGGCCGTATGAGGAAGCTCAAAGTCGCTCAGCGAGCTATAGAGAGGGCTATGCTCGGCGTTTTTCTGCGTGATAGACTTAAAGACGAGGATATCCGCAGTAGAACCAGAGTAACCGACATAGCCCAAAGAATTAGTAAGCTGAAGTGGCAATAATATAGCTCGAAGAACCGACAATCGATGGGGAAGAAAGGTTCTCGAGTGGCAGCCTCGTACTGGCAGGCGAAGTGTAGGGCGTCCCTCCACTAGATGGAGTGACGACGTGGTAAGACATGCAGGAAGTCAATGGATGCAGGTGGCTCGGGAACGTGCTTTGAGGCATTCCTTGGGGGAGGCCTATGTTCAGCAGTGGACTTGTGAAGGGCTGTAATGATGATGATGATGATGATATTTGAAAATATACATAATAAATAATTTCTATGCCAAATATGCAAGAATAAGTGAGAGGCTGACTACAGGGTAAGACATGGCTGACTTGTTGAGAAATTAGGCTGACTACTGGTGAAAAGTGCCATAATTTGTTTAATGTTGATTTTTTATATAATTCTATTATAAATATAATGTTTTGTTGATTTCTTTAGTAAATTTAATAAACAACCTTTCTGAGAATAATGATTGTTTTTATTCAAATAAATATTTAAAATACAGTTGAATCAAATTTTTGTCCTGACTAAAAGGCTGACTACTGGGTGTTTTACCCTACTACGTAACTGTAGTTAATACGAGAAATACCACAACGACACCGATGAATAGGTGTATAGGGGTATACCTATTAACCGTCAACCTAATGCGTTCGTTCGCCAAGCGTGGTGATAAATGCAACTCTTTAATACAATGGGAGAAGCCCATGTCCAGGAATTGACTGTTACGAAAACACTTGTATAAACGACTAATGACAAGCATATTAAACTAAACAATTCATTACGTACCCGTCAGACCAAGATCTGCAGATTCCGAGGAAGTCTCGTCACTATAAGCTGTTGAAAGCTGGTAAAATATAAGCACCAAATACACGCTAAAATTAATCACCGCCATTGCTTTGTCAATTTAAACTTATTTATACTAAAACATACGATATAACGTCAGTTCTAACCCTACATCACTAAATCCATCATCAGTCATCACCACCAAACGTCTTTTACGATAAATTTATAATACAGCTTTATACACTTTTTTTTTTTTTTATTTCGCTTCACATTAGAAACAAAATAATTATTATTTAATAAAATTTATAACGAAATAACAAATATAAACACGCGTTCAAAATGTCAAAATTTAATTGGCACTACCACACCACACAAATGCCTTAACTCTACTGACAGAAGAAGACAGACAGAATGAATTGAATGTAAGAAAGGAACAGTATTAGTGGTCAAGAGCGAGAAAACGAATCGTTTGTCTTGAAAACTTAAAATAGTGCTGACCTTTTATAATGCTAATTTATCGATTGTCTAAATCTTTTATTTATGTATAAATAATATACTACTTGTATTAATATTACTTGGATATTTTATTTTAAGCACACAAAAATGACATTAAATTCATTAATATTACATGTACTTTACCATTTTTTTAACTAAGATTTTTGTCTTGGATGCGTGTCCTCTAAGCCATGTCTTCATTTCATTCGGGATATTCATTTTTCTAGATTTTCTATTGTGGATTTAATATATTTGTAAATAGGCAGAAAGTATTTCATATTCTTCAAAAACACAGTCAAGCGGCGGGTTTCATTATTTGCGATGGGTTCACTTTCACTGTCACTGTCACTGTCACATACTTCACTAGCTAATATAAGCCGTTGAAATGAAATGAAATGAAATTTTATTGTTTCCAAAATATTCTTAAATTAGTACAAGTTTGAGGACTTCTTTTAAGTATGAACTAGGTACATTCAACAAAAGAGAAACAGAGTGTGTGCATGCGCGCATGTGCATGTGTGTGTGCGCGCGCGCGCGCGCGCGTGTGTGTGTGTGTGCGAGCATGTGTGTACGTGTGTGCGTGTGTGTATATATTATATAGTATTACCGTTGAAAGTTAAATTGGCCTCATTCAAACAACAGGTGATGAATAATTTCAACTTGATCGCAGTGTGGGCACAAGTTCGAGGACAATATGTTAAGTTGAGCAAGGTGTGCAGGAGTTTTATGGTGGATACTTTACCATTATTTAACAATTATTAAATATAAATGTAAAATAAATATTGTTAAGATATTATATTTTTATAAATACTATAAAATGTTATATGTTTTCTATAAGTGCAAAAGTTGAACTACGAAATCAGTTTTGCTAAATACTTTTTAATCGGAAATAGTACTTAATAATTTAAATTATTTTCGATAACGATTCATCAGTATTTTTGTGCATCACTTTTAGAAGGATACTTCGAACTTTATTAAAAAGCTCTTGTAACGGAAAATTGTACGTTATGTCGCAACAGCATGGCATAAAGTTATATGAATTTTTAAATGATTTACAATTCAAAATTATAATATCGTCAACTGAATGGTTTTTGCGAAGCCACACGGCAACGGCATGCTTCTTCGTTGTTTTTTGTTTTTGTTTGGTAGATTCAGTAACAACTTTCTACAAAACTGCGATCAACAATTTAGAATGGCGGAGCCCGCTTGGATATGACTAGCAACATAGAGTAATTAGACTTAGAATGATAATGTCATTCAAAATTCCGTTCAAAATTGAAGCAACAACACAATGAATATGTGCATAAGCGGCCTGTAATTACGTTTGCCCACACGCAACAAGCAAATGAGTAATGTTTGCAAGTGAAGACATTTTCCCCAAAAAGTGGGGAAAGTGTAATAGTAGACATAGTCATAGAATTAATATTTAGGTTGTGTTTAGAATTATTTATTAAATATTTGCAAAGAGAGAAATGTAACATTATTTATTTTTGTTAACTAATGTAATATTTAAATTATTTAATACGTAATATCTCAATTTTTTATATATATTCACAAATCTATTATGTAATTATATTCAGTTAGAAGTGGTATATTAATATAAATATCTGTTATTTATATTCCATCAAATCTTATATAGTACATTAGCAAATATATTTAACATGTTCATCTGAATATTCTTATTATTTGTAATTATTATTCTATATATAATACTCCAGGGCCTTAGCCCAAGGGCATCATATATAGAGAAGTGGAAGAAATGGAGGAGGCAAATGCCTAGATCCATTTCTTGCAGTTTTTCCAATCCAGCAAAACTTACAATTAACAAGGGAATAGTTGCCAGATATTGTTTTATTAGTTATTCATAGCTGTGGCTGTGGCTTGCGGCTTCACCTGCGTTAATCAGGATAAAAGCGTACACTGATCTCGATTCTTGCCATTCTAAGAATCTACATGCTATATTTAATTTAAATCGGTTTCGACGTAAAGGTTTTACAACATACAACTTTCACAGAAGAGATATATTAGAAGGAATTAAGAGTGCGTTCAGCTTCAAGTGAATATTATTATTACTTTATTGGATATTACGTTTTGCATTGAAACGAAATAAGATTCGGAAGGAGAAAAACTATTCAAATAAAACATGAAATTAAATATATTTATTAAATATTTTTGGAACACAAAACATGATCAGTGTTGTTAATTATTTATAGGGAAAATTACCCGAAATGTGGGAAGTTGCTATTTTTACCTTCTGGAAGTTGCTATTTAATATATTTATTAAATATTTTTGGAACACAAAACATGAGTCACGTGATCAGTCTTGTTAATTATTTATAGGGAAAATTACCCGAAATGTGGGAAGTTGCTATTTTTACCCACGTTGGCACGGATACGGTATATATGTTTGCCCAACAACCTCTTAAGGTTGTTTTATGTGCACTTTTTTGTTACAATTTTCCTGAAAAATTACCCGATCGATTATAATGCGGTTTTATGCATTTTTTGGCCATAGTCCATAATTGGACCGATTATAATACGGTTAAGAAGGTTCTTAAATGTGTTTTACGATTATAGTCCACTACAGAGTGCTGCAATCGTGATTTAATTTTTTTTATGCCATATTTAACTTAGTATATAAATCTCCTTATTTTTTAAGGTTTCCTAAAACCAAAGAAGTATGAAGAAAAAACTTAATTAATATAATTAGAGAGAGTAGAAACGAAAATTGGCTTCCATCCAAATCGAGTGTAATTTGTAGCGTCCATTTTGATACTAAAGATTTATACACAACAAAAGAAGGAAGACTTCGAGTTGTTACTTGTGCAGTACCAAAAAAGGTAAGTAAATTACCAGTCTTAGATAGCTTTACCGTGTTGCAAAATTTTAAAGAATAGACCCAAATTTGATTTTCTTTGTTATTGGACTGAATTCGTCCAAAATCAATATCTAAATATTCATGTGAAGAACTACATCTTATTTTTTTTTAGTTTTTATTTGAGCCACCAAACATGCCCGAGGAACAACCTACTTTACCAAATATTTCTATTGCTGTAAAAGAGGTGCGTAATGACAAGTACTCTACTACTTATCACATTATAAATTTCGTGAGATGTAATCATACGTAAATCAGTAAAATAGCTGAACTTTTACTGTTTTTTTGCATTGTTAATATATTTATTCTTAAGAACCCACCAGTGTTAAAGGCAGCTGCTTCAAGTTTCGAAAAACCACTGACCATTGAACATTCTAGTTCTTTAAGCTCATAATAATGTATGCACACAAAACAAAAATAGTTTTATTAAAAATAGTGATGTACAAATTGATTGAAATAGAATAATTCGATTTCAATCAAAATCTAAATCTTAAATTCTTAGATTTTTTTAATCGTCAAATGTGTTATTTATATTAGTTACGTAATAATAAATTAGTATTTCGTAAAAGTTATGTTATATTTTGACAGATTGTTTTATAAAAAAAATGGGTAAATTTTGTTTCACATGATAACCCTATATAACACGCAACATACTTGCAGAGTTTTCGCGGGAACTTGATCGGCGGCGGTGTGCTGCTCCTGTATTATTGTTTGGATAATGGTTTTAAGTGGATTTTGATATGTAAAAGTGGTGCGATTTTGTGTATTAAGTGTCTGCGCATGTGAACTATTAGTGGAAACGGTGAAACAAGTGCTCTGATGGTGATCTCAAGGCGCCTAAGCAGATAGACACCTTATCTCAAGATAAGGTGTCTATCTGCTTAGGCGCCTTGAGATACCATCGCCAACTGTTAGCTGTCTGCTGACTCAAGTTGCCGTCAAAATCTCCCAAGGGCTGCACAATGTGACGCATCAACATATTATGAAGCATTGTAGGATAGAAACTATGAAGGATAAATAAACATTTGGGAAATTATAATAAACCGAATAAAAATACCTAAGACTTGGCCTAAAGGTATAAGGGTAAAGGTAGGCCTAGATACCAGGCCATAAACTCCAAAAAAAAAAAACATACTTGCACCGCCGCCATTGCAGTGCATCAGTCCTTTCTTAACAAAATTCTGTCCGCCTTATTTAATATTTATACGTCCATGGTGTGTCGTTAAGATGACAGAAGTGAAACTTTTGTATTACAGGGAAACATTTCAATTATTCATCAATGACTTTTGAATAACATAGATTGTGTGTATCATTCATTTATTTACATAAAATTATATACATATGTGTTACAGTGCATCATCTTCTTCGATCTTAAGAAGAGAAATATCGGTTTGTTTGTTAATTAGGTAATTACTAATTATTTATTATATATGTAATTTTACTTTAATTGAACCAAAGTTTTATATTATGACAACAGAAATTTATTATAATAAAAATTTACAAATTGTTATTTTAAAATAAACGCTTCTCTGCCTTATTGGGCTTTAAATTACCTCTCTTGTTCATTTTTTAATAGCGCCATTTATTTCTTTCTTTCTATTATGTAAAGTCATTTTATAGACCCACAATTGACTAACTCTCATGGTGGTACGTAAAAACGACGCTAGATGGCTTAAACACAAAAAAATATTAACATGTTTGCCCAATCCATTCATAAGAATCCATAATTTCAAAACTCACCGATTAATATTATTTTTTTGGGTTTATGCCATTTAGCATCTACTCTACGTACCACCTTGAGAGTCAATCAATTTTTGTTCGATAAAATGACTTTACCTATAGAATGTTACTACATTCTATTGATGATGGCGCTATTTCTCAAATGGGATCACTCTTTCTCAAAATTAATTATAAATTAACTAATCGTAATAGACGTGGATCAATTACGGATTCTAAGAGAACATTTAAAGAAAAATTAATTGGCGTACAGTTTAATTTAAATAAGTAGATAAATCTCCTTATTTTTAAGGTTTCCTAAAACCAAAGAAGTATGAAGAAAAACTTAATTAATATAATTAGAGAGAGTAGAAACGAAAATTGGCTTCCATCCAAATCGAGTGTAATTTGTAGCGTCCATTTTGATACTAAAGATTTATACACAAAAAAAGAAGGAAGACTTGAGTTGTTACTTGTAGTACCAAAAAGGTAAGTAAATTACCAGTCTTAGATAGCTTTACCATGTTGCAAAATTTTAAAGAATAGACCAAAGGGGAATGCCCACCGTCCATAGACACTTGGCCATGGGTGCCTGGCATAAAAGCATATGAAATGATAATATGCAATTATTAGAATGAACTGTAAAGAATTGATTTAAAAAAGTCCGATTTTAAAATATAGTTTTTTATTATAAATACAGTTTTTTAACAATAATTTTACTGAATAAAACTATTTTTACGGATTTTATCGCGTTTAATCCTGACGTTTCGGGTGCTTTACAGCACCCATGGTCACGGGGGACTGAGGTGTTTGACGTCCTAATGTCATAGTTAGCCCATACCTTCAGTTTTTGAATATTAATTTTGGCCCGATCTACGCAGAATGATTGGTTTTAATGGATCTTTTGTTTGTCCTATGTAAGAGAGACCACATTCACAATCAGCTTGTACACTCCTGCATCTTGTAGAGGATATTACACTTGACGGATGGCAAAAATTGACTAATCTTCTTCGGCTTGAAGTATGTTTTAATAGAAGCTCGCTTCAAAATATAGCCAGCCTTGTCTGTGACTCTGACATAGGGTAGTACAGCAGGCACACGCTCGACTGTGGCCGGCTTCACTCGGTCACTGTGACGTGGTGACCCGAAGCTTGTTGTCTTGCAATATTCACCATCTGCTGGAGACAAAGGTACATGAACCTGATAACCACAACATTCTAAAAGTGGCAATGAACCTAAAGCCTCTATCTAGATGAATACATCTCCAGATTCAAAATATTGCCTTAATGAACTAGATTCATCACCAAATCATTATTTATAATATCCGCATCTGAGGTTGTTGCAGGGTAGGGCCCAGAATATCTATGATGTAACCATCACTACACACAAAAGGAAAGGCTTTATAAGATTGCGATATTTATGTAATGAGTAAGTTTTTTTCTGATACAAATAATTGGAACTCTTTTCTATGTAAATATATGTACCATCCGCAATTATGACAGGCCTCCTTCTCTCCCATAAAGTCCATTTGGAATAAGGAGATTTCTTTGAGCTATTCTGCTCGACATATGATTTATGCCTACTTATAGGAACAAAATCCTGATTTAATATTTCGCGGGCCATATTCATGAGCCGCTCTAATGTGCTTCTTGGTACTTGCAATAATGCGACAGGCGTTCGTCATATCTCCTGTTCTTAATCATCAAATATGCAGCAAGTGCAAAAGAACCCCTGTTTATTTGATAGTCTCGAACTTCAGGCAGAATTTGTTCATATTGTGCCTTTGATAAGCTCAGATATAATGTACAGTATGCTCAGGCATACTGTGAATATTTTCAAAGTCTATATGATGATGCATATTATCTTTCAATAATGTTGCAAAATCTTCAATTTGTGCTGCACTAAATGTTTTAATAGGATTATATATTGATTCTAAAATTAAATCCCAAGAATTGCTATTTAAATGGTAGTTACAGATTCTACATTCTGAGGTGGTACATAGTAATTGTAGTCGCAAAAAGACGTACCGCAATGCTGATGGAACAATGAGTCGATTGGAATCGTTACAACCAGGAAAAAACATTGATTTTGTGTTAGTGGTGCTCTTACATAATTAGGAGCAGTATACTGTGTGATATATGATCTAAGCTTTGTTGTTCTGGATGCAATACATTACCAATACTAGATGAATCAGATGGTTCCCGTTCTGCAGTTGAACGTGATACTGCTCTATCAGTCCTTCGCCAGCAATTATGACACACTCGAGATGATGATGGCAACTGAAACAATATTAAACAAAAGAATGAAGCCAAAGTAAACAAAATAAAATAAAATAGATTTGTTTACTTTTAACTCAAATATAAATAAAATGTTTATCAAGTAAACAATACTGCACAACGGCAGACTTAGTGCATTATATAATTTAATAATTGGACTGAGGACTACCAGTAGTCCAAAACAATGAAAATCAACTGTCTCATTTCGGTAGTTGATAAAATGGGCAGTTAACCCGCAACTACCTGGTGTTAGCTGGCTTATCTTATCACCATGGTATAAATAAACTAGAATGATTGCCAAATATAGCGTGTGCAGATGTGAAAAATAAAATAACTCTTTGATATGCAAACAGAGTAAAATATGTATCACTATGAGATATCTGCACCACACTTAATAAATTATAACCTTACCACTTGAACACTTACCACGTGGTGCAATCTGATGGGCAATCTTTCCTTATGAGTTCCTCACATGGAGAATCGGACCCGAACAGTGTGTGTGATCTTATTTCAAAAGTGACTTGCCAGCTGATGCATACATGTCCATGACTAACAATTGGTGCATTTTGCTGTACACTAGTTGGATGTCGTATTTGATTCCAGGCTGCAGTCCAACAGAGTGGCATAATTACACTGTCACTGAAACTTGTACTAATAGAAGCCATAATTATTATATTGATATTATTTTAAGTCAACTCAGTTAAAAGCATTTCAGAGGAAGACATGACACAGTGACATGGTTCAACTATTTACCTGCTGTGGTCGAACCCATTGTTGTATAAGATGTCGCACTTCTGCAATTTTCAACAAATGTCTTCGTATTTTCGTGACATTTAAACCACAATTGACACAGCGTAAATGTCCTCTTGAATAAGTTACTGAGCGCTGGGAAGAACTCTGGCCGGTGAAAGCAATACGTTAACAGTGGATAACGAGTGCAAGTTCGTGCAGGGGTATTGTGAGAAGCGGAAGCGGGACCCATGTTCAGGCCGTGGTCAGTAGGGTGCGAAGAATTGTCGGAGTCCATTTAGAAAGCTAATTCGTTACTTAGATAACAAATCCGCAAGAAAACAAACAAAATAACACAAACGCAAACGAATTCGATTTGTGACTATTTAGTTGTGATTTCACATGACACGACACCTATCCGTCAGATTCGATGTTGCCACTTAACAGAGATAAATGGATATCGATTTTTTTATTCGATTTATAATTTCATTAAAAAGAATAATCTTTGAGGCGCTTTAAGTTCTCCACGCCTTTAAAAAAATGTTTTAAATGCTATTTTAAATGTATTTTTAAGAACAGATAAGAATAAAGCCGGATTTGTTTTGTCTGACGTGTTGTGTTGTGACACATCAGAATGGTATCGGTTTCATACATTTAGTATGGTGAGATTTATATTTGTGTGTCGCGATCTGTTGTGATGGCTTCTGATGCGACGTACTATACTGCTTTATTTAATTAAACCGTACCTTGTGTAATAGCTTGCATTTGCCATGGAACTTGTCCCTGGGGACTTACAAAATATGTTTTATATGCTTCACGAACTTGAATAGCTTTTGAGATGGATTTCATTTAACGGTTCGATATCTACTGCCATTACCGTCGCTCACCTCGCTTTCATCCATCAAAGTTTCTTGTGTTTCCTGTGTGTCTTGGGTCAAAAGTTATGAAGGCAGCAGGCAGCAAGTACGATCTTGTCCGCCATGTTTGGTTGTACTTGTAAAGTATATAATAGTCATCGATATATAATAATCATCGATATATAATCGATGATTATTAATCGATCGATATAATAATCATCGAAAATAATATTAGCATTATAATAATGTCACCAAAAAATCGATCGAAAAAGAATCGATTTTTACCGAGATATGTATTTACAACACTTTTATTTTATCCCAAACTAATGAATTACGGATTTACCTAATTTCATTTTTATCTTTTTGTACTTTTTTTTTGCAAACATGTTGCAATCTTTTTTGGATAAATGAATACCGCGATTAATAACCATAAAAGATGTATTTTAACAAATGCAAATTATTGTCATGCCGAAATTGGGCATTCTTTTTCTTTGTTATTGGACTGAATTCGTCCAAAATCAATATCTAAATATTCATGTGAAGAACTACATCTTATTTTTTTTAGTTTTATTTGAGCCACCAAACATGCCTGAGGAACAACCTACTTTACCAAATATTTCTATTGCTGTAAAGAGGTGCGTAATGACAAGTACTCTACTACTTATCACATTATAAATTTCGTGAGATGTAATCATACGTAAATCAGTAAAATAGCTGAACTTTACTGTTTTTTGCATTGTTAATATACTTATTCTTAAGAACCCACCAGTGTTAAAGGCAGCTGCTTCAAGTTTCGGAAAACCACTGACCATTGAACATTCTAGTTCTTTAAGCTCATAATAATGTATGCACACAAAACAAAAATAGTTTTATTAAAAATAGTGATGTACAAATTGATTGAAATAGAATAATTCGATTTCAATCAAAATCTAAATCTTAAATTCTTAGATTTTTTTAATCGTCAAATGTGTTATTTATATTAGTTACGTAATAATAAATTAGTATTTCGTAAAAGTTATGTTATATTTTGACAGATTGTTTTATAAAAAAAATGGGTAAATTTTGTTTCACATGATAACCCTATATAACACGCAACATACTTGCAGAGTTTTGGCGGGAACTTGATCGGCGGCGGTGTGCTGCTCCTGTATTATTGTTTGGATAATGGTTTTAAGTGGATTTTGATATGTAAAAGTGGTGCGATTTTGTGTATTATGTCTGCGCATGTGAACTATTAGTGGAAACGGTGAAACAAGTGCTCTGATGGTGATGTGATTCTCAAGATAAGGTGTCTATCTGCTTAGGCGCCTTGAGATACCATCGCCAACTGTTAGCTGTCTGCTGACCTGTTGCCGTCAAAATCTCCCAAGGGCTGCACAATGACGCATCAACATATTATGAAGCATTGTAGGATAGAAACTATGAAGGATAAATAAACATTTGGGAAATTATAATAAACCGAATAAAAATACCTAAGACTTGGCCTAAAGGTATAAGGGTAAAGGTAGGCCTAGATACCAGGCCATAAACTCCAAAAAAAAAAAACATACTTGCACCGCCGCCATTGCAGTGCATCAGTCCTTTCTTAACAAAATTCTGTCCGCCTTATTTAATATTTATACGTCCATGGTGTGTCGTTAAGATGACAGAAGTGAAACTTTTGTATTACAGGGAAACATTTCAATTATTCATCAATGACTTTTGAATAACATAGATTGTGTGTATCATTCATTTATTTACATAAAATTATATACATATGTGTTACAGTGCATCATCTTCGATCTTAAGAAGAGAAATATCGGTTTGTTTGTTAATTAGGTAATTACTAATTATTTATTATATATGTAATTTTACTTTAATTGAACCAAAGTTTTATATTATGACAACAGAAATTTATTATAATAAAAATTTACAAATTGTTATTTTAAAATAAACGCTTCTCTGCCTTATCGGGCTTTAAATTACCTCTCTTGTTCATTTTTAATAGCCATTTATTACTTTCTTTCTATTATGTAAAGTCATTTTATCGACCCACACTGACTAACTCTCATGGTGGTACGTAAAACGACGCTAGATGGCTTAAACACAAAAAATATTAACATGTTTGCCCAATCCATTCATAAGAATCCATAATTTCAAAACTCACCGATTAATATTATTTTTTTGGGTTTATGCCATTTAGCATCTACTCTACGTACCACCTTGAGAGTCAATCAATTTTTGTTCGATAAAATGACTTTACCTATAGAATGTTACTACATTCTATTGATGATGGCGCTATTTCTCAAATGGGATCACTCTTTCTCAAAATTAATTATAAATTAACTAATCGTAATAGACGTGGATCAATTACGGATTCTAAGAGAACATTTAAAGAAAAATTAATTGGCGTACAGTTTAATTTAAATAAGTAGATATTTTATATTTTATAGCAAAATTAAATTTTTATTAATTAAATTAAAAAAAATTATAAATTAACTATTGGTAATAGACGTGGAGCAATTACGGATTCTATTGGAACATCTAAGGAGCAATTAATTGGCATACAGTTTAATTTAAAAAATAGATATTTTATGTTTTATAGCAAAATAAAATTTTCGATACTAAATAAAAAAAAAAATTAACTAATAGTAATAGACCTGGAGCAATTACGGATTCTACTGGAGCATTTAAGGAGCAATTAATTGGGATACAGTTTAATTTAAAAAGTAGATATTTTATGTTTTATCATCATCATCATCATCATTACAGCCTTCACAAGTCCACTGCTGAACATAGGCCTCCCCAAGGAATGCCACAAAGCACGGTCCTGAGCCACCCGCATCCATCGACTTCCTGCATGTCTTACCAGGTCGTCACTCCATCTAGTGGGGACGCCCTACACTTCGTCCGCCGGTACGAGGCCGCCACTGAGAACCTTTTTCCCCATCGGTTGTCGGTTCTTCGAGCTATATGGCCGGCCCATTGCCACTTCAGCTTACTAATCTGTTGGGCTATGTCGGTCACTCTGGTTCTACTGCGGATATCCTCATTTCTAAGTTTATTACGCAGTGAGACTCCAAGCATAGCCCTCTCCATAGCTCGCTGAGCGACCTGAGCTTCCTCATCCGGCCAGCAGTGAAGGACCACGTCTCAGTTCCGTAGGTCATCACTGGCAACACGCACTGGTTGTACAGCCTCGTTTTCAGGTTTTGAGGTATACCTGACGAGAAGATGTGCCGTAATTTCCCGAACGCTGCCCAGCCGAGTTGAATCCGTCGATTGACCTCTCGGTCGAAGTTGGACTTACCTAGTCGGACTATTTGTCCCAGGTAAACATATTCATCAACAACTTCGAGCTTAGTGCTCCCAACAACTACCGGCATAGGTGTGACATGGACATTAAACATGATCTTTGTTTTGTCCATGTTCATCTTAAGACCTATCCGTTGGGAGGCACTATTGAGGTCATTGAGCATAGTGCTTAGGTCCTCCAGCGATTCTGCCATAAGGACTATATCGTCGGCAAATCGAAGGTGAGTGATGTACTCGCCATTGATGTTAATGCCGTATCCTTTCCAGTCCAGAAGCTTGAAAACGTCTTCCAATGCAGCGGTGAAGAGTTTCGGGGATATAACGTCACCCTGTCTTACACCTCTCTGCAGTTGGATAGGTTTTGTACTCTGGTTCTGTACTCGGATAGCCATCGTAGCCCTAGTGTACAAGCACTTCAAAACTTCGATATACCGACAGTCAACTTGGCACCGCTGAAGGGACTGCAGCACCGCCCAAATTTCGACGGAATCAAAGGCTTTCTCATAGTCCACATACGCCAGACATAGTGGCAAATTGTACTCCTCGGACTTCTGTACAATTTGCCGAAGGGTATGTATGTGGTCTATGGTGCTAAAGCCTTTTCGGAAACCGGCTTGTTCGGGAGGCTGGAAGTCGTCGAGTCTGCGTGCGAGACGATTCGTAATGACTCTCGAAAACAGCACGTAGACGCGGCTCAGAAGGGAAATCGGTCTGTAGTTCTTCAAGAGAGCGTTGTCGCCTTTCTTGAAGAACAAGACCACCGCACTTCTGCTCCACGCCTCCGGTGTAGTGCCACCATGTAGGATGGAATTAAAGAGCTCTGAAGGACTTCAAGTACCGGTTTTCCACCCGCTTTCAGAAGCTCCGCCGTAATTCCATCCTCGCCTGGGGCCTTGCCGTTTTTAAGGTGCTGGAGAGCCATTCTAATCTCGCTCAGACTGACGTCCGGGATATCATCGGAATAGTGTCGGATAAGACTCGCTCTTGGATCGTTACTCACACTTGCGTGTGGCTCCAACGATGATGTGTACAGCTGCCCATAGAACCTCTCAATCTCACTCAAAATCTCAGGTGTCCCGGAAACGACGCTGCCACACTCGGTCTTCAGCTTCAACAGTTGGCTCTTTCTGGCAGACAGATCTCTGGCAAAGACTTTGGAGCCCTGGTTCCGCTCGATCCTTCTTCAATACGAGCTGTATTGAAGTTGCGCAAGTCCCGCCGCATGCATTTGGAGATCTGTCTGTTCAGTTGCCTGTATGCTATCAAATCTACTGAAGATTGCAGCTTCATTTCCCGTCTAACAGCCATGAGATTAAGAGTGTGATCGGAGAGTTTTTGTGTTCTTCTGCGGCGGGTCTTACAAAACTTAGCTCCGACCGCATGGACAGTTTCCACGAGCTTGTCATTCATATCGCCTACTGCATTGCAATCTTCTAGGCATTGAAAACGGTTTTGTAACTGGAGCTGAAAGGTTTCGGGACTTATGATGAGACCTCTCCAACTTAACGTTTAGGTTCAGTGTGCCACTAACCATTCGGTGATCGCTACCAGTTTTCACCTCGCGATCACTAAGACATCACTGAACAGTTGCCGTCTAGTCGTTATAATGAAGTCAATCTCATTTTTTGTCGATCCGTCGGGGCTCGACCAGGTCCACTTCCTGTGGGGCCGCTTCTGGAAGAAAGAGTTCATCATAAAGAGTCCCTCTTTCTTCATGAAGTCGGCCAGCTGCTATTATGGGTTCCGTTGCCCTAATCCGAATTTCCTACTTTCAGCTCACCGTTCTCTCTTGTGCCTAGCTTTGCGTTGAAGTCTCCATTAACACCGTATAGTGGGTTTTAGAGGAATGCATGGCTCTAGAGATATCCTCATACATTTCCTCTACCTCCTCATCGGGGTGTGCCGAGGTTGGTGCGTAAACATGTATGACCTTCAACAAATACCGTTTGGTGATTCTGATTATAAGATACGCAACCCTTGTCGACACACTCACAATTTTTACAACGTTGTTAACGAGAGACTTGTGGACGATAAATCCAACACCTCCTAGGGGTAGATGGTCGCCCTCCCGGTGATAGAACAAGTTACCGGATTCGAGGATTACCATGTCCACCCCTCTCTTCGGACCTCGGATAATCCTATAATATCCCAGCGCAACTTGTCTATCTCTTCTTCCAGCTCCAGGATCTTCTCGTCAGTCCTCAGGGTGCGTGCGTTATATGTTGCCAGGTCGCGTCCGAGTCGCAACCGAACCTCCACCGGAGATTCATTTCCTGCCCCGCCGTTACCATGGTCGCCACCGTAGCCAGGAGTAGCGGGACCGCCGGGGACTGGGGCCGTCTCTTCGTAACCTTCTTCATTGGGGATATTGCCGTAGTTGCCGCTTGGCGAGCGGGTTGGCAACCGCAGTTTTTATTGTTATTTGCTGTTATCAGAAAGATGCTGCTGCCCATCTTCTGCCTCAGTTTCCTCTGTCGCCTCTTACGACACCCACGGGAAGATATGGGGTAGTGGGTATTCTAACCCGCCACTACACGGGTTAGAATACCCACTACCATATTATATTATGTTATATTATGTTTTATAGCAAAATTAAATTTTCGATAATTAAATTTAAAAAAATTATAATTATAAATTAACTAATAGTAATAGACTTAGAGCAATTACGGATTCTACTGGAGCATTTAAGGAGCAATTAATTGGCATACAGTTTTATTTAAAGAATTAGATATTTTATGTTTTATAGCAAAATTAAATTTTCGATAATTAAATAAAAAAAATAATAATTATAAATTAACTAATAGTAATAGACTTAGAGCAATTACGGATTCTACTGGAGCATTTAAGGAGCAATTAATTGGCATACAGTTTTATGTAAAGAATTAGATATTTTATGTTTTATAGCAAAATTAAATTTTCGATATTTTTTTTTTTTAAATAATTATATATTAACTAATAGTAATATACTTGGAGCAATTACGGATTCTACTGGATCATTTAAGGAGCAATTAAGGGGTATGCAGTTTAATTTAAAAAAGTAGATATTAAATGTTTTATAGCAAAATTAAATTTTCGATAATTAAATTTAAAAAAATAATTTTAAATTAACTAACAGTAATAGACATAGAACAATTACGGATTCTACTGGAGCATTTAAGGAGCAATTAAATGGGATACAGTTTAATTTAAAAAAGTAGATATTTTATGTATTATGGCAAAATTAAATTTTCGATAATTAAATTTAAAAAAATAATAATTATAAATTAACTAATAGTAATAGACCTAGAGCAATTACGGATTCTACTGGAGCATTAAGGAGAAATTAAGTGGGATACAGTTTAATTTAAAAAAAATAGATATTTTATGTTTTATAGCAAAATTAAATTTACGATAATTAAATTTAAAAAAATTAATTATAAATTAACTAATAGTAATAGACCTAGAGCAATTACGGATTTTACTGGAGCATTTAAGGAGAAATAAAAAAAAATAATGTTCTACGCTAACTGCCTTCTGGTTAAAGAAACCCCAACAATTTTTTCGTGTTCTGTCCTTATAAAGGAAAATGAGAGTCCTTTACAGCCCACAAAAATTGAACTGAAGTACTTTACAGCTACGAAAAATTAGTTATGATAAAGTCAGATGTGTCGCAAAGGACTGATCTTGATCATCAACGGGTAGTACAAGTCAATTAAATCAGAGAGTAAGGGGTAAAAGGAACAAAAAACTAAAGATCTAGTTAAGAAATACCTACAATAGGTAGTAGAACTAAGTGAAATTAATGTTTTTTTATTATTTTTTATTTATTAATCAAAATATTTAGTAAAAAAGTGACCAAAATGTTATTCTAATAGGAAATCAAAACTTAAAAAAAAGGTAGTGCTATTTTTTTATTTAAATCGCAAGTAATCGTTGCGATGCTGAAAAATAACTCAATTTTTAGTATAATAAGCTAATAAACTAATTTACCAACTAGTTTTTTTAAGTAATTATTAATGAAACTCAAACAATATTTATTACATATTAATGTTTTCATGATCAACTGTCTTTGTTTTTGTTGTTTTAGCTCTCGTTGTTGTCGTTGTAGGCGTGGTAGTCGTAGTTTTGGTTGTGGTTGTCGTGGTTGTAGGCGTAGTTGTCGTGGTTGTTGTGGTTGTGGGAGTGGTTGTCGTGGTTGTGGGTGTGGTTGTCGTGGTTGTTGTGGTGGTTGTAGGTGTGGTTGTTGTGGTGGTTGTAGGTGTGGTTGTCGTGGTTGTCGTGGTTGTGGGTGTGGATGTCGTGGTTGTAGGTGTAGGTGTAGTTGTGGACGTTGGAGTGGTTGTTGTAGTGGTTGTTTTAGTGGTGGTTGGAGTTGTTGTCGTGGTCATTGGTGTGGTAGTTGTTGTCTCAGTGGTAGTGGTTGGGACAGAAGTAGTTGTTGTAGTTGTTGGACTAGTGGTCGTAGGCGGTGGTGTGCTCGTATGCCTTTCTTTAAACTGTCTGATTTTATGCGTTGTCTGAATACCGCCAAGTATCGCCTTCATCACGCTCGCCGGTATCCAGTGGCCGGGCATATTCGCTTCTACAGGGTTCGCAACAAATACAAGGGGATCGTCTTCTGGATTTGGCCATTTCACACTGTGGGTTACTAGTCCGCATAGTAATATAAGAGTTATCGCTCTGAGATTTACATTGAGCATCACTAAAAAAATATTTTAAAATACATTAACTTTCAGTTGTCATTATAAGTTGTCATTTGCTGATAGCTCAAACCAAAACCGAAAAAAAGGTATAGGCAGAAGACTACGTACATTCTTAGTGATGCCGAAACTATGCTCAACTTCTAGATACGCATTCACGCACACATCTTTCCTGTTTCTTTTTGTCACTTTAAATAAAACACGTTTGCCCCACTCTATGATTATCCCTGTATCGTGGGAGCAGTTTATAAATTAAACACAAAAGGAAAAACATTCAGGGCCGACATCATTATTTGTAGGACATACAATCACTTGTTTCGTGCGGGATTCGAACCCGCGAGCTTCAGCACCGCAACTCAATGCTAAGCCACTGCGCCACGGAGCCGTCACTCCGTAAAAGTCCACTGCTGGACTCACACATATGCACAAAGGTTAAAGAACCATTTTGTTGGTTGCAACTGGTTATAGATGCATATGTGTGCGTGAGTGCGTTATCTAACAATAAGTTGAGTATGGTTTTGGCTTGGTTTCGAGCTTGAAACGTACGCAGCGCACGGACTATCTTCTTTGTTAGTCTAAAGCTGAGTTACTAAAGTCGATCACAGAAAATAAATTATAGTGTTTTAATAATGGATTCTAATCGTCACGAAGAACTCATAGCCACGGAAAGATAGCTGTATATCTTTTCCTTTTTAATCTGCCCATGACAGCCCATAGCTGAACATGAGTCTTTCTAATTGTAGGAAGCATTTTCCGTAACTGCAACTCTTCGCACTTTTGTCTCTGCTCCACATCAGATCAGTGATCTAGGTATTTTACTTTTCCCACAGTCGTCTCTCACTACATCCACCGGACGATATGTCGATATGATATGGAGTGATGGATTTTTTAATCTGAGAAAAACTTATAACTACTAAATTAACACCTGACCGGACCGGGCTGTCTTCATTTAGCAATATTCTTTATAAATATGTAGGTTTTAAACATTTGAAAGAAATTGCAGCTTTAAAACGTTTTTTTACTGAATACGAGGCATTCCACCTTAGTCCTCAGGAATCACAACGTATATGCATTTTGTGCTCGCTAGTTTCATTCAATTCAATATTTTTAAAAAAACGTAAACGTGAAACGCAGGTAATAGCAGTCCGGGTTCGATCCCCGCCGGAACCAATGAAATCGTTGATTGCAATCTTAAGTACTGATATGCCATGTTCTAAGGAAAATATCGTGGGGAAACCTGGAAGGAATAACCTGTCTAACCTAAGGAATAAAAAAAATATTGAAGACATTTGAAGTCCGCCAACACAAGGCATTGAGGCAGCCCAGCGGACAGTTCCTTACCCTGAAACCCTCCCGGAAACCTTTTACCAAAAATATCGTAAAACGGTATATAAAAATTAATAATCTATAAGTAAAACCATAAACTCACTTTGTTTGCTTTAATTAATAATATTGTCTTGATCTTATTTCGACCGTGTACTCTCGCATTTCAATTTATGTAATAATACGTAGAATTATACTTTCTTTTGAATGGCATTTGGAAAGTCAATAATTGTGCGTGCAATTGACCGTCGCTTTATGTATTTTCATTAAAATACTAGTTAATGTTCAATGAACAATGGACATGACTTGTTACTGTACAATTTGTCGGAATACATTTGGAATATTATTATTATGCTTTTATTTATTTATTCATTACAACCTGCCAGAAGTCCACTGCTTAGGCCTCCCCTATTGATTGCCTTAAGGGGGGATATTTATCATAGTTACCACGCTTTATAGTTTCATTGGCAACGCAGTTTTTAGTATTTTCAGTTATTATACTGAAGATGCTGCAGACCATCTCCTGTTTCCGTTTACCTTTTTCACCTCTAACGAAACCCACGGGATGATGGGGTGGATTCTCTTATACCACCACTACACGGCACGGTTTTTAATTTTTTAAGTTTAAATAAAATTAAAATAGGTTATAAATGCTTAACTGATGCCTCCCGGGCTGGAAACAAGGTACCCCTGAAATGAGAGATTGCCAAATCCCACACCTTTACCTTTACTTTAGACCCGACGGTGACTTTGGCTCAACTAACTAACAGGTCTCCTGACATCATCTCTAAATATTCCAAAAGGCTCTAAAACCGACGAATAGTATATAGAACTAAGAGCTTTTCGGGTAACATGGTTCAGAGAACCGAGACGGGACAACCTGTAGATTTTGTATAGGTACATAATATAATGTGTTATTCAAAAAGTACTTGTGCTTGTGCACTGATCATCCTTGAGGAATAATTTCAATAAACTGAGTTAGCCATCTGGTGTAGAAATTGGACAAATTAGTTCCACTATTAAATTCAAATTATGAATTTTTAAAGTTCTTTATCAAAGTAAAACATTTTTTTATTATGTTAGAGAGGCAAACGTAAGCGCTTTTAGAGCCCGTGTAAACCTGTAACCAATTACAGACATAGAAAGCGAATGATGCGTTGAATTCTGAAATAAAATGTCTCTCAGTCCGTAAATATACTAGCCGAAACACGACGGTGTCGAAGTCATACGTTACTGCTTGAGGGCAGAAATAGATAAGAGGGATCTTACCAAGATACGGGATCCTACACAGAAAAAAGTAAAGTATTGAAAACAAAATATATGAAACGATATTAAAATCACTGTTTGCTAAGTTGTACTTCATATTTTAGCACAGCTTCCAGTGTATACCTATTTCTCAAGCTTTATGTTTCCCAGATTTTTTTGAACGCTCATTTTGGTGAAAAGCTGATAGGGATTGAGGACAGCAATTCTCAACATTTGCCCCCAAAATCGATAATTAATACGTCATATTGATCAAAGGATATATTTTAATTAATTTGATACTGGCAAACGAAACTTTTAATAAAACTTAGGTACGTTGATAAATAAAGAGATTTCATCATGTTTCATAATTGCGTACGTCGAATTCAGAAGGTGACCTACTACCATTAAAACTTTTGTTAGACATCTAACGACATTTGATTGCTTTGAAAGATGCTGTGGCTATAGACATATAGATCTGCATTTTGATTCCAAATCGGGGATAGCCTCCTTACTTACCACGATATACGACTAGTAATATTCAAAGATTATAAGCGGTGTAAAGACTCCTTAGATTTTAACAACAATTTTTTTTATATAGTATAAGGGAGAAAAACGAGCACACAGTTTGCCTGATGTTAAGTAGATGCTGTGGCCCATAGACATCTACATCCATCCTCAACTACGAATCAAAATGCAGATCCGTTGTCACCCCTGAGAACTAACATGGAATGCCTCGTTTCCAGTAAAAAGACCGGTTCTCTACACTCACCATACGAAACGCAGTTGCATTAAGGTGCTTTTTTACGCTGGTATTCTGAGCGTGGTCTTTAATTTGTGTATCGCCAGCAACGCAATGTCTGTAATTTGCATTTAGAAAAACCCAAAATTTAGGGCTTTTTAGGTGCTAATTAGGTGCCAAGTTTAAAAATTAGGTGCTCTAAAGTTTTCACTGCAACGAACTGCGTTGCTAGCAAAACGTATCGCTAGCAACGCAATTAAGTTATTAGATGTACGATAAATATTAATAGCAAGGAATTAAGTGCTAATTAGGTGCTGCAAATATAGGCAATGACAAGGCGCCCCTAATAAAAATAAAGTCGTTATTCAGAACAAAGCAGATGCAAAATTTAGGTTTTCTTCTGAAAATGGTAAACTATAGACATCCGGTACTTGCGTATGGGGGTGTAAGGGGGGTGGAAGGAGGGGTAGGGTTCTGGGGAAGCCCCTCTGCTCTTCCCCCCTTGCGCAAATGTACAATTTATGAGTAATATTTTTTTTTTGTAAAATCATAACCTCACTTTTTTACACAGGAATATTTACATAGTTACTTCTGCAACGGCCCTTGCGTAGCAAATCACAGGCACCCATGCTCACCTCCGCAGCGTCGGTTTATTGGACCAGCCTGTCTTTGCGGCTCGCACAGATGCCTGCGATTTGCCACAGCGGGCGGAGTCTGCTCTCCCTCCGCGCCTACGACTTTACAAAACACTCTAGGGGTAGGGCAGACACGACTACGTGGAGTCGGGGTGTTTTGATTCGGTTTTAGTACAGATTCAACCTATCTTATCTATAATCTAGTCACTGGTTACACGCTTTACCATCAAGTAATCTCGGCACATTACTTGATGGGGAAAGCTTGCGCATTGCTGTAGGAATCCGACTAGGAGCGGCGATTTGTCAACCCCATCAGTGCCCCTGTGGTAGCAGCGTCGACAAGTTTGGGCTCCACGGACTTTCTTGTAAGAAAAGTGCTGGTAGGTTTTCACAGCACGGTTCTTTGAACGATGTCATCCGAAGGGCTCTTGTCTCTATAAATGTTCCCTCGGTTTTAGAGCCTTGTGGAATATTTAGAGACGATGGCAGGAGACCCGACGGTATGACATTGGTCCCTTGGGAGAGAGGTAAAGCCCTAGTGTGGGATGCTACTTGCGTAGACACTTTGGCGGCCTCTCATCGCAGGGATACCTCGTTTAGAGCCGGGGTGGCATCAGAGGCAGCTGAACTGAGTAAGTGGCTCAAATATGAGTCTCTGAGAGATGACTACATATTTGTGCCATTTGCTGTAGAGACTATCGGTCCGTGGGGTCCACGTGCGGTGAAGTTCTTCAAGGAACTCCATCCGCGGCTGGTCGTGCTGCTGGTGATAAGAGGGCTGGCTCTTTTCTCGCTCAAAGGCTAAGTATAGCCATTCAGCGGGTAAACGCAGCCAGCGTTCTTGGCACGACACCGCGTGGAGTAGGACTGTTTGATAATTAAATTACTTGTTTTAGTTTCTTTTTATTATAGTTTTTAATATTGTATATAATAAAATATTGTATATTATGTTATGTAAATAAATGTATAATATATTGAAAAAAAAGTTTAAGTTTTTTTATTATAGTTTTTTTTAATATTGTATATTTTTCAATGTTATGTAATAAAGAACTTACAAATATTTTTTTTTAAAACCGAAGTGACAAATGACTTATTTTATTGCATGCGCAAACTTAAGCGCGAAGCGCGTAGGTATGCTCTACTAGCGCCAAAAATCAAGATTCCAACGTCTCGTTGCATGAAACCGTATCTAGCAATCATATTGTACATATAAATTACATAAAAAGCACATTTTCAGAAAGTTAAATGATTGTTGAACTTATTAATTCTTTTAAAAATCGATTTATTGCTATTTTTACATAAAAAAGTGGTTTTAGTGGCTTATCGTGTGGATTTATCAAGTCTGCATGGAGGGGTAAACACGATAACTTTTGTTAATATAAATTTTTCAACTCAATCTATTTTTTAAACTCTTCATCTAACATGTGGGAAGCCATGGAATGTAAATGGCAGTTTAATTTTGTTTTGTTTAGTTATAATTAATTTTTTTCGGCTGAGAAATCAAGAAATTTTCGGTGTTTTGAGCAGCCTAGTAATAATTTATTTTACTAAATAGACTGCCTCACTCACTCACTTTGGGCTCAGCCGCTGTCGTGAGTGGATACTGTATCGGTTGTTTGCAGCAGCTCGTGCTCAAAAAGATCGCTGTACAGATATAAAATATTCGAAAAACCAAATTTGATACATCATCATCATTACAGCCCTTCACAAGTCCACTGCTGAACATAGGCCTCCCCCAAGGAATGCCACAAAGCACGGTCCTGAGCCACCCGCATCCATCGACTTCCTGCATGTCTTACCAGGTCGTCACTCCATCTAGTGGGGGGACGCCCTACACTTCGTCCGCCGGTACGAGACTTTGATATTGATATTGATTTGATACATACTTGATTATTATTATAATCACAGATTTTTATTACAATATTTTAAAAGCACAGAATAAATAATAGTACTACGTACTAAAAGTAAGTAGGATTTATTTATAAATATACTTAAATACGTCTTGGACTTTAAGGAGTGACCTGAATGATGATATGATGATCATATGATCATTATGAGTCGTGCACTTTTAGATTTTCCAAACTTTTTTTTAAATTGAAATTTGACATACAATTATCGGAAAATTGGAAGTATAATAATAAGGATATTAGTGAAAACTTGTGTGTATTTAAACTACTTTAAAAAAATTACGTATAATCATGTTATACGTAGTTTTTTTAATGCGCTTAAGGCATGCACAATTGGATTAACCAATAGTTTTGCGTATTTTCACTTGCGTTGTCACCTCCGAGGAGTAAGATGTATTCAGTCTGTAATTATACTGGGTCTCTATACCCTTCAGACTAGAACACTGTAGTGCACGCACTGCTTTTTGGCAGCAAAAGTAGATAATCTTGCTCCGAAAGTCTCCTAGGCAGAAAACTTAATTTAACTTATTTACCATCAGGTGAGTTGCATGCTCTTTTGCTCACTCTTATATACAGGGTTATTTTTCAAAGAGCAACCAAATTTTAAACTTAAGTTCAAATATATAAATAACTAGCTTTTGCCCGCGACTTCGTCCGCGTGGAGTTCGGTTATAGCCTGCTAGTAAAAGCCACAATTATAACTGGATGTCGCGGGCAAAAGCTAGTAAACTACAAAACTTCTTTATACACCACAATTTTTGCTAATCTATTACTGTGTGCCAAAACTATCAGACTACTGGGCGAGCTTACGCGTGAGCAAGCCACATAGAATTGCCCGTGTGAAAAAGAATTTTCTCTCAAGTCTATACCCGCAAATTTTAATGTCTGCCCTTGTGATTTGTTTATGGTCATTGCAAAGCAAACTTTGAGGGGAAACTGTATTCGTTTGAATTCAAAGGGAAGTTATTCGGGAACAAGGGAATTCTTGGTACAAATACAGTTTCCCCTTGCGCACATCCAGTTATAATTGTGGCTTCCACTACATTGCGATGTAATGCTTTTACTTTTAGTCTGGTTCCGTTGCACAGTTGAGGAGGTTTTAAATTTCGCAACAACATAACAGGAGTGCCCACGCGCAGAATAAGACATTATACATAGACATAAGAATTAGAATTAAGAAATTCGACAGGGTAGTTAATTGCGTCATCTGTGTTGAACACAGAGTCTATTGACGTGTACACCATTTCATCCCCCTCAAAAGACGTTAACAGTATATCGTTAATTGCCGCTGCTTGGTTGTTTTTCGGGGTTAGTATGGCACGTTCACACAACCATTCCATTGGCTTATCGTGGATATGAGTAATATCTGGGTAAATTTTTGATATTAACTCCTGTAACGTAAATACAACTGTGCACAAATTATCAGGGATGGTTATCATTCCGTCATTTATCGGGTAATCACCGTTGCCGATTTCAAGTAGGAGATTCGCAAATCCACCAGCAGACTCTTTTTCTCCTAAGTGTACCCGCATATTTTTCGAGAGCTTGAGGATTTTAATTATAGGCCATAAAGTGGATCTCTTAAGACACGCCTTAACTTCCTTTTGGCACTACTGGTAGAGTCTGTCCAAAATCTCCAGCCAGCAAAACCGTTACACCACCCATTAACTTCTTCTTTCCTCTTATATCTTGTAGAGTTCTGTTTAAAGCCTCTACGCCACCCTTATGAGTCATGGTTATTTCATCCCACACTATCATTTTCGTATGTTTTAATACTTCAGCAAAATTACTTTGTTTCAATATATTACAAATGGGAGTATCAGCTGTTGTTAAATTGAGTGGTACCTTGAAGGTAGCATGAGCAGTTCGTCCACCCTCAAGCAGTGTAGCTGCGATCCCAGAAGAAGCCACAGCCAAAGCAATTCCGCGAGTATTTCTAACTTTTGCTAATAGCAAATTAATGAGGAATGTTTTGCCTGTTCCACCGGAAGCATCTAAAAACAATATTCCACCCTCCTTTGATTCAATTTTTGTGTTAATTTGATTGAAAACTGCTTTTTGTTCGTCATTCAGTGATCCTTCATTATTTTTTTAACTGTGTTTTTCAATGATGATAAGTCGTAACTTGTCTCTTTAAGAAACTCTCTATTTTCAAATTGTTGTTCTTTGCTTGGCTGAGGTAACCCATACTCTTTTAGTAGCCGACCACCCAACGCTAACACGGCATCTTCTATTACCGAAAGGCATTTGTTAAATACCACATCTGTTATGTGCTCTACATCCACATCTCCCTGTCTTTCTAATTGCCTTTTAAAATCTTCAGATAGGTATTCGTTGAATTTCTCCCAAAGGCTTAAAGGGTCTGATACTTGGCAGAACACTAAAATAATCGTAAAAAGATCCCGAATCATTTGCAGTGATTGGCAAAGTGCTGCCTCTTCCATTACTGCGAACAAATGCTGATCATCTTCAAGGAAGCCGAGAGCTTTGCACGCTGATTGGAACGTGGAATATACATGACCATCTACAGTTTTAACGCTTCAAACGAAATTGGGCCCCGGATCTCATGAAGAAGCATGCGAAGGTGATAGCATTCTGTATTGTTCGAAGGCACAGTATAAACCCTGCCCAGAACGTGCTCTTTTTTGACCCCTGGCCAGCCTTCAACGTTTGCTCCTCTCTTTCTCCTTTGGAACTTTCTTTTATCCCAAACGTAGTATGCAGGTACTTCTAGGTAGAGCCATGTTTTTGCAAAGTTATCCACTTTACACAAATCAAAAAAGGATAGGAGTGTGGTTGTTGGAGGACTATTCACTCTTTCACTCAGATTTTGCTCATTAAAATAAACCCTTTGCCCATTTTCCAAATGAACAGCGATGTGAACTGCGGGAGGGAAACGCTCATGAATGGGAAATTCAAGGATTCGCCATACTGCCTCTGATGAACTTATATATCTTCCACTTGTGTAGGTTTTAACTTCTTCCTTCTCATTCTCTAAAGCAAACGATGCCTGGTCTGAACCTTTATTTACGTATTTACAGACGTATTTTATTGATTTCACCGAATGACAATATTCCACATTTAAAAAAGTAAAGTAAAGTTACAGCCTATATACGTCCCACTGCTGGGCACAGGCCTCCTCTCATTTCTGAGAGGGTTTTAGGCCAAGGAAATGTCCGCCGCGCTGCCCCAATGGTGTTGGCGAACTTCACATGTCTTCGAAATATTTTTTATTTTGATTTCTTAGACATGCAGGTTTCCTCACGATGTTTTCCTTCACCGCCGAGCACGTGGTAAATCAGCACTTAAAATTGCAATTAAGAATTTCATTGGTGCTGGCGGGGATCGAACCCGGGTTGCTCGCGTACTGTGAAACTTACAGCGAGTGCTAACCATCTGAGCTACCATGGCTCCACATTTAAGCGAGCGTTAAATGTTTTATTGATCATCTTCACCTACAAAATATGTTTGAAGGTACTGAGCGTCATGTTCGGCTTCTGCTTATATACTTCCAATTAAATGGTAGACCTGGCCTTGTACTTTAAAAGTCCGTGAAAAACCATCTGCTGTTACCTGTTTACCACCAAAGGAAGTCATCTGGAATCAGGCATTATAGTTACGAGTATTACCCATAAAATGGTCATGATCTGGGTGTAGATCATTAATCAAACTAAAGAGTGGTTCAGGCAGTTGTTTCAACCGATCAAGTTGCACTTTTCCAGCGCTGCAACACATACCAGGTGTCTCATCCTTCCATTTCAGCGCATTGCACCACTGACACTTGTATGTCATAGAACCCAAGGCTACACTGCTGTCAGTTCTATAAGCTATATCAGGATCAGGGTCCATAGCGGAATGGACCTTGTTTTTCCATACCGTGACTTAATTGCTCTATGTACTTATGGATTCGCAGTTTGGTAAATTGCAACAGCTTGCCTGTGTACATCGGGATTTTTTTTTCTGATAAGCGGACACAGCTTTACGATTTGAATCTGGCTTGTTCTACCTATATCTTTCTTGTGCACATTTTAATTGATTTTTTCTTGTGTAATTAGTAAATCTCGACCTTCGTTTATTTTTCTTTTTTTTTATATTTTAATGTCGACGATACAGATTGATCTGTTCCGCTGGTTGGAGATGATAATGCACTGTTTACAAAAGATGTAACAGTTAAATGGTCAAGCTCTAAAAAAGGATCACGCTCTTCGACAGGTGCCTCCATGCGATGCTGATTTTACATACAAACATACATCTATCCATCCTTCCATCCATGTTGGTTTCAAACCATAATCGATGCCATTTTGTAATTAACGCCCCAAAAAACCATAAAACGACACCCATATTGAAATTTCAACCACATCGTACCCCCACAGGGGATGATGGTAGGTATTTCCCGTCTGTCTGGATTTTGAAATAGTTGTTGTTTTCGTAATCAGCGACCCGATAAACCATAAAAACCTATGTTGATTTTCAGAATTTGTCACCCCTTTTCCACCTTTTAGGGATTGAATTCTGAAAGAGCCTGAAACACTTGTTTACTCATTTATTGATAGGAGTACTCCTGTGAAGTTTCGAATAAAATAGTTTAACTAATCTTGTTTGCCCATACAAACTTTCAACCCCTTTTTCACCCCCTTAGGGGTTGAATTTTCAAAAACCCTAGGACAGGTAATTGTTTATTTCTAATCGTTAACCTAAAAAAAAGTTTCAGGCTTCTAGCTCTAAAAATACAAACTTTTAACCCCTTTTTCACCCCCTTAGGGGGCGAATTTTCAAAAATCCTTTCTTAGTGGATGCCTACGTCATTACAACTGTTTGTATGCCAAATTTCAGCGAAATCCGTTCGGTAGTTTCGGCTGTCCGTTGATAGATGAGTCACTCAGGTTTGCCTTTTATATAATATAGATGATATACCGTTATTGCAGTTTTATACGAGTAAATAAGGCTTCTAATTTTATTTGAAATTAGCCCAATTTGAATGTGATTTATGGGCAGCAACTACGCGACTCGCGCTCCGCTCCACAAAATAGTACAATTAGATATTTATGAATGACAATCAGTTAAAGTAACCATAAAGTACCACGCATTTTGAATTTAAAAGATAAAAAGGACAGAATGTTTGAGATTTTTTTAATAAATTTTTCTTCACCATTTGCCTATATTACTTATTTTGAACGTTCTCTGCAAATTTGGCCGGTTATTGCAAAATAACCCTGTATAGAATACCTTTTAAGAGCCGAACCGCTGACTTACATAACACAGGTTACCATAGCATGAAAGTCAGGGAATCAACTTATTTCAAGGGCATTTATGATAGCTATCTATTTACAATTTATTTATAATAACATTATGAGTTAAGTTTAAGGCTTTATTTCTCAATAAAATTTATTATTTATTATAATAACACGTCACTGCTGCTGATAACAGGGCTAATTTTATCTCACTCAAAGGCTAAGTATAGCCACATGAGTAATATATAGTTCAAGCATTCTAGATTGCAATGTATGAAAAAATTGGCAAAATTAATGGAGTAATATCTATCGGCATATGTACGTTATAGAGCAGTGTCATTTTATCTACTCTCCCTCCCCGTCCCGGGTGAGCATCACCCATCCGCGTCTCTGAAAATGTCCCCGACGCGCGGTTTTTCCAGTTTTAAAGACAACCGTACGCGAAACATGTAAAGTGTGTAAATACGAAATGATCCTTGATAAATTATCTATCAACCTCTAATACATACAAAAGCGATATAACGTATAGTTTCCCCGCAATCTGCCACGATAACATTTTTCACTATTTATCGGTTTTTTTTCAAAGTTTAGTTTTATCAAAAATTACCAATTTTACCGCCAAGATATGTATGAATAAAGTAAAGAATAAAATGTTCTCTTTAAAAAGAGGAATAATTTATTTCAAAACACTTTAATTTCACGTTGCTTTGCTACTTTTAAAATTTAATTGATTCGGCCATTCAGCAAAATATAAAAGTTCGTATTTTTGCTATAAAATTAGCAAAATAAATGGAGTATTTTCTTCTATCGGCATAATATGTACGTTATAAACCCTTTCAATTTTTAATCAATTTTTCAGCTAGAATGATTGAACTATAAAGAAACTGTACAGAGGCAAAGCTGCTAAGGAGCTGTCAAAAATATATAAAATAAATTATTTCGATAATTTCAGGCATTATTTATATTTTACAGAAATTGAGAGGATATAAAATATTGCTCATATATTTTATCAGGCGCTTTAAGTATAACATGATAATACTTAATTTTTTTAAGTACTTTAAATACACACAAGTTTTCACTAATAACCTTATAACCATACTTCCAATTTTCTGATATTTTTATGTCAAACTTCAATAAAAAAAATGTTTGAAAAATCCAAAAGTGCACGACTCATAATGCCCATATGATAGTGAAAAAATTAAAAATAATAATTGTAAATTGTTGTTCCTTTCGTCAAAGAGTTGCAGTAGCTGTCACCGAAGAACACCTTGAAGTCAGTCCGTCAAGTCCGCAGGTAAGGTCTATTCTATATATCTATTCTATTCTATAACAAACAAAACGAGGCCAAACTCGGCACATCTAGTTCTACTCGTCGAGGAGTTCCAGTGGCAGTCTTCAAAATACACTTTCAAGTCACTCTATCAAGCCCGGAGGTAAGTTCTCATCATAACTAACAAAACGAGCCCAAACTCGACACATCTAGTTCTCCTCGTCGAGGAGTTCCAGTAGCAGTCATCAAAGTACACTTTCAAGTCACTCTATTAAGCCCGGAGGTAAGTTCTCATCATAACTAACAAAACGAGCCCAAACTCGACACATCTAGTTCTCCTCGTCGAGGAGTTCCAGTAGCAGTCATCAAAGTACACTTTCAAGTCACTATAAAGTCCGGAGGTAAGGTCTCATCATGATGCTAACAAAACAAGTTCAAACTCGGCACATCTAGTTCTCCTCGTCGAGGAGTTCCAGTAGCAGTGTTCAAAGTATACTTTCAAGTAACTCTATCAAGTCCGGAGGTAGGTCTCATCATAACAAACAAAACGAGCCCAAACTCGGCACATTTAGAACTCCTCGTCGATGATTTCCAGTAGCAGTAATCAAAGTACACTTTCAAGTCACTCTATCAAGTCCGGAGGTAACGTCTCATCATAACAAACAAAACGAGCCCAAACTCGGCACAGTTCCCATCGTCGATGAGTTCCAGTAGCAGTAATCAAAGCAAATTTAAATTAACCGTGGTTTTTCTATTAGCGAAACTTGAACTTCGAAAAACCAATACAGCTTGTAAACGATTGCTAAAAGACTGCTGGTGGTATTTGTGTTCCCGGTCCATTGGCGCCGTAGCCATAATGTAGCTGCATTACGACTCTACCACGTAATTCATGTATCAAATTACAATAAGCTAACACTACAGAAATTCGACGCTTAGTTTAGCTCTTACTTTAGTTTACTCATACATATGTAAACAATATACATCCACATATTATGGCTTTTGAATAAAACAGTAAATATGTTAAAATTTAAATACATTTAATGCGATGGGTAATAAATAACAAATAGAAATCAGTCTTTGGAATGGTCACCCGAAGGTTTCACTGTCAACACTCGCAGCGCTGAAGTAGTCGCTCAACGGGGTCAGGTGGTCTTCGGATGCTGGGTACAGGCAGTCGAAGTCCACGTAGAGTTGCCTCTGGGCAGTAAGCTTCTCCACTATGAGGGCGAACGTTGGACGATCTTGGGGGTTCTCCGACCAGCATTCGGTCATTAACTGGTAGAGTCGAGAGGAGGCGCGCGCTGGTTTCGGCAGTCGACCGCCGCCCGTCAGGAATGTTGGTACTTGGTGATTGCTCAGCTCCGCGTATGGGAAGCCGCCTGGAATTAGATATTCATGTAAGTATTTACGTGGTAGAGGTAGAGCTGACGGCTCCGTGGCGTAGTGGCTCAGCAATTAAGTTGCAGCGCTAAGGGCCGCGGGTTCGAATCCCGCACGGAACAAGAATTTGTATGGCCTACAAATAATTGTTCCGGGTCTGGATTTTTGTCCTTGTGCAATTTATGTTTGTAAACTGCCCCCACGATACAGTAGAAAATACTAGTGTGGAGGTTACGTTTTTAAAAAAAAGGAATAAAAAAAAAAGAGCCATGCTGTAACTATATTATAGCACAAATTGGTTGGCTCGAACTGGGAAGGAGCACGCTCTCACAGAATACCAACGTGAAATAACAGCTTAATTTTCTTATGGTGAGTGTAGAAGACCCTTTTTGCTGGAAACGAGGCATTCCATCTTAGTCCTCTGGGGTGACGACGCATCTGCATTTTAATTCTTAATCGAGGATATATGGATAGTGTGGCCCATAGAAACTGCAAAGACCTCGCAACGTCGGAAAAAAAAATGGTGGCTAGTTTTTTTCGCGGAGCGGACATTTGTCGACGTCAATGCTGGAAAATTGTTGGTCAGTCAACTCTGAATGGTATACTACAGTTGCATTACCCAAAGCTTTTCAAGCTGTGCGGCAGAGAAGACCAAAGACCGGTCTTCGGGGAATCATGCTGCATCACGATAACGCCTGTTCACATACCTCTCTTAGAACAAAAGCATTTATTGAGGAATCTGGTGTTGAAACTCTAAGTCACCCACCCTACAGCCCTGACTTAGCTCCTTGTGATTTCTGATTGTTCCCAAGAGTCAAAGAAAAAATAAAAGGCAAGTTTTTTTCAAGCGCCGAAGAAGCCGTGGTTGCCTACGAAGAAACGATTTCCGACCTGTCAGATCAAGACTGGCAAAAGTGTTTTCAGAGTTGGTTTAGGCGAATGGAACTTTGTATAGAGCATGATGGAGAATATTTTGAAAAGATGAAAAATAAATAATAAATAGTATCTAGAATACTTTTTGTATATCTCAAAACTTATTGAGTGACCTACGAAATATAAGAAAAAAAATATAATTGTTATATTACTCATCTTTATCTCATTATCTATTATTATCATCTTTATCTGTATGTGAACGTTTGTGAAATCCACATACACAGTCAGTTAAACTGATCAGTTGAACTGACGTACATCCAAAAACTGACCAGACTGTGAAATCTAAAGTTGAAATTGGAAGCCAGTGAGTGGGAAAATCGTTTTGGATTACATCAGTTTTAACTGATCAGTTAAACAGATCAGTTAAAAAATATTTGGGGTTCCTTGTGGAATTATATGAATAAATATATGTTGATAATTATTAATTCATCCATATATTATAAATCTAATTCATAAGGATAATGAAATGGATAAAGAAATAGTTAAATGACTTGTACCAGTAAAAATATAGGTGAATAATCCTA
Organism: Parnassius orleans; assembly: GCA_029286625.1. Lineage (NCBI taxonomy): Eukaryota > Metazoa > Arthropoda > Insecta > Lepidoptera > Papilionidae > Parnassius > Parnassius orleans. The sequence continues at coordinate 816,798 of JAGSMP010000084.1, forward strand.
ATTTGGCACATACCCATGTGGTAATCCCGTTCAACAGCGTTTACCATGGAAATAAAAAATTTACCACGGGAAAATGTCAAGACGGCGTTTCTGTTTCATGCTGTCAGAGCAGTGGTCTGAAGCTAGTAAACAGCTATAGAAGAAAACGCCGCTATTTCTTATTTAGGTTTTGCAAAAATAACGTAAATTTTTTGTATCGAATTAATCTGATTTCCCATTTTGGTAGTATTAGTTCTTACCTAGTGTAGCTATCTCCCATAGCAGCACAGCGAAGGCCCATACATCACTCGCGCTGCAGTATTGTGCGTGAAAAATTGCCTCTGGTGCTAACCAGCGCAGCGGCACCGGTCTAGAACGAGTATGTACGTATACTCCAGATCGAGAGAGGCCGAAGTCTGCCACTTTCAATATTCCTGCACTGTCTACTAAAATATTGCGGGCTGCCAGATCCCTGCAGGCGAAAATGATATAATTTAATTGTTGTTTTAAATTATTAGTTCTGAATCGTGCTTCGTGGCGTTCCTTGGGAGACGCCTATATTCAGCAGTGGATAATAAAACGTATATTTCTGTAAAATATTGGTTTTAGCGGGGTTTAAGAAAACGTCGTTGCGAAACAAAACATAAAAGACAAAAGAATTATGAAACAAAACTCACGGACGAATATGTTTTTATTTATCGTTGAAATTTATCAAGTAGGTAATAGCTGAGTGTCTATTAGAAATAGAATAATTTGATCAAAATAAACATAGATGTTGTTCTAAAATGCACTGCAGCAGGCTCTTCGTTACATTGTAATGACTTGAGTTTACGTAACAGACACTTTTGCGTGACTACGATGAGAGCTTCCGAACTATAGGTTATTGATAATAAGAAATATAAATACATGCACGACTGCGGTATCAAAACCAAATTTCTCTTTAAATAGTCTTTTATCGCTGTAATTGAACAAGTAAACTTCTAATATAAATTACACTAATAATACATATAATAAATGAAAAAAAAAAATTATGTCGATAACTCCAGGCATTATTTTTATATTTTACAGAAATTGAGAGGATATAAAATTTTGCTCACATATTTCATCAGGCGCTTTGTGTATGGTGTATACATAACACTTCAGCAAAATAAAACTGAAAAAAAACAAGAATAAAATAAATTCTTATAGCTATCAGCACTAAGCAACTTCGTTTTTCCAGTCCTACTTTCTTCTTAACATTTGAAATGCCGTTGACTTTTCGCGTATCTACAGCGTAGCCTAGAAAGAGTCCTAGTAGCTCAGGGGCTATCGCTGTAAATTTCAAAATAAGCACCAATAAAAGTGTCACTTTGAAAGCTGATTTACCAGTTGGTCGACGGTAAAGGAAAACATCGTGTCGATCAGTAAGCATTGCTACCCTGAAGAATAGCGCGGCGGACTAATTACTCCACAAGCCTCTCAGTGATGAGAGGCCTGAGCCGCCTGAGCCTAACTGTTGGACGTATGAAGACTATCTTGTATGTTCAATTTCTACATTCTGGCCAAAATGTATGTTATGTAATATATTCAATAATCATAAAAAATAAAATAAGAACGTGTATATTTTATACCGACAAAGTAGATTAAGGAAAGGTTTAATTTCAGTTTGTTATCTAAAACATCATACTGTTACGAGCTTGGTGTTCGAGACAGTTAAAAACTGCCGAGTGAATTACCAAAATTGACACTTTAATTACAGAACACTAATTACAACTTAAAACCACACTAATAACTAAACACAACTCTACTACTGATCACTTTAGTTCGCAGTTGTATCGCTTCGAAGTATTCGCTTGTATCGCCAATTCAATACTGACTGAGTCGCGGTCTATACTGGCCTTATATAGGGCCTCAGATAATTTCCAGAACCTTCTACTGTAGAAACATCTAGAATGTTCGAGTACATGCCGGTCCCGACTGACTAGGTGTCGATAGTTCTAGAAAGTTCTTCCATGAAAATTTCTAGAAGGATCTTGACTCTCCTAGTTCTGCCACTCGATACTAGAGGGCGCTAGTGGTAACTAGTGTTGCCATGTACCAGACATTAATAGTGGCGCGCAACTATACTTTATGGCCGTTGCTCTATTTTTACTTAATGCCAATAGAAATAGACGGTTATAGAGATAATGAATATTTATATAATTTGAGTAAGCACTAATCAACGATTATAAATTTTAATGTTTGTGTTATAATTTTTTGAAGTTTTGAAATAATAATACGTATGTAAAGGTTGTATACAATATAAAAGATATAATTTTGTTACGTTTAATTATTTTCTGCTAAAATTTCGCAGCAAATATCGAGAAAAGTTTCAAAAGAATTAACTCAGGGTCTTTGTCTTAAGGGCACGTACAATACAAACCAATTAGCTAGAATAAAATTAAAATACGTATTTACTTTTAAGGACATATTATTATGTTTTGTATTATGTAGAGAAATATGTTTAAGGTTACTCCACGCGTTAAAATTTGTAGTTTTTTTAATAGAATAAGCTCCACAAACGAGTACACAGATGTAGGAACATCTACGAGTATCCCCGATTAAGAATCAAAATGCAGTTGCGTTGTCGCCTCTGAGGACTGAGATGGTATGCCTCGTTTCCAGTAAAAAGGGTCTCCGGTTCTCTACACTCACCATAAGAGAATATTCGCAGCAGAAAAAAGTAACTGAAATAATCCAAGGGCAGGGGTAAGCAGATCGATATTGTGGCTTCAAAGAACCGTCAACCGACGTGTAAGTATGTATAACAAGTGATATTATAGTGACGACTAGATGAGGCGTGTATGGTGTTGATGGATGCAGACAGCTTGTGCTTTGTGGCAATTATTGGAGAAGTTCAGCACTGGACTTGTGTGTATTATATTGATAAAACCTTTATATTGGCGTCCTACGTGGTACACTCAAAAAGTATTGCGAAACTAAAACAAAAGTTCAATGGTTGAATTTTTTATTATTAAATCGTTAGTAGTTAGTTTTTAAAGACTCTATATCTAAACAGTTTCCAGTTCGCCGCAGATATCTCTTCTATAGCCTGCTAGTTAACGTAGCTAGAGCATCTCCCGGAGATGAAACTGTCCTCTTTTAGTTGATTTTTGTTCAATCAGGGTTGTGAAGAGGTTTACTCAAAGGCTGGTTACCGGTTGACCGGTGTACTGTCTAGTACGTCCCTCATTTGATCGCTGAGTGCGCGGGCGCGTTGTCATGGTGAAGAAGTATAGCCCGCGGAGCCCAGTGTACTACCGCTTTTGCCGACAACAGTAAACACTTCCAGCAAGCATTTGGTATAGTATACCTTTTCATCAAAGCATCAAACTTCGATATCGTAAAGGAATTGAAACCAAATACCCATAGTGAAAAACGTAATCATGTCAAGGCATCATTCCACGCGGACCTGCTTCTGAGAATCGATCAGGTTCTGCGACACCCAACACGAAACTAATCTCCTCATCTTCACGCGAAGGTGTTCGTGAAAAATTTTGTGAATGCTTCCCGGTGCAATCTACAATATGTGTTGAATCGTTTTATACGTAATTTGCCTATTTTCTTCACAGAAGTATAATGTTAAGTAAGTTATAAATTAACGTAGTACATAATGTGTCAATGATTTTCTTCAATTAAAGTTTTCGCTGTTAACACATTTTCTTTCGTAACACCCTTAAAAGAGTGACACTTGCTTCTTCATCTCTTCAAAGTTAGCATGCTGAAATTTCTTATAAAGGCCTCTTCTCAGGAAAACGTGCACTCATTGCACGTTTTCCTGAGAAGGGCCTTTATCCGTAAATACCATTAGAAGAACTCGTCGCGCGAAAATGTTCTGTAATGTCGGAAGGTATTAAATGAAAAGGAGACGTGTTGCTCAGTTCAAGACTTTAATTATACTGCTATAAATTCTAACACCTCCCACCGACAAAAATATTTTTTTTATATAATAAAAAGTAGTACCTATGTAAATTCAAAAAAAACATTCTAATAACGTATAGTATACCTATTATAACTTTAACAAAAAATGAATACAGTTTTTTAATAAAATTATACTCTTGAAAGGTATATTCTATTATAAGTTTCATCTTGGATTGGGTAGGGCGGCTGGCCAAATGCCATATAACAGCACATAATAATTCCGTAGTCACAATAAGGTTTAAACATATTATGTAAGATATGATGCATTATGTTTGACAAAATCAGGTGTATATTCGTGAACTTATGTCGTTTTGGTCGATATATTACTGTCACATACACAAATCAAAAAAAGTTTGCGATCAGATTGAAAAATCGAAATCTTTTTTATGACGGTAGACTATATTATAATTTCTTCTTCTTTTTAGATTCTTTACTTAAAAATATAGAAATAGAATATAAAACAATAAAACTAATTCAATTGTTTTTCTATATAAAAAGAAATTCAATCCAAGCTTACGCTCATTCAGAAATGTGACTTAGTTAATTTTAACGGATTTAAAATATTTGTTCGAAGAAAGTTGTGATTGAAAAAATGCCAAGAGGATTATCAGAAGTTTTACGAGCAAGAATTGTAACTTTGAGGGCAGAAGGATATTAAATTCACGAGAGAAATAGCACGCAGAGTTGCTGTATACCAATCCTGTGTCGTGGCCACGTTGCAGAGGTACCAAGGCATGGATAATTTAGCTGACCAACCCCAACTGTTCTGACTGCTGCTCAGAAGCGCTATATCAGATTGTTGACAGCTCGTGACCCAACAATCAACGCCACTACAATAAAAGCAGAAGTGCAGGCCGCCTCTGGATTTGAAGTTAGCACTCAGACCATTCGGAATTGCTTACACCAGGCTAGACTACGAGCACGGAGGTCTTGGCTAGCACCTCTGAATGCACGGCAACGTTAGCGACGGAGATTACAGTGGTCTAGGCTCCGGAAAAATGAAGAAGATGATGAGGAATACATTTGGCAAAACTGTCTCTTCGTTGACAAATCGCGAATCAGTACTCATCTAGATAACCGACGTTTTCGTGTCCGGGGAAGACCTGCAGTATCGAAGCTCCATGACGGCAGATACGTTCAAAACAGTCGCTATTGATGGAAGTGTCAGACCATTCCGAATAAACCATGGGCACCAATTCTTACTGGTCGACGATAATGCGCCCGCACATCGAGCTCAACGAGTCAATGCTGTTTTCCAAGAATACGACATCATAAGGTTAGACAGGCCTGCCAGCTCGCTTGACTTAAACCCAATAGAGCACGCGTGGGATGCTCATAAGCGAGCTGTTTGGAACCGTAAGCCATCTTCTCAGACAGTGCCAGAGATCAGGGCAGCCGCTATTCAAAAATGGGACAGGTCACAGGACAGTACCGCAAGAAATGCTGGATACCTTGATCCTCAGCATGCCCAGGAGGATCTCCGCATTTGTTCGAGCCAGGGGAGGAGTTATATTGTATTAAATAAAAAGCTGACTAGGGTCAATATTCGCGTGGACGCCGAATGCGCGCGGCCCGCAGCTAGCGATCGTACCAATACCTAATAATTTACAACACTTGTCTAAATACCTAACTTATCTACTTAACCTCTATTTGCCACTGTGCTTGTCTCCACCTAGCTACTTTAATTCGAATTCACAGTTCGATTCTCCGCTAATGAAAAATTTACTTAAATGAAATGTTAACAAGGATAGAGTCATGCTTTTTATCCATCGTGTAGGTATGTTTATTATTTTGATGTTCAGTTCAGTTATGAACCTATTCAGACCAGTTCAGTACTAAGTTATTTAAAAAAAATAGGTATGAAACAGCATACCGATCTAAATCCTCCGTGGCCTTATGAGATTCTCCAAGTCATATTAACATGTTGCCGTATTCACGAGCACTATAACCAAACACAATAACTGCCTTTCCACCGGGCTCTTTTTTGCGCGAATACTTCTCTAATACTTTCACGTTTTTCGTAAATGCCAAACTCCCACTAGACACTCTGATCGCGAGTGAAAGAACGTTTCGCTTAAAGGCAGATAATTGACCATAAGTATGCCCGCATGCAGCGACACGGCATAAGCACCTCGCAACGTGAATCTACCTATCCCATTCATAATAATTTTACGTTTTACGGAATTAACCGGTTAATTTGGGTGTCAAAACCGTAAGTAACCGGTAACCTTTACCGTTTAGGTTAGTTAAAAACCGATTACTTGTTTAACCGGTAATTGAAGGTGAGATATATTTACCGGTAATTAATCGAAATTAACCGCTCTTTTTAAACCGGTTCCGAGCCCTGCTATAAACGTACGCGTTATGCATTATTAAAACAAAACAAGAAACACAAAACGTAACAACAAGAATAATAATAAAATTTGAGATTGCCAAAAGTATATTTTTTGGGAATCTTAATAAAATATTTTTGGAGAGGTCTGGTAATACTTTATAACCGACAAAAACGTCTGAGACTATTTTTTTAATTATATAAAAACTAAATTAAAAGATAAAAATGAAATCAAGTTGCCAAAAAAACATTTTTTTGGATATTTTTTTGCAAATGTTATATGCTGCGCAGTAAGGAAATAACCACAAACGCTCTGCCAGACTCGCGGGACTGAATTCGCCAATTGACGAAATTATATTTTTTCACAATTTTAATTTGCCAAATATTCCGTCGCCAGCAAAATATAATGCTATTATATTTTTTGAAGTTAAGTATTAAATAATAGTAGTTAAGTATAAAAGAACATAAAAACAATCTCAAATTGATAAATAAATTAAGATAAATAAAATAATTAATTTCTTCTTTGTTCTTTTCGGCTCAAGTTTCATATTATTCAGGGCTAAGCTCGCTAGAGTACAACTGCTGTTTCTTTCTTCATTCTACTTCTCATAATTATCACTATTAAATATTTTAATCTTCATATTATCTTTGAAATTTTCATAATATTTGTCTTTTTAAGTTGATCTTCGTTTGTTTATTAAATACTTCTACTTAAAAATTTTCGGTAATTTTCTTTAAAAATTGGTAATATTGTGGCCTTTTCTTATATTCTTATTTTTTTCTTCACGTCCAGTATTGCGTCCATTCCGTTATTGGAACGAAGTTCCTTATCGGACGGTACGAATTTGGCGGATGGGATGGGGGCTAGGCGAGAAAAAGTGTAAGATTTTTCCGTCACGCCCCCTTCTGACGTAGTCTAGACGGTCTTGGCGGCTATAAGGAAGCGAGATGGAATAATATCCATCTCCCTCGGACTTCTTCTTATCTTGCCATGAAAGAAATATTATTTTATTTTAAATGATGCTTCATTTAAATAGACGCTAGTAATTCATTTATTTGTATATGTTAATCAATAATATAATACGTTTATCAATAATAATATACTACGAAAGGAACTTCGTTCCAACCGAGTGTTCCACAACACTCACGCATGTTTTTTTATTATGTTATTTTCTTTAAATTGCTAAACTTCTAAACAAGCTCTCCACTATTTAATAGTTAGTTTTCTGGTAATATTGTGCGGTGCGCGTGCATTGTCGCAGCGCACCGCCTGGCAGGGTCACCATATAATGTCGAAAGGTATTAAATGAAAAGGAGACGTGTTACTCAGTTCAAGACTTTAATTATACTGCTACAAATTCTAAGCTTAACACAAATGTATACATACTACACTACAGTTCCTGGCTCGGATCCATTTCTTAATAAAACACGATATTTCAATTCAGCTCATAAAAAATGTAGAGGAAAATTTGAATTTGGAACATTCGTATTTTTACTAGTAAATAATCGTATTTTCAATATATAGCCAGTTATAGGCTAGTGTTCTCATACACAAAAACTTTTTTTGGATAACTTTCTGCGTGGCGTGTGGTATTAAAATCTTCAGTTTATTCGAATTATGGTGACTATTAATAACTATCCTAACTTTAAAAGCCAAAAAATGGCTGGGCGTTTCTAACTGCTTGAGATTATACTGCTAGAGTGAATTAGATTAAAACCTAACTCAAGTACACTCAAGTACGTTTTAATATAAGAAATATTTATTATATAATTGTCAAGAATAACTATTTGATAAAAATTGTCATTTAAAATGATGTTTTTTCAAAAAGTATTTTAGTTTTTCTAAAATACTTGTCTAAATGTTAATATTTTATAAAAAAACTTCGAAACACCGAAGACGAGGCACTATAGTATGGTCTAAAACCTTAGCCTGTCCAACCACACGATTTAGATGAAGAAAAATCAGTAATGCCCAGCGACTAGTACCTATTTTTTACGTCTGCCATTTCTTTTACGTTGGCTATTTGGCATGACATGACAAAATATACATAATGTAAAAAATAATTACAATATTTATTTACCTTTCTTCCGTGTGCGGAATTTGGTGAAATCGCAGATCTTTATTTATGCGAGATGACGACTTGCAATCTCTCACAGCACACGTCGTATGAACCATTTTAATTATAATTATCAACACTAAATAAATCGCGCGTTAACCCTGGAAGTCGTGTCCTGAGCTACTAATACGATTGGCACAAGCAGATCGGGCTCGTCCTTCCCGCGTCTCACCCCTCACACCCTGCACGATTGCCCCGTCTAGACGTCTTCGTCGGACGACTGTATTGGTACGGTAGAAACATACCTACGATATGGCGTAATATTTTGGGGTAACTCTTACGAAAAAGGAAAGGTATTCACGGCTCAAAAAAGGTGCATACGCTCCATGTTTAAGCTGAAGAGTACCGTTAGTTGCAAGCCATATTTTAAACAATATAAAATATTAACTGTACCTTGTATATATATATATTAGAGATGGCAGTCTTTGTAAAGTCGAACCAGAAACGTTTTAAGTGCTTAGCAGTCCTTGCCCCAAGAAACAGACGCGACAATAGTAGAGTTTACATTCCTAGGGGAAAAAAAGCACTAATACGCAACAGTGCCCGCTGTATGGGGCCGGCTATTAACAACAAATTACCCAAGTGTTGGAGGGATCTCAACACTTCATTATTTAAGACAAGACTACGAAACTTTTTAGCAGACAAAGTGTACTATAATATTAATGAATTTTTAATGGACAAAATGTTATATTAAAATTTGTACGTTTGTCACATGGATTGTTTATGAATTGTATTATGATTAACGCAATTAATTTGACGATGGCTTATAATAATTAAATAATAGTGATAATAATGTACCGTTTGACTTATTAGACTCACATGTAATTTGAAGAGAATTTTTTTATTTATGTTAATCTAATATGTATGATATTGTATTATGAATGACATACTACGTAAATTGACTAAAAAAAAATTCATATTTTTTGCATGCCTTCTGGTAAAATATGGTGGAATATATATTTGTAAACTATATATTTGTCACCACATGCTGTATCACCCATATTTGCAAAATTAAGAAATTCATTCATTCATGCATACCAAAGCATGAGAGGAAACCTACTAAGATGAGTTAATTTTACAAAGTTCATGAAGTAAGCCTACACGTATTGTAATTTTACCAAACTGTGGTCAGTATTCAATAAAAAAATGAAATTTACAAACATTGTTTGTAATTTGAATTACTACAGTTTTTTGTAAAATTATGAAAAAATATTGAAACTGAAATTACTTTAAACTGATTGAAAGTTTACAAATATTTTTAGTATTTTTATAACTCTGACTTGAAAATTACATGGCGCATTGTAATTCCACAAAAAAAAATTCTTGAACGTTTTGTAATTTTACCGAACTGTTGATTACATTTTTTTTAAATATATAAATATTATTTGAGATTTCATTTACTACATTTTTTGTACAGTTACAAACAAAAATTGGATTTCAAATCGTTTGATTTGGAAATCACGTAGTGCATAGTAATTTAACCAATTTTTTTATTTCTCCTAGACGTTTTGTAATTTTACTAAACCGTTGGACAGTGCTCAATAAAAAGTTTTTGACCGGAAACCAAAAAATTTAGTAAATGTTAATGATGATGTTGATAATTGTTTGCAATTTCATTTACTTGACTTTTCTGAACTTACTAAAAATTTCAAGTATTTTTAATAGGTTACTCAGAATTTTCAACTCAACGATGAAATTATTTGTAATTTAAAGTATATATATATATATACTTTAAATTACAAATTATATATATATATATATATATATATATATATATATATATATATATATATATATATATATATATATATATATATATATATATATATATACAGGGTATTTTTGAAACGCTCCCGAAAACGAAGACAGACGACAGTACTAACTATATCTTAGATGATGGGTGAAATATAAAATCGATCCTGATGAAAAAAAATTCATCTTTTCACAACGTTTTATTAGCTTTATTCACGCTCCATCGTGTTAGTATAAATCATCGTGTTAAATAAAACGTTAATTTCATTAAAATAAAACATGAAAATACTTAAACATAAAAGCAGCAGTGGAATTACTGAATTACAATCAGCTGACTAGGTCAATGTACGCGCGAACGCCGAATTCGCGCGGCCCGTAACTAGCGATGGTACCACAATACATAATAATTTACAACACTTGTCAAATACCTAACTTATCTACTTAACTCACTATTTTGCCACTGTGCTTGTCTCCACGTAGCCACTTTAATTCAAATTCACAGGTTAAATAAACCAAATAACTGGTTCGATTCCCGCTAATGAAAAAATACTTAAATGAAAATTTAACAAGGTTAGAGTTATGCGTTTTATTCATCGTGTAGGTATGTTTATTATTCTGATGTATTCAGTTATGTACCTATTCAGATCAGTTCAGTACCAAGTTATTTAAAAAATAGGTATGAAACAGCTTACCGCTCTAAATCCTCCGTGGTCTTATGAGATGCGGCTCAAATTGTGCTCCATTCATTTCGAGGCAGATGTGGGCTCGGTGTTGCGTCTCCTCATGCAGGCGGAGCATTATCGTGTGGTCTTCGACACAGTCCGCACGTAGTTTGTCGAAAACATCCACGATCCTTTGGCGCATTTCGTCAGCACTATCACACTCACGATTAAAAACCCTTTCTTTCACATACCCCCACAGAAAGAAGTCTAACGGGGTCAGATCTGGTGAGCGAGGTGGCCAAGCGTGTGGTCCTAGTCTGCCAATCCAGCGATCATCAAATAATTCGGTAAGGCGCTCACGGACGAACCTCACGACATGTGGAGGTGCACCATCATGCTGGAACCATGTACGGCGATATTCATCCAACGATAGGTCGTCTAAAATGTCAACCAAGTGTTCATTTATAAAGTTTAGGTATCGCTGTCCGTTAAGTCGCTGTGGCAGAAACACTGGTCCCAGTATGCGATCCTTAAATAAACCTGCCCATACGTTAACCGACCATCGGGTTTGGTGCCCGGTTTGTCGAACAGCGTACGGGTTAACCTCTGAATACACGTGTGTATTTCTTCGGTTCCACATGCCGTTTCTGGTAAATGTCGACTCGTCCGTCCAGATAACGTGCTCAATGGAACCAGGCACACGTTGTTGTTGGTCTAATAACCAACGGCAGAAAACTCGTCGGCGGTCGTGATCGCCGGAACTAAAGCTTGCACTTTGTGCACTTTGTATGGCCGCATTCGGTTACGCTTGAACACTTTGTGAACTGAACAGTATGACACACTTGTTCCATCCCGACTTCATAACAATTTAGTGATACTTCGTGTACCTAGGTTCGGATACCAGCGAACGACATCTAAAATGCGCTCCTCGGAGTGAACAGTCATTTGACTTCCACCTCCTGCCGCTACTGGAGCAATGGGCCGATTTTCCAACACTCGCTGAAATGCTGCTGTTGTCAGACGAGTCAGCTGGGTGTCGAGCGGTCGGGAATTTCTCTCGGTAAATTCGTAATGCACGTGAAGCATTCCCATAAGCTTCTCCAAGGCACATTAACATGTTGCCGTATTCACGAGCACTATAAACGCACGCGTTAGGCATTATTAAAACAAAAAGAAACACAAAACGTAACAACAAGAATAACACGTAATAACAAGTAGGTAATACCAAGTAATAACAATAAGAATTTAATAAAAAAAACAATTGAACTGTCGCTTGCGCATGCGTGTCCAAAGTCAACACGGAACTGTCTCAAAAACTAAAATCAATAATTAATCCCGCCAAAACTGAAGCCTACACTTTGAACATTCCCACAGACCGTCAAATGTTATGACATTGCCAACTTTTATTTTATAAGTTTAGTTTCCATATGATCCCTACGACTACTCTTTCATATGGAATTTAGAAGTTATAGTTTTTTTAATACAATTAGACAATAAATTGTACCCTGACGAAACAAGCAGTTCGTTACTACAAAAATGATATTGAAATTAATAAACGTACTTACTTGGGTTTGGTTATCTTTGATTTTGTACAAGAAAATAGAAATAAAATGGTATTGAATAATTTAATAGTTAAAATCAATTGCAATTATGATCGACAGGTAATTAATCTAAAAAATAATGATTTTACTTTACTTTTATTGACTTTCCGTTTTAATCCATCCAATACTTTGATTTGAAAAGAGGTACGTCAAAACTATTAAAAATTACTTGCAAGTTTTATTGTAATTGCCGCCTCTAATTTTATGTCGCTTGCAAACAAATCTTAGTAGGTAAATTTGGGAATTCCCATATGTTGGCGCTGACGCGAGGTGACACAGTCGGCCGGGCGGCGGCAGCGCGTGGTACGAAGGGGGCGCGACGGGGGAATGCTCGCCAGTATTACTGTGCGCGCACGCTATTGGTTCCTCATTCTTCCCGCGCTTTGAAAAAGCGATGTTTCCCAATATACAGTCGCACACACAGCTTTTGCACGACGTGCGACGATGGTTTTAAAAAGGAAGGAAAGAAAAATTATTTATATCTATTGTTTTATGACTGAACTAGTGAACGAAAAGGTAAATAGAAGGTGAATGGGGAAAATTGTGCAGTAAAGTTAAATGTATTGAGGAAGAATACCGAAAAAATTACCATGTGGTCAACCTGATGACGGAAACATTTATCATTCGCATTGATGATGATGATTCTGATGAGTGATGATGAAGTAGCATCCAGTAACACCAATACACCATCGACATTTGGCTTCCATGTTCCATGTTCCAATGGTATAATGGACAGCGTGTCACCCTTAGCTTAAGTTTTCTTGTTACAAACTACTTTATTTTACGATAGAAATAAAAATAATGCTCAACAAACATTATCCATTTTGAATTTCAACCCTTCCAAAGTTCTAAGTAGCTAGTAAAGTACCTATTATGATTCTACAATAAAACCATTAATTACTATTATAATATTATAAAACAACAGCCTAGTACCATGTAGTACTTTAGAACGCGACTGTACCCATGCGCAGACACACCCCTCCACTATCGCTCAGCGTTCTTTTACGTGACGTTGAGTTTGGCTTCGACGCGGATATTGACCCTAGTCAGCTGATTTTATGGTTTATTTATTTTAAATTCCATTGCTGCTTTAATGTTTAAGTATTTTCATGTTTTATTTTAATGAAATTAACGTTTTATTTAACACGATGATTTATACTAACACGATGGAGCGTGAATAAAGCTAATAAAACGTTGTGAAAAGATGATTTTTTTTTCATCAGGATCGATTTTATATTTCACCCATCATCTAAGATATAGTTAGTACTGTCGTCTGTCTTCGTTTTCGGGAGCGTTTCAAAAATACCCTGTATATTAATATCATACAAATGTACATATAATATAAATATATTAATACAGACGTACACAAATACATAAGTCTACTTAAATACATACAATATATAAATATATACATGATTAACATATAGCTCGAAGAACCAACAACCGATAGGGAAGAACGAACGACCTCCCACTAGATGGAGTGACGACTTGGTAAGACATGCAGGAAGTCGATGGATGCAGGTGGCTCAGGACCGTGCTTTGTGGCATTCCTTGGGGGAGGCCTATGTTCAGTAGTGGACTTGTGAAGGGCTGTAATGATAAATGATAATGATGAAAGAGTCGTGTTTACGTCAAAGAGGCTCAAAGTTATGAAGACAGTCACAGTAAAATAATTGCGTTCACGGAATTTAAAAGTGCTCAAGAACAGGTAATAAGTGTAAAAAATATTTTAAGAAAACGTGCTCGTCTATGTATAAAAAATTTGGCTTTTCGACCGTTCGCCAAGTTGCGATCTGCAGCTCGCCGCCGCGTTTTGCATTATAGGTCGGCCGATTGGGACGGGATGCGGTTTTTTTTGCATCCTACCCATAGGGGCGGGTTTGTTTCTCGCCGGATGATCCCAACGTTGTTGCTGATTCTGTCGCTGATGTGGTACTTCACAGAATGGAATTATTTATTCCATCATCTGTGGTGCCTATCGGAGGCAGAACTCAGCCATGGTTTGGTTACTCCTGTAAAATTGCATCACGCTATAAGCAGGAGTGCTACCGGGCCTGGGCTGACGCATCAACGTCCCGGGATGTAAACACCAGCGTTCTTAAAAAGAAGTATAATTCTGCCTCCAGATCCTTCAAAAGTGTCATTGCCAAGCCAAAGTCAGAGCACATCGGCAGAATTGGTGAGAAACTAGTTCGCCTCCCTTCGGGAACACGTGCATTCTGGTCTCTCGCCAAGGCTGTCCAAAGAAAATTCTGTCAGCCATCTCTGCCATCTCTGCAGAGGGTGGACGACTCACTGGCCCATGACGCAAAGGCGAAAGTTGATCTGCTAGGCTCTCTTTTTGCTTCCAACTCGACTCTCGATGACGGGGGGAATACACTGCCGACTCATCCCGCGGTGTGAGTGCTCCATGCAGGAAGTGCTGTTTACACAGCGCTCAGTGCGTAAAGCACTCCTCTCCCTGGACGTCAACAAGTCGAGTGGGCCTCATGGAGTCCCACCTATTGTGCTGAAGACGTGTGCTCCGGAGTTGGCACCGGTTTTAACGCGTCTTTTCCGGTACTCCTACTCCCTAGGCGTAGTCCCGAACTCATGAAAGACAGCTTTGGTGCACTCGATCCCTAAAAAAGGCGAGCGCTCAGATCCGTCCAACTACAGGCCTATCGCTATCACCTCCTTGTTCTCCAAAGTAATGGAAACTATTATTAACTGCCAGCTCATGCGGTACCTTGAGGATCACTAGCTAATTAGTGACCGCCAGTACGGTTTCCGTCGAGGTCGCTCAGCTGGTCATCTTCTAGGTTACCTAACTCATAGATGGGCGGAGGCAGTGGAGTCCAAGGGGGAGGCGTTGGCCGTTAGTTTGGACATAGCGAAGGTCTTCGATCGGGTTTGGCACAAAGCGCTTCTTTCGAAGCTCCCTTCCTATGGGCTTCCCGAGAAATTGTGCAATTGGATCACCAGTTTTCTCGCAGAGTGGAGCATCAAGGTCGTAGTAGACGGTGCATGCTCCGATTACAAGCCCATTAACGCTGGTGTTCCACAAGGCTGCATGCTATCACCAACGTAGTTTCTTCTGCATATCAATGATATGTTGCAAACCGGTAACATTCATTGCTATGCAGACGACAGCACTGGTAATGCTTTATACACCGGCCGTGCCAATATTTCTCGGGAAACGTCGCTGAGTACCGGAACAAACTAATGTCTGAAGTCGAGACTTTGTTGAACAAAGTCTCAGACTGAGGGCGACTAAATCTAGTCCAGTTCAATCCTCAGAAGACACAAGTTTGCGCGTTTACCGCTAAAAAGAAGCCCTTTGTCGTATCTCCTCAGTTTCAAGGCACTCCGCTTGTTGCCTCAGCCAGTATCGGAATCCTCGGTGTTGACATATCGAGTGATGTGCAGTTTCGTGGTCACTTGCAAGAGAAGGCCAAATAGGCCTCTAAAAAGCTTGGCGTGCTCAGCAGAGCGGGACAGTATTTTATGCCGGCACACCGCTTGCAACTTTACAAGGCGCGGGTTCGGCCCCACATGGAATACTGTTCCCATCTCTGTGCAGGGGCTCCCCAGTGCCAGCTCCTTCCACTTGACCGCATCCAGCGCTGAGTGGCTCGAATCGTCGATGACCGAGTTCTTTCTGATCGGCTGGACTCACTGGCACTGCGTAGAGATGTTGCATCTCTTTGTGTATTTTAGCGCATCTACCACGGGGAGTGCTCTGAGGAATTGTTTGGACTAATTCCAGCCGCTCAATTTCACCAACGCACATCGTGGCAAAACTCGAGATACCATCCATGCCATCTGGATGATTGGCGATCCACCACTGTGCGATTTAGAAGAAGTTTTCTTCCTCGCACAACTTCCTTGTGGAATCGATTACCACCAGCGATTTTTCCGGACCGATACGTCTTAGGGACCTTCAAGAAAAGAGCCTACTCCTTTTTAAAAGGCCTGCAACGCATCTGCAATTCCCCTGGTGTTGCAGTTATTCATGGGCGGCGGTAGTCACTTACCATCAGGTGAGCTGCATGCTCGTTTGCCCCCTCTCCTATAAAAAAAAATCTTCGGAAGCCCTCAGCTGCGCGGTGGCAACCGGTTCGTTTTTCTTGCCTCGCAAGTCGATCCGATTGTCCGACGCCGTGAGACCGTTTGTTCGCGCTCCGATCCGCTACTTTGAACTTACGTTGTGAATAAACGGTTATTTAATATGTTGTGTGTTCGTTATTCACATCCCCACAAGAGGGATAGATTCCATTTTGAGGTACCAATGTTAGATATTGAAACTGCTTGTGTAATTTAGTTGTAAGTAGTTCATTCCAATATTTTAAATACGCCATCGTCGTATTTAAAATCGTCGCTGTGGCGGTCTTCATAACTTTGGGCTTCTTTGACATAAACACAACTCTTTATTTGACCCCACAGATAAAAGTCTAACATAGAAAGTTTCCGCGAGTTTGCAGGTAGTATAGGGCCTTAGTGCGCAATCCACCTATCTTCATATTCACTATTTAAGTTATCGCTCATTGCACTTGAATAGTTTGATTAGCTGTCAATTGTTCTTCGATTGGTAGGAAATCGTTCTTTAATTTCTTGCCGCGATAAAGACTCACTTTTGTATAATTTTTACGCACTACGTAAATCAGGTCATTGCTTAAAATGTAATATCGCACCATTT
The DNA here is from genome assembly GCA_029286625.1 of Parnassius orleans. Lineage (NCBI taxonomy): Eukaryota > Metazoa > Arthropoda > Insecta > Lepidoptera > Papilionidae > Parnassius > Parnassius orleans. The sequence goes on from JAGSMP010000084.1 coordinate 833,858, forward strand.
TATAGTTTCATAGTATCCGCAGTTCGAATATTTTCGTTACGTTATTGGTAACGAAACGTACGTTATGAGGTCACGGTCAACACTGTCACTGCGCGAGCGGACGTAGGTACCTAGCGATGTAATGGTTACGTAGTAACATTATTTAATCTGTGGTAACGGCACGGGAAGACGTGGGCCTAGGTACCTTACCGAGTGACCCTTACGAATGTGTGCGTGCGTAGTAAAATAGTGGGCGTAAGATATTTATGAATGACAATCAGTTAAAATAATGCATTACCACGCATTCTGAATTTAAAAGATAAAAAGGACAGAATGTTTGACATTTTTTTAATTAAGTTTTCTTCACCATTCGCCTATATTACTTATTCTGAGCAATCTCTGCAAATTTGGCCGTATATAGCAAAATAACCCTGCATAATATTGAAAGAATTGAACGTTTTAATATAAAAAATATCGGACAGATATGTATTTTTTATTTATACGATTATCTTATGAATATTTTTTAGTAACTTTAACATTATTAACTTAGCCTTAAAAGTGATTAACAGGGTTAGGTTAGGTTATATCAAATTCCCGTGTGGAGTTGACAGTCCTCCCATCGGGCGCGTCCCCAGGTGGCGGATAGAGGAACGCCACCCAGATATGGGTGGTAGCGGGAAACCGCCGCGGACCAAAACTGGCCGGGGTTTGGCGTACCCGTGGTTCCATTAGGACTAGAAACGCCCGGGGCTTAATGCCCTAAGAGATGGGCCTTCACAGGCTTGTCGTTGCTCCCGGTATCGCTCTTTGATTAGAGCGGACAGGGGATGCAACACACGCGGCGATGTGCCAAGCGCACCAATGCTGGGTGACCCCGCGCGGTAATGTGCCAAGCGCACCGATACCGGGCGATCTCTGTGCGGCGATGTGTCAAGTGCACCAATGCCGGACAACCCATAAGCCCGTAACCCGGGCACGGGGGCCCCCGCAGGGCCGCGAGGAAGAAAACCTCTTCAAAAATAACCCCAATCCTAAGGTCTAAGGTGCCGAGGGGATGAATGGTTGGGGGGGAGCCCAGTCCCAAGCCTTGGGGAGAAGGGGTTCAGGGACCACACCCTGTAAAAAAAGGAACCAAAAAATATGCAGTGTGACAAAAAATCTATTCCCCAGGGTGGTCCCGCCAAAAGTGGGAGTCCACCCCCAGCAGCCTTAATAGGCTCTGTGGCAGCCCCATCGTATCTGGGGGGGGGGCAATCCACTGCATCGCGGGGATGCACAAGCGTCAACCGCGGGTCCCACAACATCTAAGGGGCAAAGTAATAAGGAAGGAGCCGTGTCGGGTGGTACAGCGGTGCCGACACAAGAAAAGCGTGGGCGCTTTAAGCGTCCCAATACGCCAGCAAATCAGGCGATTGAGAGCGATGGAGGCGCGTCCGATGGTTCGTCCATATCACTTAAATCGGCCCCATCGGAAGGGGGAAGAAAGCGTAAGGCCAAGCTCCCAAGTGCTGCGGTTGTGGCTGCTAAATTTGCGGCAGTGTCAGCCACAGCCTCTGAAGAAGAGGCCGCCACAGGCATGGAAACAGAGGAGGATCTTTTCGACCCCTCCGTAACGTCCACGAACACCAGGGCGAAGAAAAGCCTGCCCGACCTAGAGGAGTTGGCCCGCGAAATGTCGACGCATAGTGACAGTGAGTTTGGCCAACAAATCGAAATAAATCTCCAGGCCGTTGAAAAGGTAGCAGATCGCTCTCGCAACCTAAAAGGCAATTTCGTGAGGGGTATAAGGCTAGCTGTGCGTAATATAAAGGCGGCGACCGAAGAACTTGCGCGAAGGACCAAGACAAGCGAAAACATCAAAAGGCTTGAAAAGGAGAACGAGGAATTGCGATCATAGCCCAGCCTTGCGGCTAAAACGGAAAACTAACGGAGGGATTTATCTCCTCCGCAATCAGGAAGCACAAAAGGCCCTTCCGCCGAACACAGCAGCCACGTCCAATCGAACGGTGCTAGCACACCACAAGGCCAAGCACGGAGAGGGGGACCTCATGGAGCGTATTGGGTCCCTAATCGAAGAAAAATTGGCTATATTTGAGGCCAAGATGTTTCCCGATAGGGTGATCCGACCTCCATTGGCAGGTACGAGTCGAGGTGAGTTATCGCTACCACAACGGCTATCACCACCTTTGCAATCGGCTCCATCGTCGCAGCCACAGAAGACGAAAAGGCAAAGGTCGAAGAGGAAAAAGAAGCCTGCCTACCCACCGCCGGTCGATCTTCCCCCTGTGGCTGCGACGGTATCGAATAACCCGGTACCGCCCAATGCCAGCTCATGGGTAGAAGTGGCTAAAAAGCCCAAAAAATCAAGGGCCACTGAAAAGCGGATCGCCACGATGGCATCACCTTCCGGCACCCCGAAAGAGAGGCGGAAAAACAAAAAAGTATTGCGTGCCCCAACATCTGCGGCCGTAACAGTTGCGGTGTCGGAAAGCTCCACTGTTACTTATGCCAAAGTAATGGAGGAGGCAAAGGCCAAAATACACTTGGCAGATTTTGGCATCGAAACAGTCCGCCAGAAGCGGGCGGTAACCGGAGGACTCCTGCTGGAAATTAAGGGTCCAGATTGCGGCGCGAAGGCGGACAAGCTGGCGGCCAAAATGCGTGAGGTTCTCTCAGACCTAAACGTGCGAATCAATCGGCCAGTTAAAACAAGCGACGTTCGACTGAGGGACCTCGACGACGCCGTCAGCACTTTGGAGGTTGCGGCGGCTATGGCCGAGGCAGGAGATTGTTCGGTGGATGATATAAAAGTCGGGGAAATCCGCCGAAGTCCCACTAGCATGGGGACATGCTGGGTGCGGTGCCCAGTCACGGCAGTCCGCAAGATTGCGGCTGTTGGGCGAGTGCGCGTGGGTTGGGGGTCTGCTCGAGTTGAATTACTGGAGCCCAGGCCCATGCATTGTTTTCGGTGCCTAGAAAGGGGGCACGTTGCCAGCAGGTGCTCCAGTGAAACAAACAGAGGTGCACGTTGTTATGCTTGTGGAGAGCAAGGACACAAGGCGAAACAGTGCACTGCGTCGGCACTAAAATGTCCCCTGTGTTCCGATCTCGGGCATTCTGCTGGCCACAGATTAGGGAAGAAGTGCATCCCACCTCCCAAAAAAAAGGGAAGGAAGAATGGTGAGATACCTGCACCCACCAGCAAGGCGGCCACAACGACTTCTGTCGCTGCACCGAGTATTAGCTCGGCTATGGAGCTGGCTGAATTATAAATTCGCGCCCCTGAAAGTCCTCCAGGGCAATCTGAAACACTGCCGCAATGCGCAGCATCTGCTTATGCAAACCATTGCGGAGTGGCGGGTTGCCCTAGTAGTGGCGGAGTTTTGCCGTCCCCGACCATCCTCGCTGGTTCGGTGACGAATCGGGCTCCGTCGCCATCTACTGGGGGGGTGGAGAGGGTGCCCCACCCTGCACTCTATTGAGAAGAGGGCAGGGCTTCGTTGCAGTGCAATGGGGCCCCCTGGCCATAGTGGGCTGCTATGTCTCTCCCAATAGGTCCCTTGCCGACTACGAGGCGTACCTAGACGAGGTGGCGAACTGTGTTCATGAATGTCAACCTCGTCCGTTGATCGTCCTAGGAGATTTTAACGCCCACACCAGGGCTTGGGGCAACTCCAGAGACGATCCGAAGGGAGAGACAGTGATGGAATGGGTGGCTGGGGTCCGTAAGCACATGCGTGCGGTGGCAGGGGGAGTCCATCGTAGATCTTACGTGGGCAACCCCTCCTGCAATGCAAATGCTGTCGGGCTGGCGAGTGGCGGAGGAGGTGGTCACACTGTCCGACCACCGCCACATCGTGTTCGATGTCGCACTTCGCCAGCCCGACAGTAGCCCCAGTCGCAGAGGGAGCAGCCCACCGCGGCGTTGGTGTCTCAAGCGGCTCGACCGAGATAAGCTCGAAGCCGCCGCCATCGTCGCGTCCTGGCCAGATAACGTCGAAGAGGTTCAGTCCGATCCTGAAGTGGAAGCGAACTGGTTTCGGGGTACGATGGCGCAAATTTGCGACCTGTCAATGCCCAGAACCAGTCGCCCCAAGCGCAGAGCAGTGTACTGGTGGTCGGCAGAAATCGCACGGCTCCGTGCGCTCTGCTTGCGAAGTCTGCGCCAGTACACCAGATCTCGAAGAAGAAGAAGGCGAGCTCCGCCTGAGGAGGTAGCCAGACTCTACGGGGCATACCGAGCGGCTACAAAAGCGTTGCAAATCGCCATTACCAACGCCAGGTCTCGGTCCTGGAAAGAGCTTCTGGAGGGACTCAACGAAGATCCCTGGGGGCGTCCATACAGGATGGTACTGGGTAAGCTCCGGCCTTGGTCGCCCCCCTTGACGGAGACTCTCGATCCGGATCTCCTGGGAAGGGTGATCAGCACGCTCTTCCCAGAGGACCGGTCAAGTCCCTCAGGTCACCTACCATCGTCATGGGAGTGGCAGGATGAGATGGGGGTGACCGTCGAAGAGCTGGACCGAGCCGTTAGCCGCTTAAAAGCCCGGAACACAGCACCGGGGCCCGATGGAATACCAGGCCGGGCCCTAGTGCTGAGTCTGGCTGCCCTGGGGGACAGGCTCAGGCAGCTGTTTACCAGCTGTCTGCGTTGTGCCACGTTCCCACAGCCTGGAAAAAGCAAGGCTGGTCCTCTTGAAGAAGGAGGGCAGGGCCGCTGATTCTCCCTCTGCGTACCGCCCCATATGCCTGTTGGACGAGATTGGCAAATTATTCGAGAGGATAGTTGCCAGTCGGCTCAATGGGCATCTGTCGTGCGTCGGTCCCGATTTGGCTGATAGCCAGTTTGGGTTCCGACGGGAGCGTTCCACTTTAGATGCGATTATGCGCGTCCGCTCCCTGTCGGAACAAGCAGTATCCCAGGGTGGCGTGGCGTTGGCGATAAGTCTTGATATCGTCAACGCCTTTAACTCCCTACCCTGGGATGCAATCAGGAGGGCACTGGCACATCATCAGGTGCCCTCTTACATTCAAGGTATTATCGGGGACTACTTGCGCGACAGGTACATTCTGTACATGGGGCAAGATGGCAGGAAAATCCGGAGGGAGATTAAACGTGGGGTTCCACAGGGCTCGGTGCTGGGGCCGCTACTGTGGAACCTCGCCTATGATGCGGTTCTGCGAATCGATCTTCCCGCTGGCGTAAATGTCGTGTGCTATGCCGACGACACCTTGGTGATCGCCAGTGGGATAACTTTCGAGAGGGCCAAGGAGCTCGCCGAACTCGGGGCGGAAGTCGTCGTCGCCAAAATCCACGAGTTGGGATTAGAAATAGCGCCTCACAAGACCGAGGCCCTATGGTTCCATAAATTACCAAGGGGCAGGGAACCACCCGACTCGTGTGTCCGCGTGGGTGGGTCTGATGTCAGAGTGGGGAGGTACATGAAGTACCTAGGCCTCCACCTGGACAGTCGCTGGGGCTTCGAAGAACATTTCGAGCGCCTAGTCCCCCGGATCGAAAGGGTAGCGGGTGCTATGCATAGACTGCTGCCCAATCTAGGGGGACCGACGGAGGAAGTACGTCGCCTCTATGCGGGAGTTATACGATCCGTAGCTCTGTATGGAGCGCCTGTATGGGCAAAAAGGCTGGCCATCCGACGCTGTAGAACTAAAATCTACAGTGTTCAGCGGAGGATGGCCATACGGATCGTACGAGGATACCGCACTATATCCTTTGAGGCGGCGACAATCCTGGCTCGCTTTCCACCACTAGATATACTGGCGGAAATGGACGCGAGGTGTACTGAATCCGTGCCCTCCGCCAGGGCGGTGGTGGTAGTGAGCCAGAAGAGGCGCTCGAATCAATTAAACGGCAGGAGCGACAAAACGCTCTGGCATCGTGGCGCTCTCGACTTGAGGAGCGCTATGAACGCAGGCGCGTCATTGGAGCAATCCTGCCGGTCTTCGAAGCCTGGATGCAGCGACGAGCAGGAAGACTCACCTACAGACTTACACAGATAATTACCGGGCATGGGTGCTTCGGTGATTATCTGTGTAAGATCGGACGCGAGCGACGGCGAACTGCTTCCACTGTGGTGGACGGGACCAGGACTCCGCTTCCCACACGCTCGCAGTATGCCCAGCGTGGGAACGGGAGCGGACAATCCTGGTAAACCGCATCGGACAGAACCTCTCCCTGCCAGCAGTCGTGTCGGCGATGCTGAGCGGGGATTCGGCGTGGAGGGCCGTAGCCACCTTCTGTGAATCTGTTATGATTCAGAAGGAGGCTTCTGAGCGGGATCGGCAGAGGGCGGATCCCGCACGGAGACGACGCCAAGGCGTTCGTCACGGCCTCCTCTTGAAAACGGTGTTCCCCTACCTGAAACGGGGCCTCCGAGGTTGCAGACACTCGGGGCGGGGGCCTCGAGCGCCTAGTTATGTAACCCCCGAGGAGGACGATGACTCGGAAGTGGTCTCGAGACATCGTGGTAGCACTGCGAGGGTGCTGGGGGTAGCATGTACTGCCCCCGGGACGTGCTATTAGTGTAGCAAAGCGATGGAGGGGCCCCGGTGGCGTTCCGAACGGAGATCCCGGGACCCCTCGTATACGCTGATGGTGACCACCGTGGGGTTTTAGCCGGTAGGAGTCCGGCATAACCTTTTCGTTGCCCCCGCAGCGGAAGGTATCCATGAGGATTTCCCCACGAAAAAAAAAAAAAAAGTTATATCAAATTGCCCAACAGTTACGTAGCAATATTCATAATGACCAGACAATGTGATAAATCATGGAGTTTAAATCAGTATTAATTACACAACCTTTGAGTTATTGGAGTCTGACCAAACCAAAAAGTTTACTTCGGATATTAAAGTATGTATACAACAGTCATTATATATTTTTCCCGATCACAACTTGTCTCGGAGCAGTCTTGTTCCAATGAATCCTCAAGCACCCATTTTATATGGGTTACCTAAAATACATAAAGAACATGTTCCTATTCGTCCAGTTGTCTCATATATAGGTGCACCAGCTTATTTCCTTGCTAAAAAATTAAACTTCCTCCTTCGGAAGAAATCTGGTTTTAACCCAACTTACAGCCTTAAAAATAGTTTAGATCTCGTTTCCAAAATTAAATATGTAAATATTCCTCCCAAATCCATATTGTTATCTTTAGACGTTAATAGTCTTTTCACAAATGTCCCATCCCCGGACTGTTTGCGTATACTCGCAGATCTCTATAACAAACGTCGTCTACATCCCGGGGAAACAAATGATCTTCTTAACTTAACCTCTCTCTGTACGAAACAAAACTATATCCGGTTTAATAACCGTTTCTATCTACAAAAAGAAGGGTTAGCTATGAGGTCCCCCCTAAGTCCTCTTATGGCGGACATTTTCATGGATAATTTCGAAAAACAACATATAGTTGTCAATCAAAATATCTTGTACTATTATAGATTTATGTAGACGACATAATTATTTGCTGGACTGGCACAAGGAGACAACTGGATGTTTTCATTAATAAAATAAATAGAGTCCATGATAAAATTAAATTTAAGGTTGAATTGGAACAAGATTGTTCCCTTAATTTCCTCGACTTAACAATAACAGGAAAAGAGTCGTTGCATGTTTTCCAAATTTATCGAAAGCCAACTCTTACCGACACGGTCATCCCCGCGCCATCGTGTCATCCTTGTCAACATAAATTAGCCGCTTTTATTGTTATATTAATCGTTTGTTTACTGTCCCATTAAGAAAAGAAAGTTATTTAAAAGAGCTTAACGTAATTTATCAAATTGCGGTCTCTAATGGTTTTTCAAAAAATCTTATTCACAATTTAATTAAAAAGAAAGAAAAGCATGTCGTTCGCAATTCTCTGTACGCGGTTCAACCTCAAAGTGTTCGTCGATATGTGAGCAGTTTGACCTACTTAGGCTCCATATCTGAAAAAATAGCTTATATTCTTCGACAGAGCGGCGTTTACGTTGCGTTCAAAACAAACAATTCTCTTAGGAATATCTGTAATAATAAAGATAAGTTAGATATTCGTCAAAAGTCGGGTGTTTACAAACTTGTTTGTGACGAATGCCACGCCCTTTACGTGGGTCAGACTGGTCGCAACTTCGAGACACGTTACAAAGAGCATTTAGTCGCGTACAGGAATTACAATCCCGATAAATCCCATTTCGCTAAACATTTCTTGGACACTCGACACAACCTAACCAACGACCACTCCTTTAAAGTCTTACATACTTGTAATAAAGGGCTGCGACTGTGTGTGCTAGAGCAGTTGGAGATATTAAAAAATCCCCTCCCACGCTCACGTCCCCGCACGGTCGAGCTGCCCTCACGCCTCGGCTAGCACAGCCGCCCCCGTGCGGTGGTGCTAGCTGTCTCACCGTCGCCGTGTTTCCGTGCCCACTAATGTGGGTTCGGGCGACGGTGGGAGCCTTCCCGTCTCCGCCAGCCGCCCCCGTGCGTTTGTGTTGTGCGCCTGCGCTCACCGTTGAACGGTGAGTGCCTTCCCTCCCTGCCTCCACTAGTGCCGCCGGTCACGTGCGGTTGCGCTAGCAGTCAGTGCGCATACGGTGAGTGCATGTCAGTCGGTACGGTCAGTCGTCCCCGTACGGTGAGTGCATCCTCGCTCATGCGATTCCCACTCCGACACTCCAGCACCACCGGCCTTTGCGGCTGTGCTGGAGACCCGCGCTTCCGTCCTCGGACGGTTGTGCCCCACGCCTCCCTCTCCCCATAGGAGGTCGTATCCGATTCGGCGATAAAGCCTTGGGGCTAGAGCCGTTCTCAGGTTGTGTTTAGTGGGTAGCCACTTCTTCAATGTAAGTCCCACATAAACTCGCAGCCGGCTGCATGGTATGCTATGAAAAAAAAAGCTCGCCGCTCACTTAGCGGTCAGCCACCGTAGAGTCTATTACACCTGAAGATGCCTCGTGTAGAGGCGAAACACGTCGTATTGTCGTCGGTGGTGTGTCTTTCCTAGTGTAGTGGTGGTGGGAGTAGTGGTGCTGGGATTAGTGGTGACGGGGATAGTGCACGCAATTTAGGGAAGGCGGGAGGTTCTCTTCAAACTAGGTAAGACACTTTATTTTATTGGGCGCATATTGGCAAAGCAAAATTTTTCCAACTTTAATATAATGGATTTCCGCAATGTAACGCCTGATTCTATTTATTATTATTTATATTGCCGGGCATTATAAATAATGCCGTGTAGATAGTTATATAGTCTGGAAGTAGCCGTAACATCATAACCTGTTGATCTCAAATTATCCTGACTAACTTTTTGATATTAGATTATTCGTAAACACGATATTTGCAAGTAGGCATAATTTTACAATAACATGTTGATCACGAATTGTGCCTATTAAGTTTTTGATATTAGATTACTGAAAACATGTTATGAAGTGTAACGTTACAGATGACGCTGACTCCACTGTATAGTTCGTCAAACCAAGGCGTCATACTTTCAGTCAACATACTTGTTTTAACCATCCTATTTATTATAAGTTAAGCCGTTGCATTTAGAATAAGATTCATTATAGTTCTAATTGTAGTAATGTAATCACTTAGTTAAGGAAGTCAGTATTGCACTGAATTAGTTTTAATACATTATTGTAATGTAATAGTTATTAAATGTCATCGAGACATATTTAGTTGTTTTTAAAAAACTTCACCACAGCTTCCGAAATACTTATTGAGTCGAGTAACTGACTTTGCAAGTTTTGTGTTTATTTTTTTAAGTATTTATTTTGTGTATATATTTAATGTTATTTAAGCTACATATTATGGTTTTGTTGAATTGAAACTATTAAACGGACTTACCGATGCGTTATTCCTCTCTCCTCCAAATGCCGCATCCCTAAGGCGACTTGCAGAGCATATTCCCTCATCGTACTACTATCCAATTGTAATACAGGCTCTGCCACATAGACTTTGCTTCTTGGATTCTCTCCATTCCCGTATAATTTTCCGTCTAATAAAGTGGGATCAGAGTTGCTTAAGTTTGTATATTCAGCTGCAAAGTTCAGAGTAAGGAAGTAAAGAATATGACCTTGTATATTTACATAAAATTGTCCATAATGAGATCGATTCCCATTACCTCTTTAGGAAATTAAACTTAACTACAAAGCGCAATCCCCGAATTCCTAGCAAGATATTTTGACTAACCCCATAATAAGAATGTGTCAACTTTACAACGAGATATCCATGAAAAGCTCCGGCTTGGATATTTTTGACTGAAGATCCTGGATGTTCAAAAGAGCAGTAAAACAGCTTACACTTATACACACTCATTCCCATATCACATAGGGTTTTAATTTCTTGTTTCCTAAATTTAATTTGTTTTTATGTAGTTATGTATGTCATAAATATTGTAAAGCGTAGAGTTGATCTCTAATGTGTCAACATATTTAGGGTAACAATTTGGTACAAAACTGTTATATATTTTTTAAATGTATTTTGATTGTTGTCTGTTTTCATTTATTTTTAATTGCTCATATTATAATAAATAAATTAATATAAAAATGTTTATTTATTATAATGTTTTTTTTTTGGTTTATTAATAAACAGGAACCTTCCGGATATGACAGTGGCGTAGCATGGGTTACTGCCGCCAGTAAAGGCCGTTAGAGACAAAAACCTCTCCCCCTACATTTTCACAAGTACCTATCTTAAAACTTCATAAGGGGAATATTTGCCATAGCCTTCGATTTATTATTATTTTCAGTTGTTATCAGAAAGCTGCCTACTCAGGTATCACGGTTTCCTCTGTCGCCTCTTTCGACTACCACGGAATGATATGGGAAGTCTTACGTCGCCACTTTACAGCTATCGTTTACTTACTATCACTTTAACCTTATGAAGCTTCAGCGATAGCTTACAAAATCTACATATGTCATTTTGTAGAGAACTTGTAAGAAATAACGTTATTTTTTTATCAATTGACGCTAATTGTGTTGCTATTAATTATTACAGAAAAACTTAAATTTTTTTTTACATATTATAAATCAGTGCTTGATTAAGTGCTTGATCACACCGGTGGTAAGTGGTGAAGAAGCCCAATATGGGTTGATGAATTTCTATTGGGGATGCATTTATATCTGTGTAAATATCAATTTGATATTTTATAGAAGAAGGGTAAAAAAGAACACACTATTGGTAATACACACATAATTGGATGTAGTGGCCCACACATGTACATGTATCTTATTACTTATAAAAAACTAAATGCGTTGTTACCCCTGAGAAATGACATGAAAGCCCTCTTTAACAGTGAAAAAGGGTCTCTGGTTCTCGTCACTCATCATACGAAATACAAAAGCATTAAACTGCTATTTCACGCTGGTATTCTGTGAGAACGTGGTCTTCCCCGCTCCAGCCTAGTCATTCGTGCTGTAGCCATATACTCTGCAGCGGTAAAGTTCTGCAGCTATTACGATAAAAAAGTTGTTAGTGAAATTATGTTAAAATAACTATATCTATAGTGCAGAATTTATGTTTACAATGCGCCTTAAAATTTGAGTTACTAGCAAGAGAAAAATATTGCTAAGATAAAAACTACAGGCGTCAATAAGTAATAAAACGCGAGGGAAATATTAATTATGGAGACTGTGTTTTGAGTCAATTTTTCTACATATATTTCTAGTGTAAATTGCCTTTAGTTTTTAAAAAAGCTCAAAAATGTTGAAAATACTCTAAATTTCAGATCATGAATTTAGTTCAAACTCGAATAAGGGAAATGTCAAGTTAAATCCCATGGAATCAAATTGATTTGGAATGTTCGTCTCGTAGAATACCAAGTTATGAAGAAGGGCTCTGCTTGTGAATTTCATGTCGTTTTTTCTCCCAAGGTTTCCCGTAGCAGAAACTTTTTGAAGTGCTTTAAAAAGTGCTTTTCTAGAAGCCAATCTTATATAAAAATTAATATTTGTTTGATCGTATTTTATGTGTTACCATACCGTTCATCAGATTGCCGTAAAACTTTGTCAATTTATTGCTGGTACTTCCGCGAAGGTTACACGTAGGTCACTGAATAAGTTTTGAGATGCTCGAAATTTAAAATGGAACGCACCCGTGTTATATGTTTCTAAAAAGCAAATTTATTTAAAAATAGAACTCCATAAGCCAATTGCTCAATATTAAAAAAAAAAAACAAAGTTCTATTAATTTTCCTGCAACGCTTCCCGCGCTTTTCATTTTAAACGATGGATGTTAACCGTGAACATTTGCGCGCTATGATATGTTCATACCATCCTACATCAACTGAGGTGAGGAAGCGTTGTTGTCGATGGATCCCTCGTTTGCTCTCCGAAAGCGAAAAACAGACTAGTGTGGATTGGTGCCATGAAATGCGTCTACGTTTTGAAAACGGGGCATCTAGGCGTGTTTCAGAAATCGTTACTGGTGACGAGATATGGATCTATCAATATGATCCGGAAAATAAAAGGCAATCATCGGTATGGGGCTAGTTTTTTTTCGCGGAACGGACATTTATCGACGTCAATGCTGGAAAATTGCAGGTCAGTCAACCCTGAATAGTATACTACAGTTGCATTACCCAAAGCTTTTCAAGCTGTGCGGGAGAAAACACCAAAGACCGGGCTTCGGGGAATCATGCTGCATCACGATAACGCCTCTTCACATACCTCCCTTAGAACAAAATCATTTATTGAGGAATCTGGTGTTGAAACTCTAAGTCACCCACCCTACAGCCCTGACTTAGCTCCTTGTGATTTCTTTTTGTTCCCAAGAGTCAAAGAAAAATAAAAGGCAAGTTTTTTTCAAGCGCCGAAGAAGCCGTGGCTGCCTACGAAGAAGCGATTTCCGACCTGTCAGATCAAGACTGGCAAAAGTATTTTCAGAGTTGGTATAGGCGAATGAAACTTTGTGTAGAGCATGATGGAGAATATTTTGGAAAGATGTACAATAAATATTAATAGTATCTAGAATACTTTTTGTATATCTCAAAACTTATTGAGTGTCCTACGTAGGAGTAGGACAATTAACTTACAGTATCGAACTGACAAATTTATTTGTAAGTTATGTATCATTCAACTTCAATGAATTATCATTCCTAATTAAACAATATAACACTTCCAAATTTAAAACGATATTTACACAATTATTTCTTCTGCGGCAGCAATGCGCCGGGTACCAGCTAGTTTTCAATAAAAAAATACGATCGACGAATCGACTTTGACATTGAACTATTCTGATGAACTTCACGACGATTATTAGATAGGTGTTTTTAGTACTGTAGTTGATATTGATAAGGATAAGTCAGTAATTAATTTTATATTACTTACATTCACCCTCGGAAGGTCTGTCATTCACATCGCTGTCCTTTTTAAGGCTTGGACGATGTATACCGATACGTCTCCCTCTAGCAGCACGCAAAAGAGAGAGTAGGTCTCCCCTTGGCGCGTGCTCTAACAGAGCTATAAGCGGCGCTCTGGTGGTGCAGCAACCAATTAGTCTGATCACGTTTCTATGGTAGCCGACGTGTTTTAGCATTTGTATTTCGCGGAGGAAATCTTGCATTTCTTCCTCTGTGGCGTTGTCTGTGGATGACAAAATTTAAATACTGCATTCTAAATATTTGTTGAACCTTATTAACATTATAGACAATGCGGTGCTTGAAGACGATCTCTTTTTCGACGATCGATTAAAAGAAAGTAATTTATATAATATGTATGTCCCACGTCTGGGCATTGGCCTCGCTTTGATTCCCACTGCAACAAATGAAACTAAGCTCCGGTGGGGTGGGGGGGAGATGATTGGAAATTACTAATTAATTAAACTATTGTCGCTGCTAAGCACAGAACACGGAATAAATGTGGTGCTAGGTAATATTGCTATAGTATAATAATATTTATTACTTGTGAATATATACGTTTATCCGATCCTTATCTTTAAGTTCCTTACAATATTATTAGTGTGAAAGATTGTCTGTTTGTCTGCTTATCATGAAATCATGAATCTAAAGGTACCTATATTTTATTATATTATCGAGCTGGAACTTTTGCACGAACCGGAGAACTCGCAGATCTGGAGTTCGTAAATGAATTTGTGTACCTGGGATCACTTATAAGCAATCAGGGAGGCTGTGACAAAGAAATTCGGAGACGTATGCAGATGGCCAAAGCAGCTATGAGTAAGTTAACCAGAATCTGGCAAAACAGGAAAATGTCGAATATCACCAAGACCAGACTCGTGCGAGCTTTGGTATTCTCAATATTTCTGTACGGTGCCGAATCATGGTCAATCCGAGCAACTGACCGAAAGAAGATCGAGACTTTCGAAATGTGGTGTTATAGAAGAATGTTGCGTATACCGTGGACAGCAAAAAAGAACCAACAAGTCTATTCTCGACCAACTAAAGATTACTACCAGACTATCCACTATATGCTACCAACGAGTCCTAAGTTATTTTGGTCATATTGCCCGGAGACAACCAGACAATCTGGATAAGTTGGTTGTAGTAGGGAAGATCGAAGGAAAAAGATCACGTGGGCGATTACCTACCCGCTGGTCCGACCAGATTCAAAATATAACGGGACTTAATATTCCGACTGCCCTGAGACAAGCCGAGGACAGAGTGGTATGGAGGAAGCTAGTCGACACATCGGTGAAAGCATTTCAGGACAAGCACGACCTTCAGTAATGAAGCACACGAATAAGAAGAAGATATTTTATTATGAAAAAGGACATAGAAAGTTTTAAAAAAATAGTAGTTAAATTAACGCAAACGCAATCTGTGTAGTCGGCCTAGAGACATTACCGACGGTGTTACTTTCATTTCCTAGATATCTTTATATAATGCTAATTGTGCACGTGAGAAAAGTTAATTACGTTTCTTGAAGACGTTCTCGAAAGGTCAAAGAGAGTCAACAGAGAGAGAGATTTCTTTTTTTAACATTATCCCAATACTAGGAATTTCTCCTGTATATTATATACGGAGGCGGTTTTCATAGAGTTTTCATACCTATCTAGATAAACTTGAAAAGTAAAAGGCGACAGAGGGAAATTAAACAGGGGACTTTATTATACGCTTTTTTTTTCGAAATTAGATGCCCAAATTTGTCCTGCCCATCGTCGAGTTGGGTATTTTACGTCTGTCGTAAATGGGATGGTTACACCGGCAGCCTTCGGAAACCATAAGATCAGTTTGGTATTTTCTATAGTCGAGTTTTGTAAAGAGTATTTAAAGATCACCATAACGAAAAATAAAGTGCAATTTCCTAACTTCTTCATCAGTTAATAATAGTACACTGCTGGAAATGAAAAAGCCTTAGTCGTCACGCTTAGTAATTAATTGACGATCGCAGCACCAGACGTCTCGCACTTTAAAGCGGCTGCCTGTCGCCGGCCTAGTAATTTTACGCTTGGCGTATACGAGGTGGTTTCACTGCCATGAGAAGCCAAGACAAGATTCTCATAGAATACCAGCGTAAAATAACAGCTTAATGTTTCTGTGTTTCGTATGGTGAGCGTGCAGAACCAGAGAGCTCCTTTACTGGAAACGAGGCATTCCATCTTAGTCCTCAGGGGTGACAACACATCTGCATTTTGATTCTTAATCGAGGATAAATGTAGATGCCTATGGGCTACAGCATCCACTTACCATCAGGTCGACTGTGTACTCCTTGTCATCCTTATTCTACAAAAAAAGTCTTTTTTTTTTATGGCACCCATGTGACGAAAGTTGGTGATTTAAATTCTTACACCGCCATTACACGGCAACGGTAACTCCTATATACCTGACAGCATTTTCGCAGCGACAATGGTGGTCTCCCCGCCCGGCATATCAAGTTCTACAAGGTGCACCCTACCGAAAGCACCACTTCCGATGAGAGCGCCGAGATGTACCCTGGAGCGGGTCACTTCCCACTCATTGGTGTCTTCTCCAGCCGTCTGTAATTGCTTACACTGTTTGTAAGATGTTTAGACCAATTAATTTATACTATATTATTTGCATTTAAAATATATTATTAAATGAAGGGCTGTAATGATGATGATGATGATGATATATTAATAATATGTTACATGACTCTCTATAGTTTATAAACATATAATAGAGAGTCAAGTAACTTGTTCAATAAATAGATTATTTGAATTTATCAAGTGCGTTCAAAAGAGCAACTCTGAATCAATGCTGGTACGATCAAAGGGTCAATCAAAAAGGATCAAAGGAGATTTTTAATGTAGTAAAAATAGTTATCGACAATCGACGGATTCAACTCGGCTGGGCAGCGTTCGGGAAATTACGACACATCTTCTAGTCAGGTTTACCTCAAAACTTGAAAACGAGAGTGTAAAACCAGTGCGTGTTGCCAGTGATGACTTATGGAACTGAGACGTGGTCCTTCACTGCTGGCCGTCAAGCTCAAGGTCGCTCAGCGAGCTATGGAGAGGGCTATGCTCGGGGTTTCTCTGCGTGATAAACTTAAAAATGAGGATATCCGCAGTAGAACCAGAGTGAACGACATAGCCCAACGGATTAGTAAGCTGAAGTAGCAATGGGCCGGCCATATAGCTCGAAGAACCGACAACCGATGGGGAAAAAAGATTCTCGAGTGGCAGCCTTGTACCGGTAGGCGAAGTGTATGGCGACCACCCACTAGATGGAGTGACGACCTGGTAAGACATGCAGGAACTCAATGGATGCTGGTGGCTCAGGACCGTGCTTTGAGGCATTCCTTTGGGGGAGGCCTATGTTCAGCAGTGGACTTGTGAAGGACTGTAATGATAAATGGTAATGGTAAAAATAGGTACGCAATTTTTTTTATTCGTGAGAAGATTTGAGAGCTCCGGTCCGCCAGAGATTCTTGTTGCTCTATGGTCACAGAACACAATTACTCTACCTTCTGCTACCTTTGTTATTTTAAATTGTAATAACAAACATTAAAAACTTTTTACGTACGTGTCGAACTCCGAGTAGGAAATTAAAAAGTGAATTCGAAATATAAAATAAATATTTTACTTACTACAAACTCTTTGTGGATGTAAAGCGGGCTGTTTTCCATTTGACCTCGCGATGGTAGGTCGCCGGTTCTGTAAAAAAATGGTTTATATAATGAAGCCGGGGTACCTTAAGGACTGTGTAGTGGCGGCGTTAGAGAATCCATTACACTATTTCGTCCCGCAGGTGTCAAAAGAGGCGACTATGGGATATACCAAAAAACTCACAAGGCAAACTACCGTTGCCGACAATAGGCCTCCCCCATAGATTGCCTCATGGTCACAATATCCCGCATATTTGCCATTGTTGCCGCTTGACAAGCGGGTTGGCAACCGCAGATTTTTTATTTTTTATCGTTATTAAGAAGACGCTGCTGCCCATCTCCTGATTTGTTTTCCTCTGTCGCCTCTTTCAACACTCACGGGATGATTGGGGGTAGTGGATATTCTTAAAGCGCACAGTACAGTACACAGAAAAATAAACAAAAACATGAGTGCAGTTCACACGCGGTTGAACTGAAACCTTCAGAAAATTGCTAGCAGAATTGGTTGGTACAGCGTAAAATCAACTTCATTCTACAGATAAAGTCATTTTATCGAACAAAAATTGATTGACTCTCGAGGTGGTACGTAAAATAGAAGCAAGATGGCCTTAACACGACTAATTTAATATAAATCGGTAAGTTATGAAATCGTGGATAATTAAAAATGGATTGGTTAAGACAATGTTATTCAATATGGTTATGGTTAATTTTATTTATTCAATAAAAAATTTAATTTCCTTAACTGTTTATTTTAACAGTTAAAAGTTATATTAATCATCTATGAAGCTACGCACAAAGAGGAGACGGAGATAATAGGAAACTATGAAACTATAGATTGTTTTCTGTCTTATTCTATCGCAGATTAAATCTTGTAGATGTATATATTTGTCTCTTTTTAGTGTCGCTTTTTCGATTTTTCAAACGTAAAATTATCAGACCGGCGACGGGAAGCAGCGTTAAAGATGTGAAACATTTGGTACTGCGATTGTGAATTTGCCTTCCAAGTGTTGTAACCAAGTACAACGGGAGGGGACCATCTCCAGCTAATGATACTTCAGTGTCTTTTTTATAGAATAAAGGTGACAAACAAGCACACAGTCCACCTGATGGTAAGTGGTTTTTGTGGCCCATAGACATCCACATATATCTCAGTTAAAAATCAAAATGCAGATGCGTTGTCACCTAAGATGGATTGCCTCGTTTCCAATAAAAATGGTCTCCGGTTCTCTACACATACGAAACACAGCATCAATGAGCTTTTATTTTACACTGGTAATCTGTGAGAGCGTGGTCCTTCCCTGTTCGAGCCGAGCCATTCGTCCTACAACCATAATATAGCTGTAGCGTGGCTCTACCACGTAAAATAACTGCAAGCTGAAGAAGAAAATGAAAAAGGTTTATAGAAGGGCACTTGAAGAAAATTCCTTAGTACACAAGTAATGACTTTGATGAGACTGGAGAACTTTTACAGGTAACATACCATTCCATGTTCTTCCTCAGTGATGGGAACGCACCTGCATTTTGATTCTTAATAGAGTTCCTAGGTGGTGTCTATGGGCCATAGCATTCACATATCTCAGATAGAATGTGTGCTCGGTTGTTACAATTACTTACATAAAAAACATTATTTTATGGGTATGGGTTGAGGCATTATCTACTATACGTAGTCAAGTAGAGAATGCTTCAAGGCAGTAAGTCCGCCCTTTGTATTCTTTTTTAAGGATTGTAATAAAGAATAAATAAATAAATACTTTTATGGGTATATGATCAAGAAATTTTGCGATTTTCATTTCTCAAATTGCAGATCAAATATAAAGTTACATAACACATTTTGATTTAAGAAATCGTACGAATATGATAACGAAGCATAGGCTTCACGTTAAATTTCACAATTTCATTATCAAGCTTATATAGAAAGCGTGAAGAAATTTTTAGAACGTGAGATAAATTTATTATATTTAATAACAATTTTGAAATATGTCTCGATACTTCCCATGAACTTAGCGCTTATTCGATTTTTCATTCCAAATTCAAAAGCTTTAGTTATTGCCCCGCGTTTTTTTTAAGTTAGTTCCTAATTTGGGAAATAAGATCTCATTAAAAACGTGAATGTTAGTGCTATTAATAATTATTTCTTAAAAAATAATGAGTAATAGAATTACGTTTCAATTAGCATTTAAAAAACGCAGAGATATTGTTTATTTTGCTTTATTTATTGAATGTTTTAATGAAGTTCATTCATTACTCGCAGCCAGAACATTCTAATACCTATATAGGCTATTAGAATGTTCTACCTCCTAAGGCATACAAAAAAAATTGGTACCAAAAATATTCTAATAGTGATTTGTTTACATTCTCATATTTAATGTCTTCACTGCGTCGTTGGTCTAGCTCTAGTGGTTGTAGTAGTGCGACTGCTGATCATGAGGTCCCGGGTTCGAATCCCGGGTCGGCATAAAAAAAATCAATTATTGAGCTTTTCCATAAAGAAACTCTCAGTAGCAGCCCGGAGTTAGGAAGTTGGCGGTGTCTCACCCCCGTGCCTCGGAAAGCACGTAAAGCCGTTGGTCCTGCGCCTGATCTCTCCGGTCGTGTCAGTTTACCTTCCAATCGGACTCTGATAGTGAGGAAATAGAAAGTGCACATGTGCTTGCGCTATACTACACTATAATCCTCTCTTGCGCCAGGCCGCCGTGACCGAAATTCGGTCTGGAGGACATTATTATTTAATGTCTTATTCATGTAAAATCCCGTAAGTGTGTTTTACACGACTTCAGTATGTGTATGTAATTATTAGTCTCATTAGTAAGGGTAACTTTATGAGTCTCATCTCATCATTAAAGTTTTAAACGTCTTTTATCAATAAGCACTACACATACGTTATCACCTCAAATGACAATTCTCAAATATCTACATATATTATATTATTATTTATGAAAGTAACAAAACAGGATTTTTAAAGCCATGTGGGATTTTCGCTGGACAACTTTAATAATTTTAACAATTCGTGAATACAGATTATTATTATAGAAATAGGGTGACAAACGAGCACACAGTCCACCTGATGGTAAGTGGTTGCTGTGGCCCATAGACATCTACATCTATCCACGTTTGCGAATCAAAATGCAGATGCGTTGTCAGACTTGAGGACTGAGATGGAATGCCTCTTTTCCAGTAAAAAGGGTCTCCGGTTCTCTACACTCACCATACGAAACACAGCAGCGTTAAGCTGCTATTTTACGCTGGTATTCTGTGAGAGCGTGGTCCTTCCCCGGTCGAGCCGACCCATTCGTGCTACAACTATATTATAAATATAGCTGCAGCTTGGCTCTACCACGTACCACGTAGATCCTATTGCAAGACTTTTTTTGCAAAATCTGAGGCCGATGTAAACCTCACACATTATTGTTATGAATTGACGTTTGGGGCTTACTTCCTAAATTGTTTTCAAATTTGATTCGGTTTTAGATTAAAAAGGACGTTTTTTTTAAACTGATTTTATTAAAAGATTACTCCCGAACCAAATAGAATCGAGAAACACGATTGAATTACGATTAAGCGTTATCAGCGCCGTCTGGCAAATACGAATTCCGGATATTTTATTACCATTATCATTTATTACACGCATGCGGTTAGGAGCGTCATCTAGCAGCAGACAGATCTTATACGTGGTAGAACCATGCTGCAGCTATATTAGTAGTATAGTTGTAGCACGAATGGGTCGGTTCGACCGGGGAAGGACCACGCTCTCACAGAATACCAGCGTAAAATAGCAGCTTAATGCTGCTGTGTTTCGTATGGTGAGTGTAGAGAACCGGAGACCCTTTTTACTGGAAAAGAGGCATTCCATCTTAGTCCTCACGGGTGACAACGCATCTGCATTTTGATTCTTTATTGAAGATAGATGTAGATGTCTATGGGTCACAGCAACCACTTACCATCAAGTGGACTGTGTGCTCGTTTGTCACCCTATGCTATAAAAAAAAAACAGCTGAAAATTTTCGTTATAAAAATACCAACATTGGATTTTGCGCTAGCTAGGCTACGGTTTCGGGATTTTGAAAATCAAATGAGTTCTAATAAAATTCGATTGATTGAGAACTTTATTCTGTCGGGAGTAGGCCGGCAGCATTACTATTATAATTTTTGTAACTTTTATGAATAAGACCGTTTAATATCATATTTTTATTAAATGTCGATTTTCTTAATTTGGTAATTAATAAAAAATTCATCATATAATTTGAATTTGCTACTTTTAAAAGAAGGTATTTTAAAACATTAGCATACAACAAAGTTAAGTTATGTTTTATATTAAGGTTTTTACGATTATTAGTAATACGATTATGGGATCTTTCCATTATTCTTTACAGCGTGGGTCTAGAATATTACACCGCTACTACACGGTCACCTGCTTGTCTGAGTAATAAATATCTCAGGGACATGTAAAGTCCGACATCACTTCTGGAGTGGCACGACAGACTCACGGACGGACTTGCTTGCTCAATATCCCAAATAGAAATAGTAAAAGCCTCTCAGAGGCTTTTACTATTTAGGCTAAATTTTTTTTTAATTTTACGTGCCTTAAGCGCGAAGCGCGTAGGATTGCATGCCTTAAGCGCCAAGCGCGTGGGATGTTCTACTAGGGCCTAAAAATCAAGATTCCAACGTTTTGTCGCATGAAATCGTATCTAACAATCATATTGATATAAAAAGCACATTGTCAGAAAGTTAAATGATTGTTGAACTTATTTTTTTTTAATCGATTAATTGCTATTTTTACATAAAAAGTGGTTTTAGTGGCTTATGGTGTGGAATTATCAAGTCCGCATGGAGGGGTAAACACGATAACTTTTGAAAATATCAATTTTTCAACTCAATCTATTTTTTAATCTCTTTTCTATCATGTGGGGAGCCATGGAATGTAAATTTCAGTTTAATTTTGTGTTGTTTAGTTATAATAAATTTTTTCGGCCGAGTAATCGCGAAATTTTCGGTGTTTGAGCAGCCTTGTAATAATTTATTTTACTAAATAGACTGCCTCACTCACATGCTTGGTTATTTGTCTTCACTAAGATGGAATGCCTTTTTACTAGTAAAAAGGTTCTCATCACCTAGAAACAGCATAATTTTTTCACTTATTAAGACTACAATCTCATCTGGTGGTAATGGGTGATGAAGCTCTAAATGGTAATCTGTATTATCAATTATGCTTCTATTCCATTCTGGTATTCTGTGCGAGCGTGGTCCTTGTCCGGGTAGAGTCGACCTATTGGTTCTGCAGGGTAGCTCTACCATGTTGTTTGAAAATTACAAATAGGATAATTAATATGCTTACGAAAGACATATAGTATAACTAAGTGTAATACATATATACTGAAAATGCATACTTAGTATCGATTACAAAAACCCATCTCTATAACACGTGTCAAGGGTCAAAACTTGCGCGACTGTTGCTGTTGTGATGCAACCTTTACGCAATTCATATCTCACCATACATTTTGTTCGCACGCGTAAATTCATTTTCTTTTTAATTTTACTTTCCCGGTTGGAGTAATTTAAACTCTAATTGACCAAACATAAGTATCACTTTAGTTTTCCACTGCAAATTTAGGTACGAAATAATGACCAATAAAAATTGAAGGCCCCCGGAATATTTTCAATGTATGAAATTATTTGTTATTTGTGACTTTAAATGAAACTAATTTTACGGATTTTATCGCGTTTACTTTAAACTTTTTGATTCCCGACGTCGCGGGTGATTAACGACGATCGGCGATCGATCGATTGGTGTGGTAACACCCCAACAGCACCCATGGTGACAGGGGCACAGTATCATACTGTAAGCTATATAATAAACAAAAATTAATAGTCAAAAACTGAAGGTAGCCGGGTAAGTATTATATCGGGTCGTCAAACACCTCAGTCCTCCCCGTGACCGAGAATTAAAAAGTTAAAATTAAACGCGATAGAATCCGTGAAATTAGTTCCATTTATTGTGTAGTATTCGCGTAAATATAAGAAATAATTATTTGTGAGTTATTTTTTTATTGAATAAGTGGATGCTGTGGCGCATAGACACCGACATCTATCCTCGACTAACAATCCAAATGTAGATGTCACCCCATAGGACTAAGATTGAATGTCACGTTATCTGTAAAGAGGGTGTCCGGTTTTTTACACTTATACCATACGAAACAGCAGCATTAAGATGGTATTTTACGCTGTGGTATTCTGGGTGAGCGTAGTCATTTCCCGACCGAGCCGACCCATCCGTGCTGCAACTATAATACAGCTGCAGTGTGGCTCTATTACGTTAGATTGATCTTATGAAAGACCTAGGTTTCTTTTTGAAATATTTTTTGCAAGATTGTTTTTATAATAATAATAAATTACCATTTCATGTAGACTGTAAGTGCGTTTAGTGTTTTGGTTAAAAAAATATAAGGCAGCAATGTTTGCGTAGCGATATAACTTAAATATCTTCAAGAAAAGAGCCTACTCTTAAAATTCTAGCGATTCCTTTGGCTTTGTTTTATAGGATAAGGGTGACAAGCGAGCACATTCCACCTGATGGTAAGTGGTTGCTGTGGCCCATAGACATCTACATCTATCTTCGTTTGCGAATCAAAATGCAGATGTGTTGTCAGCCGTGAGGATTAAGATGGAATGCCTCTTTTCCAGTAAAAAGGCTATCCGGTTCTCTACAGCATTAAGCTGCTATTTTATGCTGGTATTCTATGAGAGCATGGTCCTTCCCCGGTCGAGCCGACCCATTCGTGCTACAACTATACAATTAATATAGCTACAGCATGGCTCTACCACGTATAAAAAGATTTTGCAGTTGTTCATGGGCGGCAGCGATCACTTACCATCAGGTGAGCTGTATAGTCATTAGCCCCATCTTCTATAAAACATTTGCCTTCAAAGTAAGATTGAATAGACTTTTGTTAAGCCAAGCAAATGCGCTTTTAGTTTTACAAAATACCCGGTTTTACTGAGTGTAGGATTAAATACTCGTGAAAACTACTTGTAAATAGGTTTTACTAGAAATTTATGATGAAGGATTAGAGATTAGGGTTGCCACAAATCACCTGTACTGTTATCAGTATTATACTTTAGTTTTTTTATTACTCTATTGAACAAAAAGTAAAAGTATGGCATATAACTGTTTTCATAATTGTAGAGCCTTCCTCATAAACGTTTACCAAAAATAATCTCGTATAACTCTATTTATTTATTCAGATTAAATGGCTTGCTTTGGTTAGCATTTTATTTTTAAAAATCATTGTTGCATTGAATAATTTGAGAAAAGAGTCAGAAATACCAGAAAAGAGGTTCAACTTTTTTCTTTTTTTAAATTTAAATTCAAAAACATCTAACAAATAAATTATATAAAAAAAAAACTAAAATACGCTAAAGATAAAATTATTTTATTTTATCCTGGTGCCCATAATCAGGATACAAGGATAAAGTTATCAAATTATTGTATTGTCATCGGTTGATTGCAAATTTTCAAGTCGATCGGTCGTCTATAAGTTGGTGAAAATTCATTAAAAGATTGAGTTACATAGATATATAGATACACGCGAAGCTAATAAAAGTGTATAGTAAAATAGGTACTCAGAAAACTATTTGTAGACAAAGATTTTATGGAAAAATTAACTGGCCAAAAGTGGCATTACAGAAAAGGATTAAAAAAACAATAAAATTTAATTTTTTTATAGAATAAGGGTGACAAACGAGCACACAGTGCACCTCATGGTACGTGGATGCTGTGGCCCATAGACATCTACATTTCTCCTCAATTAAGTATTAAAATGCTGATGCGTTGTCACCCCTGAGGACTGAGGTGAAATGCCTCATTTCCAACAAAAAGGGTCTCCAGAGAACTGGATACTCACTACCATAATATAGCTACAGCGTGGCTCTACCACAGAAAAATACATACCATATTCGTTTTTTTATTTATTTATTTAGACTTTTATGCACAAAAAATAAAATCGCACATATGGCGGACTTAATGCCTTAAGGCATTCTCTCCCAGTCAACCATGAGGCTAAGTAGAGATAAACATATGGGAGGTAGTGCAGCAAAAATAAACTATAATGAGAAAAAAGGTAACGAAGTTCGAATAAACCAGAATATATAATATATAAAAGGTATTCTATACATATATCATACAAATGTACATATAATATGAATATATTAATACATACGTACACAAATATTTTTAATAGTTGAACAATTCTTTATTTTCTAGTTGTCACTAGGAAGACGCTGTGGCCCTGTTCCCTAACTCCTGCTTTGTTTTCCTATGTTCTTTTTCTTTGCTAACCTAAACATATTACCAATATTTATTCAAAATAGTGGTGAACCCTATAATGCGTTAAATACTATTTTAGTTATTTGGATCGTTGCCATTCACTTGAACTTTGGCATTACGTATCGATATAGGTGACAGTAAAATTGCTAATAGGTGCCTGACTGTTCATGAGAATCGGGTTAAGCTTCATGTCTTAATTAAACAGATATTTTATAATAATGCCTTATATTAAACACGGCACAATTTCTAATTCTGCAGGATGCATACCGCCTCAATGAGTGCATCCACGACATTTCTGCCATCAGGGCGGCGCCACTTTGAAATCATTACCATCATCATCATCATAGCCCTTCACAAGACCACTGCTAAACATAGACCTCCCCCAAGGAATGCCACAAATCACGGTCCTGAGCCACCTCCATCGACTTCCTGCATGTGTTACTAGGTCGTCACTCCATTTAGTGGTGGGTCGCCCTACACTTCGCCTACCGGTACGAGGCTGCCACTCGAGAACCTTCTTTGCCCATCGGTTGTCGGTTCTTTGAGCTATATGGTAGGCCCATTGCCCCTTCATCTTACTAATCCGTTGGGCTATGTCGGTCACTCTGGTTCTACTGCGGATATCCTCATTTCTAAGTTTATCACGCAAAGAAACCCCAAGCATAGCCCTCTCCATAGCTCGCTGAGCGACCTTGAGCGCCGTATGAGGACTTTGGAATAAGGTGATAGATAATAAATTGATAGAAATTTGTGAAGGACAATGTTTCTTACGGAAATATTACTTATATTTTGTATTTATTAGGTAAGAGATGGATAAACCAAACTACGAATAATCGTAAAAGAAGAAGATTTAAAAAAAGTTAAAAAGTGTAAAAAAATAAAGAATACAGCACCGTTTTTTGTGTATACATATACACTAGAAACCGAAAAGTTTTTTCAAAACGCGACTTTTCAATAATGACGACTCTGTGTGACCATCTGCGTAAGATTATTAACCGTCCTTGCCACTAGCTGTGTGGTGGCGGCATGTAAAAACCTATCACCCTATTTCTTACCAAGCGTGTCGTAAGGGGCGACTATGGAAAATGCCAAAATAATTACATATCGATATAGCTAACTCGCTTACGCCAAACGTAAAATACCCTGACCGAACACAGAGCGAGATCTCTATGTTCGGTCAGGTCGGTAAAGGTGCGAGATCTCTGGTAATGCAAAGTGAGTGTCAAGCGTGGTGATTCCACAAATTTCTAGAACGGCAAATGCCTATGTCTGGCAGATGTCATGTCAATGAAGATGACGAAGAATTGCGCACAGCAAATTTATAAATGATTTCTTTACCATACGACCGTACTTCAACACCGGTAAATCGTCACTGAAGCTTGGCGCAAGTCTTGCAACGTTACAAAATCATTATTTTTTATGTACAGAAAAAGAAGACCTGCGTCCACTATCATCTAGGTCAACACAATTGCATTGCAATCCTAACCTAGTTTTTCTTTAACGTCTTTATGAGTCACCTGTTTAGCGTTGTATGTAATTTCTTAGAACCGCTTCACACGCTTACGTGATTTTGAAGAATTTCATGTCATTTTATATGATACAACAACGAAGAAGAGATTGAAATTTTTATCATTACATTTATTGTGTAAGGAAGCGATAATTGACCATAGCGGCCACAAGTATTCAGGATACTCGAAGCGAGTCCTGGTTTTGGATTTGAAGCAATGGCAACCATTGCAAAATAGAGTTTGTTTTTGAGTCGACACGTGTATTAATCACCGAGCCTCTTACACTGTACCCAAGCTTACCTATGTATTAATTCATACTCAGGTTGGTGTGTTTTTACATTCTTGGTACTATAACATTATGTTTTCTACAGTAGGTTTTCTTACAAAAGCTTTACCTTGTCTAAACACTCCCACAAACCACGTTCCTGAACAATCTTTATCTACGTGTGTAGATTATTGGAACGGAGTTCCTTATCGGACAATACGAATTTGGCGGATGGGGGCTAGGCGAGAAAAAGTGGCGGCTATAAGGAAACGGGATGGAATAATATCCATCTCCCTCGCACTTTTTCTTATTTTGCCATGAAAGAAATATTATTTTATTTTAAATGACTCTTTATTTTAATAGGCGCTAGTAATTCATTTATTTGTATTTGTTAATCAATAATATAATACGTTTATCAATAATAATATACTACGAAAGGAACTTTGTTCCAACCGAGTGTTCCACGACACTCACGCATGTTTTTTTATTTAACAACAAGTTCTGTTAAGTAATTTAATACACCATTACAGCCTATTCAAGTCTACTGCAGGACATTGGTTTTCCCAAAGATTACCTTATAGGGGGATATTTGCGATAGTTTTTTTTTGTTATTATTACAAAGATGCTGCTGCCGACATCCTGGCTTGTTCCGCTCTGTCGCCTTTACTACACCCAAGGGACGATCTGAGGTAGTGAATATTTTTACACCGCCACTACAATACATATTATTTAAATAGTAAAATCAAAAAATGACACATCATCCATTTTGTACGTATATAACAGATGATTTAAGCCTCGACTAGTCGGCGTCAAAAACGTGTGAGGTTATGGATATGAGATATCCGAGACTCAGATCTGGTTGTATTGTATTATCTGATATTGCAAATTGCATCTAAAACTTTAATAGTACTAATAATATATCTCACTCAAGGGCATAGACCTCCTTTCAATTGTGAGAGGGTACTAAAACAAAGGAAAGCTAGCTCTCTAGCTTCGCATGTCCTCGAAATGCGAAGTTCGATGTCTTACTGTGTGTTCTATCAACGTCTATCACATGCTATATCTAATTTCAAATTGCACTTAAGTCTCACGGTATCGATATTTGTGATTGAAATAGGAATTGCTCTACTATGAAATATGAAAGCGCAACCGTCTCCATGAGTCCATGTTGAGTTTATTTTAATTATATTATATTATGTTTATAATATTAAAAGTTTTTCGTGGTATATCCATGTTGCAGCTATATTAATAATAATATACTCCGGACCGAATTTCGGTCACGGCGGCCAGTCTCAACGGAGACTAGCCATCTGCGCAGGACAGGATTATAGTGCCACATATGCACTCTCTATTCCCTCACTCTCATAGTCCGATGGGACGGTAAACTGACTCGAACGGAGAGAGATCTCTCCGGTCGGGTCGGTTTACCATCCCATCGGCGCTGGATCAACGGTTTTACGTGCTTTGCGGGGCATGGGGATGAAACACCGCCATATTCCTGACTCCGGACAGCTACTGAGAATTTCTTGACAAAAATGCTTTGACAGAATTTCTTGAAAAAAAAAATCAAATATTGAATTTTTCTGTCAAGAAATTTTCTTGAGAGAAATATTCATTTTTTTTTGGCTTAACCCGGAATTTGAATCCGGGACCAGCAGAGATCAGCAGTCGCGTTTACGACCACTAGACCAACTAGTGTTGCAGTTATAATATGGATGTAGCACGAATGGGTCGATTCGATCGGGGAACGACCACACTCAGAATACCAGCGTAAAATAGCAGCTTAATAACGCTGCTATGTTTCGTATGGTTCTTTTTACTAAAAATGAGGCATTCCGTCTCAGGGGGTAACAACGCATCTGCATTTTGATTTTTAATCGAGGTCAGATGTAGATATCTGTTAGTCACAGAATGCACCTTCCAGTGGTCTGCTTGTCACCTTTATTCTATAAAAAAATCTAATACAGAAAATATAAATAATATTAAAATGATGATGTGTTAGAACCAATAGTGCCTGAGTAGCAACAGCTTTTTAGCTTTTTAGTTCTTATTTCTTTTTTTTTGTATGTACTCGCATATTACGCGATATCTGCATTAATTATTGTGATCCGCCCCCATTTCGAACAGCGCCACCTATCGGGTCCGATTGTGAATAACCATCCATGAATCCACCCAACGCATAGAAAAAATTTCATCAAAATCGTTCGAGCCGTTTTCGAGTTTTAGCGAGAATAACGGACAGCAATTGATTTTTATATATAGAGATTAAATAGAGTATACTTAAAGGGTGGAACTTTTTCTCTAAATGTATAGAGAAAAAGTTCCACCTCCAAGGGTGGCAAAATATTGACAAAATTGAGCTAATGATATTCCTTAGTCCACTAAAAGTCACGCAAACATTGTTAGTTTTTGATATCAGCTTACACTTTTTATTAAGTTTTTTTTCTAAATGTAACAAATTTACTCTAAAATAGTAATTCCTTTGCATCAACGCGTTAGGCAAAGGAAACTAAATTCATAACGCTTGCTCAATACCGACAGATCCATCCTGATATCACCTCTCGTGAGTTACTTAGCTTGCTCAACCCCGTTAATGCCATTTCCCGGTGTTATAAATTCGCCGGAGAAGTATTGTTACAAACACTATATTAACAAGATTGCTGTAGCAATGTTTACAGATGAGGTTTTGAAGATCGCGTACCCAAGTGTTTAGAGTACAACCTTAGTTCGAATCTCAACTAGGGCCAACATTGACAAAAATCCAATTATTGATTTTGAGATCTGGTAGTGTAGTTACAATTCCCTTATCTCTCTGAAGCTACGTCCTAACTTTTTTTTTATAATATAAGGGTGACAAACGAGCACGCAGTCCACCTGATGGTAAGTGGTTGCTGTGGCCCATAGATCTACATCTATCCTCGATTACGAATCAAAATGAAGATGCGTTGTCACCCGTAAGGTCTAGGATGGATACGAAACACAGCAGCGTTAAGCTGCTATTTTACGCTGGTATTCTGTGAGAGCGTGGTCCTTCCCCGGTCGAGCCGACCCATTCGTGCTACAACTATACCAGTAATATAGCTGCAGCATGGCTCTACCACGTTCAAAACTTACATTCGATCTTATAATACAAGCGTTACATCGGGCATGGATAGGGTAGGTAGTAAGTGCTATGTGTTAATGCGTAGGATTGTACGTTGAGACAGTATCCTATTCGTATCTTAAGATGGAACTTCCGTAGTCGAGTTAAGCCAGGGGGAATTTTTTTTACAGAACAAGTGAGACGAATGAACACAGTCTACCTGATGGTAAGTGGATGTTGTGGACTACTGACATCTATATCTATCCTCGATTGGGAATCAAAATGCAAAAGTCTTATCACACCTGAGCACTAAGATGAAATGCCTGTATTGTATTTTGTTTTTGGATGTAAAAAGGGTCTCTTCACACCATACGAAACACAGCAGCATTAATTTGAATTTCAAGCTGGTATTCTGTAAGATACATTATCATAAAAAACAATTATGTCGGAATGAGAATAGGACTGCGTAATGGCGGTGTGGACAGTTTAGGCGCGGTGTAAGAATATCCACTAACCCATATCACGTGTCGTAAGAGGCGACAGAGGGAAGCAAATCAAGAGATAGACAGCAGCGTCTTCCTAATAACGACTGAAAATAAAAAAACTGCGGTTTCTAACCCGCTTGCTAAGTGTGGCAACTATGGCAAAATGCCCCCCCTTCCCCCCATGACGCATGCTATGGGAAAGGCCTATAATTAAATTCAGCAGTGGACTATAATAGGCTGTAACGGAGAATAGTCTCATAGAATAGTAGAATAGTAATGCGTGTCAGTGGCGCTTTCTTGGAAATATCTTTGTTTAACTTTGTATTATTAAGAAGCTTTTGATTATGATTGAGAAGCTGATAGCATCCTTTACCAAATGCTGTGTAACGATTCCGAACGCCTCGGATTCTGCCTGCCTGTTAAAAGTCTAACATAAACATGGGACCCATAAGTTATTAGGACTATTAAGACGTAATGTTACCATTTATTAGGACTTTCCCTTGTATCATGGAGGCGTTTTACATACCTACATAAATTGCACATGGATAAACCATATAACAGTTTAGTGCGGGATTCGAATCCCTGCAAGACCGTAAACAAACACTAAACCACTGCGCTGCGGATATATGCATTTAACTGCTGTCCGAGTAATACCTACGAGACGAAAACAAGGTGATGGATCATCTAATACCGCCAACATTTTCCAATATCTTCGTTTGTAGTTTATAACATAGGTGTGAAACAATTTTGAATTACCTATCATTAATTTTATTGTCCAGCCTCATTTTGCCATAGCTGGCACGCTTGGTTGGCGGATTGGCAACCGCAGTTTTTTATAACTTTAAATTGTTATCGGGATGGTGCTGCTACCCATCTCCTGTTTCAGTTTTTTTAAACGTTACCTCCACACTAGGATTTTCTCCTGTATCGTGGCAGTTTACATACATAAATTACACAAGGACAAACATCCAGACCCGGAACAATCATTTGTAGACCATACAAATACTTGCTCCGTACGGGATTCGAACCCGCGGCCCTTGGCGCTGCAATTCATTGCTAAGCCACTGCGCCACGGAGCCGTCAAGTTTCTACGGGGTAGTAGGTATTTATGGCAGGCGAGTTGGCAACCACAGTTTTTTTTTTAATTATTTTGAGCTATTAACCTGTTGCCTCTTACGACACCCACCCTCTTACACACTCATATGGTTCGGTTAGATGTTCTTACACCATCAGAACACGTCGAACATAGGTACCTACAGTCACAAAATTACAACAAAATATTAACGTGACACAAATGTAAAAGAAAAAAGACTGCATGGATAACTTATTGCACATAATCAGATGTTATGAGTGGTATTATGGCAAGCTTGGACATCGAGATAACGAATGTTATACTCTGCCGTGGAGTTGCGTCATTTTGCTACTAGTAGTACCCATAAAAGTTGGGTTTTATAGGCACTTTAAAAGATAGTATTACAAAGAATATTAATACGATAAACCTTTAGTTTCAAAATGTAAGTTAACTTGTACTTTACATAGACTCTCACGCCTGTCACTCTGAGGGCTAGGCAGAGACTATGCATTTCCATTTGGCACGATCCTTTTACACAACTCGCTCGCTTTTTTCCGTCCATATTTTTACTGTCCATATTTGCACTGGTGAGCACAGCTATGATAAATTCGCACTGATGATCGGCGTTACCAGTGCGAAGGTATCACCCATAACCAATCCATGGAATTTAGGTTTCTTACAACTTGGATGATTTTTCATCTGTAGTCCGGAACAGAGAGCAAGCGGCAGGTGAGTTCGAGGAAATCTTCGGCTATTGCACCAGATACCATCATAGGATAGGTTAGTCACAAACACTGGCTTAAAGTAATTAATTTTTTAAAACCATTTATAACCCTTGAGTGTGCTATAGCTTTCACTACTATATTTTTCTACTGCCATTTTTACATGTTGTGATGCTATCAAAATTTTCTACATAACTTTCTATAACAATTCTCACATAACTCTTAACAATAAGCAAGCAATTCCACGTGAATTGTATTTAATTGTCACGTTATAATTATATTAATAATATTTATAATTTATTTACATTCCTTATTAAAACTATATCATGTGTGATTAGTGATTACGCAACCAAGAGCTTACCACTTGGAAATCTAAAAAGGCATTTTCAATGGAGACATTGTTTCATTCTAATTTACAGATCGTATGATCAGTAAATTAGAATGAAACAATACATATAATATTATATTAGTTTTAGGTTCATTGTTCTAGTATATATTTTATTTTATAAATTGTGTAATGTAAATAAAAATTAATGTTTATTATATGTAAAAATATTTATAATAATGCTTATGTACTATGAAATTTACGTTTGGATCAGTTTGATTACCGCCTTTGACAAGTAAAATAAAATAAACCTTTGTTTAAGTAAAATAAATGCTATCTTTGATATTATATTTAATTTGACATAGCGCTGCTGGGAATACCTTATGGCTTATGCAATAATGTAAATAATAACATAGACATACCAAATACCAATTGAATTTTTTACTATAGCAATTAATTGTAATTATTACAAATGAAATGACCTTGACGCTTTCGCTCTCATATAAGAACATAAACTTATTTAAGACAGTTTTTGTTACTTTAATTATCAGAAATAAACTCATGGTAGCTTTGTTAATTTGGACAATAAAGTAAATAACGTAGTTTGTGTTTTATACACACGATTGAAATTATTCAAATAGTAAGTAAATTAAATGAATAACTAGATATTGAAACTGAACTGACTGACTGACTGACTGTGTGCGTACAATATAGCGTATTGAGCTAGAGATTTTGCCTTTCGACAGATTGGTGTCTGTCACATACGAATCGCAAGACCAGTCGATAAAAGATGCATTAATATTATGCAATATCCACTTTCATAGCACGAAGAAGACGTAAATAAATATAAATCATGATATTAAAAATTAATGTCCTTTTAAGTACATTAGTTAAATATTTCTCCACCATACTTCGGCTCGTTGATTTTATCAAAATGAATTATTATCTCTAATGCTAATAATGTATCTAATTAGAATTGCTGTTGATAAAAAACTTCAAAATAATTAATTACCCGTTCAAATTAAATATGTACGCGTGGCTTGTTTGCCTGTTCGGTTAGTGGCTCTGTTTTTTTTTTAATGAAGCTTAGTCTACTTCAAACGAAAAACCCTGCCCTCAGAGGCCCGGGTCCCTAGTCCTCAGAGGTGACAACTCACCTGTATTTTTAATATTATCGAGATATCATATAATATAGGCCTATGATGTCGGGTAAAAAGGATCACTTTAAGCTAAAACAAGTGATTGAGTGTGATTAACCGTGACAAAGAGAAATGAAACAGGAGATGTACAGCAGCAGCTTCCTAAGAATGCCTCCAAATAACAAAAAACTGCGCTTGCCAACCCGCCGGCTAAGCCAACTATGGCAAATATGGTGCATATTATGTAATCTATGGGGGAGGTCTATAGTTAGCAGTGGACTTTGATAGGCTGCAATTAATGATTCAATGAATAAAATTAAAGCACAGAGCAATGGAAGCACAGAGCAACCAGACGTTTTAAATGCAATGTGTTATGTGGCAGAGACAAAAACTTTTTAAAATAAATTTATTTAATACTTTTAAACTAACTTAAATATAGTAGTTGATACAGAGAACTTGGGAATGGAATTATGTTGAGGGATCGAAAGATTTGGTTTAAATAGTGTAGGAAGCTAGGAGGTGGGGGTAAACATAAGGGAACAACATTGTTCTTGGTGTTATGGTTAACTTATGGTATACTATAAACATTAGCATATAATATTACAATCGAATTAGTGTGGCTTCTAAGGAAGTAAACAATATGATTTATAAAGTATACAGGTCTTATAACATAAAGTAAATAGTATCCTATGACATAACATTAGTTTGGCTTCTAAGAAAGTAATTTAGTAAATAAACAATATAAAGTATACAGGACTTATAATATAAAGTAAATAGTATCTATGACATAACAAATGTAAAACTCTAGACCCTGATAAGTCACATCTAAAAATATCTATTCTCGGCAGCACATTTGTATTTGTGGCGCTTTGACAATTGCTATTTGCAGTCTAAGCTGGTGCTTGACGACTCGGTTCCTTAATAAAACATAAGCCTCTGTGGGCGCCGGTTGAATTGAAGATTTATTATTAGGGAACGGGCATCATATTTATAAGGCCGTTTGCTTTCTTCTTTAAGTATGCTTATGACTGAAATAAAATACTTTAGCGAACGTAACGAAAGATATTGAACACATTAATAATATCAGAGATAAAAATATTGCATCTATCTAGTTCTAGCTATACGCTAACCACTTATTCCTGAGAGGAGCTACGATAAATAAACTTAAATATAATAACTAAACTTAATGATTTTATAAAATAATAACAAATTACATACACATTGAATATGATTAAACTGTAAAAAAAGTAAAATAAAATTCAAAAACAAAAAGTAAAATAAGATAATTTCCATATTGTAGCTTCTGAAGTCTGTGCTAAGACATATTGTAGCGAAGAATTAAAGACCCGACTTCGGAAGCTATAATAAAAAATAAAAAAATAAATCTCTTTATTTCGGACAAACATCCATAATTGTTAGTAGGTACAAGGAAGTTATAGTTACGAGGGGACATTTTAAAGTTCGCGGAATGGGGGGTAAGGTGTGGAAATAAAAATCCAAATTTATTTTTCCTTTTCAATATATTCACCTGCTACCCTAATACATTTTTCGGATCTTTCAATTAACTTATGTATACCCTCAAAAAAAAAATGATTTGTCTTTGTCTAAAAGATACGCCGAAACTGCTTCCTTCATTCTTCACTTCTTCATCACTTAAAACTTTTTCCCACGAAGTTTATTAAGTTTAGAAATAGATAATAATCACTGGGCGCCAGGTCAGAACTATAGGGTAGATGTGGCAAAATATTGAAGCCCACCTTCTGCAGGGCAGCCATCGCAACATGGCACTTGTGAACAGGCGCGTCAATTTTCCCCTTCTTTTCTCCTTTATGGCTTCCTTTAATTGTACTAGGATTAAAGCATAGTAATTTCCGGTTATGGAGATACCTTTATCTTTATAATTAATCAATAGGATTCCTTCTGACTCAAGTTCATAATGGTGAACCCAAGTCTCATCACTAGTAACAATTCGAGCCAACACTCCATCTTTGTCTTCCATACAGAGGTCCAAAAATGCACGAGAACACTCCACGCGTTGTTGCTTTAGAGGCGGCGTGAGCATT
Source organism: Parnassius orleans (assembly GCA_029286625.1). Taxonomy (NCBI): domain Eukaryota; kingdom Metazoa; phylum Arthropoda; class Insecta; order Lepidoptera; family Papilionidae; genus Parnassius; species Parnassius orleans. Next base: position 869,837 of record JAGSMP010000084.1, read on the forward strand.
CTAGGCACCCATCTTGCGCTGACTTTAGTCATGCCAAGATGGTAATGAAGAATTTTGAAAATGGTTGTATCTGATACTCCAACCATTTCTGCGAGCTGTTTTTTCTTTAGGTGGGCATCTTCTAATATAAATTTTTCGACTTTATGAAAAATTTCCACCTCGATCGGCCTTCCTGGCCGTGGGTCGTCTTCAAATGACTCTCTGCCTTGTTTAAAAAGGGTATGCCACTTGTAAACCATAGTTTTACTTGGACAAGAGTCTCCGTAAACGGATGACATCTCTTCCAGTATAGTCTGAACTTATTTTCCGCGCTTGGTAAGGAACTTTATAACGGCACGGAACTCGATTTTCTTCATATTTCAAAATTTCTTCCCGATTGACTTGTTTGGTTGACAATAACTAAAAGACTAATGATCTAATTACTTTTTTTTTTGCACCCAATGCAAGGACACCCTCCGGAAGCGGGGGAGGGAAGTGGTGAATGCTCATAGCATACCACGCAGCCGGCTGCGTGGTTATGTGGGACTCACTTTGAAGAAGCAGGCGGCGAGTAGCCGCTGAGAGTTGCGCCTAATTAAGGCATATTATACATTAGAAGAAGGCTCGGCCTGAGCCACCAAGAGGCAGTCCAGGTCGGCCGAAAGCTGGTTTGGGGGGTCCGAGAGAGAGTTTCTCGGTCTGCGGATTCGATAGCGAGAGGGAAGTGAGGCTGCATAGGAAGCTGCCTCACGAATGAGATGGTTAGAGTGGGACTCTGAGCCTTTGAAGAAGTTCTCAGAGAGTGTTTTTAGGAACTGTTGAATTGTGGGGAGCTCTAAATCTCGGTGGAGGTCGGCGTTACGGACGTACCAGGGTGCGTTCGTAGCCCGACGACAAAAATAGTTTTGAACAACTTGAAGTTTGTATAAGGTTTTAGGCTTTGCGTGAGCAAAAATGGGGGCCGCTTAAGTCATAACGGGTCGTATACAGAACTTATAAAGGGTTCGCTTGTTGCGGAGGGACATTTTACTGTGTCGGCCCAAGATACTGTTGAGCCTAGCCAGATAAAATCGCGCGTTGCGAGTTACTCTCTTCTCTAAGCCTATGGGCCACAGCATCCACTTACCATCAGGTGGGCTCTATGTTCGGTTGTCACCCTAATTATATGTATAAAAAAGAATACCGAGCTAAGGTCAGCCTCATGGTCATAGGCAGCAGCCTATGGACCATAAGACCCAGACGCGTTATCACCCTAACGGACCTAATTGATTCAAAATTTTAAAATTATTATACATAAATAGATCTTTGTTATCAAATTATTTCAAGCAGTTAGATAATAATAAATATTAATGATAATGAACCATTTTTAAAAGTAAATTATGGTTTTCATTTGCATAAGTACGCCAATTAAGTTATGCAAATAACAACTGCTCGTTTATATAACAAAGAAAACTTTAACAAATTAATATAAGTTTCACATTCTCAGCAGCGGCGTATTATAATAACTTCCTAAAAAAAAACTGCCAACTCTACGTAACATACTTGGTCGGGAAGAAATTGCAAGTAACAATAGGCACGTGACTGTACGACATCTATCTCGCTAAGAGAGCACCTCGTACGCATATCTTGATCACATTGTTACAGCGTTGTATTTTACTCAATTAAAAGTGAAACTTTAAAACACAATACTAGGTAGTTGACCGTGCAGTGGCGGTGTAAGAATTTACACTACCCCATATCATCTCGTGGGTGTCGTAAGAGGCGACAGAGGGAAACAAATCACGAGGTGGGCAGCAGCGTCTTCCTAATAATTACTAAAAATAAAAATAAACCGCGGTCTTCAACCAAATTGCTTGCCACGTGTGGCAACTATAGCAAATATCCCCCTATGAGACCAGCAGTGAACTTTAATAGGCTGTAACTAGGTGCGTAGGTCTTCTTTTGTACCTAGGCAACCGCCTGGGTAGGTACCCCTTACCTACTTATGCTGTGATAAATGTGTGCATGCTGTACTACTGTTTTTCGGTCTGAAAGGCATAGAGATTGGAGAGTCTGTATAATTACTGGTTAAGAGACATTTTGTATTTTGATTCCTAATTGAGGACAGATGAAAATGTGTATGGGTCACAGAATCCACTTGCCATCAGATGTACGGCGTGTTCATTTATCATCCTCATCTTAAAAAAATATGTTATGCTTCTTTACAAGCAATGTTTACGCCCTGGTATTGTGTAAGTGTGTGGTGGTAGTGGTAGACAAGTACTTGGACCACTAAGCACAAAAACAAAGGTAGTTTTAGTAAAAAAAGTGATATACACTCTGTAAACACTAGGAACAAACACAAGCTCGAGAAACTGGTATCACTAGTTTCTCGACTCCACAGAGTCAGTAATTCATTATTGGGGTAATGTATACGCTATTACAACAAGGTCCCGGAAAGTGTACAGGCTCTCTCTATTGCCAAGTTTAAATGTTTTGTTAAGCTGAAACTGTATAAAAAGGGTATAATATAAATGAATACATGGTTGATAATAACCCCTGGTAATGAGGTGGTCCCTTCCAAGCAGTTTCTAAAATAAATTTTGTAAATAGTTTGTACAACCATTAATGTAAAATTTACTTTAAAAAAAGTCCCGCTGGGTTTCTTGCTGGTTCTTCCCAGGACAGAGGTTTTTCGAACCAGTGGTAAAGTAAAAAATGACTTTCAATAAGAATTACACATGTGATCTATATTGAATAAAAATTATTCTATTCTATTCTATTCTAAGCCTTGAGGACGTCGATGCCTGTTCTATTATTTTAAGGTCACAAATTTTAGTAGAATTTCCATTAGTTATTTAATGAAGGAATCGACCTAGAGCCTACAATACCTAACGGTATTACCCGTTCATTATGAACGATTCACTTACTAATCATGAAACGAAAACGTTTTTACGTGGTAGAGCCATGCTATAGCTATATTAGTAGAATAGTTGTAGCATGAATGGGTCGGCTCCACAGAGTAGATAAAAAAGGTGGCTCGACCGGGGAAAGAGCACACTCTCACAGAATACTAGCGTAAAATAGCAGCTCAACGTTGCTGTGTTTCGTACGGTGAATGTAGAGAACCGGATACCCTTTTTACAGGAAACGAGGCTTTCATCTTAGTCTTCACGGGTGACAACCCATCTGCATTTTAATTCGTAATCGAGGATAGATGTAGATACCTATGGGCCACAGTAACCACTTACCATCAAATGGACTGTGTGCTCGTTTGTCACCCTTCTCCTATATAAAAAAAATCTGTTGACCCTGCAGGTCATCCATGGAACTTCCCGCTATGTTCGATCTCAAAACGCTCGACAAATATTTTTACGAACTAATAGTTAACTCATTACATCTAAATTTGGTCAAACCCTTTCGAATGCCACCAAGTTCGTTCAAATCGGTCAAGCCGTTCAAAAGTTATGGGAGGTTTACATACACACACGCACACACACACGCACACACACACAACACACACACACAACACACACACACACACACACACGCGCGCGCGCGCGTACACGCACGCACACACACGCACTCGCACACGCACACACGTACACTCACACGCACACACACACACACACACACACAAAACCTCCCGATTTTTTGTGTGAAAGGTTGTGGCATGAAAGACGATTTGTTTTTCTTTACAAAATTAAAATAACAAAAAAATTACAGTCCACCTTATGTTAAGTGGCTACTGCAGTCCACGGACACCTGCAGCCAACTTCAAGCAAAGAAGGCTACAGATGCGTTGTCGCCTCTGAAGACTATGATAGAATGTTTGGCAGCCTGTAGTTATAATTATATTATTTGTACATTATACTTATGTATATTTGTGCAGGTGGCCTCGGACTGTGCTTTGTTAAACTATAAGGGAGACTTTGAGGAAGACTGATTCATTAGAATAATTGCAAAAAAGAAAATAAAGTTACAGTCTATATACGTCTCGCCCCTGGCGCAGACCTCACATTTCTGAGATGGTTTTAGGGCAAGGAAATCTTCACCGCGCTGCCCAAATGCGTGTTGGCTAACTTCATATTTCTTCGTAATGTATACAGATTGTGCTAAGCTGCAATAATGTCTTTATTAAGTCAAGGTTGTCTATGACTGAAGAAAAGCAATTTAAAATTATTTTGAACAATTTGCTATATAATGGCATGTTTTCATAGCCGTTTGCAAAATTTATGATATTTTGAAGCTCATTATTCTCATCTGAATAGTGTTAAATGACATACAGACAAAAATTTTAAGAATTATGTCATCAATCAATCATCAAAATAACATACAAATAACCCCCTGAGTTTAATAGAAGCCAGATATTTCAAAATTACAGTATATAGATAACTTTAAGTTCAAGCCGACATGACAGCTAGAACGAAAACAATTTGATAATCGAATAATTATTCGTATTACATCATTTGAGAACTGGTACTAATCAAACAGTATAAGCTTCCGTGTGTATTGTTATTGTTTGTAATCATAAATCTCTTGTAATTGACAACTTTGCCTGTTACATTTGTGTATGATATATTTGTGTATCGCGGGAAGATGAAGACGTCAAAGCTGTAATGCAATACAAAAAGGTGGAATTGCAAATGAACTCATGGATTCACACACGCATTCGAACGAATAGCTACAGCCTAATATATGCACATGTGTTAACATTTCCGGAAGAAACTTGCGCATTCTCACTTAATGCCATTTCACCTTCGCAGCCGGAGTTTAATATAAGTTGCAACCTCATTGTAAATTAGTTCATTTCAAAAGTCCGCCGTTCGATAACTTTTAAGAACTTTTTTAAATTTACGGTCTATGTATGTTCCGTGTTGGCCACAGGCACGTCCTCGTTTCTGTGAGATTTTTGGAGCAACAATGTAGGACTGCTTCGTTGATCTAGTGAATATAAGCGCGACTGCTGATTATGTAGTCACCGGGTTCGAAATCCGGATCGAGCTAAAAACAGTTATAGTTTTTTGTGAAGAAATTCTCAGCCGTAGCCCATATCCAGTTGGCGTTGTTTCGCCAATTAGTTTAGTGCGCTGCTCATTCACAGAACACAAGCATGAAAGAAGAGGATAAATGTGGAGTTTCTTTCACTGTTTTTCTTCCGCTCACTGAAAACTAATTACGGTTGTATAAAGAGTAAGAAATTACGTTTGACAAACGAAATTTTAATTTCTAACGTCTAAAAAACATTTTATTTAAAGTTATATTTTACTGCCGAATGCCGAACACGTGGTAAATCAGTACTTACAATTGCGATAAACTATTTTCATGACGCGGGTTTCGGTAACAGATTGTCTGCTTATAATGAAATTCATATCAAGCGCTTAGCCCCTAACCTACCATAGCACATAAGTTTTTAAGTTATTATTAAGTAAGCTTAAGTGGCAACGAATCGGCTATACAGCTCGAAGAAACGACAACCGGTGAGAAGAAAGGTTTGATGGCATCCTCGTATTAGTAAACGATGTTTAGAGATGAGAAATTCGGTGGATGCCAGTGATTTGTGGCATTCCTAGGGTGAGAACTGTGTTCAATAGTGGGTTTGTGATGGCGTACTTTTGCGAAATTTTATAGTCTCTCATATCTCGAGGAAACGTCATAAGCGATGGTTATTTTTGACAAATCACTGCGTGTATTGACGCTTGTAATCAATATGCATATAATGAATACGTTACGCGTAACTTTCACAAAGATATTTGTCAAACGGCGTTCGGTTTCACCTTCTAACAAGATCCAACATTTATTTAACCAGCTCTTCTGGAAAATGTATAAAATATTTTAAGCTATGAAATATCATGACCTTTGTTCATTATGTTTCACTGTGTAAAATATCAACCATTGAATAAATTAGATTAAATCAGAGTCAGAACTGAAAATAAACAATTTTTGTTTTTTATAAATGTAAACATCGCCTATGTTTCTAAAACCTCTACTGTCAAAGAGAATACGTACATACTGTATAAAATTTAAAAATTAAACTTTTAATAAAAAGTCAAAGCCTCAGGTAAAAGCCGACATCAGAGGACTAGAAAGAACGAAATATTTTTTTACATAATACCTTCCGAAGTCGGTGCTAAGTCATAGTGACAGAACTAAAGTCCTAACTTCGAAAGGAATTATAATTATGGATTTAAAAGTTAAAGTTAAAGTTACAGCCTATATACGTCCCACTGCTGCACAGGGCAAGGAAGTGTCCGCCGCGCTGTCCCAATGCGTGTTGGCGAACTTCACATATATTCAAAATATTTTTTTTTCTTATTTCTCAGCCATGCAGGTTTCCTCACGATGTTTTCATTCACCGCTGAGCACGTGGTAAATCAGCAATTAACAATTTCATTGGTGCTGACGCTGTAAGTTTCTAGTAGGGGAGCCCCTTTTAATTTTTAATTTATTTTAATGTTTTTTATTTGTTGTTATAGCGGCAACAGAAATACACATTCTGTGAAAATTTCAACTGTCTACCTATTACGAATCATGAGATACAGCCCGCTGATAGACAGACGGACGGACAGCGGAGGCTTAGTAATAGGGTCCCGTTGGTTACCCTTTGGGTACGCAACCCTAAAAAGGTGATACCTGCGGATTTTGTTTCGCCGTTTCTTCTCCGAGTAAAAGTTTTTATTTTGATACTATAGCAGATATAAGAAACTTTTACAAACTTTACTTTTAATCTCTCATCTATATAATAGTATGTGAAGAGAAAAGTTTGTACCTCTTTTAACGTATAATACGCGCCCGGAGGGGTGTGACCGTGTGATATTTGGCATAGTTAAAGTTTATATGGACAAGGAGTACTGAAAGCGAATATAATACGAATAGGTCGGCTTGACCGGGGTAGGAACACGCTCTCACATAATACCAGCGTAAAATAGCAGCTTAATGCTGTTGTGTTTCGTGTGGTGAGTGTAGAGAACCGGTGACCCTTTGGCATTCCATCTCAGTGCTCAGGGGTGATAACGCATCTGCATTTTGATTCTTAATTGAGAATAAATGTAGATGTCTATGGCCACAGCATCCACTTACCATCAGGTGGACTATGTGCTCGTTTGTCACCATTATTCTATTTAAAAAATGTGTTACATAATATACAATAAATAAAATAAAATGGAACATTCATAATTTATAATATACACACTTAATATTTAATGAATTACGGTCGAATTTCGATAAAATGGACGACCACCAGTAAGCAGTAAGATATTGAGCTAAGTCTAAGTTATTGGTTGGGCATTTACCACTACTCATGGAAAAGTTCTCTCGATAATTAATAGAATCAGGCGTTACTTTGCGGAAATCCATTATATTAAAGTTGGAAAAATTTACTTTGCCAATATCCGCTCAATAATCACACCATCGTCGGTGGTGTGTCTTTCCTAGTGTAGTGGTGGTGGGAGTAGTGGTGCTGGGATTAGTTGTGGCGGGGATAGTGCACGCAATTGAGGGAGGGCGGGAGGTGCTCTTCAAACTAGGTAAGACACATCATTTTATTTTATTGAGCGGATATTGGCAAAGTAAATTTTTCCAACTTTAAAGTTCTCTCGACTAACTTAAGTTAGATAGTAATCTTCATAATTCCTACCTACTGCATATGGTGATAGTTGTACTCCGTTTTTATAAATATTTGATATTTTTTTTACTTGTTTTCTTTTACAAATGTTTGCAACAAATGGTATTGACTTTTAAAATAAGTCCATTTTCATTTATCGCTGAAGATTTAAATTTTAATCAAACTAAATGGCACACAGCTAACAGAGATTTATGTTTAATCGTCAGGAGAAAGTAAATTAATAGACGAAATTGAACGTTCAGTTGATACGGACATTTATTTCAATAAATAACGTTTACAATAGCCGTATACCGTATCGGTATGATGGTATTCAAGCTCTGCACTTACAGCGAACAACGCGTTCTGACTCACGACTTTGACTAAAGTAAGTGGTACAGTATGCAATATTAAAATAATATTATTAGGTTTTATGTACATTATTATAGGTATTATATTACTGGTATTATTGAAGGTACGGATTCTCGTTCTGCTTAGGAGTCTGTCTGCGTAGGTACCACTGCTTGCACTGCTGTGTCCTGGTCTGTAGGGTATAGAGAGCGAGTTTAATTACAGCCCGTGAGATATTCCAACTTAGTCCTTAGATGTGACAACGCATCTGTAGCCTTCTTTGTTTGAAGCTGGCTGCATATGTATATGGGCTGCAGTAGTCACTTCCCATCAGGAGTACTTTAAGTTCGTTTATCATTTCATTTTATAAAACAATAACGATGATAATGATCAAATGTGATGAACAGGCAAAATGTGTTCACCTCTGAGATCTGTGAACTTTAATAAAATTTAGTGTGATATTAAATGTTTTTGACACTGCATCTAATTCTTCTTTAGATTTTGATTAATTGAAAGAAGGGTTTCAAACGATTGAATGCCTTTGTGTTTTAGATGATTCTTATGCTATTAAAACAAATTGTCAGTACCTGCGGGGTTAGTCAAGATGACTTTCTACGATCGTTATCGCTATAGAAAACCATAAGAATGAATGGTAATGACAAATCTGAATGTTAAGTCACGTGGCTTAGCGTTGATTTCATTAATGTTTAAAGTTTTCTATTGCAATAATGATGGCAGAATGTCAACTTGGAGAACCCTGCTAGAAGTAATAAACTGTAATATAGATTAATAGAAACCTGTATAATAATATAAAAGACATCCTTTTCTTACTGTACTGCTTTCATGTAATGTTAAATTAGCAAACGAACTTTTAGCTCACCTGATGGCAAGTGGCTACCGCAGTCAATGGACAGTTATAACTAACCAACTTCTGTCAAAGTTTACAGACGCGTTGTCAATTCCCAGGCAATTGCCACATTCTGTATTTAAGAAACGTTATATTTTACAGTACATAAAGTGTATTAAATATTGGTTCAAAAACTTAACATCCGCTTAAAGTTGATTCATTTTAATTTATTTTGTTTTGCCTAACGAATAGTTTGCTGTAAGAATTGTTTTTACAAGCACCACGTAAGAACAAAAAAAGGATCATAAGGAATCGAACATAAGATGAAATGCCTGCATATAATTATATTAGCTATCTCTCCCATTTAACCTTGAAACAGTAGTGTGTGCTCTGCTGTTTTGCGCCAGAAATGGTACGAACTAAAACGGTCTCCTACAGGGTTAGCACTGGCATTACAAGCTTATGTTTGTTCCTAGTGTTTAAAGTATGAACATCTCGATGCCAAAGTTAATATGTTTATTTCTTTAAATTTTTCTCTGAGGGACTCTTTACAATTTAAGTTATAAATCGCCCGCACGGCTCTCTGTTGCAAAACAAATATGGCTTCAATATCAGTCGCATTACCCCATAGCAAAATTCCATAAGACATTACGATGTGAAAGTAACTAAAGTAAACTAATCTAGCTGTCTCAACATCTGTGAGACTTCTAATTTTTCTTACAGCATATGCTGCAGAACTAAGTCTGTTTGCTAATTTGGGTGTATGGGGGCCCCATTGAAGTTTCGCGTCAATAGTAATACCAAGAAAAACAGTGGTATCCATAAGACTCAACTCCTACCCATTTAAGAGCACATTGGTAATCGAATGTTTTACATTTGGTATTGTAAATTTAATACATTTTGTCTTATTGCCGTTTAAGAGTAAATTGTTGGCTCTGAAGCATTATTTACATCTTCATAATTAATTTACTGACGTTTGAGTTTGAAAATTAAAGAGGTATCATCAGCAAATAATACTATATCGTGATTGTCCCCTACAAGATAAGGTAAGTCATTAATATAGATTAAGAACAGGAATGGGCCAAGAATCGAGCCTTGAGGAACGCCCATTGATACTACCGCTCCGGAGGAACCTTTACCATTGATCATGACTTTTTGAGTTCTGTTACTTAAATATGAAGTAATAAGTGTAAGCTCCAAATTTTTTACACTGTGATGTTGTAGTTTCCTGATTAATGTCTCATGATGAACACTATCGAAAGCCTTGAAAAGATCACAAAAAATACCTGAGGCATCTTGTGAATTCTCCAAGGCATTAAAAATATATTTCATAACCTCAACACCGGCGTCAGACGTCGAGCGACCCCTTGTAAAACTAAATTGAGTTTTATGAAGTAATTTATTTGTATTAAAAAAAATTAACAATTGATCTAAAATTATCTTTTCAAAAATTTGACTGAGAGTTGGTAGTACAGAAATAGGTCTTAAATTAGCGGGGTCCAATGTACTACCAAATTTAAATAAAGGTATTACTTTACTATATTTCATTAAATCAGGAAACACACCAGAATCGATACGAGTATTAAAAATAATAGCAAGGTGAATTGCAATTAAATCTATTATGGATGCAATAACTCTAACGGAAATCCACAAATCTGCGGTTTTCTTTACATAAATAGCTTTGAAGTATTTTACAATATCTTGCGGTAATACTTTTTCAAATCTAAATTCTTTTGAACAGGTATTAACATTCTTTTGGGTAATGACTCGGCGACAGTTGGAGAAGTATTCAATGACTCTGTTGTCAAGATAGGAATATCAATGAAATATTTCTCAAACACCGCTGCGACTTCTTGATTTGATTTAGTCAATTCATTGTTAATTTTTAATTGATAGTTTGAGTTACGAGATTTGTCTTTACCGGTTTCACTATTAATTATACTTCACGTCATTTTAATTTCATTTTTAGCGGTCTTAATTTTGTTGCTAATATGTAAAGATTTGGCTGTGGAGCAAACTCTTTTAAACATTTTAGAATAATTTTTGACATATTCTTTAAAAGCATCGGAAAGATTATATGATCTTTCATGGTAAAGTTCATATAACCTTCGTCTGCTTTTATGAATTCCTACTGTTGCCCACTCATTAAATGCCTTACGACTGTTTCTGGAGAATGTTTTAGAAGTAAATGTTTTATTAAATTCATTGCTTACAAGGGTAAATAATTCTCCATATAAATAGTCTGCATTGTTCTTATAAGAAAGCGATGGAAGGTTTTTTACCATATTACTTCTTAATCTCTCCAGGCGTTTTACATTAATAGGAACAAACGCAATTTTCTCAATTACCTGTTTTTTTTTGTGCATATAAGGTAATGAAACCAGTTGTCCACAGTGATCTGAACTAAGTTTTTGAATTATTGATATGTTGATTGGTACAATACCTGTGAAAATATTATCAATACAAGTTGCACTACACCCTACAATACGTGTAGCTTCTAAGAATTAATTATAGTATTTGAACAAAGAGCAAAATTTAATACTGATGGAAGAAGTTTCCAGGAGATTGATATTAAAGTCTCCACATACTACAAGAGATTTATTCTGTTTATTAAGCTTAACATAAACTTCTTCCATAATTTTTTCAAAGGTATCATAACTTGAACATGGGGGTCTGTAAACACTGACAATAATAAGGTGCTCAAGCTCAACACATGCCATTTCTACAGTATTCTCAACAGAGAGGCTCACAATGTCTTTACGTTCTTTACATGATAAGGATTTATTAACTAAAATATTAAGGAGCCACCACGTAATTTAGTATCCCAATTGAACGAACTGACCACCTGGTAATTACTGAAATTAAAAATGGAGTTGTAATCTTTCAACCAATGTTCAGTAATACATAAAATATGTATATTGTTACTATTTAAAAATAATTCAATTTCTAATTCTTTGCCTAACATACCTTGTATATTTTGATGCACCAGGTTGATACAGTTTTTATTATTGCTATTTTGTGAAATTACACAATTATGTATTGGTAAGTTGTATTCTAAGCTATTTAAATTATCTTTGCTAGAGATTACCTCTATTGTCTTATTATCTAATTTAAATTACTTGGAACTGGTTCCAAATCAAATGTAAAATTATTTTGTTGCTCAATAGAAGCAGGTGTCAAGGTAGCCAAATCATTGGCTGAGTTAAAATATAAATAATAAGATAGCGTATTTGCTACCAGTCTTAAACTATACTTTGATAGGTAATACCTATCTCTTGTCAAAAACTTTTTAATTAAATTATTTAAGTCAATAAAATGAAATTTATAACTATTACAATTATATGTCAGTTTTACATTATCATTGCATATTAAATTATTCATTTGGATATTTAAGTCATGTCTTAATTTATTTTCTTGTGGCAGACCCCATAAGTAAGGCAATGTAAACAAAACAATCTTGTGAACATTTCAATTATTTAGAATTTCAATATATTCCAATAATTGTTTTTTATTCACATTGCCTCTTCTCCCAATAAGAAGTATCAATATACTATAAGGATTATGGCTACTTATTAGAATTTTATTTATAATTTGGCTAAATGTTGCTCCAGGCATACAATAATTAGTAATTTGTTGTTCCTTTAGACAGTTATTTGATACTAAGCCTAGGCTTTTACCTATATCATCACTGTACACAACAATATTATTTTTGCTAACATTTAGGTTATTCAAATTATTTATTGTTCTGGAACTGTCATGGAGTTTAGTAGGAGAGGGGTTATTTTTGTCCATATTATTAACACATACCGTCCCTGAAGTAACCGGTTATAAGTCCTGACACTCACACTGTTGTTTTACTAATGACTCAAAACGTTCCTCATTATATTTACACAGTGTCACCAGTTCGTTCATGGCCAGTATATCTTCCTTTATTTCATTTTGAGCTGATTTATATTTATTTGTCATAACTTGTAGTGCATTATGAAGTGAAGAAATTTCTGAATTAAGATAATCCATGTCAGTCTCATAACTTTTCCTAATGCTATCCACCTCAATTGAATATATTTTGACCTTATTAATTAATTCTTGTTTTTCGTTACATAACTTAACATGATTTTTAATACTTATTTTATTTTTTATGTTTTTTTTGCAATTTATTAATGTTTATTAATTTTAATGTATTTTTTTAATTTATTGTTACTGCAAGCGATTCTTCCTGCTGTTCTCGATATGAAGGCATCTTCACATGTGAAATCCACTGTTGATGATGCTTGTAACAATTTTGAAGATGCTTGAGAGGTTGTGCATTCTACAAGTTCATGGAACAGACTCTGAGTTTTGGAGGCTGTTAATTTGTCTAAATTATTGTTTAATTGTAAAATTTGCCCTTGGATTTCATTCAATTGTAATTGCAATGCAGCAATGAATTTGAGAGCTTCCTCATATTCCTTGCTGCATTGATCAAACTCATTTACCGTTCCCTGAAGCTGGTCCCTTTCTTTTAATACATTAAGATAATCTGTGTGTAACATTGCCATGTCACACTTTATTGTGTATTCTTTTTAATTATTTCAACTATATCTTTTTCATTGTCATCCCTTTCTTTTAGTAATATTTCAAACTGCTCCTTGCACACCTTTAGTTCCTGAAGCGCGAGCTGGAGCTGGGTCTCAAGCTGGCGCGTCTTGGCATTACGAGTATTCATTTTGCTATGTATTTATTAGTTAAAAATGTTAAAACTAGAACTTCTACTAAATACAGAACTTACTTCTTCTACTGAATACAGAAGTAGCAGTGTAAATAAAGTCAAGAAGTTAAGGTGTTAGGTTGTATTTGTAGATCTTAAATGAAACGCTCAAGAAAAGGTTAAAAAATGTAAAACCGAACTGAACATTTATGTTGTAAGAAGGGATAACAAGAATTACAATATTATGTAATATTCAAACAATATGTAAGTTACCTGTCACTTAAAATCCGAACTGTGAAATATAATATATTTAGGTATGTAACTTACGTTTTACCTAATACACAGTATAATATGAACACAATTAACAATTGCAACTCAAAATTGAGGTGGATATCAATGATTTAAAATAATTAAACTTAAATTTTATTGGGAGCTAATATTTTACAAACTTATTGCCGGGGTTGCCACCTTAAGAGATCAGATAAAATTAAAATTATATATCTAATAATCATTCTCTATTATTCAGTAAAGAGGTCTAGCGGCGTGTTTCCAACAACTAATACTAGAGCGTAAATTTGTTCATGCACGCCAAACGCCTGCCCCACTGTTGTTTTTAGGGTTCTTTAGGGTTTCGTAGTTACACAACAAGGAACCCTTATAGTTTCGCCATGTCCGTCCGTCCGTCCGCGGTTGTGATCAGAAACCCTAGGTGAAAATTTGTACTTTGGCATAGTTATAGATATTAATCACGCCTAGAAAACTGTGAAATAAAATCTTTAAAAACATTTTTATTTTGGGTACTTCCTTACAAGTAAATGAAGAATGATTTTTTTTTACCCGTCTATTCCATCATGTTCATCGTTGGATAGATCTTTTATAAACACTGGGTGTGTGGAACAACACCTTTTCGATTCAGGGGTTTTCATTAGAGTCATGTGTCTCCCCCCTCTACCAACTAAACCGCTGTTTTTGGAAATCTGAAAAGTATACACAATATAATACTACTATACATATGAAATTGGCGTTTTGTACGGGAGTAATATAAAGTCAATTTTTTTTTTGTAAAATATATTTAATTAATCAAAGTATGCACCGTTGTTATCGATGCACTTTTGCCATCTCATAGGTAGTTCATTGATCCCTTTACTAAAAAAACCCTTTAACATGGGGGCGAGAATCAATAAACTCTTTGAAGGCGGTTTGACTGCTGCATCGGAGTTGAATTTTTTTCATGTAAGAATCTGTTGAAGCAAGGTCCGGGGAGTACGGTAGATGTCGCAGAAATTCCAATTGTAGCTCATCTAACTTAGTGGTTGTTTGTAGTGCAGTGGTCTTGCGTTGTCGTGAAGCAGCAGTGGCCTAGAGTGATTGACCAATCTCGGTTGTTTAGCAGCTAGTTCTTCCTTCATGGTTTGCAGTTTCTGACAATAGATATCTGCCGTAATCGTTTGGCCAGATTTTAGAAAGCTGTAGTGAACGACACCGGCGCTAGTCCACCAAACACTCACAAGTAACTTTTTCTGAGTCAATTTTCGTATAGGCAGGATTTGGATGGGTCTCCAGGGTTCAGCCATTGCGACGAGCGCTTCCGATTATCGTACAGTATCCACTTTTCATCACAAGTAATGATTTGATTTAAAATCCCTTCATTATTGTGTCGGTTGAGCAAAGTAACACAGCAGTCGACGCGTGTCTGCAAGTTCGATTCACTCAATTCATGAGGTACCCATCGTTCAAGTTTTTTACTTTCCCGATTTGCTTCAAGTGGATTAATACAGTTTCCGCTTCCACTTTGTTCTCTAACCTTCCACCGACTTGGTTCTGAAGGTCGAAATTTCCAGAACGAAAACGTTGAAACCAAAAACATACCGTGCTTTCTTTTGCGACACCAGCGCCGTACTCATCATTAATCCTTCGAGCTGTTTCTGCAGCACTGGTGCCACGGTAGAACTCGTACTCGTAAATATACCGATATTTCATGTTTTCCATTGTGCGGTAATAAGCGACGCCAAAGAAAAAAATAATGAGGAAAAAACAAATTAATGACTGTTTTCAAAACTCAAATGTACCAGCTAAATGAATTTATAAATTTGAATTTGGAATTCTTAACCAAAGAGGAGATATTTCAGATCAAAGTGGTCAGTACGACAAAACGCTAATTTCATATGTAAGGACCTAATATATATAATGAAGTTAAAAGGAAAACTATCACAGCTAAGTAATAGTCGACCAACTTATAAATTAGTAAAAATTTCGTTACAACTTCATAGAAAATGACCTAAAACTAGCTATATAACTTTGTAATATTATTGTAAACTGTTAAAAATAAACATTTTACGAAGAAAACGACTTATATGCATTACTATTATAAGCTTTACTTTTTCATTTGCGGGATAGATAGGGTATTATTATCAAAATCGAAAAGTTTTTTTAATATTTTTTGAATACCACTCCCTATAAGTCTAATTTGAAAATAAGTCCTTCAGTTACTTATTATCTTCCTGTTTGGGCCCATTTTTAGTCGTTATAGCGGTCAAACCGCGAACTCACTTATTATGCTCATTATTTAGAAATCAACTACGGAACCCTACGTATACATTGTGCGTGGTTCGACACGCACTTGGCCAGTTTTTTTTTTATAAAACTGAAGTGACAAAGGAATTTACAGTCGACCTGATGGTAAGTGCTGCTATCCATGGACAGCAACCAGCTGCCAAAACAAAGAAAGCTACAGATGCGTTCTCACCTCAGAGGACTGAGATGGAACGCCTTACAGGCTTTAATTATACTGGCTTACTATACCCTTCAGACCGGAACATATTACTGCTAGCATTGCTATTTGGCAGCAGAAATAGGTAAGAGGGTAAGATCTACCTAGACGGACAGGAGAAGACCTTTTCTGTCTTCCTAGACACAAAATGTATCCTACCACTTAGGTAGTAAACTCGTCATCACTGAGTTCGCCCGTCAGCACTTAAGCGTTTTTTATAATCTTTATCATTACAGGCAGGCCTATGATAACACGAATGGGTCGGCTCGATCAGGGAAGGACCACGCTCTCACAGAATACCAGCGTAAAATAGCAGCTCAATACTGCTTTGTTTCGTATGGCGAGTGTAGAGAAGCGGAGAACCCTTTTTACTGGATACGAGGCATTCCATCTTAGTCCTCAGGGGTGACAACACATCTGCGTTTTAATTCTTATTCGAGGATAAATGTATATGTCTATGGGCTACAGCATCCACTTACCATCAGGCGGACTGTGTGCTGGCATGTCACTCTTATTCTAAAAACAGGATTATAATTAATGAATGCCACGAAACACGGTCTTGAGCCACCCGCATACATACGCAAATTCCTTCATGCCTTAAATTCCGAATACTAGAAGTAAGATTAATTATTAAGAGTAAAGCTTTGTTAACAAAAGCTCAAGCTAAAAAAAGATGTAAGTCATTCTTAAAGTCCTTTGTGTAACAACTAGCTGGCTCGGCAGACGTTGTCCTGCTCTCTTCGGTAGGTGGCGCTATGAGTTTAATTCCGAATTCTCTTTAATTCACATCGGACTTTTTACTCAAAATATTTAAAAAAAACTGTGGTTGCTAGCCCGTGGCAAGCGTGGCAACTATGGCAAATTTACCCCAAGTGAGGCAATCTATTATAGTTGTGATGATGATGATGATAAAAATCTCAAAATAATATTACATGTAAACTTTAATGTCCCTCTTGTTTTGAGCTCGGTGTGATTCAGATAAAGCAGCGAAAGCATGTGTTTCGTGCCGACCACTCTCACTCTCGACTGGGGCTCATGACTTGTTCACACACATTTTCAATGCAAAACGTCAAACGAAATGTTTCCTTGGTATCAAGCAAATAAAGCTTAGAACGGCTTGTATTCGTCTCTTCATCATATAACTTAAAATTACGTAACGGGTCTGGGTCTAACTTGTTCTTATAAAACTTATATAATAATAATAACACGCATAATAAGTCTTTATGCACATTCGTTTACGCATCTTAGATCATCTGTAGAAGGAAAAACATGTTTGAATATTTAATTTGATTTATTGCACCTGTACTTTCACATGGCTGCCTCGTTGGCCTAGTGGTCGCAAATGCGATTGGTGATCATGAGGCCAGAGGTTCAAATCCCGGGTCGGATGAAATAAATCCTGTGCTCGAATATACTCGGTCACTATAATCTGTTCGTTGTTTCCAGTTTCTGTTGAGACTGGCCGCTGTGACCGAAGTTCGGTATGCAAGGCATTATTTTCACATGTTTGTAATGGGTGATGAATAGGGCGACGAACTAGCATACAGTCCACCTGATTAGAAGTGAATAATGTGGGCCACAACCTACATTTATCCTCAATTGACACTCAAATACAAAAATTTTTTTACGTGGTAGAGCCATGCTGCAGCTATATTAGTAGTATAGTTGTAGTACGAATGGGTCGGCTCGACCGGGAAGGACCACGCTCTCACAGAATACCAGCGTAAAATAGCAGCTTAACACTGCTGTGTTTCGTATGGTGAGTATAGAGAACCGGAGACCCTTTTTACTGGAAAAGAGGCATTCCATCTTAGTCCTCACGGGTGACAAGATGATGAATGATAGATGTAGATGTCTATGGGTCACAGCAACCTCTTACCATCAGGTGGACTGTGTGCTCGTTTGTCACCCTATCCTATAAAAAAATGCGTTGTCACCACTGAAGACTAAGATGGAACACCTCGTTGCCAGTAAAAGGGGTATCCGTTTCTCGTCACTAACCATACAAATATATAGCAGTATATTGCTGCTATTTTACGCTGGTATTCTGTACGGGCGAGGTCCTACCCAGGTCGAGCCGACCTATTCTTGTTGCAGTTATAATATGTAGCGGCTCGGCTGTATCACGTACAATCAGCAATCAATTCCATTGAAGTATGTACGTACTAGAACAGACACCGCAAACAAATACCGTGTGGCAGTGCGGGGCGCGTAGAAGGAGACACATAATTTTTTAACTTGCTTTTCCCCGCGACTTCGCCCGCGTGGAATTTATTACGATTGGATTACATGGTTGCGCGGTACCCTAATTCTTTTTCTAAAATAAAAGTAGCCTATGTTACACACAAATACCACAGAGCACGGTTCTGAGTCACCTGTATCATTCGACTTCCTGCATATCTAACCAGGTTGACACTCCATCTAGTTTGTGCCCGCGGGTGCAAACAACCCAAGTCTTGGCGTATCTTCAAGTACGCCAAGACGTACATATTACTTAAATGATCAATTCATGAATATCTATAAAAAACGCGTTGTTTGGCGTGTTATTGAAAAGGCTTTTACTCAAACTCAAATGACAAATAGAGCCAATCTATGATATTGAGACCGGTGATTATGAGCAGCGTTAACGTGCGAGTCGTCTTTTTTTTATAGGATAAGGGTGACAAACGAGCACACAGTTCACCTGATGGTAAGTGGTTGCTGTGGCCCATAGGCATCTACATCTATCCTTGATTACGTATCAAAATGCAGATGCGTTTTCACCCTGAGGACTAAGATGGAATGCCTCGTTTCCAGTAAAAAGGGTCTCCGGTTCTCTACACTCACCATACGAAACACAGCAGCGTTAGGCTGCTATTTTACGTTGGTATTCTGTGCAATTGTGGTCCTTCCCCGGTCGAGCCGACCCATTTGTGCTACAACTATACTACTAATATAGCTGCAGCATGGCTCTACCACGTAAAGTCGTCGTACAATCATCAATCTGAGAGATCAATCCTTCCTATTGTTGAATACATTGTTAGCTAGTTTTCATTATTCTATTTCATCACAGCCTATCAAAGTCTACTGCTGAACATAGGCCTCCCCCATAGATTGCCTCATTGGGTAGATATTTGCCTTAGTTGTCACGCTTGGCAGGCGGATTGGCAACCGCAGTTTTATATTTTTTGCTGTTATTAGGAAGACGTTGCTGCCCATCTCCTGGTTTGTTTCCCTCTATCCAGGTGACGGTATGGGGTAGTGGATATTCTTACACCGCCACTACACGGTAAGTTAGTTTGCTAGCTAATAATGATAATGTTTGTGAAACGTATGTTTTAATTTTATCTCAGACTTCGTGTTTCCAGTGAATTAAAACATTACAATGTGGCAACTTACGCGGAAATTGCCACACAACGTGCATCAAGTCATAAATATTTAAACTAGCAACTTATTTCGCATTGTTACGTATTATGTCCGAATGTTTTACCCACGTCTCTGCTTGGTCTCTGCTTGGACCGGACTATTGACATGCTTCGCAAATGAGCTACTGTTGGCAAGACAAGCGAACATTGGTTTTTGTAAATACACGTGGTTTTGGAAGTGATAACTTCTTTAGAATCGTTGTGATTTGAAACTTGATAAAACGAAAAAGAAACAAACATATACATCTATAGGATTTAGCCTGCGAGAGAATGAGATAGAATATTATATTAAATTAGTGGTGTTTAGCGTCTATTTGACGTACTACCATGTGGGTCAATGAATTTTTGTTTTATAAAACGACATTACCAATAAAATGAAGTAGATGGCGCTATTGCGAAGCAATTTTACTGGAAAGAAAATATTCTTTTGATATATTACACTAAATTAAGATAATTATAAATAAGTTTAATTTTATAGCAAATAAGATTTATTTGCTATAAAATTTTATGCCGCACATGTGGTTGAAAATTATTATATTTATATTTGCCGTGAAATATATATTATTATACACAATTTATACTTCATTTAATTTGAAGGTTTAACTTTTACCGCGCGTGAACTGCACATACGTTTTTATTTAAAAAAAAACTAAAGCGACAAAAACTTTAGAGTCCATTTAACGGTTATTTAGATGATTTATTTGTAATATGGTACATTAAAGTTGTTACAAAGTATTGGCTACTGCAGCCCATGGACATCCGCAACCACTCTGATAACTAAGGTTACAGATGCATTTTAACTTCTGAGGACTGAGATACTGCTGAATACCAGCGTAAAATAGCAGCTTAATACTGCTGTGTTTCGTATGGTGAGTGTAGAGAACCGGAGACCCTTTTTACTGGAAAAAAGGCATTCTATCTTAGTCCTCACGGCTGACAACGCATCTGCATTTAATTTCGCGAACGAAGATAGATGTAGATGTCTATGGGCCACAGCAACCACTTACCATCAGGTGGACTGTGTGCTCGTTTGTCACCCTTATTCTATATTAAAAAAAGAGATGAAACGCCTCATAGCCTTTAATTATACTGGCTCTCTATATCTTTTCGGACGAGATCATGTCAGTGCACGCACTATTGCTTGGCGGCAGAAATATGTAAGAGAGTGGTACCCAATCGGGCTCTTTCGTAGAAAAGGAGTTTTACTACCTACTCTAACCTACTCTAAATCACAACTTTATCGTGTAGCTACCAGACTCATTACATAATGAGAGTTTTGGCGGGAACTTGACCGGCGGCGGATTGGTGCCCTGTATTATTGTTTAAATAACGGTTTGAAGTGGGTTTTGATATGTAAAAGTGGTGCTTTTTGTGTATTAAATGTCTGTGCATATAAACCATTAGTGGAAACGGTGAAACAAGTGCTCCGACGGTGATGTGAATCTCAAGATAGGATATCAGTCTGCTTAGGCGTCTTGAAATACTATCTCTAACTGTTTGCTGACTCAAGTTGCCCTCAAAATCTCCCAAAAACTACGCAATGTGACGCATCAACATAATGTGAAGCAGTGTACTATAAAATATTATTATCACTTGACACTGAACATCTAAAATATCAAAGATCCCGAATGAAATGAAGACATGGCTTAAAGGACAAGCATCCAAGCCGGAAATGTTAATAAAAAAACATTACATAATTATGTTCACACTACTCGTTACATTAAACTATTATTTAAACGATCGAAATAGAGCTGCTTGGATTGGACTACTAGTCTAAGAGCTGTGGTAGCTCAAGACTAACCGCTCGGCGTAAATTTCAGAGAACGCGAGGGACCCGGTTCGTTCCCCGCTGGTACTGATGACATATACCTTTGATTTTTCCTTTAAATCTAAGTACCTGAAAAGGTAGGTTTATTGCAATAAAATTTTGCTGATAATTGAACTTAGGTTTCTTTATAATATTAGAATGACGAAATAGCTTCTGCAGGCAATAGCCACCACCAACCATTTTCAAACAAGGAAGACCACGGATGTGTTATCGCCCCTGAGTGCGAACATGAAATACCTCACAGGTTAATTAGATAAGAGAATGGTATTCAACCAGATGGATGATGGAGATAGAACAAAAAGGAGCCCTGACATCTACTCAGAAGACTTACTAATGGATAACACTTTATTATAATTAAATAATATATTCACTTTGATTTAAATATGTTTTCATATTTTTATACAAGATAAGAATGTATAAAAAATAAGAATGACCACAGAGCCACGCTGCAGCTATATTATGGTTGTAGCACGAATGGGTCTGCTCGACCGGGGTAGGACCACACTCTCACAGAATATTAGCGTAAAAAAGCAGCTTAATGCTAGAGAACCGAAGACCCTTTTTACTGGAAACGATGCTTAGTGCTCAAGGGTGACAACGCATCTGCATTTTGATTCTTAATCTACACAAATAAATAAAATTGAAGTGTCTGTTTGTAATGTCAAAATAACAGCTTTTTTAAATGTTTTTCTGTCTGTTTGTTCCGGCTAATCTCCGAAACGGCTGAACCGATCTTGACGGGATTTTCACTGACAGATAGCTGATGTTATAAGGAGTAACTTAAGCTACTTTTATTTTAGAAAAAGAATTAGGGTTCGTAAAAATTAGAACCCATGTAGTCCAATCGTCATAAATTCCACGCGGGCGAAGTCGCGGTGAGAACAGCTAATGTAAAATAAATTTAAAAGAATACCTTTTAAATTTGCAATATTAGCAGAATTCTGTGTTTATGTATGACAGACACCTTTCTTATGAAGTATACTGTGTCTGTATTTTATACAAGTGGTAAAATTAAAAAGTTACTACAACCGACTTCAGTATAAATTATTAAGGATAACTCAAAAACTACTGGTCAAACCGTCATCAAATTTATATGGTACCACATGAGAAGCACCAGCTTTCAAATAAAAAAAAACAATCATCAAAATCGGCTCACCTAGAAAAAAGTTATGCGGTAACACGCATAAAAACATACAGTCGAATTGAGTACCTCCTCCTATTTGAAGTCG
This sequence comes from Parnassius orleans, assembly GCA_029286625.1. Classification (NCBI taxonomy): domain Eukaryota; kingdom Metazoa; phylum Arthropoda; class Insecta; order Lepidoptera; family Papilionidae; genus Parnassius; species Parnassius orleans. The sequence goes on from JAGSMP010000084.1 coordinate 892,511, forward strand.
GTAGAAATACAAATGAAAATGAACTTAGACACACTTACACATGGAAATTAACTTGAGACCCCTACGGAATACGGTTCTGCTACCTTAATATCGCGCTGCGCTCTCGTCACTCGATACGGATTCTCAATAGTCCCATTTTATATTACTATGATATCTTTCTGATCAATAAGGTTTGATTTCATCCGAGTCAAGTTAATATAAAAAAATTTTTTAGTAATTTCAAAGTAATTTAGTAAAGGTGTATTCAAAAAATACAGGTACAACTATAATAGATTTAATGAAATGTGTTATAATAAATAACATGTGCATAAATTTACAAAATAATTGCATAGAATTTTACATAAAACATATAAATAAAAACAAATTACAGTAAACATTAATTACTAATACCCAATTCGCACCTTATTAAATGTGGCAGTTAATTTGTATTTATAATTTGATACATCTGTCTTAAATTTAAGAAAATAATTAAATGTTTTTCTGTCTGTTTGTTCCGGCTAATCTACTAAACGGCTGAACCGATTTTGACGGGATTTTCACTGACAGATAGCTGATCTTATAAGGAGTAACTTAGGCTATTTTTGTTTTAGTAAAAGAATTAGAATTCCGCGCAAAAAATTAAAACCTATGAAATCCAAAGGTGGACTGTGTGCTCGTTTGTCACCCTAATTCTATAAAAAATATAGTGTAGGTACTTGAGGATAAGTAAATGCTGTTTGTTGCTAATAGACATTTTACCCCGACTAAGAACCAAAACATTAAGATGGTATGCCTAATTCCAAGTAAAAAGGGCTGTAACATCTTAGACATGTAGATTTTCTCGCGATGTTTTCTTCTGCACCTAAAATTGCAATTAACAATTTCATCGGTGCCGGCGGGAATCGAATCCGGGTGGCTCGCGTACTTTGAAATTTACAGCTAGCGCTTAGCGCCTGAGCTACCACGTCACGAGTATGACGCTTGTCGAGTCTACATGAATAAAAAGTATTTAAAACTTAATAAGTAGGACAGGGCATCGTAAGACATGCAGGAAGTCGATGGATGCAGGTGGCTCAGGACCGTGCTTTGTGGCATTCCTTGGGGGAGGCCTATGTTCAGCAGTGGATTTGTGAAGGACTGTAATAATGATGATGAAATGAATGAATGAAAGTAGGACCTGAGGTGCCGCTGATATTTAGCTGTTGATGATAGCAGAATGAAAATACATGTCTAATAAGGGTAAAAATAGTATTCTACTAATGAGCTTGTCTTGAGTTTGTGTGTATGATTGCATGTATTAATTATATTACATATTTAAAGCGAACTTCTTATAAAACATTATAAGAACATACGTGAGAGCGGTTTTCAATGGACAAATTATGGACTTTACAATGTTAAAAAGGAAAACTTCCAAATATGTCGATGTTTACGCAACGGAATTGTTGAAAGAGAGTAGGTGTTTACATAATCAATATTTAGCGAGGCTTACTTATTTTATGTCGATGTGTGTTGTAACCCGGAGCTTCTTTCTGATATTACGCAACTGGGGTCACGCTGCCCTCATGTTGCATAACTGTCGCCCACAACAGTGAAAATACAACTTTCTACCAAAATCTAGACACCTGTTTCACTCTATAATTTTAATAGATTTGTGATGACATGATAAAAGACCTCGGCATATTCAGTCGCTTCCTATTTCGAAATCGTAATATGTTTTTTTTTTTTTTAAGCATGGAGAATAATTGTTTATTAACAACAAAATTTTTTGTTATTTGTGAATTGAGTTTGGTTATGTAAAGAATGTAGTTAAAATATATTCTTTAGGATTTATAATTGAATATTTTAAATTTTAATAATGTTGTATGTTTTATATTGTGTTATGTTTTACTACTTGTTATCATATTTCAGAAGGGGTTTGTAGGCTTTAATTAAAATATTATGTTCGTTGGTTTATCGATTTTTATGCAAAAAAGAATTTTATAATACAACTAAAATTACATATTAAAATTACTATTTACATAAATACATTTAGGCACCGTAATTTTTTTCTCTACTTAATACTAAGTTTGTCGCCAGCGAAGCAGGTATCACATGTGTGCACGCTTGGTGCGGTATTTAGTACGGACCAGCGGAGTGTCCTGGGGGTCCGTAGGAGGAGCTGACTCCGGAGCCGTGGCCGCCGGATACTCCACCTCCAATGCTGCCACCAGAGATGCCTCCGTGACCACCGGAAAGGCCACCACCAATGCCTCCGTGACCACCGGAAAGGCCACCACCAATGCCTCCACCAGAGATACCGCCAATGCTACCACCAGAAAGTCCACCGCCGATGCCGCCAACAGAGAGTCCACCGCCAATGCTGCCACCACCGATACCACCGCCAATAGAACCACCTCCGATAGAACCACCCTCCTTTTGGGTCTTGTATTTGATGAAGTAAACTTCGGGTTTGGAGGGTTGAGTAGGCGCGGCAGTGGGGATGGTGATGTCGGGCTGTTCGTCGGGTTTCTTGACCAACACGTAGACGAGGGTTTTCTCTTCGTTTTGGGCCTGAGCGGGGATGATGGGCGCGACGGGCGCGGGAGGTGCGGGGGCCTTGATGAAGATGATCTTGTAGTGTTTCTGGGGAACGCCACCACCTCCGATGATTTGAGGGCGCTGTACTTCAGGTTCTGGTGGGGGAACGTGGACGTAGATGTGCTTTTGAACGATGGGTGCGCCACCGAAGCTACCGCCGCCGAAGCCGCTGCCTCCGCCGAAGCCGCTGCCGCCGCCGAAGCCGCTGCCGCCGCCGAAGCCGCCACCGCCGCCGCCAGAGGTGAATCCACCGCCGATTCCGCCGCCGAGTCCACCTCCGAGTCCGCCGCCGATTCCGAAGCTGCTTGAGCTCAAGCCACCAGAGGAGAAACCACCGCCGGACGAGAATCCGCCGTGTCCTCCACTAATTCCTCCTCCCGACGAGAATCCGCCGTGGCCTCCACCGATTCCACCGCCGATTCCGCCTAATCCTCCATGTCCACCGAGACCGCCGCCTCCTGGCGCGTTGTAACTGTATCCTGCCTCGGGCCTAGCCGAGCCGATAGCCGCAACGGCTGCTAAAACCTATAAACAACAATTTTTGGTCAGTGTTTGTTAAAAATAACCTTCGATATTTATCATTCGATTCGAGTGCCCTGTGATTAAAATAAGGACTCGTAAATATTTTTTTAAAAAAATAATTCTAAAACTGTAATATCGAAAGAAGTTAAAGACAAGAGGTAAGCAAAAGGTTAGATGTTAATGACTTGTAGTTTCACTAAACAAAAAAAAACTAATAGCAAAATTTAAATGGCAATCCTGAACCGATTTGTGACAAAAGATTGCTATCTTCAGTCGTAACAAATCGTTTGTATGATACGTGAGATGCGATCGATTGTGTAGCGGCGAGCACCGAGTCACATCCTACAAGGAAGCGCGACTGCTGAGCAGCGCGGGTCACACACAGGTCACAGAGCACTTTCACTGCACACGTTTACCTACCAAGAACGCTTTCATGTTGTCTTGCGGAGATCTCGTGGTTGTTTGATGCTCTACACCTCTTTCTGTTGGCTTTTATACTTGCGGGTCGGCGACGCCTCTCTCCCTGGCTCTTCCTAAGATTCGGCCTTCGGACCACACGAGAATTATGATTTTAATGACACTCGTCTGATTCGTCTTCAGTGAAAACAATATGGATCTTGATTATTGGACACTTTCACAGTAGAACTTAAGGAAAACCTAATAGCTTTTTCCCTATTTAGATACTTTTTGAACCCTTTTTAATCACTTTCTCCTTAAAGTTGTGAAACTGTTATTAGTTTCCTTTTGAATATTAGATGTGATTTGTATCTCATTACTATCTTCAGTTCATTTGAAATAATGGCCGATTGACTCCATTACTTCCTTACGCATTAAGGTTTATGTTTTTGTGTAATATATATTACAGTTGAAGACATTATTGCATATAGTTACTATTAAATCGAAATGACGTATTATGTTAATATATCGTATCAGATGCCCTTTACGTTTATATTATACTCTTACGAGTATACGGTATACCTGTTATGCAAGATTCATTGCATAATGCTGGCTGGCACCCTTTATAATGAAATTTTCGTTCAGTTTTTATTCCGTAATCAAAAACTCTTATTATTTTTTGGGATATTTTCCCATGCCACCTCTTATCTTTGCTCAGAGATTTCAAATATCGTAATATCCGGTTACAAAAATGAGCTAAAGTAATTTTTTAAAACCGTTTAATTAGATTTTTATGATGCAAATGAAATTAATTGTTCCGGTTGAACTATCCGCACAAGAGTACTTACCCTGTTTCTTAACAGATAATAAATTTTTTTGGTAATCGCAAATTAATTGGTGATATGAAAATTCTAATTTTTGATAATACATTTAGAATTTTGTTTAAAACTTCATGTTTTCTATCCCTCAACACACAAGGGGTCTTGTGTCCAGTAGCGGGACGTATATATGTTAGTTTATTTTTTTGTATCACTTATAAACGAAAATTAAACGAGAATTATAAATAACCACTGTGATCCATAAAAATTAACATATGAAATAACTTCAACAATAAAACAAAACAAAAGAAATTCAAGATTACCGTGTAGTGGTGGGATATCCACTACCGACATATCATCCTGTGGGTGTCGTAAGAGACAGATAGAAACAAACCAGAAGATGGGCATGCATATATGCTCATTAGTTAATAGTGGTCTTAATTTGATCAATCTTCAATATTCCAATTTGGTCGATAATCTTTTGTCTGGACGACCCCTGCCGGCTCTGCCTCTCACTTCTCTAGCATAAGGGTGCTTTTCCACCAGTGATGTGCTATGCAGCTATGCTGCGAGGATGTGAAAGCTAAGCTATGAAACTATGTGACCGATTTCACAGATGCTAAGCTATGTAGCGGGGCGAGTAAGATGTGTTATGAAGATGCACCGCCGCGTTGTAGCTGTGCGAGGAAGATGCGCAGCTCGAGCTATGCGATGTCTCGACAGTAGAGAAGGCACGGTAAGCTCTGCTCTGCACATAGCTACACCACTCGCGACCATCCATAGCACGCATCCATAACACGCATCCAGAGCACGCATCCATCCATTAAAAAACATAGCTTAGTTGAACCTGTTTTCACCAGTGCTAAGCTATATGGACCAATGAATATGGTTGGTGGATATCAAAAGCATCCATAGCAACGTAGCATGGCACATCTCTAGTGGAAAAGCACCCTATAGCTTTGTCACTCCTTCTTTGTTCTATATATTTACATGTCTAAGCCAAAAAGCATTACTTTCTTAATCCTGGTCACAACATCGTCTTGCTAACGCTTTTTTGTTATGAAACAAAAGGGTGAGACCTTATCATTTAGACTCCTAACATACCTCTTAATGACCGCATTTCTACAGCATTAATTTTATTCTCATGCTTCGTCTGCCTCACACACATGCATATAATATAAGCTAATTTGTTTTATTATGCGTTTTTAATGTCAAATAATTTTGGTGGGCAATAATGAATTTTAATTTAAGCACACCACTGAAGTGAATTTGAATTGAACAAAATTACTGAAAGTGGCTTAATATTATGTAAATGCCTAAATTAAATTGGCCACCTTAATATTTATTATAATAGAGTATTATATATATAATATTATAATAGAGTATTTTAATAAAGACATGACATGATTCTGAATCCATTTTTATTCGAATTAAAACATCCAACTCAATACCGCAAAATGTACGTACGACTCTATAACAAAATAAAATGTTTTGTCACCTTGAGGTCAAAGTTTAGTTGAGACTGCCAGTAACTGCATAATGAATACGATACAAAAAAAAAAAAACTGAATGCATCTATAATTTCATTCGATATAAGTTTATTGGTGTATAGTAATTTTATTAGTGTAATTTATTTTACTGTTCCATTTAATGTTAATTTAGTTAATTGCATTGAGAAGCACAGACTCGTTATGCCGTCTTCCCACGGCAAAACAAGCGCCCACTAAAAGGTTCAGGTGATGAGATGTAGAGCAAACGTCGAACTGTTGCAATCCGAGACGCAATTATAATCCCGTGCTATTCTAGAACCTAAAAACAATTACACGTTTTTTATTATCGCTGCTTGTTAGTTTCACTTATGTAAATTTTTGTTTGGTAATGGACTCGTACGGATGTACATTTGCCAGTGACAAGTTATAAGAAATCATCCTTTAAAATAATTTGTTGAAAAAAAATAGACAAGATGCTGCTGCATCATATTGGGGAGTTTTTGGGAGATTTCGACTACAGCAGATAGTCGATGACTTGTATCTCTAGTCTCAAGGCGCCTAAACAGCAAAATAACTTAAGCTTAATATTACCATTGGAGGACTTGTTTCAATATTTTCACTAATAGTTTACATACGCAGACATTTAATACACATCACCTAACTTTACATATCAAAATACAATTCAAACTGTTATTTATACAATGACACAGGAGCACCAATCCACTAGCGGCGGTCAAGTTCCCGCCAAAACAACTTCATATATTTTTAACTATAAAACTGATTCTATGTTTAGCAAATGCTAAAAAAAAGTATATTATGTATGTATGAGCTAGCAACCACGAGTTCATTGTCTAGCAACAAAAAATAATTTTTAATATATTTTTAATTGGCCTTAAACCCAGCTATTAAATGGAATATTACGTTTAATTACGATTATAGATTTTGCATTCATTTTTTTTGTATGTATTAATATATAAATTAACTTGAGATTGACACTAGAACGTCACTGGACAAAGCTTCAGGAAGAATATCCCGTGTAGTAAATAAATGACTTTGCCGTGTGGCAGCGGCTTTGCCGTGTGGCAGCGGCTTTGCCGTGTGGCAGCGGCTTTAGAATCCTGCCACCCCCTCTCTTCCCGTGGGTGTCGTACGAGGCGACTATGGGAGGAAGGCCAAAGTAAAAAAAACAAGCTTTGGCAACCGACAGATGGCGGAATAACCATCTCAATTCTTATGTCAGGCCAAAATATCCAGATCTGTGATGGGCTGCAGCGTTACAGGTGCGAAATGTCTGACACTGCGATCGCCAACCCGCTTGCCCAGCGTGGCGATTAAGGGCAAAACCTCCCAATGGTAAGCACCAAAAAAACACGGCCCCCAGTTCCCGGCCGTCCCTATGTACCTGACCGTGGTGGCGGTCATGGCAACTGTGGGACGGGGGGTGCTAAGAAGTGTGGGACGCCCCTTGGCTAGATGGAGCGATGATCTGCGCAAGGCGGCTGGCAGCAACTGGATGCGTGTAGCCGAAGATCGAGCTAAGTGGCGCGCCTTGGGAGAGGCCTATGTTCAGCAGTGGACTGCCGCAGGCTGATGATGATGATGAAATAAATGACTACGTTGATAGGGTAGTCAGTAATAAAGGTAATTGACAACTTAAGCTACTTTTGATATAATGTTTGAAGTGTGGATCTATTCATTGGAAGAATTATGTTTTTTATGAATTTAAACTTTTGCTAAAATTGTCTCTGACTTCGCGTATACGTCAGCGTTACTTCGGACATGGGTGGGCAAGGCTAGGATAAGTGAGCGTCTATATTTGTGCGTACACTTGTGGTATAAGGTATTAAAAATGTTTTGCACAGTCATTGGTTTCCGAAAATATACTAGAAAATATCGCCGTACTCTAAATCGACCTTCCCATCATCCATTAACGACATAAACAGCCGTTTTAACACGCTTTTATTAGCTTGGTATGTATCTATGTAACGAAATTTTTGAATGTGATTTTCATCCCCTTCAAAACGTCGGATTGATTTGAAACTTCGCACACTTATCAAGGACCGATGACAATGCAATAATTTAAATAGTTTGTCCCATTATCATTGCCAGGATCCTCAGGATTTGCGAATAATTCATAAAACAACTACGATTTCTGCCAGTTCAATCTACCGTAAGCCGCGTAAAAGAACTTCGTTCCAAAAAAAACACGCTTTTGTAGTTAGCCGCACTAAAAAATAGAAAATAAATAATAGTTTAAAAACTAAAAAAACACGCTATTGTAGATATCCGAACGATATTTAAAAGATATTTAAGTAGAAAATAATTTTCAATAACTTTAAGAAAGCGCTTAAATTGCTTAAAAGTGCTTAATGTCATTTGTTGTAAATATTTTTGTAGATATTTGTAAAATTAGCGTCATCATAAAAATATCTGAAAAAGCACCCCACGCTTTTTTAAACTTATTGAAAATTATTTTTTACTTTTTAGTTCGGTTATCTACAAAAGCTTGTTTCGTTTTTAGTTTTTTTAAACTATTATTTATTAAGTTTACTGTTGTATACTCGCCAAGACTGTGCCAACTGATATACGCTACTTTAAAGATTGATGAGCAGTGGTACCTCAGGCGCTAAGGTCTCGCCGTGAACGTAGTATACGAATATCGCAGATTCGATCCCAGCCGGTACCAATAAAATAGTTAATGACTATGAACTCTTCGATGAAAGAAAACCTCTCTAGGAAACCAGCGTGTCTGAGGAATATTGCAAAGAAATCTGAAGACTCACGGTAACCACAGTTTAAGAACATGGTCCAGCGCGGCGCCCTAATTGTTCGTTATTCCTCTCAGAAATGAGAGGAGGTCTGTGCCTAGCAGTTTTTGATTTTTTTTCTTTTTGTTGAACATATATAGACGAAGAGATAGTTGGACGTATATAGACTGTAACTTTCTTTTTTTTACTTTTAATTTGAAGATATGTTCATACTCAAATCACTAAGCTTGTGGGATAGTAAGGGCATGGCGTTTTTAAATAGATTCTCAACTTTTAATCGGTGTTATAACCTCGACCGTCAATCTGCATAGTGCGTGCAGGCGAAGTAGCTAGGCATTTCGAGAAAAAGTAATCGAAATCAACCTTAGTGTGTTTATTTGCTTGAATAAACTAACATATTACTTATTTGTGTACAAACATACTATTTTTTTACAGAAGAAGGGGCAAACGAGCATGCGGCTTACATGATGGCAAGTGACTACCGTGGCGTGAAATGAACAACTGCAACACCCGTTAAAGTCCACTACTGGATATGGACCTCTACCGTTCTAGGGTGGATCTGCCTAATCGTCACACTATGCAAGCAGGATTAACGTGAACAATAATTGACTTTTCCGGCAGTGTATAATTATACACTCATGAACAAATTTAGAGGAACTAAAAAAAAAAAAAGGTTTAATTTGTGTTGTTGTAATTATCGCGTGTACTGGCCACAAACATTAGTAAATGCTATTAAAAAAAAGTTTTGGAATGTTTTTTTTTAATTTGAGTTTATATTTAGGGCTTGTTTAAATTTTTGTCTTGACTACTTCGTTTATCGTATTAAGTGTGAATTGTTACTGCAAATAAACTGAGAATGCCAGATCTAAACGCCACTCAAGTTGCTAGGCTGTTACTTTAATTGAAACTGGGCACAACTACAGATATGTGGCCTAAACATTACGGGTATCAAAATCTCTGGTACACGATACGAGACTCGCAGGACAGGCACGTAAACGGAAAACTGCGGCCAGAACCGACTGGTTCATCGTTAACAGCGCGCTGAGAAATACCTTAACTTCACCTGAAGTAAGTTCGAGGGGTTACAGTTACCACAAAAACTGTGAGAAAAAGACTGGAATCGGCCGGAATAAATTCACACTTGCCTGCCAGAGGCCTCCTTCTTTCCACATGCCATAGTAGCTCGAGTTAATTTTGCTCGCAATCACGAAAATTGAAATGACAAAGCTCGGAGTCAAGTTATATTTACAGATGAGTCTAGATTTTGCCTGAAGCCAGATGATGAAAGGATTAAAGTGTGGAGACGCCCGGGAGAGAGCTACATTCAGGGGAAAATTATCGGAAAAGAGACATAATATGGTGGGGGGGTCAGTTATGGTATGGGGAGGTTTATGTATGGGGGCACGTACGGACATTTGCAATTTCAAATTAACAAACAATAAGCAAAATACAGATTAATAAACTCAACTATCACAAATATCCATGATATTTTGTTTTATACACTTTTTTTGCGTCCCTCTAAATTTGTCCAGTCCGTCCGTCGTCAGTCCAGTGTTGAGTATATTATACGACCGGGGATAGACCACGTTCTCACAGAATACTAGCGTAAAATAGCACCTTAATTCTCCTGTGTTTCGCATGGTGAGTTTAGAGAACCGGAGATCCCTTTTTACTGGAAACAAGGGGTTTATCTTAATCCTCGGGGGTGACACGCATCTGCATTTTAATTCTTAATTGAGGATAGATGAAGACGTCTTTGGGATACTGTATACACTTACCATCAGGTAGTCAGTGTGCTCGTAAGTTAGTTTCAAATTTCGATTTCTTATAATCGATTACTAACAAACAACTGAAAGTGTTTTAAAATAAAAAAAAAAATCAATATCACAAATACAAATATGGCATGTTCTTACTAAGTATTTTCTGTAACAGACGTTCTCCTCATGAGAATTCCATCGGCGTAGCGTGAATCATGTAGGTACTATTATGTCATACGACTCGGTGAAAAGTTAACGTGTAGAGGTAGAGAAATCCTGGCCTTGTTAAACTGAAAGGTTTCTTTAAACTACTTCCTTAACTTACAGTTACGTTTCTATAGTAGAAGGGAATTAGTTCCTGCTTTCGTCTAGAATATCTATTTTATGTATCTGAAACTATTATTGAGATTCGTTATAGATTTTTAAATGTTTGTTAAACTATAACGTCACTTTAACATATGATGCAGCAATAAGTAGTAGTTTGTGCTCAATGTCCATAGTTTTTTAATTAAACGCTCAGCAAGGAAAGAAAGACGGAGCGCTACGTACATTTCAAGTGATTCAAAAACCAAGCATGAACTATGCTCAACTAATAACACGCATTCTCGTACACATATGCATCTAAAATTATTTGCAACCAGCAACAAAATATGCTTTTAGCTCCATATCTGTGCATCCAGCAGTGAACTTTTACGGGCTGATAAATAAAAGTTATCTTGTAAAACATTTTTTTATATTCTCCAATGCAAGCTAAGCAAGGTGTTGCAAGTTGAATATATTTATTTAAATCTGTAACCAGGATGATAGCATAATACTATTATTATAAAACTATAATTATTATCCTAGGCGTCGACTGACTTGCAGTTTCGTGGTCACTTGGGAGAGAAGACCACATTGGCCTCTATAAAGCTTGGCGTTTTCAGCAGAGCGGGATAGTATTTCATGCCGGCACACCGCCTGCAACTTTACAAGGCGCAGGTTTGGCCGCACATGGAATACTGTTCCCCTTTCTGGGCCGGGGCTCCCCAGTGCCAGCTCCTTCCATTTGATCGCATCCAGCGCAGAGCGTTCCGAATCGTCGGCGAACGAGCTCTTTCTGATCGGCTTGACTCACTGGCGCTCCGAAAAGATGTTGCATCTCTTTGCTTATTCTATCGTATCTACCACGGGGAGTGCTCAGAGGAATTGTTCGGACTAATTCCAGCCGCTCAATTTCACCATCACATATCGCGGCAGAACTTGAGATACCATACATGCCATCTGGATGATTGGCGGTTGGAAGGTTTTTTTCCTCACACAACTTCCTTGTGGAATCGAATACCACCAGTAATTTTTCCGGACCGATACGACTTAGGGGCCTTCAAGAAAAGAGCTTACTCTTTTTTTAAATGCCGGCAACGCACCTGCAATTCCCCTGGCGTTGCAGTTGTTCATGGGCGGCTGTAGTCACTTACCATCAGGTGAGCCGTATGCTCGTTTGCAAACTCATATAAAAATATGTATTGTTCTATTATGTTTAAACTGCTTTCAAATATTACGTCGTTTCGAAATTCGAATGGGCTCGTTTTTCAAGCAAATACAAATCACATTTTCAACATATTATTTAAATGCACGCTCTCCTACATTCCTATCGGCTATATAAAGCTAAGTGACCACTTAATACTCGATATCGCAATTTACGGTGGAGCATCCTTAGATGCAAGGTTGTAGTTTTTAAAACCTCCGCTCTAATAAGCGATTGATGTATCAAGATGAGGCCTAACTATGTCAAGCGCTTCTTTTATTTACTTATAATTGAATCATTGCATTTGAAGATTTTTTAATTATTCTATAGAGTTTTAGCTGCCTACTAAATTAAAAGTATACAATATTAATATGAAGTAAGGTTGTTTAAATTAGAATGTTACAATGAGCCCTTTTTCATTTACTCATCTATTGGTAGAAATTATGTATTTTAAATAATAATTTGTGTAAATTATAAAAGTATTAAGAAGACAATTTTACGCCAATTTAAAATATAAAACGCCGTTAGTATGTTTTATTCTAAATAATTAAATACTTATTGTTGGGAATGTTGATCCACAACTTTTCTGCCACCAGGGCGGCGCCACTTGGAATGAGGTGAAATATTTGACAGATTTCATAGCGGAGGAAGTTAATTTGTTAGAAAAGTGTAGAGGTAAGTGTAATTAAATTGCAACACTATGTGATCATCTGTGTAACAAATACGGTCACCTTAGTTCAAACTAGCGACATCTGGTGAGCGCAGATTATGAGCCCTCATTGAAAGCCCTCAAAGCTAAACAAAAAAAATCAGGAAACACTTCAAATGCTTTTAATTAATATTTTGTAAGTAAAAATAAATATTAAGATTTAAACACATCTTTTCATCTTAATTATCAACATTCTCTTTTAAACAAAGTCGATACATGAAGTCATGACTCCATTTCGTAATGTTAGATGTATGTGATTTGTAGTAAAAGTTGATTCTAGTCTTCACTTGAGGTCTCTTTAGATCTTATAAACTGTACAATCCTTTATTTAAATATTTCTTAAGCTTATAGTTCAGGACATTCAAATAGAAACATGGGTATGCCTCGAGCTTGAGGAGTTCGTCTTCTAATATCTATAACAGTCCATGAATAAAAGTTTTAAGTGTCTTTATGGATTATGTCCCATTATCATTGATGATAAATCATTATTTAGGGGCTTAAACTGCTAGAAAGTTTAAAGCGGTCAACCAGTGACAGTAAAAACAATAACTTAGGGTTTACCCGTTGTTGAAATACTGTTTTACTAGATGGTAGGGCAATTTTGGAACGAAGTTCCTTATCGGACGGTACGAGTTTGGCCGATGGAGGCTAGGCGAGAAAAAGTGTAAGATTTTATTTTATTGCTATGAATATATATATATATATATATATATATATATATATATATATATATATATATATATATATATATATATATATATTCATAGCATAATGTCATATGGAATCTTGCTATGCAATAATGCGACTGATATTTAAACTATCTTTGTTTTGCAGAAGAGAGTCGTAATCATAAGAACGATTGGTATTTAAACACAGCTGAGCACAGGCCTCCTCTCACTTTCGAGAGACCGTCCACCGCGCTGCCCGAATGCGTGTTGGTGGACTTCACGTGTCTTCGAAATAAGTTGCCAACATAGTTGCCACGCTTGATGGGCGGGTTGGCAACCACAGTTTTTTGTAACTATGAGTAATCAACAGGAAGATGTTGCTGCTCACCTTTGTTTCAGTTTCCGTCTGTCCCCTCACGACACCCACAGGAAGATATGGAGTAATGGATATTCTTACACCGCCACTAACGGTTAAAGTATGTACACAAAAAATATAGCTTTATTAAAAATAGTGATGTACCTACATTCTGTAAATACTGGGGCTAGTTATATCAGAGGAAGAGTCAACAATTCCTTTATGAGGTAATGTGTAGAATAAAATCCCAAAAAATATGCAGGACTTATCTATCAAACAGTTTAAAATTTTTAGTTAAAAAAGGTTTATTATACAATGAAATAAGACATGATTGATAATAAATTAGGTGATCGCTACCATATTGTTTCTAAATGATTCATGTTTAATTATATAACATGCCTACTGTAAACATATAAAAAAAAGTACCGCTCGGTTTCTTGTTGGTCCCCAGGACAGAGGATTTTCCGAACCAGTGGTAAAATTATAAATGACTTTCAATTAGACAAAAATTGTAAATTTTTTCGACGTGGTAGAGCCATGCTGCAGCTATATTAGTTGTATAGTTGTAGCACGAATGGGTCGGCTAGACCGGGGAAGGATCACGCTCTCACAGAATACCAGCGTTAAATAACAGTTTAATGCTGCTGTGTCTGGTATGGTGAGTGTAGAGAACCGGAGACCCTTTTTACGGGAAAAGAAGCATTTCATCTTAGTCCTCACGGCGGACAACGTAGGATAGATGTCGATGTCTATGGGCCACAATAACCACTTACCATCAGGTGGACTGTGTGCTCGCTTGTCAACCTTATCCTATAAAAAAATCATGGAGTGACGACCTGGTAGGAGACTCAGAAGTCGATAGATGTAAGTAGAACCGTACTTTGTGGCATTCCTTGGGGGAGGCCTATGTTCATCGGTGGACTTATCATGGGTTTTAGTGATGATAATTTTACAATAACCGGTACCGCTATTACTAAATAGTCAAACTTATTACCGACAACAGAATGTCTATGAAATAAAAAACACGATGTACGCTTCTGAAAAGAAATAATTTTCGACTGTTATTTGGATCACATAAGCGTATTATGTGAAGGATTGCGATGACGGAGTGAAAAAGAAGGAAGTGACTTATGTAATGAACGTAATTATTCTAGACTCTAGACACTCTGTGTGAGATTGATCAATTTTTGATGATAAGATATTTAGTAACCGTGCTGTGGCGGTGTAAGAATATCTACCACTCCATATCTTCCCGGGGATGTCGTAAGTGGCGATAGAGGGAAACCAGAAAATGGGCAGCAGCGTCTCCTGAATAACAATTACAAAATAAAAACACGGTGGTTACCAATCCGCCTGCCACGCGTGGCAACTATGGCAATATCCCCCATATTAGGCAATCTATGGGAAGACCTACGTTCAGCAGTGGAAGTTAATAGGCTGTAATGAATAAATGAATAAAAATATAAATGACTTTCTATATTCTTTTATATTTCTATTCATTTATTAGCGTAATAATATTTACTTTTATTTTGAGCGTAGTAGAAGACGATACTGGCTATCTTTAAGCTAATTATCTATTAATTACTTATTAGGTTTATAGCTTTCATAAGTATTATATTTTATTATTTATTAGGCTTTATAGGTATGTATGTTTTCTATTATATTTATGTGGACGTTATAATGACGATCACTACTTGATGCGTATTTAATCATGGCTTCAAAAGAGTATTTTCTCCTAATGAATTACTACTTTGCATAAATTTAACCCGCTGAACTGAATAATTATAAAAATAGACGACTTTGTATTTTTGCTTTAAGCGAGTGCCTTAAAAACCAAAAACAGCCGTATCTCTACATAATAGTTAATACTAAAGAGTAATTTCTTATCGCGAAATGTATTTTATAATAGTTCAAATATGGCGCCACTAGGAAATAAGATCGAGGTTAAGTCTTGATACCACTCTTTAAAATATTTACAAGATTCTAAAGTGTCAGTTCAATTGTAATAATTTATATGGAAAGCATAAAAACAGAAATAATTATTGTATAGATTGCATACCTACGTGTTTATCCAAAGTATGTTTTCTTAAATTTCCTTTCTAAAACATTTCAGTATTTTTTTAATAATCAGAGTTTTCTATATTATACATGATCAATATGTTAAAATAAATTGAATTCACAGTCGATTTTTATGAAACTATAAATATGCAAAAAAAAAAAGATGCAGTTTGCATTTTCGTAAAATTATATATTTGCATTTTAATCGTTTGAATTTAATGCATTAAAATCATTCAAATTAATCGCCACATAAAGGAGTCAATGCATCGTGTTCAGGATGTTGATGAAATTATGAATTTTTAAAATGCAAATTTGAAATATTTAAATCTATCCGATCAACATTCACTTTTCTTATTAAATCCAGCGCATGATGTCATACAGCACGAGCTTTTGTCTGATAATGTATTGCAAATCGGACGCTACTGTGTTATTACAGCCCGAGTGAGAGCGTGGTATGATAAGCGGGCTGTAAGCAACAGCGACTTTTATTTGGCCATATTGTGATCAATTGCCGTGAGTTGACGGCATAAGAGAATCCATCGTTGTTAGGGGCGACTATGGGATGTGTAAGCAAGATCTCATAGCTTCCGATAGAATGGCAATACGGGTATATACTCGTATAAACATCTTCTTTGCGACAAACGTAATTTATCTAGGCCGGCGATTGGGAGCATCGCCAAAGGTGTGAGTGATATGTTTAGATCATGTAGGGTAAAACCTCCCTTCAGCGAGAGAGACCCAAGTCCAAAATTCTACTTTAATGAGCCGATCACTATTATACTTATTGAAACTTAGCATTTATTTTTTATAAATGTATGTCTTAAAGTAACATAAGAAGCATTTTTAATTGTAGATTACTTCGCATATTATTCCGGTTCTCCTTACAAATGTTCCCGTTGGATTAAACGGCTTTCAGCTTACAGCAAGTAGCTTGTGTTACTATTGATGCTATTATGACGCAAAAACATGTCGCATACGTCTTTGTTAGGCTTGGTTAGATATAAAGCCATCCGCTGGTACTGAGGACTTACATTGATCGTAATTACGCAACTAGACCGCCGCTACATCGATTAGACTTCATATGCGCGCGCGCACTCGTGTCATACGTGTTACGGTACTCAAATCGTTTACTACGATACCGTCGGCTTAGGGGAATAAAGAAATTAACGATTGTGTCTTGTTTATTTTAGAATAGTAGTTGCGATGAATTATAATGAGATTAGAATAAGGACAGGATAATTGGTATGCTGCCGTAATTTAAGTGTATTTCGAGTTATATGATACTGTTTTGTTTGTTTCAACAACTTTTCTTCTTAAACGCATCTATTTTTATTAAACACAATCACGACTGCCTCGTTAGGAAAGTGATTGTAAGCGCGACTAGATCATGTGGGTTTGAATCCCGGATCGGTGCAAAAGGTTAACTTTGTATTTCGTAATGCGTACGGCAAGGGAATGGAATAATTCGCCGGCGTCTTTCCGTTCGATTATAATCTGGGTATTTTTAATCCAGGGCTTCATCCCCACTTACCACTAGCTGGGTTGTAGTTAAACACAGGTTTATGATAAGTAAAACTAGAGACCTGATTTCTATTACGGTGGCAGTATCCGATGAGACTGCCACCGTAATAGAAATTCGGTCGGGGGAACATTATTATAGAACACAATATATTTTTAACGGTTAAAGATTATTTAAGATAAAAAGATAAAGTTACAGCCTTATTACGTCCCACAGCTGGGCACAGGCCTCCTCTCATTTCTGAGAGGGTTACATAACCCATAGCAATTAGACCGCCGGGCTGCTTCAGTGCGTGTCGGTGGATTTCAAATCATGTCCTCGTAATATTTTGTTCCTTTTAAAGGTTTCCTTTTAATGATTTCCATCATGGTCGAGGAAGTACGTGGTTAGTTAAAATTGTAATTAATAATTTCATTTTTTTTATAGAATAAGGGTGACACACGAGCACACAGTCACCTACATACTACTACCACAGACACCTGATGGTAAGTGGATGCTGTGGCCCATAGACATCTACATATTTATCCTCTAGAATCCGATTAAGATGGAATGACTCGTTTCGAGTAAAAAGGGTCTCCGGTTCTCTACATTTTACGTTGGTATATGGAGAGCGTGGTCCCACCCCGGTCGAGACGACCCATTCGTGCTGCAACCACAATATAGCTGCAGCATGTCTCTACCACGTTTGGTTCATGCGGAGATCGAACCTGGATCGAAAATTGGTCTGGAGGACAGAAAGGATGAAGTAAGAAGAACGCCGTTACTTCGCCTACGCGGATCCCAGATGTGGAGGATCATGTACCTTCCCTGTTCGACCTTCTGCTGACCTCTAATCCGGACGGATATCAGGTCTCCATCGATGCCCCTCTTGGCTCTTCGGACCATTGTCTGATCCGGAGTACGGTGCCACTCACGCTCCCATCGCAGTTGCGATCTGCAGCTCGCCGCCGTGTTTGGCACTATAGGTCGGCCGATTGAGACGGGATGCGGTCTTTTTTTGCATCCTACCCTTGGGTTTGCTTTTCGCCTGATGATCCCAACGTTGTTGCTGATTCTGTCGCTGATGTGGTGCTTCAGGGAATGGAATTATTTATTCCATCATCTGTGGTGCCTATCGGAGGCAGAACTCAGCCTTGGTTTGGTCACTCCTGTAAAATTGCATCACGCTATAAGCAGGAGTGCTACCGGGCCTGGGCTGACGCATCATCGTCCCGGGATGTAAACACCAGCGCTCTTAAAAAGGAGTATAATTCCACCTCCAGGCCCTTAAAAGTGTCATTGCCAAGGCAAAGTCAGAGCACATCGGCAGAATTGGCGAGAAACTAGTTCGCCTCCCTTCGGGAACACGTGCATTCTGGTCTCTCGCCAAGGCTGTCTAAGGGAACTTCTGTCAGCCATCTCTGCCATCTCTGCACAGGGTGGACGACTGACTGGCCCATGACGCAAAGGAGAAAGCCGATCTGCTAGGTTCTCTTTTTGCTTCCAACTCGACTCAGTGTGAGTGCTCCATGCAGGAAGTGCTGTTTATACAGCGCTCGGTGAGTAAAGCACTCCTCTCCCTGAACGTCAACAAGTCGAGTGGGCCTGATGAAGTCCCACCTATTGTGCTGAAGACGTGTGCTCCGGAGTTGGCACCGGTTTTAACGCGTCTTTTCCGGTACTCCTACTCCCTAGGCGTAGTCCCGAACTCATGGAAGACAGCTTTGGTGCACCCGATCTCTAAAAAAGGCGACCGCTCAGATCCGTCCAACTACAGGCCTATCGCTATCACCTCCTTGTTCTCCAAAGTAATGGAAACTATTATTAACTGCCAGCTCATGCGGTACCTTGAGGATCACCAGCTGATTAGTGACCGCCAGTACGGTTTCCGTCGAGGTCGCTCAGCTGGTGATCTTCAGGTTACCTAACTCATAGATGGGCGGAGGCAGTAGAGTCCAAGGGGGAGGCGTTGGCCTTTAGTTTGGACGTAGCGAAGGCCTTCGATTGGGTTTGGCACAAAGCGCTTCTTTCGAAGCTCCCTTCCTATAGGTTTCCCGAGAAATTGTGCAATTGGATCACCAGCTTTCTTGCAGATCGGAGCATCAAGGTCGTAGTAGACGGTGCATGCTCCGATTACAAGCCCATTAACGCTGGTGTTCCACAAGGCATGTATCAATGACATGTTGCAAACCGGTAACATTCATTGCTATGCAGACGACACCACTGGTGATGCTTCATACACCGGCCGTGCATATATTTCTCGGGAAAACGTCGCTGAGTACCGGAACAAACTTGTGTCTGAAGTCGAGACTTTGTTGAACAAAGTCTCAGACTGGAGACGACTAAATGTAGTCCAGTTCAATCCCCAGAAGACACAAGTTTGCGCGTTTACCGCTAAAAAGAACCCCTTTGTCGTATCTCCTCAGTTTCAAGGCACTCCCCTTGTTGCCTCAGCCAGTATCGGAATCCTCGGTGTCGACATATCGAGTGATGTGCAGTTTCGTGGTCACTTGGAAGAGAAGGCCAAATTGGCCTCTAAAAAGCTTGGCGTGCTCAGCAGAGCGGGACAGTATTTCACGCCGGCACACCGCTTGCAACTTTACAAGGCGCAGGTTCGGTCCCACATGGAATACTGTTCCCATCTCTGGGCAGGGGCTCCCCAGTGCCAGCTCCTTCCACTTGACTGCATCCAGCGCAGAGTAGCTCGAATCGTCGACGACCGAGTTCGTTCCGATCGGCTGGACTCACTGGCACTGCGTAGAGATGTTGCATCTCTTTGCGTATTCTATCGCATCTATCAAGGGGAGTGCTCTGAGGAATTGTTCGGACTAATTCCAGCCGCTCAATTTCACCATCGGACATTGCGACAAAACTCGCGATACCATCCATATCATCGGGATGATTGGCGGTCCACCACTGTGCGATTTAGAAGAAGTTTTCTTCCTCACACAACTTTCTTGTGGAATCGATTACCACTAGCGATTTTTCCGGACCGATACGACTTTAAAGGACCTTCAAGAAAAGAGCCTACTCCTTTTTAAAAGGCCGGCAACGCATCTGCAATTCCCCTGGTGTTGCAGTTGTTCATGGGCGGCGGTAGTCACTTACCATCAGGTGAGCCGCATGCTCGTTTGCCCCAACTCCTATAAAAAAAAAACGACAAACGACTGGGGAATGACCACACTCTCACATAATAAATGATTAAATAGCAACATAATGCTGATGTTTTTTGTATAGTAAGTGACGCGGAGACCCTTTTTACGAAGAATGCGACTTAGTCTTCGTGGGTGAAAGTACATCAAAACTTTGATTCTTGGTGAAGGACAGAATGTCTAAATGTCTATGGACCAAAGCATTCATTTACCACCTGGTTGTCACCATTACTTGTACAAAAAAAATATAAAACTAGCTAAAAGTAAATAATGACATTTGCTTGCTTTCATATTGATCAACTTGGAATATTATGTAGAGATCTAACAGAGATCTCAATCATAAGGGAAAGTGATGACAGGCTGTTTAATTGTTTCTTTGGACGTTTCCGACACTATGACAGTATTTGTATAAACAACTAAATCTAGTACTTTCTAATTTTGCCTAGCGTTTCATTTCGTTTATGAGATGGGATTATGAATTGGGCAATTTGAATCACTTTTAAAAAAATACAGAAAGAGTTGCTTATGTAATAATAAAGAGTATTCACGTTCACGTCGTATATGCCATTTAGATCGATAAGGTTACGTACAAATATATTATGTTCCTTAAAAAGCATGTTTGCGAGCTCTCACCAACCATTTTCTCTCAATTCAATTTTTTTTATAGAATTAGGGTGACAAAAGAGCACACAGAGCACCTGATGGTTAGTGGATACTACATTAATACTCAATTAAGAATCCAAATGCAGATGTATTGTCACCCCTGCGGACAAAAATGGAATGCCTCGTTTCCAGTTAAAAGGGTCTCCGACTCTCCTCACTCACCATACACATCGAAGCGCAGCAGCATTAAGCTGCTATTTTACGTTGGTACTCTGTGAGAGCGTGGCCCTGCCCCGGTCGAGACGACCCATTCATGCAACAACCATAACATAGCCACAGCGTGGCTCTACCACGTAAAGAGATATAAATATTAGGTATTTACCCGGAACAAGCACAAGTTTATTACGCCAGTTGATTAAAATTAATTTTGTTAACGCTCTCATTTTTTGGTGCAAGAATCTTTCAGAAATTTCACATAACCATTTGTCTTCATGCATGTTGTTCGGTAAATCTGAATAAACGCTCGCAATTAATTCGGAATGACTCTGTACTAAATTACAAAAATCTCTCGTCAATTTAACGCAGCCCTCAGCATACGTTTCCAACCGCCCACCGCCAATTTTTAATAGTGTGTCAGCATAGTTTCCAGCATTGATATCATTATACAAATGCACTCTCATATTCGTAGTTAATCTGAATTTTGTCACCTTGTTCCATAAAATAGACGACTTGAGGCATGCTTTGATTTCATCTGCAGGTGTGCCCTTTTGAATGACAGGTAAACTTTGGCGAAAGTCACCAGCCAGTAAAACCACCATTCCTCCCATTACATCGGTATTGCTGCGCAAATCCTGGAGCGTTCGATTTAGTGCTTCTACAGCTTTTTTATGCGACATTGTACTTTCGTCCCACACTAAAAGTTTGCATTGTCGTAGCATTATACCTCGTGAACTATTTTTGCTAAAGTTGCAGATCGACGATTCTTCCTGGGCTAGACTTAGAGGGAGTTTTAAAACAGAATGTGCAGTGCGGCCCCCGCTTAGCAGCGTGGCGGCTATACCGGAGGAAGCTACGGCCACAGCAATGTTTTTATCTTTCCGTACTTGCGCTAATAATAAATTTAACAAAAATGTCTTCCCAGTTCCTCCAGGGGCATCTAAAAAGAAAAGTGCACCATTTCCAGATTCAATTTGTCCTAATACTTTGTCAAAAACTCGTTTTAGTTCGGGAAGCAAGCGGTGTACAAATTCGGCTACTTGCTGCTACAAAGCTGGTATATCGTAGTTTGTTTCACATATAATTTCATCACTTAGTTCATTTTCGGTTGTTCGCTGAGGGCTTATCATTCCAAAGTCGCTTAATTTTTTGCCTACCATTGCCATTACTTTATCTTTAATTTTTCCAAGTGCTTCATTATAAATGTGTTCATTGTATGTCATGTTCGCGTGTGTCTGCTGTAACCTTCGCAAAATATCTTCCGCCATGTACTCTTTATATTTGTCCCACAATTTATGTGCATTAGATAGCCCGCAAGATGATATGAGAGTTGCATAAATATCCCTAATTTTGGCTGGTGACTGGCACTGCACAGCTTCCTCCATGGTTTCATCCCAGTGATTATCGTTTTCTAAAAGATGCAGAGCTTCACATGCTTCTCTATAAGTTGCGCATTCCTGACCGTTGACAGTTTTAAGGTCTTTATATCCTGTAGGACCCCGAACATGGTGCAGCAGCAATCGTAAACAGAAACATTCAAAATTAGTTACATGGACGGTATACACACGACCAAGGGCATCTGATGACTTTACACCGGGTCAATTTGTAACAGGCGCGCCTTGAATACGGCGTTTCCACTCCTTCCTAGATGTGTTCCAAGTATAATAGCGGGGGACTTCAGAATATAACAACGTTTTTGCAAAGGGGTCGGTTTGACAAAGTTGAAAGAAGGCTGTTAGTGTAGTTTTGGCGGTGATGCAATTCTTTCTTGGAAATTTCTTTCGGTGAAATATACACGCTCTCCATTTTCTAAGTGCACAGCAAGGTGAGTAACTGTTGGGTGCCTTTCGTGTAAAGGGAAGCCAAGGAGACGCCACTCTGCCTCGTTACTGCTGACATAACGCCCTGCTTGAAAGGTCTGTACTTCATTAACGGGATTTGCCTCACCTTCACTCCTGAGATTAAATATTGCTTGGTCGCTTCCTTTATTTATGTACATACAGATATACTTGATTGCGCGGACAGAGCTACATGCTTCTACATTAATGTGGGCATTAAACATTTTACATAGAATGGGCGAATACGGGACAATCCGGCTGTTATCTAAGGTTTCGAACGCTCCAGAGCGAGATTTGATTGTAACTTTCCTGCCACCATCTTCGAGAGCTCTGCGTCTGTATAAATGGTAGCCATTGTAATTGTGCACTGTTTCTTTTAATAGCTGCTTAGGGAATTTCTTTGTACATTTTCCTTCTTTCATACATGGCGATATTGAATTTCGTGCTCCACATGGACCGTGAATCATATTTCGGACGATGGTATCATACAATTCTTTATCTTGCTCAGGATCCGGAATCTCGGCGCTTATTATGTCGTCTATTTGGCTGGGCCGCAACTTCTCTTTAAGCCATATTAGAATGTGGGCATGCGGTAATCCTCTTTTTTGCCATTCAATTGAATACATGAAGCACTGCACCTCTCCGAAAATTTTCCTTTGTTAATTACATACATTAATTTTTGTACTTTTAATCTAAATACTCTAGCAACTAAATCGTGTCTGTCAGTACTTTTTTGGCCCGGTATTAGCTCCTCGGTTATTTCTTTCCATGTGGGATTGCAAGTAAAAGTAACAAAAAGATCAGGTCTTCCGTAAGTTCGTACATAGGCGAATGCGTCTTGTGTGTACTCATGTAGGTAGCGGGGACTGTTAACGAATGATGAGGGCAGAATTACCATTTTACCTAAATCTCTGGGGTTCACATTGGCGTCGCTAGAAACTGCATCTTGTAAATGTATATAATTCTCAACGCGCAGCTTTTTTTGATTTAAAGATATATAACGGAGATGTTCACTTTCTAACTTCACATACATGTCTACCAAAAATTGATGAAATAATTGTCTACACCGGGCTAAGAGGTTAAAATCATTTTCTCGCAACATCATGTGATACGCATAAAAATCCATACATGATACTTTTTTGTTCGGAGTAGGCTCCTTTGTGACCGGGTTAATGAGTGGAATTTGAAAATGATAACCCTCTTGTCCTTTGCAATAAATCAATGGGTATTGCAGAGCGTCATAAAACTTGTGTGTATCGGCTACCCGTTGCAAAGTATCATCACGTGCTCGCAAGACAATGTCTCGTGAAGAAAATTGATCACCACTAATTACGGCTGCTATTTCGTTTATCAAAGGTGCATTGTAGCGCCTTTCATGCTCTCCTCGAGGGGTCCGATCTGCGTGAATGACGACTTTATAATCCTCTTCAGGTAGGTTTTCTAAAGCAGTTTTAAATGTTTTGACTAAAATGTTACGTTAATGCAAGAATCTTTGAATTTTGAACACTGTGTCTCTCTCAACTCCCTGGATAAATTGGCAGCGACGGTCTACCTCAATTTCTTCGTCACCCATAAAATATACTTGTAAAAAATTATGCTGTTTGTTTTCAGCTGGAAAAAGTGAACCTATTCTATGATAAATTTGCCCTTGCACCGTAAATGTAGGCGAAAATCACGGCATTATTATTTCCCGGTCAACTCCGAAGGACGTCATTTGAAAGCATGAGTTATATTTCCGGATCCTGTTTAAAAAGCGCCGTGACTCATTAGCATCATATAAAAAGAGAGTTTTCAAAGGTTCTTCTGGTTCCCTAAGTAACGGAAGAGACACTTTGTCATTGGAACAGCACATGCCTGCGGTCTGATTTTTATAATCAATCAACGGATCATAATTGAATGCTGCGTCATTAAAAACCGACCAATTGTTTCTTTGAAAATTTTGTCGACGTTCAGCTTGGAGCTGTGCATTTGCATCTCTTCGCGCCTGTGTCTGTTCTGGTATTTCAGATGCCCTTATAGTAGATTGACGTTCAGCTTGCTCAATGAGTCGGTGTTCGAATAGCCTTTGCTGACTTTGAGCAGGTGTTTCAGAAGCTCTTAAAGTAGCTTGACGCTCTGCCTGTTCAAGACGCCTTTCCTGACTTTGAGAAGGTATTTCGGAAGCTCTTAAAGCAGCCTGACGCTATGTCTGTTCAAAACGCCTTTGCTAACGTTGAGAAGGTGTCTCAGATACTCTAAAAGCAGCCTGACGCTCTGCTTGTTCTTGCCTTCTCAGTTCAGCATCTTCTAAAGATTCTAGCGATCGAGCTAAACTTTTCGCTTGTCTTTGAGAAGATACTCTTGAAAGGCTGGACTTACGTTTGCGAGGCATTATGAAGTAAGAAAACCTATTTATAAAAAAACGTTAAAATACCTAAAAGGAATTAAATTTCCTTTTAAATATTTTTTTTAAAAGCAAATCCAAAATATCTAAAAGGAATAAATATTCCTTTTAAATATTTTTTTAAATCAAAACAACAAAACCAATTCAAGACACAACACGAATCCGAAAACGATAGCCAAAAAAAAATCGAATCAACTTAAACCAAATCACAAAACAAATCGCAAAAAACCGAAATCGAAATCAGTAGTCAATATAAATATAACCAACGAAAAAAGAAGTAAGTGTATAGGTACCGTATACACTATCTATACTATTAATATTCCTTTGAAATATTGTTAAACAACCTAAAACAACGAAAACCAATTCACGATTCTAAATAAACAAAATCCAAAATCAAAGCCAGAGTCTAAATATGTATAAAGGAATACCAACCAAATCAACAAAACCGATCCAAGAAAATACACAAATCTGAAAATGAAAGTCAATATAAATCCATTCAACCTTAACCAAATCACAAAGAAAATAACAAACAACCGAAATCGAAAGCAGGTAGTCGAATAAGCTACGAAATAGAAACAATTTAAGCGTATAGGTACCGTATGCACTATAAGTTGACGCGCGGCTCAACGGCGGGAGTTAAGTACGTGTCAGGAAACATTTCGTTACCGCGTTTTAAAAACCTAGTAACAACATCTAGCGGAATCAATTTAAACTATGTATTAGTTAATAAGAACTCTCAAAAAATATTTTTCTTATAATTTTGCACAATTTTTCTTATTGTAATACCGATTCATTTATAACCACATATAAGAACTGTATTCATTTCCGTTCAATAAATATTACTAAGGCTTATTAATAAGGCTTACTAAGAACTGTTTCTACCATTGTTAAGTAATAGTTAAGGGTGAAAGCGTGACAGGTGGTGATAGTATTTCTGATCCATACTTATAATCACGCCTGTAACCCTTGCGGGGTAGGCAGAGCATCAACGGATTACTTAATATCGTCTGCGAGGTTATCGCCTATTCTGTGAATTACGATGCACCAAAACGTTTGAAGAAAATTAGCTGGTGAATTTTATGTTTTTATCGCTCTCTTCCGGTCCTGCGGAAAAATACAGATCCATACATTTTTTATCTTAATTTTGGTAAAAAGACATAATAATCCAGATATTCTGACCTTCTGTGTTCGTCCATCGTACCGTCGTCCGTCTTGTAGAATCACGGTGGCGCCACCTAGCTGAATTTAATTTTGCAACATGTTCGATTTTCCCACGGGAATGATATGTTTTTCCGCTGAAAAAAGTAGCCTATGTCACTCTACAGCCACCGAACTATCCCCATACAAATAATCATGCCATGCCGACGCTCTGTTGCGACGTGAAAGAAGGACAAACTTGTGCAACATATTCGATTTTCCCACCGGAATGAGATGTTTTTCCGCGGAAAAAAGTAGCCTATGTCACTCTACAGCCACCGAACTATCCCCATATAAAAATCATGCCATGCCGACGCTCTGTTGCGACGTGAAAGAAGGACAAACAAACAAACAAACACACTTTCGCATTTATAATATTAATAGTAATAGTAAAATAGTAATAATAGTAATAGTATATAGTATATAGTATGGAGTATGGATTTTAATATATACAAAGTATACATTTCTAGAACAAAATATTAGAATGTTTTAATGCTCATCAATCACGATCACAATTTTCAGTACTTAGAAAGTAAGCTGGAATATATTAATGGAAATAACCCGTATGAATAAGATGATCATCACCAAGCTGTTTCTATAATTCGTTTTAACGTTCACTGTAAAATATACTGTAAGGTACTTTAAAAAATATTGCGAAGGGTTTCTAGCTAGTTCTTCCGAGGACAACGGTATTTTCCGAACCAGTGAGGTAAATAAAAATTAACTTTTAATAAGTATGTCGCATTGTAGTATAATCTATCATCATCATCACAGCCTATCAAATGTCCACTGCTGAACATAGGCTTACCTTATAGATCGTAGAGAAAATATTTCCATAGTTGCCACGCTTGGCAGGCGGATTGGCTACCGTGGTATTTTTTTTATTTCGTGTTGTTATCAGGGAGATGCTGCTGTGCATTTTCTGTTTTATTCCCCTCTGTATCATCTCACGACACCCACGTGACGATATGGTGTAGTGTTCCTATACCGCTTCTACACGGTATAATCTATATTGACTTAAAAATATTCTAGTTTTTTCTAACATATGAATTGCACTATTTTTTTTAATTACAAAAATCAGAGGTTTTGTATCACGATTTCACGATTATTTTTTACAGATTTATTTTTTAATTTTGTATTACTCTTTAGCATTGTAAGTGCTGATATTTTAATCATCTGATAAAATTTTGCATAACTTTGTATAAAATACTACTTAAACACATTTTTATTTGATAGATAATTTTTATTTGATGACTGAAAAATCAGTCCTAAGTAGAAGTCATCGTCATCATTATCGACCCATTCGTGCTACAACCATAATAAAGCACCGTGGGTCTAGTACTACGTATAAACGTACGTAAAAGAGTTCCTCCAAACAATGCTACAGTACACGTTCCTGAGTCATTCGTATCAATCGACTTACTGTAAAGTAGAATTAAACTATTTCTGTTTAGACCTACATATAATGCGCGCGGTAGAAAACGTGTTGCGGTGTGCGTGCTGTGCTCAAATAAGGTCAACTTCGTGTATTCGCTAGCTGAAGATAACGTTGACGTAACGTGGCAAGGATAGTGACAGAACTTGGAGATAGAATTCAGAGAAGTGAAAGTATTTCAACGCTAACTTCCTCGTTACCAATTTGCAACAAAGTGGATTTTAAGTCTGACTAGAGAGTACTATTTTATTTAATAGTAAGTACTCTCTAGTCAGACTTTTCTCTTTTTCAGATCTTTTTTTTTCTTCAAATAACAGGTTACCCTAGGATAGGTTTATGTAACACTAGAATATAAATTTCACAAAGACAAGCCTCCAGACCCGTCACAATTATTTGTAGGCCATACAAATATTTGTCCCGTGCGGGATTCGAAGCCGCGGCCCTCAGCGTTGCAACTCAATGCTAAACCACTGCGCCACGTTGTCAAAAAAGTTATAGTATATACACCTCACTGCTGGTCACTGGCCTCCTCTCATTTCTGGGCTATGGTGCGATGAGATGAGACCGCCGCGCCGCGCTGCTGAAGTGTTGGCGGACATCATGTGTCTTAGACTTTTTTTTAAATTGCTTGGACATACAGGTTTCTTCACCATGTGTTTTTACGAAATAAATACGAATATAAAATTGTAACACAATGCTGTTGTGTTTCGTATGAGATTAGAGAACCGGAAACCACTTTTTTCGAGCAATTTTATATTAGTCCTCAGGCATCTGCATTTGCATTTTGATTGTTAATTGACTATAAATCAAATGTTCATGGGCCACAACATCCGATAATAAATATGTTTAATTACCCTCACTTCTATAAAAGAAAAACAACTTAGTTCGGTTAACTTGAAAGAATGACGTAAATTCGTCATAAAGTAGATGCAATATATTTTCATTAACAAGTGGTAAAATTAAAAATTTTGTACAACCGACTTCAATACTAATAAAATGAGAACATCATCAATGGAAGTCAATTAAATACGCATTATTAAGGATAACTCAAAAATTACTGGTCACTGGATCAAATTTATATGGGAACACATGAGAAGCACCAGCTTTCAAATAAAAAAAGAATCAAAAGAGAATCAAAATCGGTTCATCTAGAAAAAAGTTTTGAGATAACACACATAAAAAACATACCTACTTTCGAATTGAATACGTCCTTTTTTTAAAGTCGGTTAAAAATAAAAAGAAAAAAAACCCACTTGTATGACGTCTAATACCTTTTGTGCGTAATGACGTGTATATTGAAGGTAAACTGAATTTCTTACTCAGACAGGAGATTTTAAGATCCACTCTAAATTTTGCAGCGCACGTTTAACTTACAAATTAGAGTGAAAATGTCTTGGCGATCACACGCAGTCGTATTAAGTTGGTACTTTGATGGTGTTTAGGATTCGATTTAGACTAATTTAAAGTAAATTATCTTAGCTATTCAATGTAATTCTTTTCTAAATGTTTTGTATTTTAGACTTCGATTCTTAATTAAAAAAAATATCAATCAATATTTTGATAGTTTTAATTAAAATTTTATTTAAATAAAGTTATCATTATGTGATCATTAGACCATAATTAAACGTTTAAAGGAGGAAAACACCAATTTCAAAAAAAAAATAAGGGAATATAATTATCGAAATTGGTTGGCGTGGTGAAGTAAATTTATCGCACATCAGATGCTTTTTTATATTGAGTGTCTGAATCACATTTTGACTAAATTTATATGGGACCACACCTGAGCTGAGGTACCAGAAACTAAGAATAATCGGAGAACATAATAAAGAGTTATCGTTGTTTATACCTAAAGAATATTCCGACGAATTGAGAACCTCCCCTTTTATAAGAATATAATAAATTGACAATTTTAATTTATTTATAATATTAAATTTTCATGTCCGACTAGCGCTTAAAATTTTTACTTTTAACACTTTGTTGTGGTTAAAAAAAATCATAGCGTGATAGCGTGATAGTGCGTGATATTTTACTGACGTACCCCGCGTCCAAAGAAATTGCCGTAAGAAAACCTGGATGTATAAAAACCAAAACATTTTGAGGACATGAGAAGCCCACCAACACGCATTAGGACAGTGCGTTGGACTTATTTCCCTGCTCTAGTGATACCTATTCAGGAATCAGAGGAGGCATGTGGCCACTGATGGGGCGTGTGTAGGTTATTTAGTAATTATTTGCTTTTTTTGTACTTGAGCATCTATTTAGCGGTATAAAATATGAACTGTTAACCACTGAACATAATCAAGCTGGAGTTATGACAAAATAAATTATTACATGTTTGATAATAATACTTGAGAATGAGGTGATCACTTCTAAGCTGTTTTTTAAATGAGTTTTGTAAATAATTGTACAGTCTATATTATATTTTATAATGTTACTGTGAAAAATAGGTCTCGCTTAGTTTTTTCTTGGATACTTCTTGGTTCTGCTGGTTCTTCCCAGGACAGAGGTATTTTTCCGAACTAGTAGTAAAAAAATGACTTCTAATAAGAATTATTTTTAATCTATTTTAAATAAAAATTATTTTCTTCTGTTCCACGGGATGGCTCTATATAGCCACTACACGCTAATACACCATTACTTATCGCGCCGCTTTAAATGACCCATTTTTAATTACGCTGAGTTCCGTACGTGCCTCCCTATACTATAACTGACCCTCCACCATGTGCCTCTTTTCCAATGATGTTGCACTGAGAGTACTTCTCTCAGTCATCTCCACACTTTAATCCTTCCATCATTTGGCTTCAGGCAAAATCTGAACTCATCTGTGAATAGAACTTGACTCCGAGCTATGCCATTCTAATTTTCGTGATTGCGAGCAAAATTAACTTGAGCTACTCGATGGCATATGGTAAGAAGGAGGCCTCTGACAGGCAAGTGTGAATTTATTCCGGCTGATTTCAGTATTTTTCTCACAGTATTTGTAACCCCTCGAACTTCTTGGAGCTTCATTCTTACTTCAGAAGAAGTTAAAGTTCGGTTTCTAAGCACGCTAGTAACGATGAACCGGTAATCTCTGGCCACAGTTTTTCGATAATGTCCCTGTCCTGCGAGTCTCGTATATTGTCCGGTCTGCCGATAGCTCTTGAGAACCCAGTGTACCACAGATTTTCATACTCGTAATGTTTGGGCCACATGTTTGTGGGTTTTAGTTAAAGTAACAGCTCTATCAACTTTAGTGGTGTTTAGTTTTTAAAAACTTTGTTTCTCAGCTCTCAGTTTATTTGCAGTAACAATTCACACTTAACACGATAAACAAGGCGTCAAGGCAAAAATTTAAACAAAACCTAAATTTAAACTCAAATTCAGAAATTGGCAAATTTTTTCGCAGTATGAAAAACGCAATATTACGCAATAATTACTGAAAACAAATGGAATTCGAAAAAAAAACATTCCAAAACTTTCATTTTTTTTAGCGTTTACTATTTTTTGGCCAGTACGCACCATAATTACTACACGAGAAATTATGTAAATTTTTTTTTTGAGTTTCTCTAAATTTGTCCATTAGTGTTTATAAATATAATTAAAGCTTATTTTATTCTGTTCTATTTTATATCTTACTTAATGAAAATATACGGTTAGAGAGATTTTTATAATAACATAATCGTTACCGTTTTAGTTTCAGTGAGCTAGTCACTTAACGCATATTTCTTGGTATTTATTATTTAAGTAATGGAGACGTTAATAGAGTGCGTCCATGTTGTAATGTGAGTTATATATGCCCATATAAAATGAAATAGGCTCGCTTTTATTTTAAATCTATTTTTCAACTCTATTCATAAGGTTAAATCTTTTTATATAATGGATTTACGGTAGATGTGGGTGAGAATTCAAACTCATTCTTGTTTCGAGGGTCGTGTTTGAAAGGGACAGGTATATTTTGTGCTAATCAAACTTCAAAAAAATCATTTCAATTACTAAGCGTGTATATATCTAAGTAAAATATCTAACTAATATATCTAAGTAAAATAATGATGAACGATGATAAAATTGGGAAATGATATTTTAACGTTATAACATTGTATTCTGACGACAGAAGAAAATTTAGTTCACCTGTCATAATTAATACGGAATAACAAACAATCAAAAACTTTACTTGTTTCTGTGTTATAAAAGGGCAATGAGTATGATGATGATGATGATTTGGTTTGTGACCAATCGTCAGTGAGATAGTGAGTTTGTGAGTTATCTAACCGCCGCCGCCGTCCGGGCAGAGGTGTGTAGACCCCGTGTTCCATGTTAATTTATCGCCACTTCACTGCACGATTTCGATTTCAGTTAGCGACATTTATTGAGTGAGCACGTATTTTTGTACAGTAACTTTTCACTAAAATGGCCAATAATATAGTTTTGAACGTCAATTATGATGTATTAACTTTTAGAAATGTATCAATATCATTTCTATTTACTACCGTACCATGTATGGCCAGTGTAAGTATATCCACTACCCCATATCGTGCCGTGGGTGTCGTAAGAAGCGACAGAGGGAAAGCAGGAGCAAAAGCAGGAGTAAAGCAGGAGATGGGCAGCAACATCTTCCTCATAACAACACAAAATAATAAAAAAACTGCGGTTGTCAACCCACCTGCCAAACGTGGCAACTATCGAAATCCCTCCTATGAAGCAATCTATAGGGTAGGCCATTGTTCAGCAGTGGACTTTTATGGGCTGTAATGAAATCATCATTATAGCCTATCAGAAGTCCACTGCTGAACATAGACCTCCCCCATTCGATTGCCCATGGTAAATATCCCCCTGGAATTGACCATAGTTACTACGCTTGGTGGGCCGGTTAGAAACCAAAGTTTTTATTATTTTGAGATGTTAACTGGAAAATCCTGCTCCCCATCTTTTGTTCGAATTTCTATATCACCTCTTAGGATACCTTTATTTAGATTAGATTACCTTAGATACCTATGCATTTATTTCTACGTTGGTCGCGTCAACTGTTATTTCACTAAATACATGTAGGTGAATTTTGCGATATATAGAATTCGAATTTAATTTTTCAAGTTACTGATTATCCTGTATCTGGTCAATTTTACTAAACATTTTTGCCACGCGATATAATTTGTTTCATAACAGTTAACTTACTGTTTTTTCTTTAGATCTGCTGTGAGGTGCGAGGAGTCTTTTTTTAACTGTTTATTTAAAAAACAATTATATAATATTTTTTTTCAAAAATAAAGTTACATAATTCCTTTCGGGTTTTTGTGCAACTCTGAGTTCGTTGAAGTTGTGTTTTATTTTTAACCCCCGACGCAAAAAGAGGGGTGTTATAAGTTTAATGGCTGTGTGTCTGTCAGTCTGTGTGTCTGTCTGTGGCGCTGTAGTTCTTAAACAGGTGAACCGATTTGGGTGCGGTTTTTTTTATTTAAAAGCAGGTTTTCTAGCGGTGGTTCTTAGACATGTTTTATCAAAATTAGTTCAGCCGTTTTAAGGTCATCAGCGGGTTTGTTTTCGGGGTTTTTTTAAATTTTGAATTTGAGTTATATTTTAGTAAAGTAACAGACTACCTACCTCTCACTACTAGTCTCATCAACTTCCTATAATTTCAGAGAAGGTTATGACGGAGGAAAGAGTTCGTACCACTGCTGCAGTGTGTGTTGATTAACTTCATATGACTTTGAAATATTTTAAATTTTTCAGACATGCAAGTTTCCTCACGATGTTTTCTTCACAGTATTTAATAAAGGTAATTCCTGCGCAGTTGGTTAATAATTATACAATCGCCAGGAAGAATTAATTACTATCATTATGTTATAAAACGTACAACACATTAAATTCGGAATATTTTCGTTTTTAAGAACACGGAAAGCAAAATTTATATTTTTATTTAAAAAAAAGTAGAAAAAATCTTCAAGTCTTAGCTGGATAGATTTTGTGACTCATAAAAAATATAATTATTTAAAAGAATCTTCTAAACCATAACACTTTTCTACAATTGGTATCTATTTTCAAAAATGAAATTAAAGAAAAAAAAATTAAAGAACAATAATTGGTCAACAAAGAAAAGGTTTCTGTATGTAAAAAGATTTAAAATTAAGTAATAAACAAAGATAAAAATTCAACAAAGATAAATAATAAACAACCAACGTAAGAAATAGATCTGAACCGTCGCGTCGTCAGAGCGTGGCCGATATGTGTAATTCTTCTTAAAGATATCACAGATTCCGTTGGAAATTACGCAAGTTCACAGTTCACCGGCACGCTGTACTCTCACGGCTGCCGACCGTAAATTCAATATGTTTTGTAACGGACTACTGGGAGTTACGCATGCATCAGCTACAGCCTCAGTAATGCTCCGGTAATTATAGAAATCCGATATTGCGTCGATTTGTTCGGCTTTGTGATCACATTGTTACATTATTGTTGAAACTGTCTGTATCACATAGAGTTGGTTGTTAATAGTGAATGACCTTGGCTTATAAAAGAAATTGTTTTGCTTTACACATGTAACTAGGCTGTGTAGTGGCGGCAAAGGGGAATCCCCTGCCTCATATCGTCCCATAGGTGTCGTAAGAGGCGAGAGAGGGAAACTGAAACAGAAGATGGACAGCAGCATCTTTCTGATAACAGCCGAAAATAATAAAAAAGCTGCGACTGTCAACCGGCCTGCCAAGCGTTCTAACTATGGCAAATATTCTTCTAAGGGCAATCTATGGAAACGGCCTATGGCTAGCAGTGAACTTTGGATGAGCTGTAATGATGATGATGATGTAACTAGGTGGCAGAGAAGCTCGCATAGGAGTTCGTCATTCATTATAATTAATAGAAATAAAAAATGCAAAATAAACATTTTCCTTTTTATAAGCTCATAAACATGGCATTGGACATAACATAAGTATGAGAGAATTACTGTCGCTACGCTTGGCAAGCACTTTGGACACTAAAGCTTTTTGTTTATATAAACAAAAAGCTTTAGTGTCCAAAATGGAAAATCTAAATTGAGGTGTATATGAAATGAGACATGACGTGTATAGTCACTATAAAGAGAGGATTACTGAATTGAATAAAATATATACATAATAAATATATTATATGTATTTTTCCTATATGTAGTAAAGTATTCTTTTTTATATAGGATAAGGGTGACAAACGAGCACACAGCTCACCTGATGGTAAGTGGTTGCTGTGGCCCATAGACATTTACATCTATCTTCGTTTGCGAATCAAAATGCAGATGCGTGTCAGCCGTGAGGACTAAGATGGGATGCCTCTTTTGCTACCCTTTTTTTACTAAAAAGGGTCTCCGGTTGTCTACCACTCACCATACGAAACACAGCAGCATTAATCTGTCAAGTCTTTGAAGTACGCATGAGGCAGTCCATGGTCACCTTTGTAGAAAGCTCCAAAGAGTATTTTAATATTTAGAAAGGACCCCTCAAAACCAAAGAGTATATATATATATAATCACTACCTTTAATCAGAACCATAGTTAAGAGTGCTCAGAACAATACTTTTTTAAATGTTATTTATAACAATTATACAACTAAAATTTTATTAGAATTAGTTTTGTTACTAAATTACGCTTTCTAAATTAAGAGAATTTACTTCAAATGACGAGGTTCCACTTTTACCTACGCGTCGCGTTTACTTCACATACTTTAGTCTATTTTCCTTCGCCGCGTGAGTGTAAGAGACAAATATAAATTAAAAAAAATTAAGTAGGTACAAAAGAAAGTTTGTTGTTAGTTTTTTATATAAAAAGTAAGTATTTTTAATTACACTGTTTTTAAAAGTTATTTGCTTATATTTTGCTTCATAACAATTTTATACACTTTATAAAATTTCCATTTACAAACTTATTTCGACACAGTATTTCCAAATACTGTGTCGTTCGCGTATCACTTTATATTTAATAGTCAGAATTAACTGAAAATTAAATATAAAGTGTGATTTATTACTATAAATCATGTAAAAAACACAAATTTTCATATTCCACAAAGTTCAATATGCGAAAATTACGTTTTATGTTATAATTTCGATATATAGTGAACATTATGGCGAAGAATGGATTCGTCAGATTTTCCTTAGTTGTAGAAGTGACATAATATTTGAATTTTTTTCTTTTTAATAAATTTTTTGGTTTTGTTATTTATTACTGTTTTATTCATTGAACTTGTTTACGCAACTTTTGTTTAATAAATTGTTTGATATCGATGTTTGAAGATTTTTTTTTACACACAAAAATATTTTTCAAAAAATAAAATTACCCCCTTCCTCTCTTTACATTTTCCGTCCACTGCTGGCCATGGACCATGGAAATAATTTTTTTTTGCCCACATTTGCAACGCTGCCCTAAAAATCGCAGGGAGCATCCGCGTTCCACCGAGATTAAATTTAGTAAAAATGTTCGTCTGTTTTTCCTCCCACATTTTTTTCTTATCACTATTACAACAAACACCGTTAAAGCCTATAAAAACCCCCGCTGAACATAGGCCACCACTATATGCCTCATAGAGGGTATATTTGTCATAGTTGCCACGCTTGGAAAGCGGGTTGCAACCACAGTTTTTTTTTATTTTTAGTCGTTATTAGGATGACGCTGTTGCCCATCTCCTGATTTATTTCCCTCTGTCGCCTCTAAACATGAATGATAAATAACATCACGGTGAAAAAGTTCCAAACTAACGTGGTTCCTTCGCGCCGCCACCATACTATTTTCTCCATTACTCCTGTCACTGATTTAACCAAACAAAATGAACTACGCCTCTACACGGTAATTGATGATTTTTCAAAATATTTCATTTATCGACAAATCGTCTTGCAATCGTCGTTACTCTAGCGCTCGCTTGACCTTCATACAAATAATTCGATATTTTAATTGTTGATAATTTTTTTATTTTCGGTTAAGAACATAGTAATGACTCCAAGTTATATTTACGATCATTTAAAAAAATTGTCTTTGGCCTGACCTACTATACTCTTTGGCTTGACCATAGTTCTGACTAAGTTTGTCCAATAAAATGTCAAGGTCTGAGAGGTTAAGCTAGTTTACGCTAGTATTCGGTGAGAGCGTGGCCCTTCCCCCGTCGAGCCGACCCATTAGTGCTACAACTATACAATTAATATAGCTGCAGCATGGCTCTACCACGTTTAAAAAAGTTTTCGTTCCGTTTTCATTAGATAAGGTTTTAAAATAATTATTTGGTTCCATTAATCAATTTTAGTGACATTGTACAACGTGAATCTTGAATTTTCAAATGATACAAATAAAAACTGAAAAAATGACTATTCCGTTTAATATTACAGAAAAAACTATACTTTAAACTTTTAAAAATATTAAGATATTCTGAACTTCCTCTTAAATTAAAAGAATAATTAAAATTAAAAATTTTGGACAACCGACTTCAATATATATTATTAAAGATAACTCAAAAACTATTTGTAAGAACTTAATCAAATTTATATGAGACCAATTTCGAGTTATACCCTATCTAATAAAAAAAATATTATCAAAATCGGACTGCTCTGTAAAAAGTTATGCGTGGTCATACATAAAAAAATATACGCGTCGACTTGAGAACCTCCTCCTTTTTTTTCGTCGGTTGAAAAAAAACAGGAAAATGTCGTTTTAAAAATATAAAGATACATCTTCTGTAACATTTTCAAGTAAGTAGTTAATGGAAAAGATAAAGTTTATTATATTTTTGTACCTTTCACCTTTTTTTTTTTTTTTTTTTTTTTGCGGATGGAAAATCATCTAATGACGCCTTTCGCTGTGGGTGGAGCGGAAGGAGTGTCGAACTTTACTGACTAAAACCATCCGTGTTCCTTCAGTGCCCTTACGTTCCGGAGCCGCGGTATCTCTTTCGAACAGCCCGCAGCCCCGGCAGGCGTCGGCCCTTGCGGGCCCCTTCACGCTGCTGACAGCTCTTTGAGGCGCGCGTGGAACAAAACGCGCCGTCGACACGGCCTGTCGTCGTTAGACGGACGGACGGCGAGCTACCATTGCTCGCCGTCCACAGGTCCGCGCCTACGGTGGTCAGGGGCCACGACGTAGCCCCGACGCCCGGGCGTCTCCGCGGCGGCCGGGAAGGAAAGCTGTTGCTCTTTCCTTCTCCCGCTCCGCCACCTCCTTCGCTAGCATCACTGCTTCGCAGAAGGTGGTGACGGCATCCCATTCCGTCTCGCTCCGGACCATGCGCCCACACCGGGGCCCCGTAAAGGGCCATGGACCTCACGATCCCGCGTAGAGCCTCCGGCAGGAGGCGTTTGGCCCCAGGTTCGGCAGGAGCCGCCTGAAGGCAGCCCGGTCCGTTCCAGTTTGGGAGCCAAACGTCGGAAGTGCTCAACGAAGTTCCATCGGCCGTCGAGGACGAGTCCTAGGTGCTTCAACGTCGACTCGACGCCGACGGATACCCCTCCTACCATCACTGAGGATCCCAGTGGTGGCCTGTTCCGAGGACCATGGAAGTGCATGGCCTCGGACTTGTGCAGAGCCACCTCGAGACCCAGTTGCCGGATCCTCTCAACGACTATCGCAGCCCCGCGTGTCATAGTTTCCGCCGCCGCCTCGTACGACCCCCCCTGTGCCAGTACCAGCGTTAATTGTTGATATTTTTTTTATTTTCGTATAAGAACATAGTAATGACTCTAAGTTATATTTACCATCATTTAAAAAAAATTGTCTTTGTCCTGACCTACTTATACTCTTTGGCTTGACCATAGTTCTGACTAAGTTTGTCCAATAAAATGTCAAGGTCTGAGAGGTTAAGCTGCTATTTTACGCTAGTATTCGGTGAGAGCGTGGCCCTTCCCCCGTCGAGTCGACCCATTAGTGCTACAACTATACAATTAATATAGCTGCAGCATGGCTCTACCACGTTTAAAAAAGTTTTCGTTCCGTTTTCATTAGATAAGGTTTTAAAATAATTATTTGGTCCCATTTATCAATTTTAGTAACATTGTACAACGTGGATCTTGAATTTTCAAATAATACAAATAAAAACTGAAAAAATGACTATTCCGTTTAATATTACAGAAAAAACTATACTTTAAACTTTTAAAAATATTAAGATATTCTGAACTTCCTCTTAAATTAAAAGAATAATTAAAATTAAAAATTTTGTACAACCGACTTCAATGTATATTATTAAAGATAACTCAAAAACTATTTGTAAGAACTTAATCAAATTTATATGAGACCAATTTCGAGGTATACCCTATCTAATAAAAAAATATTATCAAAATCGGACTGCTCTGTAAAAAGTTATGCGTGGTCATACATAAAAAAATATACGCGTCGACTTGAGAACCTCCTCCTTTTTTTTCGTCGGTTAAAAAAAAAACAGGAAAATGTCATTTTAAAAATATAAAGATACATCTTCTGTAACATTTTCAAGTAAGTAGTTAATGGAAAAGATAAAGTTTATTATATTTTTGTACCTTTCACCCTGCATATACACTTTAGCATTTAAATGAACTGCGGATATTAAGCAATGCGGTTATTGTGTGTAAATTTAAATATGTTCCATTATGTCCACCTACTATCAAGCTGCCCACTGCCCTGAATAATGCTGGGTAGTTTTATAAGACCGCGACAATAAAGGATTTACGTAATAGATGTAGATTTTATAAAATACTAAAGTATT
The DNA here is from genome assembly GCA_029286625.1 of Parnassius orleans. Lineage (NCBI taxonomy): Eukaryota > Metazoa > Arthropoda > Insecta > Lepidoptera > Papilionidae > Parnassius > Parnassius orleans. The sequence goes on from JAGSMP010000084.1 coordinate 932,088, forward strand.
GCTTCCAATAATTTTGGATGGAAATTAAATTATTTGTACTTGCTTCAGTTCAGGTGATCTGATGGTATTTTATTATTATCTACGGATATCTTATATGTTCTATGTCTATACACATAGTTTTTTTTTAATAAAATTGGGATGAAGTAGATGCTAATATAACAATGGTATTTTTTGTTTGACTTACTGTCTGCTTGTTTGCATTTTTGCGTATGCTCTTTCTGGTGAACTGAACTGCTGGTAACTGCGTGACAACTCTTAATAAATCTTCTGTTTATAATTTTTATACGTGGTAGAGCCATGCTTCAGCTTTATCATAGCTGTAGTAGAGAAGGCAGATGTCCAGAGAAGGACCACGCTCTCACAGAATACCAGCGTAAAATAGCAGCTAAATGCTGCTGTGTTTCCTATGCTGTAGAGAACAGGAGACCCTTTTTACTGGATACGAGGCATTCCATTCCATATTAGTCCTCAGGGATGACAGCACATCTGCATTTTGATTCTTAAACGATAATAGATGTAGATGTCTATGGGCTACAGCATCCACTTACCATCAGGCGGGCTGTGTGCTCGCCTGTCACCCTTATTCTATAAAAAAAATATATAATATGACGTATAGTCAAAAACAAGTTTAATTTTAATCGGTTGAGTGAATTAAAGGTTAGCTCGGGCTCCCACCTGCTATGTTGTCCCATATGAAGCAAGGGTCCCAAGTTTAACAGATTATTGTGAATCACAATTCCATCCATCCATTACAGCCTATAAAAGTCCAATGCTGAACATAGGCCTTCCCCATAGATTGCCTCATAGGGGGAATTTCGCCATAGTTGATACGCTTTGCTAGCGGATTGTCGACCGCAGTTTTTTATTATTTTGAGTTAATATCAGGAAGATTCTACTGCCCATCACCTGTATAAATTTTCCTCTGTCGCCTCTTACGACACCCACGGGGCGATATGGTGCAGTGGATATTCTTACAATTATTTAAGTGTAAATCTTTGAAATCGGAATAAAATATAATTTAATAGAAAAATAAGTTTGTATAACCGTGTTCCATAGGATGGTTAGAGACGGTTTTAACTTGAGTTTATACTGAATACGTCTTGATATTTCATAATTTTAAGTATTCTAGTTTTCTTCCCCTTATCATATTTATTATCTTTTAAACAGCCCACTGCCTGATATAAACTTCCTCATATAAGGAAGTCATTATTTTCTCGCCATTAGGAAGTTAAATTTCGTTTGGGAAACGTCAGTTTGTTTTCTAATATCTACTATTGTTTAAAAATAAGGTTTCTTTTTTCGGAAAATAAACGGCGAATAATGAAGCGAAGATGCTCTGATGAAAATGCCAAAAGAATGTTATGACTGTTATGACCTCCGAAAGACGGTAGAATAACCATTTCTTTTCCGTCAATAATGAATAGAGCTGTGTGTTAAGATAAGAGATCAGAATGTAGGTGATTGTCTTGAATTTTATAATATTCGAGAAAATTGGGTTCGTTTCGTGCTCACACCAGTAAGAATTTGATTTGCTGATTGAGTACGTGTTCGGCGGTGAAGAGAAACATCTTACAGTTATTAATTTTAAAACACATAAAGATAACGCGGCGGACGTTATTCTGTTCCGAATTCCTTTCAGAAACGAGAGAAATCGTTTGCTCAAGAATGTAGATGTGGAACATACGAAACAATGTATTATGCTGCTATTTCACACTGGTATTCCGTGCGAGCGTACTTCTTCCCCGATCGAGCTATTTTTTTCTAGATCTATTACCATTCGTGCTGCAGCCAAAATATTTTACAGTGTGGGTCTATCACGTTTTACATAATAAAATCTAAGCCAATGAATAAAACTAATTCTGACGAACTTCATCTAACTAACTTAAACTTGAATTTTAACTATCTTAAACTTTAATTAAATTCAAACGTCACGTGCACTTTGCAGTAGATACGAGACTCGTATGGTCACAAACGGACTGATGTGTTTGACATTTTTTTATAGGATAGGGGGCAAACGAGCATGCGGCTCACCTGATGGTAAGTGACTACCGCCGCCCATGAACAACCGCAACACCAGGGGAATTGCAGATGCGTTGCCGGCCTTTTAGAAAGGAGTAGGCTCTTTTCTTGAAGGTCCCTAAGTCGTATTGGTCCGGAAAAATCGCTGGTGGTAATCGATTCCACAAGGAAGTTGTGCGAGGAAGAAAACTTCTTCTAAATCGCACAGTGATGGACCGCCAATCATCCAGGTGGTATGGATGGTATCGCGAGTTTTGTGAATGGTGAAATTGAGCGGCTGGAACTAGTCCGAACAATTCCTCAGAGCACTCCCCATGGTACATGCGATAAAATACGCAAAGAGATGCAACATCTCTACGCGGTGGCAGTGAGTCAAGCCGATCGGAAAGAACTCGGTCGTCGACGATTCGAACCGCTCTGCGCTGGATGCGATCAAGTGGAAGGAGCTGGCATTGGGGAGCCCCTGCCCAGAGATGGGAACAGTATTCCATGTGGGGCCGAACCTGCGCCTTGTAAAGTTGCAAGCGGTGTACCACATTGAGTTTACCTTCAGCTTTTAATTGGTAATTTGAATATAACATACGCAGAATGAGCTTATTGAATCTTGAACTGTACATCAAACGTAAATACCAAGGCTGGTAAGTACATGTGAAAAGTCTTCAGTTCTCTAGGTTCGGGTAAGTCAGGGTGACTTACTCTCTCTGGATTGTGGTCCATCTCTTTCTCATGATGTTTTGAATCTTCAGTTTGCTTCTGCTTCTGCGTTGGACTTATCAATTCAATCTCCAACAGTCGAGCTTATATATATAGCTTTGATTCCGTCTCCTCACATACCAGTCTTTCCTTTTACTCAGGATGAAATAAGAAAGATTCTTTCAATTAAATTCAATTTAATTCCAGGTTGTCGGTTGTGCTGATGTTGTTACACATTGTCAACTTTTCTCTTGACTTGGGTCAGTATACATATCAGTGCAAAAAGGCTTTCGTACGACTGTCTAAAGTATCTAATCTTCCTCTTCCCAATCACTTCCGCCTTATTTTGATTTTATTTTTCTGTCTTAAGTTTTGGAAACCTGTGTTCATAAGCAAATTTCCAACAGATTTTATTTTCATATAAAGGGTATATTACAAAATATTAGAATTTCTCATGACGGTCTTAATAAATAAAGTCTTAAACAGAACCGACCTAAGCCATCCGTTCATCGTGGGCAGAAATTGTATACCGGTTTGGCTACATGAAATTAATTCCTGGGTTAAGGCGCTACGAGGGCTCATGGCCTCTTTTAATATCAGGCGACGGGTTGCTCCTCCCTAAAGCTAATTCTTTTAAATCTAATTCATTACGTAGTATCATTATGTTAAGATCGATGCCAGGAGATGCAAATGGCTTACCAAATCAAATTACCGATTAAATTAAGTCACAGGTATTATTACAAATCTTTGTTAGTATTCGTGACTATCTCTAGCGCAGGGCTGTACTTGTATTTAAAACCATTTTACATAGTAAAACTGCAACCAGAGAAATTACCCTTCAAATCGGGTAATTTATATAAATATTATACAAGCCTTTTGTTAATAATATTAAATCGATTTAATCCATTTTATCCAATGGGCGACATAAAATGCGGCCTTGGGTAATGTCTAGAAGTTCTTTTCGGTCCCCAATAGATAACGAGTATAATTACTTATTTATATCAGATGCAAAATACCTAGGCCGGCCACTGAAAGCCCAGATTCCTGGGATGCAAAACATATTGCGATCTCCTTTTCGCCTGCCAAATGCCACGTTTTATGTCAAATCCTGTCTAATATCGAAATCGTTCACGTCTAGAAATAGTCTAGTTATCAATTGATGATGTACGAAAAAGATTTGAAAGTTGTGAAATGCTTCAACTTTGAACATAAAAGAGTATTAGACAAAACGATATCTATGTATAACAGATATATGTAGTACACGAAACATGACCTTTGTTTTTTATATGTTATATCATAGAACAATAAAAACAATGGGTTATATCGATATTCTATAGCGAATAGAAATCTAACGATTGTGAACGACTCCGCCCCTTGTTTAGCGATGTCAGGAAAGTTTTTGCTTAGATGCGACGAGCGTTTGTTGACCGAGAAAGAGCTAATTATGTAGGCACATATTAGCATCTTACAAAACGTTCGCATTCGACTGATGATCTCGCATGCGTCGTGCACAGAAATCTTAGAACTACTGCTTCTACTGGTTAATGGTATGGACTACAAAATGTAAAGGTCCGCCATTCGACTACTGTCGTAAACCACTCCTAACTCAAACATTTTAAACTTAACTGGAGTGGTTAAGGGGAATATTATTGGTGTTAATGCACTGCTAGTATTTATTTTAATAATTAGCGTATGCCAGCTGTATTATATAAAAGTGAATCACACTAAAAACTTTTTAGAATAAATTCTTACATAATATAATATTATTAATGCGAAAATGTGTTTATTGTTTTGTCCTTCTTTCACGCAGAAACGGGGCAACGGATCGACATGATTTTTTGCATAGAGATAATTTGCGATCGGATGGTGACATAGGAATTATACCCCGAATTAATGCAAGGTCCCTGAGGGATAGATCTGGAGCGTAATTATGTAGTTCTTTATGCTGCCTTTATATCTTCGAATAACACTTGTGATTTTTCGAAATGATGTCGTTTTCCGACCTTCATTCCGGTGAAGCCGCTGAAAAGTAGATATAATGATGATAGTTCCCCCGTAAATGTTTACGGTTTAAATATAAATATTATTAATAACCCGACCACAGCGCATATTGGATCTACAATTTGCGATTTTTTTTGGAAATAAAAAAACATACTCGTATATTGTGGAATGTGGATACGAATAATTTTGGTCCATAAATATAGAATTTGTTAAAAACCTAACTGCAGCTCTAGCTTTTTTTTCTGAGAGTGTATGCTGTTGGCCCTGCGGCTTTTACAGCTTCATCGAAATAGGCTCGTAAGTGAGGACTTACGAGCTATTGTTTGAGTGCAATGATTGAGTGCAAAGCGCTTCGCGCCGCCTCGCCGCCAGCAGAAGCTAGCTCGATAGCATAAGTTCGATGTGGTTCAAGGACCCCTCAGAAGGAGGTACGAACCTCGACTTGAACCACTATCGCAATGTGGGAGTAGTAGGTACTGAACCTCGTGTACGGGGTGTGTCTGTAACCTCGCGTTCGCCGGCGAACACGGTGTGGCCTAGTGTTCTGTACTAGTGTAGTGTCTGAGTGTGTGTGTGTGTTAGATATATGAATTCCCTCTCCTGTGGAGGGTTGCGGGATCGACCTATTTATGGAAGTGATCTCGTCGTCGGGATCACAGAAGAACGTTATTGGGAGGTCTCCTGTGGGGGGCAGCATCCCTCTCTGGGGAATACGAGTCCGCTTCAGTCACCAACGGATTGTTGTGATCTTTGATCGCATTGAAGTATCTTTGGGATAATTCCTTAAGATACGACTTGATGGTGGGCATGTCTAGGTCGCGGTGGAGATCCGCGTTCCTTACATAATATGGTGCTCCTGTGATTCGTAGCAGGAATTGGTTTTGGACAACTTGTAGTTGCCGGAGTTGATAGGGGTGGACGTGGGCAAAGAACACACCTGCGTATGTCATAATGGGTTTTGTAAAGATGCGGTTTGTGTCTTAAGGATAGCTTAATGATTTTTTATATTTACGCGAACACTACACATTGAATAAAACTATTTTTACGGATTTTATCGCGTTTAATTTTACTATTTTTGATTCCCGACGTTTCGAGTGCTTTACAGCAACCCATGGTCACGGGGGGACTGAGATGTCAGTCCCCCTAATTAAACGCGATAAAATCCGTAAAAATAGTTTTATTTAAGGATAGCTTACTGCGTTTTTGAGTTAGGCTGAATAGACGAAATACTACGAATTTCGCCTTATTTGTAACCTCTTTAATGTGATAAGAGAAGCTCATCTTAATCATAGTAAATCTTTAAATAATTGTCTTGACAATACCACAATATATTGTGTGAATACCTCAAACAGATGCACCAAGTGTATGTAATTTATGTATTTCATTGTTTTATTCAAGAAGCACGCCGTGGCATGAGTCCTTTTGATTGTCTATCCATCGGTTGTCTGGAAAATATTGATGACGGTTCCATGGCGCAGTGACTTAGCACGGAGTTGCAGCGCTAAAGGCCGCGGGTTCGAATCCCGCACGGAACAAGTATTTGCATGGCCTACAAATAATTGTTCTGGGTCTGGATGTTTGTCCTTGTGAAATTTATGTATGTAAACTGCACCTATGATACAAGAGAAAATCCTAGTATGGAGGGAACGTTTCTTTAAATAAGATAAATAAGATAGCTGTTAGCAATAAGACTGTCCATTGCACATTAAATCGGCCTATTGATTACCTGATGTGCATTCTTATTACACATTGTGCATTAAAGCTTAAACAATAAATAAAAGAAATAACAGTAAAAATAAGGAAATAAAATATTTATAATTATTTTCTTTATTAAGATATTTCTACGATAAATGTGTTCTAAGTCCGGCCGGCATCGATAATTTCAGTGATCGTCCGATGAGAGAATGAAGGAAGCACTATCGACTGTGGGCTCACCTTTGCGATTCTCTCTTATTACGATGTAATCCGCAGCCGCTGTTAGACAACCGCCTTTCCTTTCTAAACGGACAAGAGTTCATACTTTTAACTCGATCTTGGAATAATCGACAGTGTTATATCATAAGCGAATAAAATTAGTCAAGATTTGCCAAATGTGTTTTATTAATGTTTTTTCAATAAATAAATGTTATAATCCGAAGAGCGTTAGTTGATTTCCGGTTTATATTATTTTTGATATATTAAATTAAATTGCAATTTTAACAATTTCTATAATAATTTTTGACGCATTTCGACGCAAGAGTTTCGGACGACTTTTAAATTATAAATAAATACTGTAGTTCTTTGAAAAATGCATTTTATTTGACATCTCAAGCAAATCTAATGGCTAATAAGTGATGCAGAATCCTATAAGAATATTAAAACGAATTCGTGCTTTCTTTTTTTTTTATAGGAGAGGGGGCAAACGAGCATGCGGTTCACCTGATGTTAAGTGACTACCGCCGCCCATGAACAACTGCAACACCAGGGGAATTGCAGATGCGTTGCCGGCCTTTTAAAAAGGAGTAGGCTCTTTTCTTGAAGATCCCTAAGTCGTATCGGTCCGGAAAAATCGCTGGTGGTAATCGATTCCACAAGGAAGTTGTGCGAGGAAGAAAACATCTTCTAAATCGCACAGTGGTGGACCGCCAATCATCCAGATGGTGTGGATGGTATCGGGAGTTCTGCCGCGATGTGCGTTCGTGAAATTCGGCGGCTGGGATTAATCCGAACAATTCCTCAGAGCACTCCCCGTGGTACATGCGATAAAATACGCAGATGTAACATCTCTACGCAGTGCTAGTGAGTCAAGCCGATCGGAAAGCACTCGGTCGTCGACGATTCGATCCGCTCTGCGCTGAATGCGGTCAAGTGGAAGGAGCTGGCACTTTTTTTTTCATTCAAAAGAAGAAAAATCTTCATCATTATAAGCACGTCAATAGTCCACCGCTGGATATGGACCTCTTCCATAGAAGGAATTGTCATAATCGCAACGCTATGACAATCAAAGTAACAGACATTTCGTGCCCAGCTGAGTACTTTTCGTCTTGTATGTATACGGCTAATGGCCAAATACTCAAACGCTACTCAATTTTAAGATGTCTTTAAGTCTCGTGCCGTCACAGTCACTTTGACTTAAAGTGATAGAGATAGCACGATAGTTAACGGCATCTTAAAATTGAGTAGCGTTTGAGTAGTGGCATAAAAGCCGAAGTGCAGACACATCTAGGTGTAAACGGCTAATATTAGGTGTATTCAATTTATTATATATGGAGTGTATACAAATGCCAGAAGATATACGTCTGCAGTTTTATTTCCCAGACGATCTTTGAGTGGCTGTTATTGTTTTGGGTGAAAGCAACGGGGACCGCCAAGTTTTATCCATGAATATATCGAATACACCAAGTTTAATCAATCGGCTGCACCTAGTTGTAGCCGGCTAAACCTAGGTGTATCCGCAATTCGGCGTTTTTATTTCAAGTCCTTAGCTGTGATAAATTTTAATTAAATAATTAATTTTATATTACCAGAAAAAAATAAACATAAACAGAATCGTTTACCTGTTTTAAAATGTGAAATTAGTAATTTGACATAATTCTCGATAGATTTAATCACGAAGTTATTCGCTTAGTTGAGGTATACCAGTTATGTAGCATTTTACTCAGGTATTCAGAAACTTTAGCTGATGTGATACAGGGACATAAGCCAAGTTAGTTTTTTACAATGGTTGACGGTTATAGAAAAAAAGAAGGTAATATAGATATATATCTCTACATATAATAAAACAAAGTCGCTTCCCGCCGTCTGTACGTTTAGATCTTTTGAATTACGCAACGGATTTTAATGCGGTTTACATCAATAGACAGAAAGATTTAAGAGGAAGGTTTATATGTCATAATCTTAGACTTAAAATATACTGGCGCATAGACGACCTGACTGACAGCCCGAAAACGCGGACTAATTTTGATTTGTCATTGTGTGCGTTAGCTAGTTATGTACATTTTACTTACAAGTACTATCGAAAAATGATTGTAATAATCTGTAAAAAAATTAAAAAAAATATTTAGTGCACGAAATTGAAAAAATTCAAAAATTAACTGAATTTTTAATATGATATTTAGTTCTAAAATAATTAAAAAATAAAACATGTATGTGTACTTATGTACGCACGTAAGAAGTTAAACTTCTTTAGCGTAACAAAACAAAAATAACTAAAAAATAACTACCTTGAATATAGTTATCAGTTCTCACGAAAACTTGACAGTTGACAGACAATTACCAACTGAAGTTGTCGCTTTTAGGTTCGGTGTGCGCGCGCATCGTAAAAATTCACTCTCATCATTTTTTTCAAACGCGCCAAAAGAAGTATAACTTCAATATTCATTAACATGTTCCTGGGAATAAGCTGAACCTACCTGCATTTTGTTGGATTTTAATTCAAATGTATAAAATCCTAGGTGACTCTACCGATAAACTAAAAAAAACTCCCCAAGAATCAGATCGGAAAGTTGTATTTTCGAGCTATGATCTTTGGAGAAAAATATTTACTGCCATGGACACTTTCTCCGGAATTTCTTTTTTAACATATTGTTAATATAAATAGGTATATACTTAAATAAGTATATACCTATTCATATTTTATATATTTTATAAAATGTTTTGATGGGGAAATAAAAAACGGGGACACGGAGTACATAATGGCTGCTTTATTTTTCATATAAGTATCACTTTTGATAATTACAAACATTTAATAATTAATAATTAAATATATTATAGAAGTTTATTTTAACATTCGACTTAAATATGAACGTAAACTTAATAATTTAAGTAAGGAAACTTGTAGGAATCAGTTAAATAAGATTGCTCTGTTTAAAGGCCAATATGTTTATAAGGCTTCATCATGCTTCATGTTCATATTCTTCCATCTGTCCCTGAAAAGTATAAAGTAATAATAAACTTATTATCATTTTAGCTGCATGCATTTTAAAAACATAATGATCTTAACAGAGTAAAGTGCACCAAGTGTCTGAGGATACAGATGCACTCTCTCTTCTCTCAATCTCGGTATGTTAAGAAAATGGTCACTCATTCATGGACTGACCGCGGCAAGTGCAACTTAATCTCGCATATTTATTGATCCGCGCAGCTATTACTTAACCACGAGTTCCTTTTCTCTACGACTAACGCTGTAGGCGATGAACCACGCTATTTAAGCCCTCGGCACAATGTCGTCGGCCATCAAGCATGAATCGGACATCGAGCGTTGTGAGTATCAAATACTATAGAATTTATACTATCGCGTCCATTCGCGGGCGTCTAGTGGCGCTTCAGGAGCATTATTAAATATCTATACCTAACTACGCTAAAAGTTTTATCATTGTGACTTGGGAATATAATCCGAAGCTCCGCTCAACCCCTTGGGGAAAATAGCGTGATGCTATGAATATTGTACTAGTGTGACCGTGAAGCTGTGCGGTTGATTAAGTAAGGTTATACATTTATTTTGGTTGATAAATAGATACTTAGTTGGGTTCATAATAGCTTAAAGAGGATAAACTCAAGATTTTTTTTATTATTAATTTACTACAGTTTTATAATGTATAAAAATCTGTTTCTATTTTTATCTAAAGTATTAAAAGTTAATTTTTTGAAGTCTTATTATAACAATATTATACATACTTACTGGTACAAATAATGACTCCTTTTAATACAATTGTTTTTATTCTACTTTTTCTTTTATACGTCTCAAGAAAATATTTGCTGCAAATTGTTGAGTTCTTCTTTGGATTCCAACCAACCCGTCCAATTAACTTTAACAATTTTTTCTAATTATAGAATCCGGAGGGAATCTGTTTGACAAACGGAAAAATAAAATTACATTTTAGAACGCAAACCGAGGATTTATTTTCTTGTTGTGTAGGCAAGTCTATCGATTCATTATAAGCATTCAAGATAAATATCGACATTAATTTTGATATAGTTGAGTCAATCCCTAGCGTACATGTAAAATATTTTATATAAAATTTATTTACCAAATACATGCAAATTATCAACAACGTGACTTTTTTCTTTGCAAAATATCAAAATTAACAAAATAATTGAAAACATTCTATATTTTAACCAGTATATAACATAAATTTTAATTCATTATTTCTTTCGTGCCGACTTGTGCCGACCTGTAATTCAAAATCGGTTACAGAGTAATGAGATTTGGTATGCTTTTCTATATTGCATTTTTGCCATAAGGAATTTTCTTCTCCCTTGCACAATATGTCGGTATATACGCCAGTATATTCTAAGTCTATGGTCATAATACATGTATATTATATGTTCTATAATTTTTCTGTCCGTGTGAATGTGACTGAACTCCTCTTAAACGGTTAGACCGATTTTGATAAAATTTTGTGTGTGTGATTAAGTTGATTAGAGAATAGTTTAAATTCGAAATTGGACCCAGTAGGTGGCGTTGTTGTCGAGATCCACAAATCAATCGTGCGAAGCCGGGGCGGATCGCTAGTGTTATATGTATGTATGTATAAATATTCAATAAGATAGATAAAGATATAGTTTTTTTTAATAAAGTCGAAATGGTTGTCTAAATAAATAAAAAATATTAATAATAGTACTGACTTTGTCTGTGTACTCTATATATATTATTGCACAATAATCTGACAATACTTTAATTTAGAATGTAATTTATGAGTTGTTTTTTAAATTGTGAATGAAAAGTACTTTTCTATTATTATTCTACTGTTTAATATTGAATTATTAGAAATTCCTAGTGATGTTGCCCTAGAACGAAAAGTGAATCTTTACTGTCTTGGAACTAATTAATTGAAACCATATTTTTGAAAGTATCCAATGATAGACCTTATTGTTACCAAACCTATAAAAATACCCTACACCACCCCAGCAAACAGAAGAACTCACGTGTCTCTTTTGAGAAGACGAAGAAGAAGAAGAAGTTACGTTTGGACGCAGTGTCAGAGACATGGCATCAGTCACAACAGATCCCTTCAATTAATTTATGTTTTACACAAATACAGGCCTCGAGTACGTTCGAGATTCGAACTTAGTTCCCGCAACAGTAGACTATGCGGAGCATTTAGTCACACGGTCGCCGGAATAAATAAAGCGCATAATGTAATTAAAATTATATTCCCAATTGCGTTAAATTTGTGCCTATGGAACAATTCCGAGCAATTCCGAGCAATTTCGAAATGGCGGGGCTATAAATTTTGAAAAGCCTCTAAAATCTAATTACGACAATGTGCAAATGTAGCGCATTTACTAGATAAAACCCTAAAGTAGCGATGAGAATGCCAATGTTGATTCGGACAGGAATGTCATAGGACGTATATAATAGAAAATGTATTTGTTATTCACATTCTCAGTCCAACGAAGAAAGATATACGGAATGCTGCGTACATTTCAAGTGATGCCGAAACCATGCTCAACTCCTTGACACGCACTCGCGCACACATCTTTCTTTCTTTATGAGCCCGTAAAAGTTCACTTTTCGACGAACACATATGCACCTAAAACTGTCTAGTTGGTTGCAAATGATTTTAGCTGCATATGTGTACGTGAGTGGGTGTTTTTGTGAAGCTCTCCATAATTTCTTTATTTGTATGTATGTTACGTCATATCTTTATAAATTATTGTGAACCGATTTTGATGGGTGGGTTGGCCTCATATAAATTTGAAGAAAAATAACACCCCTAAGGGTGGCTAAACAGGAATTGAAGTTTTTTATGTAAGTAAATATTTAAAGAATATTTATATTGTGATATTTCTAAGTCCATTCAAAAGGTAAAAAAATATTAACTTTTAATAAGAAGTAAAAGCTTGGAGAAAAAATAACAACCCTAAGGGTGGCAAAACACCCCGAAGGGTAGTAAAGTTTTTAATGTCACTATTTGGACGACGTTGTGATTGTGAGTAAGTAGTCCACTCAAAAGGGTAAAAATAATTATCTTTTAATAAAAAGTAAAAACCAACTTCAAAGAACAAAACTGAATATTTTAAGAAGTTAATATTTTTCTTGCTTTCATAAATGTTATTAAATTAACGACCGTTCAAGCAGATGTTTTATAAACATCTTTCGTACTTTATGCAAACATCATTATGATAAGTGAAGTTAAAAATTGTGTGCACGTTGTTGTTACGTAAAGTGTTCTACGTTGATGTTTTTTACCAGAATTGATATTAAGTAAATAAAAAAAACATGTGCGCAGTTCACACGCGGTACAAGTGAAACCTTCAGACAACTATACTTCGAGAGAATGAGACGAATGCAGAGTACCTATCAGGAGTAGGATAATTGTAGGGTTTGTTTATTATAATATTGTTATCAAGTTTAGAAATTATATTACATTTTATTCTACATACTAGCTAATACCCGCCCGCTTCGCTGAGTCTGAGTGCACGATAATTCAACATCCATTATTAAAAATTACAATTAACTACATATGTTAGTAGTATAATTAAATAATAAATTACCACAACAATTACCATTTCACCAGATATTTTTTTTTATTTGACTATCGTAATATCCGTTCTTACAGCGTCTACATTGCGAAATGAGTAACTATACTAAATTTCAAGTCGATCGGGTGTATAGTTTTTAAGATATCGTGATGAGTCTGCCAGTCATTGACAGCTCCGTGGCGCAGTGGCTTAGCAATTGAGTTGCAGCGCTAAGGGCCACGGGTTCGAATCCCGCACGGAACAAGTATTTGTATGGCCTACAAATAATTGTTCCGGGTCTGGATGTTTGTCCTTGTGCAATTTATGTTTGTCAACTTCCCACACGATACAGGAGAAAATCCTAGTGTGGAGGTAACGTTTTTTTAAAAATAATAGAAATAATAATAAAAAAAGAAATAGTCAGTGAGTCAGTGGTATTTCGCTTATATATTCTACAGTTTACATTACATATTATACAGACTTCAAGTTTTTAATTTCATCATCGTAAGTACTTAAATATTTTCTAATCAACCAACGTCTTTTACTGCACGAATATCACCACATGCATGATAACAGAAACACTGTATAGGTACTGTGTTCTATCTCATTCTTTCGCAGGCTTAATCCTATAGATTTATATGCTTATCTCTTTTTAGTGTCGCTTTTTCGTTTCATCGAGTTTAAGATCACAACGATTCTAAAGAAGTTTTCACTTCAAAAATATGTTTGGCGGCGCTGTCGTCGCGCCACAAGCGAAACACATCGAAGCCTAAATCGCGCTATCAAAGTTCCGAAGTAAAACAGTATATATAGAATAGCTCCGAACTAGCACTCCCAGCGACCCCTTTCCCCAAGGGGGGTCGCTTCCGATACGGCAGAAAGGCCTTCCATGCCAAAGCCAGTCCCCAAAGGTGGTGTTTAGTGGGTAGGCACTTCATAGTGAGTCCCACATAACCACGCAGCTGGCTGCGTGGTATGCTAAGAGTACGCTTCCCGGAGGGTAGCCCCTTGCTTCGGGCGCAAAAAAAAAACTACCACTCGGAGCGTTGGCCGCTCCCCTGGCAAGAACACCTTGCCCGGCGGGAGATCTCCATTTTCCTTACCACGGCTAAACGTTCGATAGTTGGGCACAGATAGTCCGTAGTCTAGTGCGTATTTGTAAACTGCTCTAGTGTGTATTCTTCACATGTCTTCGAAAAAACAACTCTTCAGATAATAATATCTAGGTTTACTTCACCGCCGAGTTACAACTTGGACCGCTCGCTGAAATTTGGCTAGCGCTTATCCCCTGAACTACCACGGCTAGCAAAGGGAAATAATAATTCAAGCATTTTCACACGTAGGTTTAAACAGTAATTTCATAACCTCTTTATGTAACAAGTGGCAATTAACTGAACACAATAGATCAGCAGTGGCGTTATTGTAATGTAGTGAACACATACTTTTAGAGCACACGATACACAGGTTAAGCTTCGATTGAGAAATTTTATAAACCATCATCCATTGCATCATTGTATTTATATCCAAAAATTTTGTTTACTCGAAGCAAGACACGAATCGACAAAAGTTGCGTTGAATGTGGCAATTAACGAGTATTTATCTAAATACACCTATATGTTACAGTCGAAACTCCTAACCGGTCAAAACCACTTTTGACTGTAAAAAATCACGCAAAAGTAGTTTTGGCTAAGGACGTTGGTCAATACCACTTTTAACTGATTTTTGCAGTCAAAACTTTTGCAACCACGTTAATAGGAGACATTGAATTACATTTGCAATACAACTTGAACATTTCGGGTCAGAGACGGACATGAAGACCAAATTTCTCACAGGACACTCCAAAGCTTCTCACTAACGGTATCTAATATGCAATTCATTTATAATTCATATAGATAAATGTTTATTGTACATTATATATGCACGCAATAGACAGAATGTTTATAAATAAACCACAAAAAGCAGAACCGACTTCAAAAATTATAAAAGAAATTCCACATAATAGCTTCTAAAGTCGGTGCTAAGACACAGTTTATTGAAGAATCACGAGTAAACCCCGAAACTTATAATTTCTTTGATTTTTGAAATTCAAATGAAGAAGATTCTACTTTTTACTAGAAGTTTAATTATTTTAACGTTTTAGGTGGTCTAAGGAATATCACAATGTAGTTAAAATCTCAAATGTCGTTTAAATAGGAATACATTAAATTCTTCATTCCATATTTATTTACCCTTAAAAAATAAGCAATTAGGGATGGATTTTTTTCTTTAAATTTATATGAGGTTACCTTTGAAGTATAACTTATTTAATAAAGAAATAATCATTTAAATCGGTTAAGCCGTTTCCGAGAAATCGGTAAATATATATAAAAAAAACATATTACGCGTTCGGTATAACCTTCTGGTTTTTTCGATCTCGGTTAAAAACTTATTTGTCTATGTCTATTTTGTAATACAAAGATAAAATGAAGCAGAACGTCATGTTCGTAATAATTCTTATATAAAAAGTTATGACTAATTTAAAGTTAGCATCAAACAGTCGGTTTACGATATTTATGAAATTAAATATTAATATTCATAAGCATATAAATTAGGCAGTAAGTTTCTTTTGTAACAGATAATTTAATTTACGGTTTGCTAATTCTCAATGTAATTATTAAATTTAAATAAAAACGTAACTAATGGAAAGTAACATGTGCTGAAATATCTTAGATAATGCCGACGTCAGAGGCCATAGAACATATCTAACATCTACATTATCTAAAAATGACATTAACGCGGAATATATCATTATTCTTACACAAATGCACGTGATGACGTCATAAGGCCAATGGAGATGGTGAATGACATCTATTCATCGAAATAGAACGACGCTTCCATAACGAGCGCTCGATTCGGAATTGAAATGTCAATTTGCAATAAGCAGCATGTGAGGTGCGATAGGTATGATCGAAATTCCGTTTGCTAAGCATGATGATCAAGAACATTCCTATTAATTAGAAAAAGGTGAAGAATGGACTATTACAAAGTGAGAGGCCTAATTCAAGCCAATAATTCAAGCTAAATAAAGCAAATAAAAGCTAAGACTACTTCAGTGTAAAACAAGGAAAAACACACTATTATTAGAGCAAATTTTTATTCGTTGTGATGTCTGTATATAATGATTGTTATACAATATGTACACGTCTCGCGAACTCTTTGCTCTGTTTAATATCAACGTATAATTTGTACCACTTAAGTAATATACTTAATGGCCGGTTTGCATTTTCTTAGTGCTTTAGTAGAACACTAGTACATTAGTAGCACCCGAATGCGATTGCTCTAAATAAAAATAAAAATTGATGCTATTTTATTTTAGAGCAAAGGCGAGAATCGTACGTAGAATCGTAATAAAACGAGTAGTACTAATCACTAAAAGCTACAGTTTTCATACTTGCATTAATTTACTCTTCCTAAATCACTCTTATAAAAACTAAAATAATGTAAATCGCTCATAACATGAGAACACTTAACGCACGTTGTGCCTTGATCTTGTCATTCCTTCTAGATATTCTTTGATTTCATTTTGTGAACCGCTGATATCGACGTAAAGTTTATTGATCGGTCTATTCAGCTTATTAACGTAGAGTTCAACTAATAAGTTGTTGATAGCATTTCTAAATTAACGTATATTCATTGGTATAGGGAACAGTGTTACGGATTCATCATTTTCATCATTCATCAGTCTCATTGATTTGTTGTCTTAATTATTGTGTCACTGACTTTACTAGAGGACTCCATTTCTGCCGAAGATTCCGTTCTCTAATATTTACTGTTCTCTTTTCTATTTCTGGCACTAAATTAAATTAAACTGCCTGTTCATTCCCGTTTGCTTCGATTGAAAGAGAAAGATAATCAATATAATTAAAGGCTCTGAGGTATTTCACCTTAGATCTTCTGGATGACTCTGTGTCCTCTAAACTTTCTTGTATTGGTTTCAGATATCTATGGGCTGCAGTAGTTAATTAGCATCAGATGGATTGGCAAAAATCTTTGCAAAAAAAGTTGATTTGTATGAGACACTTGCCACTGGCCAAGTAAAAATGGGAATTTTCCAATTTTTAATCTCCTTCCACATTTTTACGATTCCGTTACTATATCGAGTTTCATTTACGTCTAGATTCTGTGTCACTGGGCGGTCGGAGACATCTACGTTAGAAACATTTTTGCGATTTCAAATATCGCTTAGAGGTGAATTCGTGTAAAAAGTCAGAACAACATCTGCCGGCTAAGCTAGTCTCCTATTAAATATTTACGATGCATTTGAAAATCATTCACTAGAAAGTTACAATCGACGAATAAATCGAAATTATTTTGGGTAAATATGTACTTGATGATACCGCAAAATATTTATTGCTCAGGCTAGTTAACATCTATGAGAGTAAAGTTTCACCTGTAGAAAGATATCAATCAGCATTCATTGTACGGATGATTCTCACTTCGCTCGTCGCTTTGTCTTTGGTCAATAACTTATTGATCGATAGGAATCTCGCTGTGTTCATAATCGATTATGTTGCAAATTAGTGTGATAAAATAAGCCATTTTAAAAGAACAATAACTCTAGTGACGTAGACTTTTCTTTCTTAAAATAATACCAACGTAACACGGTGACAACAGCGGACGAAGTTTGTAGTGCTTATAAATGAAAGTTAATAAGCATTCTAAACTTTCAATGTGATTGATAACTACTTACTGCCTTACTTTTTTATTTTTCTTAGGTAATGGACTCATACTCTTGTACTTTTGCCAGTGACTAGTATTTAAGTAATTATCATTTATAATAATTTGTTTAAAAAATTTCTTCACAATATGTTGATGCGTAACATTGTGAAGTTTTTGAAAAGATTTGACGGCAGCTTGAGCTAGCAAACAGTTGATGACAATAGTATTTCAGGGCGCATAAGCAGACAAATTATCTTGAGGTTTACATCACTATCGGAGCACTTCTTCTTTGTTTCCGTTAATAGAACACATACGTAGACATTTGATATACAAAATTGCACCACTTTTACATATTAAAATCTACTTCAAAACATTATTTTAACAACAATACAGGGGTAGCAATCCACTACCGATCAAGTTTCTGCCAAATCTGCCTTACTTAAAACCGTTGATTAACAGTTACTTAAATTAACAAAACAAAAGATTTAATATACAAGTGCACGAGGTGAGTCAAAGTGAAGTCCACCCGATAGTAAATAAATGCTGTGCCCTATAGACATTAACATCTATTCTCGATTAAGAATCATAATGTAGATGCGTTGTCACCCAATAGACTAAAATTGAATGCCTCGTATTCAGTAAAAAGGGTCTCTGGTTCTCTACTCTCACCAAACGAAACACAGCAGCATTAAGCTGCTATTTCACGCTTGTATTCTGTGAGAGCGCGGTCATTTCCCGGTCAAGCCGACCCATTAGTACTGCAACCATAATATATCTTCAGCATGGCTCTACCACGTTTTGTGCATGCGGAGATCGAACCTGGATCGAAAATTGGTCGGGAGGACAGAATGCATGAAGTAAGAAGAACGACGAACGACCGGGGAAGGACCACGCTCTCACATAATAAATGATTAAATAGCAACATAATGCTGATATTTTTTGTATAGTAAGTGACGCGGTGACCCTTTTTACGAAGAATGCGACTTAGTCTTCGTGGGTGAAAGTGCATCAAAACTTTGTATACTACCACGTATAAATGAAATGCGATGTTAACGATAAAATTCACTTAAAGTCACCCTCTTATAAGAAGTGATTTCTTTGCAGCTGTCGGATGCTAAGACTGTGTTAAAGTTCTGATAATACTTGCAACATCTGGATCATATAGAACAAATTTTTCTTCAAACATGATAAAAGTCAAAGAACTTGTCCAACCAAATGACCTTTCGTGTGACAATAACAAAAAAATCTTGATCGTTTTGAAATTGCGTTTAGGTATGTGTATTTAAATATTTGCGGTTTTCAGACCGAAGGCCGGTCTAATTGAATGTGATTACAGTCGCTGCTGGGTGGTCGACATCAATGCAAACATCGAATTATATGGACAAGAGCAAATAGCAATTAAAGTTTTATATAGCAAGTGCAAAGGTTGAATGTTACGAAATGAACTTATACTTGTATCTTTAGCTTCAGAGCGAGTTTCGTGTTCACTTTGACTACAAAAATGTGAGAGTGACGAGTTCTTGTTTTGGCTGTACCACAACAATATATAAAGTCCTCCAGACCGAATTTCGGTCACGGCGGCCAGTCTCAACGGGGGCTAGTCATCTTTGACTTTGTCATCAGTCAGGACAGGATTATAGAGCACGAGTGTATGTGCATTGTGCAAGCACAGATGCACTTTATATTCTCTCACTCTCATAGTCCGTAGGGACGGCAATCCGACACGACCGGATAGAGCCAGGCACACGAGCAACGGTTTTACGTGACTTCTGAATTACGAGGGAGAAACACCGCTTTCCGATTCTGAACTGCTACTGAGAATTTCTTGCAAGAAAAACCTAATAACTGATTTTTGCCCGACGCGGGATTCGCACCCGGGACCTCGTGATCAGCAATTGCGCTTACGACTACTAGACCAAGGAGGCAGTGATACAACAACATAAAGCTATAATTTTAAATAAACATTTGAACACACAAGCACAACATAACGTACAATATTGGGTTGCAGCAATGAAAAGGCATAGCACTTAGCATGATGCTTATATTTACTGAGCAGTTGTCGGACATATTTTTGATTTCTATTTCTCTATATCTATCTATGTCTATTTGATAAGATAAGGTCCATTTATTAAGTGAGGCGATTTTGGCAATTTTTCTACCCTACTTAAAACCAGTAAACAGTTATCATTTTATCTATGTACCACATTGTAAAGATTTATAAGTAGAAAAGACGCCTTGTTAACTTACAATGCAGAATGCATGAGGGTGAAATAATCAAATTATATCTCAAGTCAAATTAAATTATCAAACTGGAGGCAAAACTAATTGCAAAACATTTTTACCATCTTAGGATGTCGATATCATCACTTAAAATTGCAATTAACAATTTCATTGGAGCCGGCGGGTATCGAGTCGGTGCCTATTCTGAAAATTATAGCGAGCACTTAACCCTGAGCTCTTAAGATTTAATAAAAAAAATTATAAAGCATCAGTGAACTGATCACTAGTGCAGAGAGGATTGCATTTCCATACAACCTTGTCTTGTACCTTGATCAATTTTGTAATTAGCTTTGCTAAAAATATTTGGTTAACTGTTGTCGATATAACCAATTAAAATCAATCAATCTTAACACGTTCAATGCTATACAGGACGTAGAGATGATGAAGAAGAGATGAAATACACGGAACTTTTTCACTGTGCGTATGCAGGTTAGTTGATTTTTGTAAATATAAAATAGAATATATTTTTTGAGTTGCATTCTTCATACGCACACGCACACGCACACGCACACGCACACGCACACACACACACACACACACACACACACACACACACACACACACACACACACACACACACACACACACATGCACGCACGCACGAATGCACGCACGCACGCAAGAATGCAAGAATTATTATTATAAAGTTTTACAACCATTTGTAAAATTCTAATATTAGATGAGTGAATGATAGAGGTGATTGGGGGACTCGCAATTCTCACGACACCCATGTAACATCTCAGGGAGGAAAGAGTGCCTGAAAACCAGCGCTTCATGGGATCTTAATCCCATATAAGCATTAGATATTAAGATTTTATGTGTTTTTAATTAAATAAGTTTTATACTTCAGGGATGGTCCAATACAAATTTGGAGAAAATTCTTCACCCCAGAGGGTGGAAAAATAGAGGATGAAATTGTTTGTGTAACTATCAAGACCACGTTCTAGTAGTTACTTTGAACTTTTAGTAAAAAAAGCCGGCTTCTAAAAAAATAATATCATTTTCACATAATAGATTCTGAAGTCGGGACTTTAACTCTTTAGATTTCAAAAGAAATTTATGTGAAAATTATTTGATGCCTTTTAGTTTTTAGTAGTCGATTTTCACTTTTTATTTAAAGTTTAATATTCGTTTCTAAAACTTTTATTCATTAAAATTCTACCCCATGCACGTCCAACAGCACGAGTATGCTTTAATTAAAGCCACTTACAAGGAAATATTTTACTTCGTCATCTCGTTCGAATGGATTGCTCGCAAATGACCGCGTAAATTGGATAGTAATATTTAGCTTGCTGTTTGTGAGCACTGTCTCCTTTCTCCAGTTACATGACAGGTTGAAAGGTTAAACTGTAAAAGTTTCACGCAATGTAATTCTTCATAAGTTGTCAGAGTACCATTAATGGTTTTTATGTTCGATGATTTTTTATTAGCGCAATTCTGCCTGCTGCAATGATAATGAAGTTCTTCTTACCAAAGTTGACCACGGTGGTACTTGCAAATAACTGCAGAAGCTATCAAATGCGCATGAGGTAATACATAAAAAAATTTACTTTGATTGCTCTGATCAATTATCACCGTTGTAGCCTGTAAGAGTTTGGTATAATTCTTTACCTAGGATGATAAATAAAAACAAAGATAAATAAAAATAAATAAAAAATAAAAATGGCGCACTTGTCTTAATCTAGGCAGAATCTAGATCGAATGTAGGCTAAAATACCCTCAGTGATACAGGTCCAACAAATGACGGGTACAATGGCTAAACTAAGCAATAAGCAAAAATTATGATATAAGTATTTTAATCATTCTAACTAAATCTTCTTCTTCATCATCAGTCCGCAAAAGTTCAACTGCTGGTACCTTGGCTATGGGCCTCTTCCGTTAGGAAGATTTGCCTAAATCATTACGGCAATGAGGGCTAATAATCTTCCGCTCACCAGATGTCGCTAGTTGACAATGATGTAAAGTTTTTTGCAGTGGTTTTCTCTTTAATTTTTTGCACATTTTTAACTCTATTTATTTTTATTTTCCTGCTATTATGAACATCTGGGGTTTGGTTTATTTATTTTTAATCTAATTAATATAAAATATGACTAATAGTACAGAATGAAACATTAACCTTTACATTTTCCGACCAAATTAACTTCCCCGCTATGAAATCTGTCAAATATTACACCTCATTTTTAAGTGGCGCCGCCCTGGTGGCAGAAAAATCGTGAATGCCCTCACTGGCTAGCGGATTGGCGTTGCAGTACGACGTCTCGTTACTTTTGACGCTAATACCCGTCACCGGTATAGATAATTTTGTCCGCCGTATACGACGTGGTTATACCGCCACTAAGAAAACTTTCTATGGTTTCCCATAGTTAACTCTTACGACACCCACGGGATGAAATTGGGTGATGGACTCTTACGCTACAACGCGGCAACTAAATATTTTTTTATAAATCAATAAATAAAAACGTAAAGACACAAGCATTATTTACAGTTAAAATTCTTACAAAAGCGTGACTTAAATCTAAAGATTTAATTCACGCTTTTGTAAGAATTTTAAATTTGGTTATTAGTTAATGTGTCCTTACATTCACAAAAGCATTCTCAATTGGAAACATGACTTTCGCAACCCCGCTGAAGTGACCGTGATTGTTCTTCGACACATGAAATTAGATAGAGGTTTCTAATCATTTAAATGTAAAATTTTTGTAACGTTTACTTAGATGTGGAATTGAAAATTGTTGAACTGTTATTCTATGACCTTGAAGCGATAAATAAATATATTTAAGTAAATGATAAATGATGTCCTGAGTGACTGACTCATTTATCAACGCACAGCCTTAACAAAATTTGGACAGTAGCTAGCTGACTTTTTATAACGTAGGTATTCACTAAAAAAGGATTTTTTAAATTTTATCATCTAAGAGGGTGTGAAATAAGGTGTTAAAGTTTGTATCATTTTATTTTTATTTTACGGGGCGATTGAATCGATACTTACTGAAAGTATTCTGTAAAAATAAATTAGCATATATATTGCGATTTTTCAAAACAGTGTGGCCAGAGGGTGTTCAAATTTGTATGGAGAAAAAATAATTAACAGTTTTTTTTTTATTTGAAAACTGGTCCAAATTCTCACCAGTATTTTTATCTTACCGGGTTATTGTCCCGAAACTTAATATAAACACTCTGTAAATAAAATGCGTTTTTTGCGATTGTTTGATTTTTTGTTTTAGACAAATAAATACAAAATGTTAAAAGTTAGTACAATGAGCGGTATTTCTGCTAAGGCTATTATTTCCAGATAACGCAACCTTTGGGTGGGCAGGATTGTAATACATATTAAATAATAGATGTAGGATTAAGATTAACACATTCCTAATTAAAGGGTAAGATAGTAATTCTTCACAAGTGTTTTAAGAGGTAATAAAAATTGAGTACGTCGTAATGATAAATGTAGGGCATTCCACAGACGAACAGCTTAAGCAACAAATGACTTGTCCAGAAAAGTACTTTATGTGCAGGCATTTCCAATTTAATTTTCTGATGATCTCAAAGCAAGTAAGTGTGAATCGCAAAGGAAAACAAAACGTTCCTTAAGATACGAGGGATAAGTGGAATTTAACAAAATGTAGCGAAGGAGAAATAAAAATGAGCATTCTAGCGAAGGCGAATTGGCAGCTACTTGAGCTTACTTAGTAAGAAAATGTGAAACGTGATCGAGTAAACCAAATATAAATTTTATACAGAAATTTTAAGTCATTTTTATAGCTATTATTATTTTTAGTTACACAAGCGTACAACTGTAAAAGAAAATGATTTAATGAAGAAAAAGAAGAATGTATATACTGGAGTATGAAAAGAAAGATTATTCGAGTGGTTTTCACTATTCGAAAGGCCCTAGTGAAACTTAAAATCTGCAAACATTATTATTCCGAAATATGAGAAAGTTTACATATTATAGCTTGAGGTCATCGTATTATGCGATCTCTTTATAAGCGTGGGTCATGATTGTCTGGACCATACAACTCGGACGCGGGTAATTCCGCGGGATTAAATGCTAAAAAATAAATAATTGTTTAGTAAATAGACTATCACGTTCTAAAATATATAATATATGAATAGATTCGATCGAGCCCGGATTACTTACATACCATGAAATTTACTGCGAGCATTCAACTTCGAAACTACCTCGGCTGTCTGTCTTTTATATTTACCTAAATGAGAGATAATTTTATTATTTCCAATCGATAATTCTATCGCAACTACTTATATTACGCCCATGAATATAAATATACCAAGGACAGGTTATTTGATAAAATATAACGCAATATTTGTTTAATAATAGCCTTTAAGCCTACAATGTAACAGATATATTTAAATTTAAGATATTCACATCTATTATACAATTAAGGTAAATAGTAATAATCAATTTCAATGTTGTGAAATCATATTACGTTCTATCTTCCTTATTACACCACTATAATGATGTCGTTTTAGTATTCTAATAAATATTTCCATTATGGCTTTTGAACTCACTCAATCAAAGATATTGCGAGAAGGTATATGGCTTTAGACCTTGTAATTTGAGCCGCCTCTTAATGCCCTGGTGTGTTAACCGTAGAGGTAGGATTAGGAGCAACATGTTTGTTTGGATATCTTTCTGAACTCATTCCAATAGGGTACTTGACACCGTAATTAATAAATTATGACATCATATCTTAAAAATTTGCTACATTTAGGCACTAGTCCCACCGCCGACGAGAAAGCGATTAGCTATCGACTATTTTCTCGCTCAAAGATCGAACAATAGACGTAGATCTCATGTCAATAAAAGAGATACATATATTAATATTTGATCGCTGGCTGTTCACACTGCCGGCGAGAAATCTCTCTCCACAACTTTGTCGCAGGTAAAGCTATCAAAGATAAATCTCGCTCAGCGATGCTCGCTTGGCAGTCAGTGTGCCTAGTGCGAGTTTTTTAACGTGTTCGATCCCGAGAAAGTTAACTACGATTTGTATGGAATAAAATCAGCGCCAACTAGTGGCAATAATCGGAATCACAATTCATGAGTGCGAGTTTATTAGGTCGTCGATATCGACTATTGAGCATTGACTCGCATTCGACAGTGAGCACGTTTACGCACGTGATTGGTTGTTTCAAGTATTTTGCGGGTGCAAGCGGCAATTTCGATCGTTCGAGACGTAACTTAAGTGAACTTTACGCCGTCGATATCGAAAAAGTTTTCACCTAGATTTTTACAGTGAGATAGAAGAATGAGAATGAAAGTTTTGTGTGAAGTGTTGAAGAGTTTATTTTATTTTGTTTTGTGAGAACGATATATAATTTTGGCATGAAGTTTTCTTTCGTTTGGAAGATGTTTGCAGCCGCAGAGGCATTAATAACTAATAATAATAGATGACTGCTATTATAACGCTAGTGTTGAAGCAAGAGCTCGTGCATATTTTAGTGCGTTGTTACACCCCGATGACAGGCAATTTAAGGATAGATATCGCCTTTTCCAAGAAAGTATTCAAGTTTTTGTGTAAATAGCGTTTGATAAATCCAAGTTCCTACCATCACTATTCAATAATTAAGTCAATTTCTCCCAATTCTTCATACAGGCCATCCTATCGCTTGCATTAGAGGATGCTTTGCTAAGGCCTCCATGCCGAAAATTTAATAAATTCCAGTCTGTGAAACCTCATAAGTTAAAACACACTCATCATAAGTTCACTTAACACTAAGTAACTAAATTCCTTTTACTGCTCCATAAATTTCACCATAAAATCATATTAGAACGGAAACATCTTCATGTTTTTTGTTTTCAATTTAATACTTTCAATAATTAACAATTAAATGGCTAATTCACAATCTCATAATACTAACACAAACTGTCGAAACCTAAACAACGAAACGAAACATAAACAAATAGGTAATAAAGATCGCTATAATAATCACAACTTTGATAGACAGATGCTAATATTAAGACCACTAAATAAAAATGTCGTTCTCAATTTGGTTAGTTTATCTTACGACGGGAACGCGCTGCCAACGTAAGAGAATAAAAGAACGCCCTTCACAGTGAGCAAACGCGGTTCGAAGGGTTATGGGGTTAGCTTCGATTGTAACTCACACTCGCTTGTCTTCGCTTGTCGATACCTACGACGTTAACTCGGTTAACGCGATAGTGAAGTCATTCGAATGATTTTGTGGAACTCGCACTAGGCACACTGAGTGCACTCGCTTATAGCCCAGCAACAAAACTATCGGAACTACACACTCGCTTCTCGCTGCTCGCCAAATCTTTTCTCGTTTCTAACTCTACTCACTTCTCGTTCATTGTTTGCGGTGGGACAAGTGCCTTAGATGTGTCTTAAAAGTTGTTCAGTTTTCTATTTGAAGTTAGATTTTTGTATTTAAAATTATACAAAAATGCAAAAATTATAATGAATAGAATCAGGCATTACTTTGCGGAAATCCATTTTAATTAAGTTGTTATAACTTAATTTGTTTATTTCCGCGTAAAGAAAGAAAACAATGTGTCCTGCCTAGTTTGAGGGAGGGTGGGAGGTCCCCTTCAAGCAGGACACATCATTTTCTTTCTTTACGCCGAATTAAGCAAATTAAGTTATAAGAACTTCATTGCAAAAATTATGACGTCATTACACTCTATTCTCATACAATTACAATTAACAAGAGTGTCAAATACCCCGTTATTAGCTTTATATTAAAAAGAGAAATTCACCTAATTGTGTGGTTTGCGGTAAGATGGAAAGTGTATTAATCAAATATTAATTGTGTTTTTTTATTTACGGGAAAAGTTTTTAAACGACATTTATCAATATTCAGCTGTAAATAATTTGATGTACAATAATTAGTCCAGGAGGAAATCCGCGCATGAGTACCGAATACTATTCCATCTCGTTTTTTTTATGCAATTATCTTCAAATTGTCCTACTGATGATATAAATGCATGTTGAAATGGGGCAACTCAACCGATTAAAACACTTAAACCGATTTTCAGTTCATAACTCCGAAAATATTAACTTTGTCGTAAAAAGTCATGGGACGTTTTTATTCGTATTTCATCAAAGAATATAAAAAAAATGTCCCGTCTGAAAATAACAATTCCTAGCGCCGATTCCTCCTGGACTAAATTGCATTAACTGTTCAAGTCATCCTGCAAAATTGCGTTCATAAATATAATTTATCATTGTGAAAACTTTCATATCATCTGCTTAAAAAAGTAGATTTAAATGTCGGAAGCAATCAGTAACATCGTTTAAAAAGATATTAAATAACAATAAGTTAATCTCAACTTTATATAAAAAAAATAACGCACATTTTTTTTGTCTTTTTTTTAAACTTCGGGTACCTGGCGCTTTGCAGAAGCAGAAGAAATAATTGTGGAAATTTCGTTTTAAATTTGGAAAAGTTATATTGTTTAATTGGTAATGATAATACCTTCATTAAAGTTGAATGATATATGACACTACGCGCGCCACCCTATAAGTTAATTGTACTATATTATAGTTATGCCTATAATATAACCATCGCGCAAGTGCAAGCAATAAGTTGACAAAGTTTTAGCGCAATCAGTTGAACGGTATGGCAGCGCATAAAATACGCACAAACAAACATAAATTTTTATATATTAGATAACTAGTTGTAGTAACACATAAGCGTGTGCTTTTAATAGACGCCGTAGGCTCCACCCCGTTACACGTTCATCACTTAGTAATTACACTAGCAGATGAGAAGTAAACATTTAACCAACCAAATGTCAATAATATACGAGTACCGTATAAATGTATAGTTAGCATTTCTAAGATTATACTTTTGAACATGTGAAATGCAAAATTTATCATTTACTTCATCCCAATATTATAAAAGTAAAATTACAGCCTATGTACATCTCACTCCTGGGCACAGGCCTCCTTTCATTTCTGAGAATAAAACCCTCTTTGCAGGTTTCCTCACTATGTTTTATTTCATCGCCGAGCACGTGGCAAATCAATTTACAATTACAATTAACAATTTCATTGGTGCCGGCGATGATCGAACCCGGGTTGCTCGTAAACGCGAGCACTTAGCCCCTGAGCCACTCGTATCTCGGCTCCATCCTGATATATAATGTGATGATAGCAAGTTTAGATATTATATTAAACGTTTATAACGTCTTGAATTATGGAGTAATGAAATTCTTTTACATACGTGTTAAATGAGTTTTAATGCAAGAGTTTTATGTATTCTATACGAAAAAAAATTATAACTTATACACAAAAATAATTTACTACATTAATTCTGACCATAGGCTTAATTGCTATTCAGTTGCTATCACCCAACTAATATGATAACGATATGTAATACTGTATCTTGTATTTCCTAGTTACTAATACCCATTTTGTAAGTACGAACCAACAGATAAGTTTACTTAATTATATATTTGTGACCGCCCGCATGCTCAGACTTAGTATTAAGTTTTCATCTTGTTCTACCAATATCAAGTGAATGAATTGTATTCTTTTTTTGAGAAATAAATTCTTAACCCTGAACCTGAGATGAGGTATTTATTTTTCATATTGTGCTCGAACTAAGCCCGCGTTGATATTTTGGGTAATTTCGTCGTACGCGTAGGTTACAGTTTCATCACCATAACAACTCGTGACTCTATATCACGTAGCGTGTCTTTTAAGACATTGGTGTTTGTGGGACATAAATTGCTCAAATTTCAATGACACACATCTAACATAGCCATGGTAGCTCAGGGGCTAAGCGCTGGCTGTAAATAACACAGTACGCTAGCAACCCAAGTTCGATCCCCGCCGGCATAAATGAAATTGTTGATTGATATTTAAGCTTTACGTTTTTACATATCTAAAACGTAAACAATGTGATTGTCCGAGCTTTAAGGATTTCATTCATCATCATTTTTAGTACCTGATGGCACGAGCATTGTTACTTCAATAATAAGAGACGTATTGATCAATACATATACATTTGTAGGCACAATCTGTTTACGAATGGTTCTTCATTATAATCACAGCTTTTCAAACGTCCCCTGCTAAACAAAAGCTTCGCTCATAGATTTCCTTATACGGGTTTTTTGTATATCAATGTACACAGGGGATTTTACCATAGTTGTTACGCTTATCAGGCGGGTTGACAACCGCAGTTTCTTTATTGGTTGTTATCCTCAAAAGATTGTGTCTCTCCTGTGACACTGTGTGACTGTCCTCAGCTGTTTCAGTTTCCCTATATCGCACCTTACGATACCCACGAAATGGTATGTATTAGATTGTCTTACGGCGCTACTTCACGGCTAAGGTTTTAGAGATCACCAAATTTAAAAGTAAACCGCCTCCCTCCTCGCATTTTTGGTAGATTTTGTCACATTTACCGTATTAAGTATTTTAAAATCTAACTCTGTACGCATTTTCTATTTTTTCAATTCAAATACATTTATTTACATAACATAATATACAATATTTTATTATATACAATATTAAAAACTATAATAAAAAAAAACTAAAACTAGTAACTTAATTATCATACAGTCCTACTCCTCGCGGTATCGTGCCAAGAACGCTGGTTGTTTCCCTGCTGAATGGCTATAATGGCCTTTGAGCGTGAAAAGAACCAGCCCTCAGCCACTCACCAGCAGCAACGACCAGTCGCGGATGGAGTTTCTTTAGGAACTTCACCGCACCCACGACCCCACGGACCGATAGTCTCTACAGCAAATGGCACAAATATGTAGTCATCTCTCAGAGACTCATATTTGCGCCACTTACTCAGTTCAGCTGCCTCTGATGCCGCCCCGGCTCTAAACGAGGTATTTTCTGTTGTGTTTTAGTAGATGTAATCATTTTACTACATATAACATATATAAGTAATAAAGTCTTCCAAACATACAAGGGAGGCGCGTGCAGTTTTAAATTAAACGAACTTTACTCGATTTTTGTTTCGACAAGTGTTAAACCACACTCAACGAGAGTTTATTCGCATGATGTTAGAATCTAACAATCCCTCGCTAATCGACACGGGCGATTGAACAGTTGATTATTCGCATGCAATTTTAAATTACATTGTAGGTCTTGAGAATTATTGCGGTATAACATTTGATTTTGTAGATTGACATGATTTTCCCGTACATTGTTTGTTAATTTTTTACATAAAGTCTAACATTGTTTTTGATACGATGTAACTTCTTCATCATATTCTTTTTTTCCTTATCATTTCGTAAGAGCTCACTTCTGGGTATGAGTCACATTGGACTCTATGTGTAGTATCTTTAAATACAATATAAGATGTTTTTAATAAATTGTCATCAGAGGGGCTTGTATATGTATGCTTGTTGGTCTGGAGATTAATTAACAGTTTTATTGGCAACATAATCAGGAATTCCTAGTTCCTTTGTGAACTTAATCAAAGTATCCATCATCTGTGGTACCCATCGGAGGCAGATCTCAGCCTTGGTTTGGTCGCTCCTGTAAGACTGCATTACGTAGTAAGCAGGAGTGTTATCAGGCCTGTGCTGAGGCTTCGGCGGCTCGGGATGTAAACACCAGCGTGCTTAAAAAGAAGTATAGCTTCGCCTCCAGGTCCTTCAAAAGAGTTATTGCCAAGGCAAAGTATGAGCACATTGGCAGAATTGGCGAGAAATTAGTTCGCCTTCCTTCGTAAACCCGTGCATTCTGGTCTCTCGCCAAGGCTGTTCAAGGGAATTTCTGTAAGCCATCACTACCATCTCTGCACAGGGAGGATGACTCACTGGCCCATGCCGCAAAGGAGAAAGCCGATCTGTTAGGCTCTCTCTTTGCGTCCAACTCGACTCTAATGACGGGGGGAACACACCGCCGACTATCCCGCGGTGTGAGTGCTCCATGCCGGACGTGCGGTTTACACAGCGCTCGGTTCGCAAAGCACTCCTCTCCCTGGACGTCAGCAAGTCGAGTGGGCCTGATGGAGTCCCTCCCATTGTGCTGAAGACATGTGCTCCAGATTTGGCCCCGGTTTTAACGCGTCTTTTCCGGTACTCCTACTCCCAAGGCGTAGTCCCGAATTCATGGAAGACAGCTTTCGTGCACCCGGTCCCTAAAAAAGGTAACCGCTCTGATCAGTCCAACTACAGGCCTATCACCATCACCTCCATGTTCTCGAAAATAATGGAGTCCATTATTAACTGCTAGCTCATATAGATGGGCGCAGCCGATCAAGTCCAAGGGGGAGGCATTGGCCGTTAGTTTGGACATAGTGAAGGCCTACGATCGGATCTGGCACAAAGCGCTTCTTTTGAAGCTTCCATCCTATGGCCTTCCCGAGAAATTGTGAAATTGGATCACCAGTTTTCTGGCTGATCGGAGCATCAAGGTCGTAGTAGACGGTGCATGCTCCGATTACAAGCCTATTAATGCTGGTGTTGCACAAGGCTGCATGCTATCATCAACGCTGTTTCTTCTGCATATCAATGATGTGTTGCAAATCGGTAACATTCATTGCTATGCGGATGACAGCACTGGTGATGTTCTATACACCGGCCGTGCCAATATTTCTCGGGAAAACGTCGCCGAGTACCGGAACAAACTTGTGTCTGAAGTCGAGTCTTTGCTGTACAAAGTCTCGGTTTGGGGGCGACCTTAGAATAATAACACCTAGAAGCCGAGTCAGCGTCCGTAATGTGAGGCCACTCAAACTAAGCCAAAATGGCTTAGTTCAATACTCGGCCCGTTAGTGCTCAAAGTCGTGTCGTGTTGACAACAGCTCCCGAAATTTTAATTAAAAATGACGGTTTGTGCAGTAAACGCATATCACAGTACATCAGATAAACACAAGAAACATAGTAACATTATATTTCACGTGTAAGTAATGCTTATGAACTTATATTTTTACGTAAAACAATCATCAAAAATAAATATGAATTTTTAAAAACTGACACAACATTACATGGAAATGTTGCCAAAGTGGTAGAAAAATTCTCCCACATTTTGTCGTTTAATTAAAAGTAAAACACGTCAATAGGAATTAAATACAGTACGCAACGCAACTTGATAACTTTTTACTATCAGGGTTGCCAACATTGAAAACATACAACGCATTAATTTTATTTAAAAATTCTAACTGGATCTAACTGGTTCAGGATCATTTCGAAGACAAAAAAGAATTCTTGGACCAAGACGAAAATAAAGTGGACTGGCAATTTTCAACAAAATTAAATGACTTGCTAGAAAAAGAAGGTATAAACATTACTAATAAACTAACTCGTAAACATCTCGAGTGTAGGAACTCTATTATTAAAGTAAAATTCAACTACTTAGCAGAAATGTAGCAGTGCCACTCGAAAACATACCCATTTTGACATGTTCATATGCTTTAACTTGCATCAATAATACTAAATTTTCCAAAAGATTTGATGATGAAGAAAAATAATTAACTAAACACTTATTGAAAACATCGATTCCAAATGATGTCGGATTCGAAACTACATCGGGTAGCGATGATCCTAACTGCAGAAACCACATTGTGGGCTATATAGCTGGAAATGTAGCAAGACACCTCACAACCCGAGTAAAATGTAACTATTGCATTGATAACATGCTTGCAAAAGATAAACTTTGGTTCCATAAATATATATGTATGAGGGATAAAGGTGGATTAGTTTACGCCTCAAAAGAAGTTTATTATATTTGTAATCTTGCTGAAACTGTTCTGAGACGTTATCTAAAAGAAAATGCAGGTAATATTTCCGAAAAAGAAATCACACTTCAAATTATGAGAAGATTCAAAGGAGGAACTCGTATTTTTTCTATGGAACACCTTAACTCCCACTTCCATGACACGAATTTGACGAGACTTATTATCGAGCGCTACTTAAGAATTAGACTGTTCTATGAATCCAAAAAACAAAACACTCTACGATTCGTATCATCAAAGCGACAGTTGTTCAGGAAACAATTGCAGTTACAAGGCCACTGAAATAACTGATTTTAATTTTAATTTGTGTTTTTCTCATAAAGTTTTCTCAATCACTTTAAGCTGGAATGCATCTATTGTGTAAAACCTGCCAAAATTAAAATATTCCCGTGTTTTTCGTATTGTAGCTTACATTATGCATGCAGTGATTATGCGATACATCATTTCTCGACGATTATTAAAAACAAATTAGTTAAAAGCAAACTGAATAATGAATCGGGCGGGTATGTATATCGAACTTGCATTAGTCATATAATTAATTATAACATCTCTGTACAGTTACAAAAAAAAATGACGCAATCACATTTCGATGGCTCATAAAAGTATCTCACTTGGCTAGACGGGCAAATACCCTATTCGAGAATATTTTGAATCTGGTGGGCTACTTATTTTCATACTTGTATCAGTCATACGTTGCGTCGTAACTATAAGTTCAATATAGTTTCAACTTCCCTATTTTTGGGGAAAATCTTATGTATTGGCTACATTATTTTTTCACTTATATGCGTTTCGTCTAGCGTAAACACAAGTTGCTTACGCACACATAGATTTTGTTCTTGCCTCACTTTGAACGTCCGCTTTGTAGGGAACTATCGTTCTAGGTGTTATTATTCTAAGGGGGCGACTAAATCTAGTTCAGTTTAATCCTCAGAAGACACAAGTTTGCGCGCTTACCGCTAAAAAGAACCCCTTTGTCGTATCTCCTCAGTTTCAAGGCACTCCCCTTGTTGCCTCAGCCAGTATCGGAATCCTCGGCGTCGACATATCGAGTGACGTGCGGTATGAGGTCACTTGGAAGAGATGTTGCATCTCTTCGCAGCGCCAGTCACATCGCGACAAAACTCGCGATACCATCCATACCATCTGGAAGATTGACGGTCCACCACTGTGCGATTTAGAAGATGTTTTCTTCCTCGTACAACTTTCTTGTGGAATCGATTACCACCAGCGATTTTTCCAAACCGATGCGACTTAGGGACCTTCAAGAAAAGAGCCTACTCCTTTTTAAAAGGCCGGCAACGCATCTGCAATTCCCCTGGTGTTGCAGTTGTTCATGGGCGGCGGTAGTCACTTACCATCAGGTGAGCCGCATGCTCGTTTGTCCCCTCTCCTATAAAAAAAAATTAACTCTACAAATAGCTTCAACATCTCCTTTCTTTTGATTCCACAAGAGAATCCATTACCCCGTATCACCCAGTGTGTGTCGTAAGAGGCAAAGATGGTAACTAAAACAGAAGATGGACAACAGCACCTTCCTGATAACTACTCGGTAATAATAAAAAACTGCAGATGCCGACCCACCTAGCCCCTATATGAGGCAATCTACGCGAAAGGCCTATGTAATGCGCTGGACTTTTGATAGGCTGCAATTAGAAATAAAAAAAGATAATTGTTACTGCTAGAAAATTCATAGCCACGATCCGAGAGCTTCATTCATCAGGCAAGGCACAAATTCATCTCATTTGCCACAGTGATGAATCAAAATCCAACCAGAGACAATAAATTCTTCATCGTGCCACCAAACATGGTTCTTAGCATCGTAAATCAAATAATAATTAATTATCTCATCTTTTATTTGCAAAAGCGTAACTTTAAGACAACGTGGAGACAGAGAGAGAGAGAGAGAGAGCCTTGCCAGTAAAAATTTAATATTAAAATTTATTTTCTACGACTATACATCCAATCTTCTCTCACAAATACATTAGACGGTATATAAATACGCTTTATTATCTCTGTTTGCTGCGTCCACTTTGATTCCTAGTGTATATTCTAAAGGAAACCACATGAACAAACATCATACGGTAGCAAAGGAACGAGATACGAATGTTTTAATGAAATAGAATCAAAGTAGCTTATTCAGAACTTTATTGGCACTGGAATTCTTACTTAGAAATCTCTGTAATATCCCCGTCGTAGTTAATTACTTCTAATAGAATTGGAAAGTTGTCTAACAAAATTAAAAACGTTGTCGTCTTAGCTACGTGTAAGCCGTTCATAGCTCAACGTTAATAATCATCATTACATCTCTACCGGTACGAGGCTGCCACTCGAAAACCTATCTTCCCCGTTGTTTGTAAGTTGTTCGAGTTATGTGATTGGTCTAGCTGACTGCTTCATTTCTCTATATCAGTAACTATGGTTCTTATATACGTATCGAAAACCTCCGAGCATAGTCTTCTCCATAGTTCGATAAGTGACTCTAATTACCCATCCAGCAGTAAAAACCACGTCTCAGTTCCTGTACATATAATCACTGGCAACACGTACTCTATGTTACCCTTATGCTAGTTGATGATTGCATTATGCATGTAAGTGTACTTGAGTTTTCCGTGCTATTATTTTCCTTGAGAATTTTAGCTGCTTGTCCACCGTGATCAAATAAATGTGTGTAATATAATTTCTAGAATTGCGTGATGAGGCGCATTTTTCGTAATGTATGTGTTCTCATAAGGTAACTTCGATAACAGATGGCGCCTACAAATGTATGTCTATTGCTCAACGCTATTCATATTATCGAAATAAAAATGTTCGTTAGAGACGGTGCTTTTAGTTATGAATGGTAGTAAATAACAAATTTTTACTTTCATTTTCCTCATAGCGTTTCAAAACGTAATTATAGGTTGCAGCCTTACTAGCGTTTCGATGGTTACTTTAGAAATGTCAATCTAGAGATGAAGTGTTCAAGCAGATTTGGACGAGGTCAGGTGTCAATATTATGAAAGGCTTGAATTTGTTGGTACGTATGTGCGATACTTACGTACAGAGGGTAAGTGCGAGCTTGTGAGAATATCATCAATTAAATAAATATTTTGCTTTTGCTTAATACATGTCGTTATTGTAAGACTATGTTGTTAGTATATTTATGCCATTTTGTGGAGAAATACTTTGGCAAATTGTTAGTTATTTAGAATCCACTGTCACACAAGGAACCCTCATAATATTGTTGTGTTTATCTGTCCAATGTGTCAAGCCTTACGGCATGACTTCTACAGTTCTTGAACGAATTAGATAAATGTAGGACTATATTCTTGTGATTTAATTTAGATCTAAATTTAAACTAATACAAATTTATATTCGCATCCCTTTCAGCCATTCTCTTTTTTTAATTACATAAGCATTTTAAAATAATTTAGAATTCTTGTAAATAACTTTGATTGATTAGGTTTAGCTTTTGAAATATCAAGCTATATGTAAGTAACGCGGACCGCTTTCGTTCAGCTAGGCTAGGAGGGATAATAAATAGAAAGAGATTTTGAAAATTTCTTTAATATTACCCTGATATATAACTCAACATATTTTCATGTCCACCCCCAAACGCATAACAAAAAGCAATTAATTCAGTACGAAAATTAGATAAAGTAGGAACTCTGACGTGGAGGAGCCATGCTGCAGTTATATTATGGTTGCAGCACGAATGGGTTGGCTCGACCAGAAAAGGACCACGCTCTCGCAGATTACCAGCGGGAAATATCAGTTTAACGCTGCTGTGTTTCGTATGGTGAGTGTAGGGAACCGGAGACCCTATTTACTGGAAACGAGGCATTCCATCTTAGTCCTCAAGATGACAACGCTTCTGCATTTTGATACTGAATCGAGGATAGATGTAGATGTCTACAGAGCTACAGCATCTACTTATCATTATAGTCCAGTTAAATAAGGTCTGAAATCAAAATTTAACACTCAAATTTGCATTTTTGATATAATGTAGTTTTAATGATACAAAAACAACATGTAAAGGTTTTCGTGTCTGCAACGCCCGGCAAAGGTTGAAAATAAATTTTCAAAAGTGTTTTTTCGCAATTACTCGAAAACGATAAAAAATAAACAAAAAGTTCGTATAAAATTGTGTAGATCTTAAAATTTTACATAAAAAAGGTTTTATAATTTTTTTCCTCCGGTCAAAATTAACCGAGTAAGGGAGGTTTTAAGTTTAAGGGATGAACGTAAATTTTAAAAATCGTAGGTAGTACATAGAAATGTTATATTTTTTTAACAATAAAAAAATCTGTATCCCTAAAATTAAAGATTAGATTTTGATTTCTTATATTTACGCGAACACTACACATTGAATAAAACTACTTTTACGGATTATATCGCGTTTAATTAACTTATTTTTTTATTAATTCCCGACGTTTCGGATGCTTTACAGCACCCATGGTCACGGTGGACTGAGGTGATTGACGTCCCGATGTCAGAGTTAATCCGGAGTACCTTCAGCTTTTTTAATTATTAATTTTGGTCCGATCTACGCAGAATGAACTAACTGTGTCTTGAAGTCTTGCAGTGGTATGCTTGGGTTTAGTTTTAATTTTATTAATTATACATTAGATTTGATAAACCACAGATTCTCGCGAAAGAACATCGATTCCTGCCAAGGATGATACGTGAGGCTATTGAAATTAAAAAACATCCTAATTTCAATAGAGAGGGAGGCTGGGTACTACCACCTGCTTGGGATCCCGTAATTAATAAAATTAAAACTAAACTCAAGCATACCACTGCAAGACTTCAAGACACAGTTAGTTCATTCTGCGTAGATCGGACCAAAATTAATAATTAAAAAAGCTGAAGGTACTCCGGATTAACTCTGACATCGGGACGTCAATCACCTCAGTCCCCCGTGACCAAAAATACAATTTTTTTATGTAAAATTTTAAGTTCTACACATTTTTATAAGAACATTTTTGTGTAATTTTTACCGTTTTCGAGGAATTGCGAAAAATCACTATTGACATTTTTTTTTCAACCCTTGCCGGGGTTGCAGATACGAAAACCTTTACATGTTGTTTTTGTATCATTAAAACTACATTATATCAAAAATGCAAAGTTGAGTGCCAAAATTTTGATTTCAGTCCTTATTTGACTGGACTAATTAGTTGGACTGTGTGCTCGTGTGTCACCTATATTCTATAAAAAAATTGCACGCCTTCGTTTTTCTTTCTTTTCCGAGGAGCTTTAACAGGTCAAGTACCAAGCTATTTTCGATTCGTTAGCTATTTTTCTTTCCTTTTCCGCCTTTTTGAGAAACGCCAAAATGGGAGCGCTAATATCATTTACTACATAAAAACCAAACATTAACGGTCTAAGGGACCACCGATAAAAAACCTTTTTTAAATAATTTTATTAATCAATCAAAATACTGACTACAGGAAAATGTTATTAAAACTACTCTCTATCTATATACAGTCAATATATTTTAGCAAAAATCTACGAAAATAGCTTGGTTCTTAAGGGGACTACAGGAGCTAAACGCAAGTTTTATATTGCCTTAAAGTATATGATCCAATGCAGTAAACTAAATCAGAAAAATATATGATATTTTTTTAGTATATATGCTAGTTAGTTAGTGTGATGAAAACATGATACTACTAATTTGATACGATAGAAAAAAATCATAAAGATACCTCTAAAAAAATTTTTTAACGAGTAAAAACCATACTAATAAACATGCAATCATTTTGATTTTTTTGTCAGATTATTCTACAAGCAACATATTAACGTGATATTGTTTTAATTTTTTAATCAAATTGATAGATTTTTTTTAAATCGCATTTTCTTATTTCTGAAATAATATGTACGGATGTGTGCGTAAACGCCTGTGTACCGACACTGCTGGCCGAGGCCCGATGCCAAACAGACGTGTCGCTCTTTTTGTCGCATTATTTACGTAAAGATTGTTTAATGTTTTTGTATAATTTTTTTTTTAAATTCATTGTTTCATATTCATAAATATTCTTCTTTTCATAAATATTCTTCTTTCGTGTAAATATAAAATATTTTAAGTTTAGATTAATTTAAATTAAGTTAATAATTATAATTGGTAAATATGGGAAATAAAGTAAAACCCGTTACGAAGACTAAAAAACGTTCATATAACGCAAACGCCCAACACATGAACGATATTAAAAGGTAAGAACATTTTATTATTACTAAATATTTATTTTTATAACTTATGATTTGGAAACGTAGTGTATAGTTGTATACCTCGATTCCAGGAATATGAAGTCAAATTTTATTTTTTATTTAAACTATTATGTATTTAGATAAATTTATTAAATAATTTTATAAATAATAACTAAAAAAATATATTTATTTTTATAACAATAAACCTATGAATGTAGAAAACGTAGTGTATTACAGTAGTGCACTCGAGAGTACCTGGGTTCGATTCCAGAAATATGAAGTTAAATTTTCTCTTTTCTTTTTTTATTTAAAAGTATTACGTATTTAGAAAAAATTATTAAATACTTTTATAAATAATAACTAAAAAAAACATTTATTTTAATAACAATAAACCTATATTTGCAGTTTGCACTCGAGAATGGCCGGGTTCGATTCCGGGAATATGAAGTCAAATTTTATTTTTTATTTTAAGTATTACATATTTAGATAAATTTATTAATTACTTTTATAAATAATAACTAAAAAAAAACGTTTGAAATGTAATTATTTTTTACAGGAGAAAGAAAGTTGAAAATATCAACACGGAAGTTAGTATTTCCAATGTGTAAGTACCTACAACTTTTCTAAGCTATAATAACAATAAAAAAACTAAAAATACCTAATGTTTTTGTTAAAAGACCGCGGCTTATTGATAAATTAACAAATAGGCATGACGAAATAACAGAATCATCTGAAAATTGCGATGTTACTTATCACATGTAAGAGTTTAGGTTTATTGATTTTGTTTATAAGTAGGAATTATAATTATGTATGAATGTTAGGTATTTTATTTGTAGCTTAACAATTTTTCAAAGGCAAATACAAAAAATCAACGAAATGCAAATTTTTATTACCTATCTTGTGAACCATAGGACTAGAATATTTAGAATTGACATTTATCTACATAATTTGAAATATTCAATTTTTCCATAGATTGGAAACAGTACCACAGGAAAATCATCATTGTGAAGTTATTGATATAAGTAAAGAGGAAATTATTGATATAAGCATGTACTGGAAGAAGCCTATACACAGGTAATATTCATAACATCAGCCGCACGTTGTAATGTAACATCACCTTGCCACAAACACGTTTAGTTTTCAAATTGATTTTGAAAATAATAATGGAATAATGGAATTTTAGGTGGCTAGTACTCCTGGAAGGCAATTTGATGTCCAACTTTTATTTCCTGGGTCTCTTTACAATAAAATAAGCGAAAATGTCCAATATATGGGTTGTCATTCTATAACTGCAAGATGATTGTTCACACATACCTTCAAAACAAATCTTATGACGAAACAGAAAAATACCTAAACTTATTGTTAAATAGCTTACTTGACTTACCTACTCTCTCTCCCACAAACACACACACGCGCATGCAAACACACATACATGTGCATATATTTCTCAATTTTATATTTAATAATTTGAAAACTAGATTTTGTTATCATTGTAGCACTTACAACTGTAAGTATGTACTTATTATATACCTACTATTACGGGGATTGAGACTGTTACTCCTTAACACAGGTTATTCTGTAACCTAGCTAGGAGAGCAGAGCTACATCCACTAGATTGAATATAATATTTTATAGATAATACAAACGATGTAATGTCCTACCCATGTACTACAATCACTTTTATATAAATAAAGTTTATTACTATTATTATATAAATAAAAATGTTTTAAGTTTCATCGAATTAGTTTTATTTCAAAATCACCCACATCCTTAAATTTTCAAGTAATATCAAATTAAAATTAAAAATAATTTCGTTGTCCCATCTATTTCTTTGTTAGATCTTTATCTTACTTGCGTTTCGTCTATTATAACACTCGGGCGTAACCTCGCTAATCCGTTAGTGTTAAACCTCACTGTCGTTAGATGGCGCTCACATTGGTTGTGTAAATGTGTGCGTGCATCATTCGAGGTCACTTAGCTCTTGTAGTCCCCTTAACCTGTTCTGTAAGAAACAGGTGAACCGTGACGTTTTAGGTTGGTAAGGTGTGGCGGTCCCGAGGGACCACAAGTTTTTTTTTTGTGAAAGTCTCAGCGGATACCCACAGGGACTACTCTTGTCCTTCACTTGTTAAAATAATTCCCAACATATCCTAATTCCTAAAAAGTTAAGATTAACTTAATTATTTCTGATAATTACGCGAATACTACGAGATTAACTTTAGATAAGTAGTTAAGATTAACTTTTCTACCTTCACTTTTTAAAAACGAAACAATTCTAAATTAAATAAAAAGTTTTGACCTTGACTTTGATAAATCTAGAAATTCTCAAAAATTGCTCTTATTCTTTATACATTCGGTTGTTATAATGATGAATGAACACTGCAGTTTACACAAGCACCTATTAAAGATAATCTTCATAGCGGAGCCCTACCATAAGCGTGCTGCAATATGCCCTTGACCAATTTATAATTTAATACAGTGTTTATGGTTTGTTTGCGTACGTAACATTGTGGTCAGTTGTGGTAAGACAGATTCTGACTTTGAAACACATTTTAGAAAACAATGTTTTATTTCTTATTTTTAACACAGAGTTTGGCTAACATTTAATAAGAAAATCTATAATTTAAGAAGAAAAAAATAATTTTAAAATATCCATCAGACTAATTGTGCACTTGTGCCTTTTGAATGGAGTATTATATACTTTATGCCGGTAGGTAAGTAATAAGTTGTATATAATTTAAAATGCCGAGTAAATAAATTGATTGTTACCATTAAGCTTTTGATAATAGGTCTCTATCAGCTTGTAATTAGCTTAGAGTCGTAATTTTCACACAAAAGTTAATTTTTCGAATGCATTGAGACTGTATATGTTTATCGTCTCAAGTTGGTCTGGGAGTTAAAGGTTCCATGTTTAAGTAAGGCTTACAAAATTATATCGTAAAGACAACTAAGCGGATATCAGGTTTGTGATGTTGTAGGGCGA
Source organism: Parnassius orleans (assembly GCA_029286625.1). Taxonomy (NCBI): domain Eukaryota; kingdom Metazoa; phylum Arthropoda; class Insecta; order Lepidoptera; family Papilionidae; genus Parnassius; species Parnassius orleans. The sequence continues at coordinate 974,077 of JAGSMP010000084.1, forward strand.
TTGGCTAGCTATCACTTCTTTCACAATTTTCTATTTAAACCCATATTTTAGGCTAAACTTAACAGCTAAACACGAGTTTATTGCGTTGGCGACGATTTGATTTATTCGTCATGCTTGGGCGTATAACAATTGCAATTCCAAATGTACCGCTGTTACTAGCTGGCCTGGCAGACATTGTTCTGCCCTTACTAGCTGATGGTGAGTTTCATTTACACACAAACACTTTTCTATATTTTCTTATTACATGTATAGCTAAATTCTCTTTAGGACTCATAGAACCATCAGTAGCCATTATGACGATAAGCTAATAAAAAAGGGAAAAACATAACCCTTCTTTTTTACTTTTTAAGTTGCCTTTATGATATAGGCAAAGATTTACTGCCTACATACCAAATTCCCTCCAGTAGTTTTTGCGTGAATCGTGAACATACAGTTTTTCTACTGATTTATTATATGTATAAATTAACCGTGTTGCGCGGTGTAAGAATATCAAGATCAAAATATCATCTTAAAATATTTAATTTTTGAGTTTACTCCTTAATAATTGATTTTCCATAGCCTGCGACAAAATTAAATGAGGATTGAAATTGAGTGTTACCAATTATGAATTCTGTGGTGTTACTAACAAAAGTAAAGTCGTTATGTTGCTCCTCCGCCCAACACATTCGCGTATTTTATACTGAAGGTGTCGTAGAGGCGACACGGAAATTGAAACAGGAGATGGACAGCAGCTTCCTGACAACTAAAAATTATAAAAAACGGTGATTGCCAACCTGCCAAGTGTGGCATCTATGGCGAAATCCCACCTATGGGGTAATCTATATGGAAGGCTTATGTCCTGTAGTGGACTTTATAGGCTGTAATGGATATATTACTTAACTGTATGATACACAGTATTGTCAGTCAAGACTATTAGAGAGGTACATGAGGTCAGACTAACTTTGTAATCGAAATATTTTTTTATTTGAAACGGATGATTATTTGAAATTGATGGTTACAATGGGCCTTTGATTCTAGTTTGAACCTTACTTCGAGCTTGTATTATAAACACAGAAAACCGTTTTCGGATATGGATGCATTAAGCCTATTATGTATTTGCTCGTTCAGGTGGCAAAAAACCTACGTTTACTTTTACAGTATTTTTTGATAGAACTGGAGTTACAAACGAACTTACATTCCGCTGAATGGTAAATATCTGCTGCCGCCCATGGACACGTGCAAACAATTTCAAGCAAAGAAGGCTACGTATGCGTTGTCACCTTTGAGGACTACGTTAAAATGATCACAACCTGTATTTATAATAGCTCTTCAGTAAATAGGCGCAGTGGCTTAGCAATGAGTTGCTGCGCTAAGGGCCGCGGGTTCGAATCCCACACGGAACAAGTATTTGTATGGCCTGCAAATGATTGTTCTGGCTCTGGATGTTTGTCCTTGTGAAATTTATGTATGTAAACTGCCCCCACGATACAGCAGAAAATACTAGTGTGGAGGTAAAGTTTTTTAAAAGAAAACTAAAAAAAGATTTAAAAAAAAATTATACAGCGGTGTGAGCGCTGCTAACTGGCAGCAGAAATACGTGTGGTACCTATCCAGACGGAATAATAGGCAGGTAAGGACTGCTATTACTTTTTTTTTTATCGAAAAAGGGTGACAAGCGAGCACACAGTCCACCTGGTGGTAAGTGGATACTGTGACCCATAGAAATCTACATTTATCCTCAATTAAAATCAAAATGCAGATGCGTTGGACTAAGGAGGACTAAGATGGAATGCCTCGACTCCAGTAAAAAGGGTCTCCGATACTTATTGTACTACTACTCACCATACAAAATACAGCAGCATTAAGCTGCTATTTTACGCTGGTATTCTGTAAGAGCGTAGTCCTACATCGGTCGAGCCGACCCATTCGTGCTACAACCATAATATAGCTGCAGCGTGGCTCTACCACGTATCTTTACCTAGTCAACTTTGCACAATGTATCTGTTTATGGGAATGTATATCATTCAGTAATGTACTACATTACTTGATGATGCTGTGTTGTAATCTAGACTCCTATTAGCAAACCACAAGGTAAATATTGAAAGCATGCCTATTTGTATGTGCATCTACTTAAAGCTTGTTTGTAACGTCTGAATGCACTGCGATTAGTAAGTTGAGTAAGTTGAAATTTGTTGGACAACTGCCATTTATCTGGTGAACTTACATTCACCGTTCTATTTCCTTGTCGTGTCCTGTTTTTTTCTTTGTTTTTTTTTTGTATGTATATGACGCGATATCTTCGTTAATTGTGAATCGATTTTGAGGATAATATTAAAATTTAATAAGTTATACTTCAGGCCCCCTATAAATTTAGAGAAAAATACTACCCCTAAGAGTGGTGGATATAGGGATAAAGTTTTGATATATCTTAGCACTGTCGGCAAGTCGGCTTTTACTTTCATTAAAGGTAATTTTTACTGGAACGATACATTCTTTTCAAGCCTCTAAGACAGGAATTAATAACGTTATTACGTAACAACGCATCTGCATTTTAATTCTTAATCAAGGATGAATTAGGTGTCTATGGGCACAGCACTTACTATCAGGAGGCTGTGTTAGAAAAAAAAATCCTACTAGTTGACGATGTCCAATCGCGAGACATTTTGGGTAATTAGCCCATGCCTCAACGTGATATACCTTAGCGAAAAAATGAGATAAGTTCGTATTCGTAATAAGTAATAACTGACTTTGAAACATTTTAGAAAACAATGTTTTATTTCTTATTTTTAACACAGAGTTTGGCTAACATTTAATAAGAATATCTATAATTTAAGAAAAAAAATTTTAAAATATCCATCAGACTAATTGTGCAGTTGTGCCTTTTGAATGGAGTACTATTTACTTTATGCCGGTAGGTAAGTAATAAGTTGTATATAATTTAAAATGCCGAGTAAATAAATTGATTGTTACCATTAAGCTTTTGATAATAGGTCTCTATCAGCTTGTAATTAGCTTAGAGTCGTAATTTTCACACAAAAGTTAATTTTTCGAATGCATTGAGACTGTATATGTTTATCGTCTCAAGTTGGTCTGGGAGTTAAAGGTTCCATGTTTAAGTAAGGCACAAAATTATATCGTAAAGACAACTAAGCGGATATCAGGTTTGTGATTGTGTAGGCGATTGGCTAGCTATCACTTCTTTCACAATTTTCTATTTAAACCCATATTTTAGGCTAAACTTAACAGCTAAACACGAGTTTATTGCGTTGTAGCGACGATTTGATTTATTCGTCATGCTTGGCAGGCGTATTAACAATTGCAATTCCAAATGTACCGCTTTGTTACTAGCTGGCCTGGCAGACATTGTTCTGCCCTTACTAGCTGATGGTGAGTTTCATTTACACACAAACACTTTTCTATATTTTCTTATTACATGTATAGCTAAATTCTCTTTAGGACTCATAGAACCATCAGTAGCCATTATGACGATAAGCTAATAAAAAAGGGAAAAACATAACCCTTCTTTTTTACTTTTTAAGTTGCCTTTATGATATAGGCAAAGATTTACTGCCTACATACCAAATTCCCTCCAGTAGTTTTTGCGTGAATCGTGAACATACAGTTTTTCTACTGATTTATTATATGTATAAATTAACCGTGTTGCGGCGGTGTAAGAATATCAAGATCAAAAATATCATCTTAAAATATTTAATTTTTGAAGTTTACTCCTTAATAATTGATTTTCCATAGCCCGCGGACAAATTAAATGAGGATTGAAATTGAGTGTTACCAATTATGAATTCTGTGGTGTTACTAACAAAAAGTAAAGTCGTTATGTTGCTCCTCCGCCCAACACATTCGCGTATTTTATACTGAAGGTGTCGTAAACGACACGGGAAATTGAAACAGGAGATGGACAGCAGCTTCTGACAACTAAAAATTATAAAAAAAAACGGTGATTGCCAACCTGCCTGCCAAGTGTGGCATCTATGGCGAAATCCCACCTATGAGGTAATCTATATGGAAGGCTTATGTCCTGTAGTGGACTTTATAGGCTGTAATGGATATATTACTTAACTGTATGATACACAGTATTGTCAGTCAAGACTATTAGAGAGGTACATGAGGTCAGACTAACTTTGTAATCGAAATATTTTTTTTATTTGAAACGGATGATTATTTGAAATTGATGGTTACAATTAGGCCTTTGATTCTACAGTTTGAACCTTACTTCGAGCTTATTATAAACACAGAAAACCGTTTTCGGATATGGATGCATTAAGCCTATTATGTATTTGCTCGTTCAGGTGGCAAAAACCTACGTTTACTTTTACAGTATTTTTGATAGAACTGGTTACAAAACGAACATTCCGCTGAATGGTAAATATCTGCTGCCGCCCATGGACACGTGCAAACAATTTCAAGCAAAGAAGGCTACGTATGCGTTGTCACCTTTGAGGACTACGTTAAAATGATCACAACCTGTATTTATACTAGCTCTCCAGTAAATAGGCGCAGTGGCTTAGCAATGAGTTGCTGCGCTAAGGGCCGCGGGTTCGAATCCCACACGGAACAAGTATTTGTATGGCCTGCAAATGATTGTTCTGGCTCTGGATGTTTGTCCTTGTGAAATTTATGTATGTAAACTGCCCCCACGATACAGCAGAAAATACTAGTGTGGAGGTAAAGTTTTTTAAAAGAAAACTAAAAAAAGATTTAAAAAAAAATTATACAGCGGTGTGAGCGCTGCTAACTGGCAGCAGAAATACGTGTGGTACCTATCCAGACGGAATAATAGGCGGTAAGGACTGCTATTACTTTTTTATATCGAAAAAGGTGACAAGAGCACACAGTCCACCTGGTGGTAAGTGGATACTGTGACCCATAGAAATCTACATTTATCCTCAATTAAAATCAAAATGCAGATGCGTTGGACTAAGGACTAAGATGGAATGCCTCGACTCCAGTAAAAGGGTCTCCGATACTTACCTTGTACTACTCATACAACAGCAGCATTAAGCTGCTATTTTGCTAATTCTGTAAGAGCGTAGTCCTACATCGGTCGAGCCGACCCATTCGTGCTACAACCATAATATAGCTGCAGCGTGGCTCTACCACGTATCTTTACCTAGTCAACTTTGCACAATGTATCTGTTTATGGAATGTATATCATTCAGTAATATGCTACATTACTTGATGATGCTGTGTTGTAATCTAGACTCTATTAGCAAACCACAAGGTAAATATTGAAAGCATGCCTATTTGTATGTGCATCTACTTAAAGCTTGTTTGTAACGTCTGAATGCACTGCGATTAGTAAGTTGAGTAAGTTGAAATTTGTTGGACAACTGCCATTTTTATCTGGTGAACTTACATTCACCGTTCTATTTCCTTGTCGTGTCCTGTTTTTTGTTTTTTTTTTTGTATATGACGCGATATCTTCGTTAATTGTGAATCGATTTTGAGGATAATATTAAAATTTAATAAGTTATACTTCAGGCTATAAATTTAGAGAAAATACTACCCTAAGAGTGGTGGATAGGGATAAAGTTTTGATATATCTTAGCACTGTCGGCAAGTCGGCTTTTACTTTCATTAAAAGGTAATTTTTACTGGCAACGATACATTCTTTTCAAGCCTCTAAGGCACAGAATTAATAACGTTATTACGTAACAACGCATCTGCATTTTAATTCTTAATCAAGGATGAATTAGGTGTCTATGGGCCACGCATGTACACTTACTATCAGGAGGCTGTGTTAGCAAAAGAAAAAAAATTCCTACTAGTTGACGATGTCCAATCGCGAGACATTTTGGGTAATTAGCTTACCTCAACGTGATATACCTTAGCGAAAAAATGAGATAAGTTCGTATTCGTAATAAGTAATAACTGACTTTGAAACATTTTAGAAAACAATGTTTTATTTCTTATTTTTAACACAGAGTTTGGCTAACATTTAATAAGAATATCTATAATTTAAGAAAAAAAATTTTAAAATATCCATCAGACTAATTGTGCAGTTGTGCCTTTTGAATGGAGTACTATTTACTTTATGCCGGTAGGTAAGTAATAAGTTGTATATAATTTAAAATGCCGAGTAAATAAATTGATTGTTACCATTAAGCTTTTGATAATAGGTCTCTATCAGCTTGTAATTAGCTTAGAGTCGTAATTTTCACACAAAAGTTAATTTTTCGAATGCATTGAGACTGTATATGTTTATCGTCTCAAGTTGGTCTGGGAGTTAAAGGTTCCATGTTTAAGTAAGGCTTACAAAATTATATCGTAAAAGACAACTAAGCGGATATCAGGTTTGTGATTGTGTAGGCGATTGGCTAGCTATCACTTCTTTCACAATTTTCTATTTAAACCCATATTTTAGGCTAAACTTAACAGCTAAACACGAGTTTATTGCGTTGTAGCGACGATTTGATTTATTCGTCATGCTTGGCAGGCGTATTAACAATTGCAATTCCAAATGTACCGCTTTGTTACTAGCTGGCCTGGCAGACATTGTTCTGCCCTTACTAGCTGATGGTGAGTTTCATTTACACACAAACACTTTTCTATATTTTCTTATTACATGTATAGCTAAATTCTGGGACTCATAGAACCATCAGCCATTATGACGATAAGCTAATAAAAGGAAAAAAACCCTTCTTTTTACTTTTTAAGTTGCCTTTATGATATAGGCAAAGATTGCCACCATACAAATTCCACTCCAGTAGTTTTTGCGTGAATCGTGAACATACAGTTTTTCTACTGATTTATTATATGTATAAATTAACCGTGTTGCGGCGGTGTAAGAATATCAAGATCAAAAATATCATCTTAAAATATTTAATTTTTGAAGTTTACTCCTTAATAATTGATTTTCCATAGCCCGGACAAATTAAATGAGGATTGAAATTGAGTGTTACCAATTATGAATTCTGTGGTGTTACTAACAAAAAGTAAAGTCGTTATGTTGCTCCTCCGCCCAACACATTCGCGTATTTTATACTGAAGGTGTCGTAAGAGGCGACACGGGGAAATTGAAACAGGAGATGGACAGCAGCTTCTGACAACTAAAAATTATAAAAAACGGTGATTGCCACCCTGCCTGCCAAGTGTGGCATCTATGGCGAAATCCACCTGAGGGTAATCTATGGAAGGCTTGTCCTGTAGTGGACTTTATAGGCTGTAATGGATATATTACTTAACTGTATGATACACAGTATTGTCAGTCAAGACTATTAGAGAGGTACATGAGGTCAGACTAACTTTGTAATCGAAATATTTTTTTTATTTGAAACGGATGATTATTTGAAATTGATGGTTACAATTAGGCCTTTGATTCTACAGTTTGAACCTTACTTCGAGCTTGTATTATAAACACAGAAAACCGTTTTCGGATATGGATGCATTAAGCCTATTATGTATTTGCTCGTTCAGGTGGCAAAAACTACTACGTTACTACAGTATTTTTGATAGAACTGGAGTTACAAACGAACTTACATTCCGCTGAATGGTAAATATCTGCTGCCGCCCATGGACACGTGCAAACAATTTCAAGCAAAGAAGGCTACGTATGCGTTGTCACCTTTGAGGACTACGTTAAAATGATCACAACCTGTATTTATACTAGCTCTCCAGTAAATAGGCGCAGTGGCTTAGCAATGAGTTGCTGCGCTAAGGCCTGGGTTCAGATCCCACGGAACAAGTATTTGTATGGCCTGCAAATGATTGTTCTGGCTCTGGATGTTTGTCCTTGTGAAATTTATGTATGTAAACTGCCCCCACGATACAGCAGAAAATACTAGTGTGGAGGTAAAGTTTTTTAAAAGAAAACTAAAAAAAGATTTAAAAAAAAATTATACAGCGGTGTGAGCGCTGCTAACTGGCAAAATACGTGTAAATACCTATCCAGACGGAATAATAGGGAAGTGGGACTGCTGTACTTTTTATCGAGGGTGACAAGCGAGCACACAGTCCACCTGGTGGTAAGTGGATACTGTGACCCATAAAATCTACATTTATCCTCAATTAAAATCAAAATGCAGATGCGTTGGACTAAGGAGACTAAGATGGAATGCCTCGACTCCAGTAAAAGGGTCTCCGATACTTATTGTACTACACCACTACAAAATACAGCAGCATTAATGCTATTTTACTGCTGGTATTCTGTAAGAGCGTAGTCCTACATCGGTCGAGCCGACCCATTCGTGCTACAACCATAATATAGCTGCAGCGTGGCTCTACACGTATCTTTACCTAGTCAACTTTGCACAATGTATCTGTTTATGGAATGTATATCATTCAGTAATGTACTTACTTGATGATGCTGTGTTGTAATCTAGACTCCTATTAGCAAACCACAAGGTAAATATTGAAAGCATGCCTATTTGTACATCTACTTAAAGCTTGTTTGTAACGTCTGAATGCGTTAGTAAGTTGAGTAAGTTGAAATTTGTTGGACAACACCATTTATCTGGTGAACTTACATTCACCGTTCTATTTCCTGTCGTGTCCTGTTTTCTGTTTTTTTTTTTTATGTATATGACGCGATATCTTCGTTAATTGTGAATCGATTTTGAGGATAATATTAAAATTTAATAAGTTATACTTCAGGCCCCTATAAATTTAGAGAAAATACTACCCCTAAGTGGTGGATATAGGGATAAAGTTTTGATATACTTTTAGCATCGGCAAGTCGGCTTTTACTTTCATTAAAAGGTAATTTTTACTGGCAACGATACATTCTTTTCAAGCCTCTAAGGCACAGAATTAATAACGTTATTACGTAACAACGCATCTGCATTTTAATTCTTAATCAAGGATGAATTAGGTGTCTATGGGCCACAGCATGCACTTACTATCAGGAGGGCTGTGTTAGCAAAAGAAAAAAAATCCCTACTAGTTGACGATGTCCAATCGCGAGACATTTTGGGTAATTAGCTTACATGCCTCAACGTGATATACCTTAGCGAAAAAATGAGATAAGTTCGTATTCGTAATAAGTAATAACTGACTTTGAAACATTTTAGAAAACAATGTTTTATTTCTTATTTTTAACACAGAGTTTGGCTAACATTTAATAAGAATATCTATAATTTAAGAAAAAAAAATTTTTAAAATATCCATCAGACTAATTGTGCAGTTGTGCCTTTTGAATGGAGTACTATTTACTTTATGCCGGTAGGTAAGTAATAAGTTGTATATAATTTAAAATGCCGAGTAAATAAATTGATTGTTACCATTAAGCTTTTGATAATAGGTCTCTATCAGCTTTAAAGCTTAGAGTCGTAATTTTCACACAAAGTTAATTTTTCGAATGCATTGAGACTGTATATGTTTATCGTCTCAAGTTGGTCTGGGAGTTAAAGGTTCCATGTTTAAGTAAGGCACAAAAATATATCGTAAAAACAACTAAGCGGATATCAGGTTTGTGATTGTGTAGGCGATTGGCTAGCTATCACTTCTTTCAATTTCTCTAAAACCCATATTTTAGGTAAACTTAGTCCGAGCAGCCCGCTGCTCTTTTGATTCTGCCTACCCCCTTGAGGATTACAGGCATGACGCTATGCGTATATTACCTTTGCTCGTTCAGATGACAAACATACTTCTGTATTGCGCGTACTTTAAGTAAACTTCTTTATCAAATTAATCGTCTTTAAAAGTCTACTGTTAAACATGTTAAACACGAGCTTATTGCGTTGTAGCGACGATTTGATTTATTCGTCATGCTTGGCAGGCGTATTAACAATTGCAATTCCAAATGTACCGCTTTGTTACTAGCTGGCCTGGCAGACATTGTTCTGCCCTTACTAGCTGATGGTGAGTTTCATTTCCACACAAACACTTTCTATATTTTCTTATTACATGTATAGCTAAATTCTCTTTAGGACTCATAGAACCATCAGTAGCCATTATGACGATAAGCTAATAAAAAAGGGAAAAACATAACCCTTCTTTTTACTTTTTAGTTGCCTTTATGATATAGGCAAAGATTTACTGCCTACATACCAAATTCCCTCCAGTAGTTTTTGCGTGAATCGTGAACATACAGTTTTTCTACTGATTTATTATATGTATAAATTAACCGTGTTGCGGCGGTGTAAGAATATCAAGATCAAAAATATCATCTTAAAATATTTAATTTTTGAAGTTTACTCCTTAATAATTGATTTTCCATAGCCCGCGGACAAATTAAATGAGGATTGAAATTGAGTGTTACCAATTATGAATTCTGTGGTGTTACTAACAAAAAGTAAAGTCGTTATGTTGCTCCTCCGCCCAACACATTCGCGTATTTTATACTGAAGGTGTCGTAAGAGGCGACACGGGGAAATTGAAACAGGAGATGGACAGCAGCTTCCTGACAACTAAAAATTATAAAAAAAAACGGTGATTGCCAACCTGCCTGCCAAGTGTGGCATCTATGGCGAAATCCCACCTATGAGGTAATCTATATGGAAGGCTTATGTCCTGTAGTGGACTTTATAGGCTGTAATGGATATATTACTTAACTGTATGATACACAGTATTGTCAGTCAAGACTATTAGAGAGGTACATGAGGTCAGACTAACTTTGTAATCGAAATATTTTTTTTATTTGAAACGGATGATTATTTGAAATTGATGGTTACAATTAGGCCTTTGATTCTACAGTTTGAACCTTACTTCGAGCTTGTATTATAAACACAGAAAACCGTTTTCGGATATGGATGCATTAAGCCTATTATGTATTTGCTCGTTCAGGTGGCAAAAAACCTACGTTTACTTTTACAGTATTTTTTGATAGAACTGGAGTTACAAACGAACTTACATTCCGCTGAATGGTAAATATCTGCTGCCGCCCATGGACACGTGCAAACAATTTCAAGCAAAGAAGGCTACGTATGCGTTGTCACCTTTGAGGACTACGTTAAAATGATCACAACCTGTATTTATACTAGCTCTCCAGTAAATAGGCGCAGTGGCTTAGCAATGAGTTGCTGCGCTAAGGGCCTGAGTTCGAATCCACGGAACAAGTATTTGTATGGCCTGCAAATGATTGTTCTGGCTCTGGATGTTTGTCCTTGTGAAATTTATGTATAAACTGCCCCACGATACAGCAGAAAATACTAGTGTGGGTAAAGTTTTTAAAAGAAAACTAAAAAGATTTAAAAAAAAATTATACAGCGGTGTGAGCGCTGCTAACTGGCAGCAGAAATACGTGTGGTACCTATCCAGACGGAATAATAGGCAGGTAAGGACTGCTATTACTTTTTTTTTTATCGAAAAAGGGTGACAAGCGAGCACACAGTCCACCTGGTGGTAAGTGGATACTGTGACCCATAGAAATCTACATTTATCCTCAATTAAAATCAAAATGCAGATGCGTTGGACTAAGGAGGACTAAGATGGAATGCCTCGACTCCAGTAAAAAGGGTCTCCGATACTTATTGTACTACTACTCACCATACAAAATACAGCAGCATTAAGCTGCTATTTTACGCTGGTATTCTGTAAGAGCGTAGTCCTACATCGGTCGAGCCGACCCATTCGTGCTACAACCATAATATAGCTGCAGCGTGGCTCTACCACGTATCTTTACCTAGTCAACTTTGCACAATGTATCTGTTTATGGAATGTATATCATTCAGTACTACATTACTTGATGATGCTGTGTTGTAATCTAGACTCCTATTGCAAACCACAAGGTAAATATTGAAAGCATGCCTATTTGTATGTGCATCTACTTAAAGCTTGTTTGTAACGTCTGAATGCACTGCGATTAGTAAGTTGAGTAAGTTGAAATTTGTTGGACAACTGCCATTTATCTGGTGAACTTACATTCACCGTTCTATTTTTCTTGTCGTGTCCTGTTTTTTCTTTGTTTTTTGTATGTATATGACGCGATATCTTCGTTAATTGTGAATCGATTTTGAGGATAATATTAAAATTTAATAAGTTATACTTCAGGCCCCCTATAAATTTAGAGAAAAATACTACCCCTAAGAGTGGTGGATATAGGGATAAAGTTTTGATATATCTTAGCACTGTCGGCAAGTCGGCTTTTACTTTCATTAAAAGGTAATTTTTACTGGCAACGATACATTCTTTTCAAGCCTCTAAGGCACAGAATTAATAACGTTATTACGTAACAACGCATCTGCATTTTAATTCTTAATCAAGGATGAATTAGGTGTCTATGGGCCACAGCATGCACTTACTATCAGGAGGGCTGTGTTAGCAAAAGAAAAAAAATCCCTACTAGTTGACGATGTCCAATCGCGAGACATTTTGGGTAATTAGCTTACATGCCTCAACGTGATATACCTTAGCGAAAAAATGAGATAAGTTCGTATTCGTAATAAGTAATAACTGACTTTGAAACATTTTAGAAAACAATGTTTTATTTCTTATTTTTAACACAGAGTTTGGCTAACATTTAATAAGAAAATCTATAATTTAAGAAAAAAAAAATTTAAAATATCCATCAGACTAATTGTGCAGTTGTGCCTTTTGGATACTATTTACTTTATGCATGGTAGTAATAAGTTGTATATAATTTAAAATGCCGAGTAAATAAATTGATTGTTACCATTAAGCTTTTGATAATAGGTCTCTATCAGCTTGTAATTAGCTTAGAGTCGTAATTTTCACACAAAAGTAAATTTTTCGAATGCATTGAGACTGTATATGTTTATCGTCTCAAGTTGGTCTGGGAGTTAAAGGTTCCATGTTTAAGTAAGGCTTACAAAATTATATCGTAAAAGACAACTAAGCGGATATCAGGTTTGTGATTGTGTAGGCGATTGGCTAGCTATCACTTCTTTCACAATTTTCTATTTAAACCCATATTTTAGGCTAAACTTAGTCCGAGCAGCCCGCTGCTCTTTTGATTCTGCCTACCCCCTTGAGGATTACAGGCATGACGCTATGCGTATATTACCTTTGCTCGTTCAGATGACAAACATACTTCTGTATTGCGCGTACTTTAAGTAAACTTCTTTATAAAATTCATCGTCTTTAAAAGTCTACTGTTATACATGTTAAACACGAGTTTATTGCGTTGTAGCGACGATTTGATTTATTCGTCATGCTTGGCAGGCGTATTAACAATTGCAATTCCAAATGTACCGCTTTGTTACTAGCTGGCCTGGCAGACATTGTTCTGCCCTTACTAGCTGATGGTGAGTTTCATTTACACACAAACACTTTTCTATATTTTTATTACATGTATAGCTAAACTTTAGGACTCATAGAACCATCAGTAGCCATTATGACGATAAGCTAATAAAAAGGAAAAACATAACCTTCTTTTTACTTTTTGTTGCTTATGATATAGGCAAAGATTTACTGCCTACATACCAAATTCTCCAGTATTTTTTGCGTGAATCGTGAACATACAGTTTTTCACTGATTTATTATATGTATAAATTAACCGTGTTGCGGCGTGTAAGAATATCAAGATCAAAATATCATCTTAAAGTATTTAATTTTGAAGTTTACTCATAATAATTGATTTTCCATAGCCCGCGGACAAATTAAATGAGGATTGAAATTGAGTGTTACCAATTATGAATTCTGTGGTGTTACTAACAAAAAGTAAAGTCGTTATGTTGCTCCTCCGCCCAACACATTCGCGTATTTTATACTGAAGGTGTCGTAAGAGGCGACACGGGGAAATTGAAACAGGAGATGGACAGCAGCTTCCTGACAACTAAAAATTATAAAAAAAAACGGTGATTGCCAACCTGCCTGCCAAGTGTGGCATCTATGGCGAAATCCCACCTATGAGGTAATCTATATGGAAGGCTTATGTCCTGTAGTGGACTTTATAGGCTGTAATGGATATATTACTTAACTGTATGATACACAGTATTGTCAGTCAAGACTATTAGAGAGGTACATGAGGTCAGACTAACTTTGTAATCGAAATATTTTTTTTATTTGAAACGGATGATTATTTGAAATTGATGGTTACAATTAGGCCTTTGATTCTACAGTTTGAACCTTACTTCGAGCTTATTATAAACACAGAAAACCGTTTTCGGATATGGATGCATTAAGCCTATATGTATTTGCTCGTTCAGGTGGCAAAAACCTACGTTTACTTTTACAGTATTTTTGATAGAACTGGAGTTACAAACGAACTTACATTCCGCTGAATGGTAAATATCTGCTGCCGCCATGGACACGTGCAAACAATTTCAAGCAAAGAAGGCTACGCGCGTTGTCACTTTGAGGACTACGTTAAAATGATCACAACCTGTATTTATACTAGCTCTCCAGTAAATAGGCGCAGTGGCAGCAGTTGCTGCGCGCTGCGCTAAGGCGGGTTCGAATCCCACACGGAACAAGTATTTGTTGGCCTGCAAATGATTGTTCTGGCTCTGGATGTTTGTCCTTGTAAATTTATGTATGTAAACTGCCCCGATACAGCAGAAAACTAGTGTGGAGTAAAGTTTTTAAAAGAAAACTAAAAAGATTTAAAAAAATTATACAGCGGTGTGAGCGCTGCTAACTGGCAGCAGAAATACGTGTGGTACCTATCCAGACGGAATAATAGGCGGAGTAAGGACTGCTATTACTTTTTTTATCGAAAAAGGGTGACAAGCGACACACAGTCCACCTGGTAAGTGGATACTGTGACCCATAGAAATCTACATTTATCCTCAATTAAAATCAAAATGCAGATGCGTTGGACTAAGGAGGACTAAGATGGAATGCCTCGACTCCAGTAAAAGGGTCTCCGATACTTGTTGTACTACTACTCACCATAAAAATACAGCAGCATTAAGCTGCTATTTTACTGGTATTCTGTAAGGCGTAGTCCACATCGGTCGGCCGACCCATTCGTGCTACAACCATAATATAGCTGCAGCGTGGCTCTGTATCTTTACCTAGTCAACTTTGCACAATGTATCTGTTTATGGGATGTATATCATTCACAGTGTACTACATACTTGATGATGCTGTGTTGTAATCTAGACTCTATTAGCAAACCACAAGGTAAATATTGAAAGCATGCCTATTTGTATGTGCATCTACTTAAAGCTTGTTTGTAACGTCTGAATGCACTGCGATTAGTAAGTTGAGTAAGTTGAAATTTGTTGGACAACTGCCATTTATCTGGTGAACTTACATTCACCGTTCTATTTCCTTGTCGTGTCCTGTTTTTTTCTATGTTTTTTTTTTTGTATGTATATGACGCGATATCTTCGTTAATTGTGAATCGATTTTGAGGATAATATTAAAATTTAATAAGTTATACTTCAGGCCCCCTATAAATTTAGAGAAAAATACTACCCCTAAGAGTGGTGGATATAGGGATAAAGTTTTGATATATCTTAGCACTGTCGGCAAGTCGGCTTTTACTTTCATTAAAAGGTAATTTTTACTGGCAACGATACATTCTTTTCAAGCCTCTAAGGCACATAATTAATAACGTTATTACGTAACAACATCATTTAATTCTTAATCAAGGATGAATTAGGTGTCTATGGGCCACAGCATGCACTTACTATCAGGAGGGCTGTGTTAGCAAAAGAAAAAAAATCCCTACTAGTTGACGATGTCCAATCGCGAGACATTTTGGGTAATTAGCTTACATGCCTCAACGTGATATACCTTAGCGAAAAAATGAGATAAGTTCGTATTCGTAATAAGTCTGACTTTGAAACATTTTAGAAAACAATGTTTTATTTCTTATTTTTAACACAGAGTTTGGCTAACATTTAATAAGAAAATCTATAATTTAAGAAAAAAAAAATTTAAAATATCCATCAGACTAATTGTGCAGTTGTGCCTTTTGAATGGAGTACTATTTACTTTATGCCGGTAGGTAAGTAATAAGTTGTATATAATTTAAAATGCCGAGTAAATAAATTGATTGTTACCATTAAGCTTTTGATAATAGGTCTCTATCAGCTTGATTAGCTTAGAGTCGTAATTTTCACACAAAGTTAATTTTTCGAATGCATTGAGACTGTATATGTTTATCGTCTCAAGTTGGTCTGGGAGTTAAAGGTTCCATGTTTAAGTAAGGCACAAAATTATATCGTAAAGACAACTAAGCGGATATCAGGTTTGTGATTGTGTAGGCGATTGGCTAGCTATCACTTCTTTCACAATTTTCTATTTAAACCCATATTTTAGGCTAAACTTAGTCCGAGCAGCCCGCTGCTCTTTTGATTCTGCCTACCCCCTTGAGGATTACAGGCATGACGCTATGCGTATATTACCTTTGCTCGTTCAGATGACAAACATACTTCTGTATTGCGCGTACTTTAAGTAAACTTCTTTATAAAATTCATCGTCTTTAAAAGTCTACTGTTATACATGTTAAACACGAGCTTATTGCGTTGTAGCGACGATTCGATTTATTCGTCATGCTTGGCAGGCGTATTGACAATTGCAATTCCAAATGTACCGCTCCTTCAAATTGATCTATTCATCAATTTATTTACAATATATCACTTATATATTTGTTACTAGCTGGCCTGGCAGTCGTTGTTCTGCCCTTTCTAGCTGATGGTGAGTTTCATTTCCACACAAACACTTTTATATATTTTCTTATTACATGTGTAGCTAAATACTCTTTATGACTCATAGAACCATCAGTAGCCATTATGACGATAAGCTAATAAAAAAGGGAAAAACATAACCCTTCTTTTTTACTTTTCAAGTTGCCTTTATGATATAGACAAGCATTTACTGCCTACATACCAAATTCCCTCCAGTAGTTTTTGCGTGAATCGTGAACATACAGTTTTTCTACAGATTTATTATATGTATAGATTAACCGTGTAGAGTGTAGGTGTAAGAATATCAAGATCAAAAATATCATCATAAACTTTTTTTTTGAAATTTACTCCTTAATAATTGATTTTCCATAGCCCGCGGACAAATTAGATGAGGATTGAAATTGAGTGTTACCAATTATGAATTCTGTGGTGTTACTAACAAAAAGTAAAGTCGTTATGTTGCTCCTCCGCCCAACACATTCGCGTATTTTATACTGAAGGTGTCGTAAGAGGCGGCACGGGGAAATTGAAACAGGAGATGGGCAGCAGCTACCTGACAACTAAAAATTATAAAAAAATCGAAGATTGCCAACCTGCCTGCCAAGTGTGGCATCTATAGCGAAATCCCGCCCATGAGGTAATCTATAGAGTAGGCCTATGTCCTGTAGTGGACTTTATAGGCTGTAATGGATATATTACTTAACTGGATGATACACAGTATTGTCAGTCAAGACTACTAGAGAGGTACATGAGGTCAGACTAACTTTGTAATCAAAATAATTTTTTTTATTTGAAACAGATGCGTCACTAAATTGATGGTTACAATTAGGCCTTTGATTATAGGATTCTACAGTTTGAACCTTACTTCGAGTTGGTATTATAAACACAACCGTTTTCGGATATGGATGCATTAAGCCTATTATGCATTTGCTCCTTCTGGTGGCAAAAAACCTCTGTGTTACGCGTACTTTTACACAGTATTTTTTCATAGAACTGAAATGACAAACGAACTTACATTCCACTGGATGTATCTGCTGCAGCCCATGGACACGTGCAAACAATTTCAAGCAAAGAAAACTACAGATGCGTTGTCACCTTTGAGGACTACGTTGGAATGATCACAACCTGTATTTATACTAGCTCCCCAGTAAACATTACACAGCGGTGTAAGCGCTGCTACCTACCATCAGGAATAGGTGTGGTACCTATCCAGACGGAATATTAGGCAGATAAGAGTGGTATTACCTTTTTTTATAGAATAAGGGTGACAAGCGAGCACACAGTCCAACTTAAGGTAAGTGGATACTGTGACCCATAGACATCTACATTTATCCTCAATTAAAAATCAAAATACAGATGCTTTTTCATCTATGAGGACTAAGATGGAACGCCTCGATTCCAGTGAAAAAGGTCTCCAGTTCTCTACACTCACCCTACGAAACACAGCAGCATTAAGATGCTATTTTACGCTGGTATTCTGTGGGAGCGTGGTCCAACCACGTTCGAGCCGACCCATTCGTGCTACAACCATAATATAGCTGCAGCATGGCACAATTTATCTGTTTATGGAACTGTATACCATCCAGTAATATACTACATTACTTGATGATGTTGTGTTGTAATCTATACTCCTATTAGCAAACCACAAGGTACTCGTAAATATTGAAAGCATGCCTATTTGTATGCATCTACTTAAAGCTTGTTAGTAACGTTCGAATGCACTGCGATTAGTAAGTTGAGTAAGTTGAAATTTGTTGGATAACTGCCATTTATCTGGTGGACTTACATTCACCGTTCTATTTCCTCGTTGTATCCTGTTTTTTCTTTGTTTTTTCTTTGTATGTATATAACGCGATATCTTCGTTAATAGTGAATCGATTTTGAGGATAATATTAAAATTTAATGGGTTATACTTCAGGCCCCATATAAATTTAGAGAAAAAATTCTACCCCTAAGAGCGGTGGAAATAGGAATAAAGTTTTGATATATCTTAGCACTGTCGGCAAGTCGGCTTTTACTTTCATGAAAAGTTAATTTTTACTAGCAACAAGACATTCTTTTCAAGTCTCTAAGGCACAGAATTAATAATGTTACTACGTAACAACGCATTTGCAGTTTGATTCTTAATCAAGGATGAATGTAGATGTCTATGGGCCACAGCATGCACTTACTATCAGGTGGGCTGTGTCACCAAAAGAAAAAAAAATCCTACTAGTCGACGATGTCCAATCGCGAGACATTTTGGGTAATTAGCTTACATGCCTCAACGTGATATACCTTAGCGAAAAAATGAAATAAGTTCGTATTTGTAATAAGTAATAAAAGATTCTTTTATTACATTTTTTTTTCAATACCTATATATTATGTTACAAAATTTCTATTCTAGTAAAGACAACATTTACTGAAACGTCATGCGTCGGAAACTAAACAATTTGTAAAAAAGTGTAACGAAAAATATTATAATTATTGAGAGATGTGTCAGGATCGTGCCAAATGGAAGTCGAAGAAAATTTCAGGTGTTTCGATGTAAACAGTTATAACTACTTCTTTGGGGAGGGAGCTAAACCAACGTTGAAATATCCTTAAAGTTGAGTTACAGCTTTCAGTTTTCTATAATGTATTCTGTGGCTATATTGCTCTTGGCCGAGTTTAACGCGAACATTGAATATGTTGATAGTGTGGTTATTCTAATTTGTGCATTTAAAGTAATTTTCTATTATCATCTCTGCCTTTTTGATATATTGCACGCCTCATAACGCGAAGCGTTATTAGGTAGTGTATTACTCTCGACACGTCAAGGTCAAGCAATTTTGTGGTCTTAAAATGCCTCTATCATAACCATATTGCACTTATACGATAATATAAGTAGCCGTATATCAAGAAACACTCTAATTAATCCATCTTATATTTTCTAAAAAAATCATTTTATATTGCTACTTTGATAAAAAACGGTTTGAAAAAATTTTCGTCCGGAAGTTGATTTTGTATGTGGTCACGATAACTCCCAAAAGTATTGATGTATCGAGATCGGGTTTTGTTTTTATTAGCTTTCATTATATCAATAACCTAGTACGCGTCGTTTGTTAATAAAATGATTTTCAAGTTTTATAAATTTTATTGCTATTAAAAATTTAAAGGCGCTTTCATTTTCTTCTTTAGCCCTTGATAGACAAAGGACAAATGTACCATACAGCCTATATCGATTTGATACTTTGTATAATCGATTTATTTTGGTAATTAATTTTTTTATCAAAATTAAATGAATCGCTCATGAGGCATGCACTTTTGGATTTTCCAAACTATTTTTTTAATGGAGTATAATGAATTTTACAATTATTTGTTAAACAGAGTGTTGAAATGAAGCAATATGAAGAATCTATCTAAATTATGCGAGTGACAAAAATATGTTCAACGAACTCTCATCATCCATTTAAATGAAAAAATAATGTACGTTCAAAGGTTTTTTTGTAAGTACGTGTGTATTTTAATCGACGGTAAAAGTCCTTTGAGCAAATTTACCTGTCTATTTAAGTTTTCATTTTGCTCCGTATTGCCATATTAAAGCGCGAAAAACGTTGCAGCACCCGTGATCACAAGGTCCTAAGGCTTTTTGTCATCTCAATATCATAGTTAAACTAGGTTACAGTTAGCTCACTATTACATTCTTAAAATTTATCTAAAATTCATGCCAGTGCAGTACTCTGTAGTAGACGTTTTTAGATTGTGATCGAATCTTAACAATGGATACTGCTTCCGCGAAGATAATCGCGTGTTGAGTTAGAGCGTTGAGCTAAATGGCATAATGCATCCAAAAAAAGGATCGTTATGAACGCAGTCTAGACAAACGGATGCCTCTATTAGAATAAGCACTAATGACTCTCGATTGTGTGCCCAAGAAATAAGCGTCTATCGTATATATTTATCCCAACGGGAAATAGAACTAAGAATTAAAAAATTCGTGCTTTGTAAATGAAATTATTTTCAAGTTCCTTTTTTATAGAAATATCGGTGACAAGCGAGCATACAATTCACCTTATAGAAAAAGTGGGCTGCAACCTAAAGACACCTTCATCCATCCTCGATTAAGAGTCAAAAGTCGTTGTCGTAACCAGAAAAATGATCTTCGGTTTCCGTCACATACCATACGAAATAAAGCAGCACCATGCTGCTATTTTACGTGGATCTTCCCGTTTGAGGCGACCCATTCATACTGCGATACATACGCTGCAGCATGACTCTACCACGTAAATAGATTTTTTGCATAGTTAACAACTGAAAATTGGTACGACTAGTTCTTTGTTTAAAGTTGCTTACAGGTGTCCTGTAGTAAATTTAGCATTTATAAATATTGTAAGTTGTAGTGGAATAGAACCCATTTCCTCCCGTGTAGAAAGAGGCGACTATGGGAAGTAACAGAAATATCTTATGGCGTCCGATAGATGGCGGTGTAACCATGTCATTTACGCAAGACCTAGAACGGCGGCGAGGAGTAGCGCCAAAGGCGAGGCTTTTGGTTCTGTGGCCGTCAATTAGCCGTACAAGCGAGCGATTAAGACAAACTCTCCCTACAACGGGAGATGCTCATATTCAGCTGTGGACTGACGAGCCGGTGGAGAAGGAAAAGAAGATTTATGACATGATTGTAGACTGTCATGTGCTTACCAATAATTCGATGTACAATAATGATATGTTCCATCATCGTTCTAAATGAATTGTTAAAGTTGTCTGCTCCTGCGTGACAATTCGCTACGCTTAACACATATTTTATGTGTAATGGCCATACCCGATGACTTCCTTGCATAATATCATTGTGTGTTGTGAGGCAAATATAATGGACGAGAGCAATATGTTCATGGTCCATTAACTTATTGCTCAATTCTCTTATAATTACAGGCGTGACGGTAACTGCGATAAATTATTTTGTAAGAATTAGGAGCGCGATAACCCAAATTCAAAATTTAGATATTTTACGTTGGTAAGTTTTCTTTATTCCTTTTTCTTTACCTCCTTGTTTCTTAATTTTGATTGGAGAATCATATTGCAATAGGTCTAGCTGCAGTAGCTCTTGATATCATATTGCGGTTGTCAATTCACCAGAAAACTTCTGGTTGTTTTCCCTTACAAACGGTTCTGCAGCATAGTGAGGACGTAAAGACACTTAAATTTGCTTACATATGGCTTAAATTTGTTTCATCGTCATCACTACAAGGTCATTACTGAACACAGGCTGACTCCAAGGAATACCACAAAATACGGTCCTGTGCAACCTCCATTCACCGACTACCTGCATGTCCTACCAGGTCTTCACTCCATCTAGTTGGAGGCCACCCTACACTTCGCTTACTGGTACGAGGCTGCCACTCGAGAACTTTTCATCCCCGCTGGTTATCGATTCGTCAAGCTGTATGGCCGACCCATTGCCACTTCTGCTTAATAATACTTTGGTTCTGCGAATATCGAGGTCTATCAAGTAGAAAAACTCCGAGCATAGCCGTCTCTATAGCTCGGTGAGCGGCCTTAAGCTTTCCTATACGGCCAGCAGTATATGACGTATCGTCGTAAGGTGACGAACAAATTGTTTGTAATAAAAAACTATTTTTACGACCATTGTGTATTAATGTATTAATAAAACAGGTATTAAGGAATGATTTCTTATATTTACGCGAATATCACACATTAAGTGAAACTAATTTTACAGAGTTTATCGCGTTTAATTTAAACTTTTGAATTCCCGACGTTTCGGATGCTTTACAGCCCCCATGGACACGGGGGGATTGAGTTGTTAAACTAATTTAAAATTAAACGAGATAAAATCCGTAAAATTAATTTCATTTAATAATCGTAAGGAAGTACGGACCGTTTCATATAAGAATCGGGAAAGGCGTTGGTCTAATCAATACGATCATTACTTTATCTATGACTTTTAGCTATCTAATGTCCTATAGGGCAAGTTGGATATACTTATATATAAGCGTTACAAGGTTATTTACATTCATAAATAACCAAGTATTCGGAAATAAGCCGTGGTAGCTCAGGGGAGCGCTTTAAACTTTATTTATAATTTTCACAGTGCGCGAGCCACCCGAATTCGATACCTGGCGACACAAATGAAATTGTTAATTGCAATTATA
Organism: Parnassius orleans; assembly: GCA_029286625.1. Taxonomy (NCBI): domain Eukaryota; kingdom Metazoa; phylum Arthropoda; class Insecta; order Lepidoptera; family Papilionidae; genus Parnassius; species Parnassius orleans. The sequence continues at coordinate 996,683 of JAGSMP010000084.1, forward strand.
AGTAGTGATTTACCACGTGCTCGGTGGTAAAGGAAAACATCGTGAGAAAACCTGCATATCTGAGAAATTAAAAAAAATATTTCGAAGATATGTGGAATTCGTCTACACGCATTGGGATAGTGCGGTGGACACTTCTTTTTTTTTTCTCTTTGTCTTAAACCCTTTCAGAAATGGGAGGAAGTCTGTGCCCAGGAGTGGGACGTACCTACGAGTCTTTAGGATGTATCATTATATTCGATATTCAAAAACGCGCGGCTATTATCTAATTTTGTGTAAGTCAACAACATTGTTTTATAACGTCGTGTGCGTAAAAATCAAATAGCTGACTATAATCCAAAAGGTCAATATTATGGGTATGTTTATTATAATATTACGGAGAAAGAAATGATTTGTAAAAATTGCCACAAATAAGTTCTTCGAGTCCCTCTTAGAAAGGAGAGGATGCCTGTGCCCAGCTATCCGAATTATTTAAACGCTGAAACTTTATTTCATAGGCTTTTTGAGTGAAATATTTGTAGTCTACACCGTAAAAACATCACAACAATACTCGTTTTGTGGATTTCGACAAAATGTTCATAAAAGGCATCGTTATTTAAATTAACTCGCTTTCGTAGCTTTATCAACACTTTCGATATCTGGTACTGACACCACAGAATATGAAACGGCAAATTTGTTCACCTATATATTATATATTTAACAGTTCAAAAAACTAGAAGGTTCTATATTTGCTTTGTAATTTTTATTAAAATTTTAAGTATTGTTTTATAATTCTTTACGTGGTAGAGCCATGCTGCTGCTATATTAATAGTATAGTTGTAGCACGAATGGGTCGCCTCTTCCGGGGAAGGACCACGCTCTCACAGAATACCAGCGTAAAATAGCAGCTTAATGCTGCTGTGTTTCGTATGGTGAATGTAGAGAACCGGAGACCCTTTTTACTGGAAAAGAGGCATTCCATCTTAGTCCTCACGGCTGACAACGCATCTGCATTTAAATTCGCAAACGAAAATAGATGTAGATGTCTATGGGCCACAGCAACCACTTACCATCAGGTGGACTGTGTGCTCGTTTGTCACCCTTATTCTATAAAAAAAAAATGTACTCAGCTATGGAGGAAAGAGTCGTGAGGAAAAGTTAATTTTGTTTTGATAATTTTTGTTTATTAGAGAATAAGTTACTCGTATTAAAGTTCCTGTGTCCAGGAAATGTATTGGCTGTCAATTAGCAACAATTACTTTTATCCAAATGTTAGTTATTAACGCTTTTAGTGTGCTTTGGTTATTAACCAACTTGAAAAACGAATATGAAATTCATAAAACGGTTATCTGTATCCCCCTTTTTAATTTTCGTAAAATAAATCGTCTCAAACCAAAAAGAAAGTTAGTCGGACCGCTGCGTACATTTCAAGTAACTCCGGAAGCATGCACAACTTCTTGACACACACTTCTGGCAATTTTCAATCATCAATCTCGCAATGTTCACTGCTGGATGCACACACTTAAAACCTAAAACCATATTGTTATTTGCAAATTATTTTATATGCATAATCATAATATGTGTACGTGAGTGTGTGTATTATCACAATAAGTTGAGCATGGTTTTTACAATAAGTTTTGAGACACTTTAAATGTACGCAACGTAGTCTTTCTTTCTTTGTTGGTCTGAGAATATCATTCATCATTGAGGAGTATTTTAGGGGATGAATCTGAATGACATTGTGAGAAATTGTGTGATAAGAGAAAAGTGAAATTGATATTGTGACCAGGATGAAGAAGGGTATGGCACGGTGGGTTGGTCATGTAAAAATAATGCATGAGTAAAGAGTGATAAAGCGAATTTATGTTGTAGAAGTGAACGGTAGAGACGGCAAGAGACGCCCTAAGAATGCGAAGCCAGAAGATGGGCCAAATTAAGAGTATCCTTAACCCACGAGCATGTATGCGTGAGTATATGGATGTAAAGGAGACGAGAGAGGTGTGCCAGGATCGCGTCAAATGGAAGTCCGTAGTCTCTGCCTACCCGTCTGAGTGACGAACGTGTTTATGCTATGTTATATGTTATGTTAATTGCAAATGAGTTTAGATGCATATGTGTGTACGTGTGTGCGTATTCTTACAATACGTTAATTAGTTTTTATCTTAGTTTTTGCGACACTTGAACTGTACGCAGCGTAGTCTTTCTTTCTTTATAGGTCTGAGAATGTCATTAAAATTATTAAACGAGCAAACTACACGAAAGGAATAATGACCTGTTACATATAAGGAGTATTAAAAAGCGTGAGACGTATGAGAAAAATTCACGAGAGAACATTCAAAATAGCTTGACACCGAACGATAGCATCGGACTGGTTCGAACCACGAAACAATGGACTGATCGTTTCCTACAACGATCCATCCGTGGCGATCCTTATCTGCTTACGTAAGTTGCTAGTTGCGAAATCTGGTGGTAGTGTTCTTATACCTTTATATTCTAAATGATTTTGAGATTGGACGGTTCGATTTCCATTTGTTCACTAATCAGAGAGTATATGTTTCAGGGTTAAGTTTCTTGGAGTGCCGTGTGGTGGCTGCGAATGAGAACACATCACTCCATTTCATGTTATACATAATGTTATAATTGGTAAACTTCTATTGTAATGCATGAAAAAAAAAACATAATATTTAATCGATTTATAAAATATGGTTGTAACAGAAAGAAAATTATTGTGGTAATCCGTTAATTTTCAAAATTTTGTAATTAAAATAATATTTACTATTTTAAAAAAAACCAAAACATTCATAAGTTTTGCGTCGAAAAGCGACTTCGTGAGTCGGTTTGGGTGAGACTGATGGAAAATAGTATTTATCTCGGATGCGATAGACCTCATTTAAAAACTTGGTGCAAAAAGCGCGTAAACATTATTTTTTATGAGCGCGAAATTTAAAATGTATCCGTGTATAGACAAATAAATATCTCCTATCCCGACATATCTGCTAATTTAAAATATCGCCGGTACATCTGTATAAATATCGGTAATGGATGCATCTCTTAAACGATATAATATTTAATATATATTGGTTTTTTATACTTGAAACTGTATCATAATGCAAGCTTGCTAATGCTATATATTTGTATCACGCTATTTTTTGCATGTTAGGAAGTAAGGGAGCATTTTTCTGCCAACAAACTGCTGAGCAGTTTGGCAGATTGTAAAACTGCAACATTGTGAATATTCTATTTTGTATAATAAAAAAAATATATTTTGTGTGAAAATGTACCTTTTAATTTTGCCATAAAAACTAATTTAACTATTTTGAAATACATATTTGAACAAGTAATGACCGAGTTTTCATTTATTGCATGATAAACCACGACATTCTGTATAAATAGTAACAGTAGAAAGTTCTAAGAACTATGTTCGTTTTACTTTTGTGTGTGTCAATGATATATGTCAAATAAAATATTTCTCAACATCAAATTGTGTGATTTTTTTTTTAACTTTAATTGCGCAAACATAATATGTAAGTTTTATAATATTGCAGTGACAATACAACAGACATAAGGGGCAAATCCTCTTCCTCGATGCAGGGTATGTATGCACTTGACGTTTAGAAAATTATCTGTAGCCCGACGGAACTAAATATAAGATCCAAGCACGCACAAGAAAAAGTGATTGGTTGCGTAAATTTTGGCTTTATTTGAGAATTGAACTCAGTGCCAAGTGTGAGTAAACATACACCGGTGAGTCATGCGGTCTTACACTGTACAGTAAAACGTTCATGAACCGCATTTTAATTTTAAGTAGTTGTATGTCGCTTTTCAAACAGTTCACTTCCTCTGTTTACTTGTGTTGAATGCGTGATGTCCAAACAAAAAATCCCACGCATGTATGCCGACGTTTGCCAGACAAGTATAAATAATAAAAAAAGAAAAATAATATAATCTTTTCTTTTTTTAATCTTTATTCATTCGTTTTATTTGTGTAAAGTGTGTAATGTCTCGTCGTGTGGTGGCAACGCGACGTAAGAGAGACCATAACCCCATTTCGTCCCGTTCGTTCCGGTAAGTTTATCAAAAGTCCATTGATGAATATAGGCCTTCCCCGTGGTTGGTCTAATAGGGTGAATATTAGCCAAAGTTGCCATTTTTCAATTGTTATTAGGGTCGCTGCCGCCCTTTTCCTGGTTTGTTCCCATCTTTCAGCTGTTACGACATCCACGGGACGATATGAGGTAGTAGAATATTCTTACACTGCAACTACACACACGATCATTGTCACGCCTAAATAAATACATAATAATTATAAACTATTTATATTTTCGGAAAAGTCCCACTGGGTTTCTTACTGTTTTTTTTTTCAGAAAGAGGTATTTTCCGAATCACTTAGAAATAAATCTTAAAAATGATTTTTTTAAGAATAAGAGTGACAAACAAGGACACAGTCCACAAGTGGATGCTGTGGTCTATAGACATCTACATTTATCATCGATTAAGAATCAAAATGCATATGCGTTGTCACCACTGAAGACTAAGATGGAATGCCTCGATTCCAGTAAAAAGGGTCTCCGGTTCTCTACACTCGCCATACGAAACACAGCAGCATCAAGCTGCTAGTTTACGCTGGTATTCTGTGAGAGCGTGATCCTACCCGGTCGAGCCGACCCATTCGTGCTACAATCATAATATAGCTGCAGCGTGGCTCTACCACGTTTAATAAAAAATCTACTTCTATTTATATTTCTTATATACACCAATATATTATGTAGGTACTATAGTAAAATAATCTTTGGTGCGTCTGAATGTATCAAGACTGAGAAGAACATTTGAACAGAGAGACACGCTGACAACGAGATGAGCACGAGTGTTGGCATGAAACTCTAATAATGTTGATAAAAGAAAGTCCACACGAGCAAAGCCGCGAGAAAATACTAGTAAATTATACAGTGCGATACAAGATAATAAAAGAGTGTAGAAACTTTTTATCGCTCATTAAGTAGAAAACGAAAAGAAATGGAGAGAAAACAAAAGAGGTCTTAATGTTAGTGTTACACAGCAATTTCTTCTAGACAAGCCACAAAAAGTATTGCAGGTAATGTGAGAACTCATTCCAAGTCATCTTCACCTACATATTATGATGCATCCTGCTATCAGATGGACGAGATTTTGGTTCACGATTTACCGAAAATTTGAATTTACGTCTGTTTCTCTTAACCGACATAGTTCAGCAGTAGTATGATTTCACCAGAATTTTTCCGGACCGATACTACTTAGGGACCTTCAAGACCCCTACAATTGTCCTGGTGTTACAATTGTTCATGGGCAGTGGTGGTCACTAAACACCAGGTGAGCCGCATTCTCGTAAAAAACGAGATGACGTGGCAATAGCTGTAGCTTGAAGAACCGACAACCGATGGTGAAAAAAGGGGGCAAAGGTGGACTCGAGTGGCAGCCTCGTACAGCCTCGTACAGCTAAGCGTATAGTAGAGCGTTGAACCTTCTTCCACTAAATGGTGGGTCCATCCGGTAATACATGCAGGAAGTTGATAGATGCAAGTGACTCAGGACCAATTTTGTGGTATTCTTTAGAGGAGGCCGATGTTCTGTAAACTTGTCATGGCCTGTAATGATGATGATAGTGGTCAAGGCATATTGAAATAAAGAAAGACAGAAAGAAAATGTTTAATTATTGCTAAAATTCCTTAAAAAACTTAATAACAAAAGAATTAAAAAATAACAAATTTCACTCCGGATTGCACTAATTAAAGGCCACCATCTCAGCACTATGCTACAGTAACAGAGTTACCGCAGCGCTGATATTCTGACTACTAAAGATATAGACGACTCGCTAAATTATATTGCAGGTATATTTAATTAGATTTGATGAAATTTTTTGTATATGTTTGAGTTGGTTGCGTGTGTTATTGTTCAGTTTTAGATCCAGAAATCACCCGTACTAAGCCGGGGCGGATCGCTAGTCACTTTATATAACTAACAATTTCGTAAACTCAATGCTATTATTACACTTGGAAAGTGTGTAAAGATTTTTTGGATGTTTGGTACTTAATCACGCTTAAACGCCTAAACCGATGCGGCTGAAATTTAGGACACATGGGTTTGATTGTCACGTAAATTACCGCTGGGAAAATGCACATGATGAAGAAGTTCCCTTATATTAAAGTTGGTAAAAATTATTTTGCGTACATCCGCTCGATAAAATAAAAAGATGTGTCTTTTTAAAGAAGCACCTCCCGCCCTCTCTCAATTGCGTGCACTATCTCTGTCACCACTAATCCCAGCACCACTACTCCCAACACTACTACACTAGGAAAGACACACCACCGACGACAATACGACACGTGTTTCGCCTCTACACGAGGCATCTTCAGGTGAAGTAGACTCTGCGGTGGCTGACCGCTAAGACGTTCTCTTAGGCTCCGGCTACATGCAGCGACTTGCATGTGCAAACAATTTGTACAAAAAATTTGCGCAAACAAAATGGTGCACTGCACAAAGTCACACGATAACGTCTTGCATTCGCAAACAGTTTGTACAAAGTTTTCGCAAAGATCATGTGTGGCGTCCACACGCCGTCTTAACGTACATGCTTGCTTATGCACCTTTAATTTGAGCAAATTTAGTATTTGTGCAGGCCATTTGCACGATATACCATTTTGCCGGCAAAATGTACATGCTTGCTTGTGCAAATTAGACTTTGTGCAAGTAAGATTGAGCGTGTAGCCGGGCCATTAAGCGTGCGACGCAAGCAAAAGCTAGTACTAAATTTTACTAGGTATTAAGACTCCTTTTCTGCTCTAGGAGTCCGTCTAGGTAGGTACCACCCTGTTACCTATTTATCCCACCAAATAGCAGTGCTTTCACTGCTGTGTTCCAATCTGAAAGGCATAGAGAGCCAGTACAATTATAGGCTGTGAGGCATTCCATCTTAGTCCTTAGGGGTGACAACGCATCTGTTACCTTCTTTGTATGAAGTTGTCTGTAGGTGTTCATGGACTAAAGTAACCACTTGCCATCAGGTGGACTGTACGTTAGTTGGTTATTTCAGTTTTATAAAAACACCTTTATACTCCTCAGACAAATTTTAAAAGACATAAATTATTCTTCGAAACGATTCTTATAATTTTCCTTTTAAAACAAAACTGTTAAAGGTATATATGTAAGTCAATAGAAGTTTAAAATTTAATAGTAAACACTCAAGAAAAGATGGTCTAACTGTGTCTTCGCTGCGTCTTAGCAGACAGCGTTACCTACATTGATGGATAAGTAGCAGTGCGTGTACTGCCGTGTTCCCGTCTGGAGGCTATAGAGAGACATTATAATAGGCTGTGCAGCAATCCATATCAGTTATCAAAGATGACAACGAATTTAATAAGTAAGGGTTATAATTATTAATTAAGGGTTATTTTGCAAATTACGCCCAATTTTGCAGATAAGGTTCAGAATAAGTAATATAGGCGAATGGTGAAGATAAAGTAATTAAAAATATCTCATACATTCTGTCCTTTTTATCTTTTAAATTCAGAATGCGTGGTAATGTAATATTTTAACTGATTGTCATTCATAAATATCTAACGACTACTATTTTACTACGCACGCACACATTCGTAAGGGTCACTCGGTCGGCAAAAACATTGTGAATTGAATCACACACAGAAGAGCGCGTACGCGTTATTGTTGCCCAATAATCACATTCGATTTGGGATAATTTCAAATAAAACTAGAAGTAGCCTTATTTACTCGGATACTCTTTGAAAAATAACCCTGTATGTTTAAAGTTGTTAGTTTTCACTTAGTTTCCAAGTTGTTGGTTTGGCGTGTTGTTTAAATTACTCTAAGATTTCTCGTGTAAGTGAATTATAATTCACTTAGAAATAAAAATCTTAAAACACAAGTTTGTTACAGGTGTCCATAGGCTGCAGTAGTCATCAGGTGAACTGTAAGATTGTTTATCACCTTAATTCAATTAAAAAGGCTACTATTTAGTTTATGATGTTATGTTTATGATGTTTAGGCTACTATTTAGTTTATGATGTTAACATAATCTATAAAAACCGATTGAGATATTTTGTCAAAATCGTTACGAGCGGACATATTACGTACATAACATTCCCGTTACAGCCCATTAAGTCCACCGCTGAACATATACCTCGCCAATAGGTTGTCTCATAGGAGAGATATTTGCCATAATTGCCACGCTTGGCAGGCGGGTTGGTAACCAAATTTTTTAATTTTCTAGTCGTTATTAGGTAGACGCTGCTATTCATCTCTTGGTTATTTTCCTTCTGTCGCTTCTTACGACACCCACAGGATATCGATGGTGGATTTTCTTACAACGCCACTACACGTTTAATTGAGTGCATACATACATACCAGCCAAAAATAATTACCCTCTTTTTTCAGCGGCATTGGACAAAAAGATAGCGATCGGTAGTTAGTTTGTACCAGTTCTGGCTCACTGAGCTAGAACTGAAAGTCCTCAGCCCTCATCGGCTGACGGTGGGTCCGTTTTTGCGTAGGATGCGCGGTTCCGGAGATGTGCAGATCAATTAACTAATATCTAATTGATACGCGTTAGGCATTTTTAAAACAAAACAAAAAACAAAACAAAACGTAACAACAAGAATAATATCATTAAGTAATAAATAACAAGTAATTTAATAAACAAAACAATTGAACTGTCTGTGATAGTCAACACGGAACTGTCTCAAAAACTAAAATTATTAATCAAACCCGGCAAAACAAACGCGCGCTAGGTAACGTCCATGTTGGCAACGCTGACATGTGTAAATTCCACAGCGCGAGGCGACACGAGGCAGCGTGTGTGTGAAAGGGAAGGGTAGAGTGAGTAGTATACCTAATGCATTGTTTCGTACCGATCTAGATAAGAGTTCGGCGCCCGCGAGGATATTGACCCTATTGTCAGCTGATTTTCTTTTTTAAGTTTCACTGCTGGTTTTATGTTTAAGTATTTTCATGATTATTCGGGATCGAATTTCTTTGTGACCCATCATCATAGATATCCTTAGTACTATCATCTGTCTTCGTTTTCGGGACCGTTTCACAAACACCCGGTATAGCAAATACATTAAGCAATATTCACCACAAACTGAAGTCCACTCATTCTGAATCCTATCAACATTCCAGTCCCATCTTTTACAATTCCTTTTTAAAAACTCTAGATGATATCGTGCAGGTGATCGTCCGCGAGGTATGAATCAAAATATTGACCGATGCCATTCGTATCGATATATAAAGCTATCCAATGTGAGCCTGGTTTATCATCTGTATCCAAATTGCATATTATATGCGTTGGTACGTGGGTATACATGGGCAGTCTATTAGCACCATAAACATTATTTTCTAGACTGGGATGAATCTTTTTGAGATGTTGTTGTACATCTAGTGTATCCATGATATTACTACTATTAGTAGATTATTACAGTACCAATCTATTCAATGATTAACATAGGAATGATCAATTATAGTGATTAGTAAATATTAAATCGCATTCTTTTGTGATGATTTGTAGAAGTCATCGGTGTAGCGCAAGTTGCAACACGAAAGAATGCGAGATAAGCTGTTGAGTTATAAAGTTACTATCAGTTTCACTGCGGAATGCTTCAGATTAGATTTATAGTGATTTATAAATATTAAATGTTTTATGTATTAAGAAATTCATTCATTGATTCATCATATGACGATGAGTTGTATAATCACGGTGCGATGGTTGAAACACAGTTTAAGTAAGCAAAATAAACATAAATTTCGATCATAATTTACACATTGTCTTATATCGTTTTTTAATAAATTTAAACATTTTAACAGTCAACCACTACAACTTGGAAGAGGAATGAAGCGAACGAGCAGCGAAGAACCCAAGATCATCAAAAAACCAAGAACGGAAGAAGAAGCGTCTACCTCTGCAGGGAACAGTGTCGGTGACGATGATCAAGTGGAATGTCTAACGTGTCATATATTTATCAAGAAAAGGTATTTAGCTAATCATTTAAAAAGTAATGTTCACAAAAATAATCTTTTAAATTCACATAATTCTTTATCAAACGTTAGTGTTATTGATGATGATATGATCAATTTATTATTTTTTCCAAGGACACGAAAAATCATTATTGTTACATAAAAAATTTATCGCGGTTAGTTAGTAAACAAATTTCAAAAGACGGTCATGTCATGTATATTTGCGAAGCATGTCTACTTCATTTTCCATCTCAGGAAAGGTTAAATAATCATGAAAAATACGATTGTGCTCACATTTGTACAGAATTACCAAACAGTGAAACTTTAAAAAAGAATTCGTTTGGTCAACCTATTTCAAATGATAAAATTAAATTTGATAGTTATGAAAAAAAGTTAAAGATACCATTCGTAGTTTATGCTAATTTTGAAGCATTTTTAAAACCAATAGAATCATGTTCTAACGATCCATCCAAACCTTTCACACATAATATTCAGAAACATGAAGTGCATAGTTTTGGTTATTATATAAAATGTTCATATGGTGATAAATTATCAAAATATGTAACATATTGCTCCCAGTTTAAGTTGGGATGCAATGCTAAAATATACAAAAATGAAATTAGAACTTTTAACAGATTATGTATCTCAATGTAGTAATCGTTATGCTAGAGCTAATAAAAATACATGGGGGATTATGATGCAGGGAAACCAAATTCATATATCACATATTTTGATGCCAACAATTTATATGGTTGGGCTATGTCTCAATATCTTCCTACTGGTGGATTTGAATGGGTAAATCCGAATACAGATTTTAATGTGTCTGAGACATTGGACTTCGGTTTTATTTTAGAAGTTGATTTAGAATATCCAGATGAACTTCATGATTTACATTCGGACTTTCCTTTTTGCCCAGAAAACATTTGTGTAGGCAATACTAATGAGAATAAACTAGTCCCAAATTTAAATAATAAAGATAAATATGTAATTCGTTACAGAAATTTAAAGCAGTGCATAGAAATGGGGGTTAAATTAACTAAAATTCATAGAGTTTTAAAATTTAAAAAGTCTCCCTGGTTGAAAATGTACATAGATCTAAAAACAAAATTAAGAACGTTAGCAGAATCAGATTTTGAAAAAGATTTTTATAAATTAATGAATAATTCAGTATTCGGTAAGACTATGGAGAATATTGAAAAAAGGGTTAACGTAAAATTAGTTACACAGTGGGAGAACCAGGGTAAAGCTTTAGGTGCTCAAGATCTAATCGCTAAACCACAATTTATTATTATGGACTTAATGCTAAAAGCACTCTCTTCTAGTCAACCTTAGGGCAGTGATAGAACTATGAAGGCGGTTACAAAGAAATATACATAGACACATACATATACATATTATACATACATATACATATATACATACATATACACACATACATACATATATACATACATCAATATACACAAATATATAAATTTATATATTATAAGAAAATATAATATAGTACAAGATACATACGTCTTTCAATATTTTCGGAAGACCTAGTTGCGGTTCAGTTGCGAAAAACTAAGTTAATATATAAACAACCAATTTATTTAGGGTTTTGTATTTTAGATATTTCAAAAACATTAATGTATGATTTTCATTATAACTATATGCTTAAAAAGTTTAGTAAAATCAAATTATTGTATACAGATACGGATAGTTTAATATATCATATATTTACAGATGATTTTTACACTGATATAAAACCTCACCTTTCCTCATACTTTGATATCTCAGATTATGATACAAATAATATTTTTGAATATCAAAATTAAATTAAAAGAAATTAGGTATTTTCAAAGATGAAAATAATGGTAAAATCATGAAAGAATTTGTAGGTTTACGATCGAAAATGTACGCTTTTAACTTAGAGAATAAGACTATAGACAAGGCAAAGGGGTAAATAAATGTATCACTAAAAACATGACAATGGATAGTTATAAGTCTTCTCTATTTAATAAAAAAAAGTGCAATATTATAGTATGCTTAGATTTAAATCAATTAAGCACACAATTTTCACACAAAAATTAAATAAGATTGGTTTATCGTATAATGACACAAAGAGGCATATTTTAGATAATAATATTGAAACATTAGCTTGGGGTTATTATAAATTGCGCTAAGTGTTGATAGTTTTTACTTTTATGTCTGTGTAAATAAAATTTGTATTGATTGTAAAATTATGATAATACTATAATGTGACGTAGAGTTTATTACATATTTAATTATTGTTTGATTGTAAATAATTTCAGATAGTTTTTGTTTCTATTTGTGTGTGTGTGTATACATTTGAGGTTGAGGTGATTGTAAAATTCTGATGTACCAATTGAGTTAGAAATAGTATACAGATCATTCTGTTTTATATAATTTTTGCAATATATATTAATTGTTTACACCAACACTTTCATTTTTTATTTCATCCCTTAGAACTTTAGATGTATGTAATGTTTCACTTTATCCATCCGTTTACTGCTATTGTGATTTTAATCAGATCACATGGTGCTTTGATGAAATGCAACCTTTATATAATTTACCAAATGTTAACTATCATCAAGGAATTCCAAATCTTAATATGTTTGACGGTGAAAACCCACATCTTGTTATTATTGATGATCTAATGAGAGAGTCTGATGGAAGAATTGTGGATATATTTACAAAAGGTAGTCATCACAGGAATCTTAGTGTATTTTATTTAACACAAAATTTATTTCATTAGGGTAAAGGTCAAAGAGACATTTCTTTAAACTCAAGTTATATAATATATTTTAAAAACCCTCGAGATAAAACTCAAATAAGAAATTTAGCACAACAAGTGTCACCATATAACCCAAAATTAATTAAAGATGCCTACAGTGATGCAACTCTAGAGGCGCATGGATATTTAATGGTAGATTTAACAGAATACCAATGATTTTTGTCGTATCAATGTCTTCCCATTTAATGGTTTCTGTACAGTCTACGTCCCCACATAAGAGTTTAAATACACCAAAAATGAAACAATTCAAATCATTTCTAAATGATGCATCGTCGACTCACAACGCATAAACATTTGCTAAACGCTTTGCATACGCTTAAACCAAAATATCAAAGAGAATTACTTAAAACGTGTGATGAAGAAGAAATAAATTGTATTTGTGAATGTATTCATACCGTTTTACAAGGAAAGGTACCTCTTAAAGACCAAGATAAACAAAGATTTAATAAACACAAAATATACTCCGTAAACTGGTGCATAAGTGTAAACATAAACTAAGAAAAAATATAATTATACAAAAAGGAGGGGCTTTTTTACCAATAATATTAGGTGCAATATTGAGTGGATTAGTAAGTGGACTAGCCAGTTAACATGGAAAATGTAAAGAAAATGATACTTATCGAACCTGGATTGATTGAAAAATTAAAACAAGAAAATAAGGTTAATAGTAATTTGTCTCGATTAGATATTGAAATGCAAAATATTATGAATAGTAAGACGGAAGACCGAAAGAAGTGGATGTTATATTTACAAACACTACAAAGATACCTTCATTTTACCGAAGAGGATCGTCTACCACTCAGATTACCATTTATTCTGATACATCTAATGAAGATTCAAATGAGTCTAAAATTGGTTTTAAAAATGAAGATAGAGATCTAAAAACATCAGTTAATGCTGAATCTTTGTTGGAGAAGAATCGATCCATTAAAAGTAAAGAAAATGATGCAAATCCACTTTACACACCAGCTCAAATACTCAGTTTAATACCAAAAACTTATAATAAAAAAGGTCAGTTATTATTAAACTTAGTTGGAACAAGTGAAAGTAAAATACATTGGGATAATGAAGGCCCAGTCATAATTGATAACGAAAAAACTCCTGGAAGTAATATTGTTGATTTAATAAATGATTCACTAAGACACTTAAAAAGAAGTGATCCGATAGGGTGGGATAGATTTGCTAAAGCGTTAAAAGATATTAAAGTACCACTTACTTATATTGGAAATCCAAAGAGATGTGAGTTTATTAACCAGCTTCAAGCAAAAGATCTGAACAATCCCTCTGAGATTAAAGTTCAAGAGTTTTCTACACCGAGCAGTGGAGATAAAAAATCTATAACTAAAATACGTAAAAAGCTTGAATGGGAAAAATGGACCCCGTACTAGAAGAAATTAACAGGATTTATTATGATCCATCTAATCCCGCTGTTTTTGGTAGTATTGATAAATTATCAAAAGCCATGAAGGGTAAAATGGATAAAAACCAAATTTCAATGTGGGTGATTATGTTCGAATAACTAAATATAAACATGTTTTCCAAAAAGGATATGAATCAAATTGGAGTGATGAAATATTTATTATATCTTCAATAATTGATAGATCTCCATGGGTTGTTTATACAATAACAGATTTACAAAATGAACCAATAGTTGGTACTAACTAATTACAGAAAATCACTTACAACCCCATCTCACAATATAAAATAGATAAAATAATTGACACTCGTTATTCAGGTAACAGAAAAAATGTATTAGTGAAGTGGAAAGGTTATCCAGATAAATTTAACAGTTGGATTTTAGCTTCTAGTTTAAAAGAAATATGAATAAAGAAAGTTTTTATTTAACTTTGCTCAGCAATAGTTCAATGAAATAGTTTCCTGATAACAAGACCACAAATTTTTCAACGAAATTACCAAAAGCTATGAAATTAGAAGGTGAATGGTCGGTTGGAGTTGCCGAGTTTAAATATCCATGTACCATGTTTACTGTTCAAGATCATGAAAATGTTATATACATTACAAAATCCATGTTAATGCCTAATGAAGATAAACCATCTACAGTGTACTACAAAAAACATATTCCAGCTACAAACTATGATAACGTTGAGCATATTTTAAGAGCGTTAAATGGTATCGGAGAGAACTTGAAATTTCGCTATGATGAAATAACAAAATTTGTATCTGTTTCTGTTTTGGATAAAAATATAACATCCGTAACATTATCACCCAAATTAAATTTACAACTAGGTTATGAACCAAATAAAAATTTCCTAGAGAGAAATTTTGGAAAGTGTCGTGCTAATTTACGCTTAGGGTTACTATCTCAACTATTTCTATATTGCGACATTATCGATCCTCAGATTGTGGGTGATGTTATAACTCCTTTACTAAGAGTTATTTCATTAGATCCCACAAAATACATTTATGGTGCAAATAAAATGCACGTTTTCTCTCCACCTCACTACTTACCTGTTATGCTAAGGGAGTTCGATACGCTGGAAAATAGTTATAAGATCGAGTACAGGACAAAAAATACCATTCTAGTTTGGAACCGTGTGTATTAAACTACATTTCGGAAAATTATAATAATGAATTCTCTTCGTGATCATCATAAATGTCCATATGAAAATTATTATACACATCAAGCTGGGTCAGGAGTTGAATTAATTTATAAGGGTTCACCATACCAACGCGGTCATGGTATTGGGAGCTTCTTAGGGAGGTTATTTAGATCAGTTTTACCTTTACTTTCAAGTGGTGCTCGAGTGATTGGCAAGGAAGCATTAAGCGCTTGTAGGACTTTTATCAGATATGGTTCAAGCACGTCCTATGGAAGCCTCAATAAAAGATCGTCTAAAGCAAGTTATTACGAACCAATTTAAAACGAAAGGCTGACGACAAAATTAATCAATTTAACATGACAGGATCTGGGTATATACTATATAACTAAAAGAAAACGATTGGCCTCGTTCATTCACTATAAATCTAATCTAAAGCATTCCGCAGTGAAACTGATAGTAAATTTATAAGTTAACAAGCTTATCTCGTATTCCTTCGTGTTGCGACTTGCGCTACACCGATGACTTCTACAAATCATCACAAAAGAATGCGATTTAATATTTACAAATCACTATAATTGATCATTCCTATGTTAACCATTGAATAGATTGGTACTGTAATAATCTACTAATAGTAGTAATATCATGGATACACTAGATGTACAACAACATCTGAAAAAGATTCATCCCAGTCTAGAAAATAATGTTTATGCTGCTAATAGACTGTCCATGTATACCCACGTACCAACGCATATAAAATGCAATTTGGATACAGATGATAAACCAGGCTCACATTGGATAGCTTTATATATCGATACGAATGGCATTGGTCAATATTTTGATTCATATGGACGATCACCTGCATGATATCATCTAGAGTTTTTAAAAAGGAATTGTAAAAGATAAGACTGGAATGTTGAAACGATTCAGAATGAGTGGACTTCATTTTGTGGTGAATATTGCTTAATGTATTTGCTATATAAGTTTCAGGGATGTTCAATGCATAGTTTTACAAGTATATTTACAGGGAATACACTATACGACGATATTTTAGTGAATGAGATGTTTCGCTCCTATTTTATAGATAATAAGCAATAACATTTTGGAAATAAAAATTGTAACAAAATTAAGGAATGTGTTTTATTTATGATTCAGAATAGCTTGGTAGTTATGAACAAAGAAGTTTAATACAATAGCACTGATAAGCAGGGTGTACAAGGAGTAATAGATAAGAGCGGCAATAACGGTGTTCAAGGAACAATAGATAAGAGGAACGGCTGAACAATGGAACGCTAATGAGGGTGCAGGCCCACCGGATATCAATTAGATATTAGTTAATCTGATCTGCACATCTCCGGAACCGCGCATCCTACGCAAAAACGGATCCACCGTCAGCCGATGAGGGCTGAGGGTTTTCAGTTCTAGCTCAGTGAGCCAGAACTGGTACAAACTAATTACTGCGATCAATACATAAACTAAACCCAAATCGCTTTTACCATCACTTGAGTTGGCGAAAGGAATGTTTTTTTTTTCTTACTGCTTTCACTGCGAACTCTGACATCATCTTGTAATACGGTGCTTAGTATTCATTCTGCGTTATAATTTGAAAGATACGTCTTAGAAATCTTCACTAACGGCGACTTATTATTGCAAACGTTACTGTTTTTATCCAAATGCAAAACCCATCTCCAGGCAATAAATAAGACAATAAATCGTCTGAATACAAAATAGGGTGCGTTCAGGGTAACCGCTAGTTGATATTGTATCATGTGTGTTCATTTAGAAAGGCGGATATGAAGTGTTATGTATTTCGATACGAATAATTCACAGTCGCTTTTAACCTTGGAATATTTTTTTATGATCGTACTATTAAATTAAAGGAATATATGCACTACATGCAGCAACGATTAAGAATCAAATGAATATGGGTTGCAAGACATAATAGCGTGACTTACAATATACCATAATGTCCTCCAGACCGAGTTTCGGTCACGGCCGCCAGTCTCAACGGAGACTATCCATCTGCGCAGGATAGGATTATAGTGTCCGAGTGTGTCTGCAAGCATAAGTGCACTATCTATTCCCTCACTCTGATAGGATGGTTATCCGACACGACTGAAGAGAGATCAGGTGCAAGACCAACGGTTTTACGTGCTCTCCGAGGCACGGGGTGGAAACAACGCCTACTTCCTGACTCCAGGCTGCTACTGAGAATTTCTTGACAGAAAACCCTGATATTGGCCCAACCCGGAATTCGAACCTCGGTCATCTACCGCGTTTTACAACTACTAGACCAACGAGATAGTCAACTACCGCATAAAACAAGGTATAATAAACAAAATTCTCAGCTTCTTCTTCTATAACAGCCTTTTAGTATATTTTATCATCATATTTGGTAAGTATGTTTTATTTGCGTTCACTGGGTGAGTGGTAGAAACGTGATAGAGCCGCGCTGCAGCTGTATTATATCTGTTGTACAAATGGGTGGGCAGTGTAGTGACGACGTTAGAGAAATAGAGAACGCCACATCCCGTGGGTGTCGTACGGGACGCCAGAGAGAAATAAAACAGGTGGTGGACAGCAACATCTTCTTGATAACAACACAAAATATCAAAAAATATCCCGTCTATGAGTAAATCTATGGATCTATGGCTCTACCCCATAGATTTCCTTTCATTACTTCCTTTTCTATTTATAACATCCTATCAAGTCCTAAATACAATGAATAAATGATGAAAATAAGGTATGGGTGGGATCGACGGCGGAAGGCCCATGCTCTTACGAAATACCAGCGTCAAATACCAGCATAATGCTGTTGTTTCGTATGATGATTGATTTTTACTAACAATGAGGCATTCCATATAAGTGCTCAGGGATGACAATGCGTCTGTATTATGATTCTTAATCGATGGTAGATGCAGGTGTATATGGGTCACAGCCATTTACCATCAAGTGGACTGTGTGTTAGTTTGTCAGCTCTACTTCTGTGAAAAAGATCCACAGCTGAACGGTTTTTTAGAATATTTGCCCAATATCATGGCGCCGGGCAGGAGGTTAGGTGAGCGCAATGCCTATACCCTCCCATTGAATTATCAAGCTAGCTATTATTGGGAGCACTACTACCAAATAGTTAGAAATGGTACGAATCCTTTTCTATCCAGGAGTCCTTTTCAGTCTAGGTAGGTTTATTTTAATAGAATAAGGGTGATAAATAAGCACACAGTCCACCTGCTGGTAAGAGGCTGTGACTCATCTACACCTACAAGAACATGGTGTCATGGATTATAAATCAAAATGCAGATGCGTTGTAATCCTTAGGACTAATATGGAATACCTCGTTATTACTTAGAAGAGCCGTGGTAGCTCAGATGGTTAGCGCTCGCTGTAAGTTTCACAGTACGCGAGCAACCCGGGTTCGATCCCCGCCGGCACCAATGAAATTGTTAATTGCAATTTTAAGTGCTGATTTACCACGTGCTCGGCGGTGAAGGAAAACATCGTGAGGAAACCTGCATGTCGGAGAAATAAGAAAAAAAATATTTCGAAGACATGTGAAGTTCGCCAACACGCATTGGGGCAGCGCGGCGGAACCTTGTCCTAAAACCCTCTCAGAAGTGAGAGGAGGCCTGTGCCCAGCAGTGGGACGTATATAGGCTGTAACTTTAACTTTTTTAACTTAAAAGGGTCTCCCGTTCTCGCAAGTGGATGCTGTGGCCCATAGACGTTTTCACTTTGAGGACTAAGACGGAATGCCTCGTTTTCAGTAAAAAGGGTCTCCGGTTCTCTACACTCACCATACTAAACAGCAGCATTGAGCCGCTATTTAACGTTGATATTCCTTTGTCGGTCAAGCCGAGACATTCGTGCTACATACCATAAAATAGCTACAGCATGACTCTATGAGGTAAAAAAGGTACCTACCACCGTTTTACCTATTTACTCTGCAAGGCAGTGTTCCGGTCTGAAGGGTGTAAAGAGCTAGTATAATAACAGGTTGTGAGGTATTCCATCCTAGTCATCATAGGCAAATTTAAACGAGGTACGTGCCCGACCCACCGAGGGCCGACACTGATAAACAAAAGAAGATAATTATGTCCCGCTATAATTACGTTGTACTAATAGGGGCAAATCATCGTAAGTTATTAATTACCTATGCGAAATCCCATACAAAGTAAGTTTGACAGAAAGGACCAATTCAAAACGTCTTGTATGTCTCTTGTTGCAACAATCAATACATCTAGCATTGGGATTTAGGACAAAGACCGGGCAAACATTTCAAGCGCATCAGCAGAAGTTTAGAAGTGGCAACGGCGCTATTCAAAGTAAACGTTAAAGACAAAATAATATTTTTTTCGGATTTAGCTTTTATTAATAATTTATTTATATTATATATTTAGTCAGGTCAAAAGTTCTGTCAAAACCTTATTATTTAAAATTTTTGAATACTGGCTAGGTTCACCTATGAACTTTACCAATTTTAAAAATATAACGTTTGTGCTTGCCGAAAATAAAAAGACATTAATTTTCATTCATTTTCAAATATGGAGTGGTCGAAGAAAGAAGATAGAGTAGCGGTTATCGCGTTGCACCGCTGTGGTTACGCGCCAAAAGAGATTTTCAATATTCTACAAAAAATGAAAATAACCCTACGATTTGTTTATCGCACTATCAAACGATTCACTGAAGATTCAAGCTTCGAAGATCGTAAGAGGACCGGCCGACCTCGTACAGTTAGGACACCCGCGATCATCAAAGCAGTAAAGATACGAATCCAACGAAATCCTGTTCGTAAACAAAAAATCTTTGCTCTTCAGATGGGCCTAAGCAGAAGCACGGTCAAAAGAGTGATCAATGAAGACCTAGGACTACGAGCTTATCGTAAGAGGACTGGACATTTTTTGAACGAGCGTTTGAAAAAAATTAGGCTGGATAGATCCCGCGCTTTGTTACGGCGGTACGCGGGAAAAAAATACCGCGAAATTTTGTTTTTGGATGAAAAAAAAAATTAACATCGAAGAAAGTTATAATAAACAAAATGATAAGGTGTATGCCCACAGCAGAGAAGAAGCCAGCACGCGTATTCCGAGGGTTCAACGAGCACATTATCCTTCGTCACTCATGGTTTGGCTTGGAGTCTCATATTCAGGCTTAACTGAGGTGTTTTTCTGTGAAAAAAGTGTAAAAACCAGTGCCGAGGTGTACCAAAATACTGTTCTATCAAACATAGTGGAACCTCTTTCTCAAACAATGTTCAAAAACAGACATTGGATATTCCAACAGGACTCTGCACCAGCTCATAGGGCACGAAGCACGCAAAACTGGTTGACCGCCCATGGGATTGACTTTATCGTACATGAAGACTGGCCCTCTTCTAGTCCACATTTAAGCCCACTGGATTATAAGATATGGCAACATTTGAAGGAGAAAGTCGGCGCTAAACCTCATCAGAATTTGGAATCTCTCCGAGCATCTTTGGCTAAAGCAGCGGCAGAAATAGATATGAGTGTGGTGCGTGCTGCGATTGATGATTGGCTGCGTCGATTAAGGGCATGTATTCAAAATAGGGGAGGGCATTTCGAATAATGTAAATAAAATTGTATACTAAATTAAATTACCTTTCATTTCATATATAATTTCTATATAATTATCAAAAAGTGTATCATTAATTTTATAAAAAGTTTTTGACAGAACTTATGACCTGACTAAGTATATATATATACAAAGACCAGGCAAACATTTCAAGCGCATCAGCAGAAGCTTAGAAGTGACAACGGCGCTATTCAAAGTAAACGTTAAAGACATAATAATATTTTTTTCTGATTTAGCTTTTATAAATAATTTATTTATATATATATAGTAATTTCCACAAGTCAAATAAAATAAGTACAATAGAAGTTACTTTCGTCCTTGCATTCTTAGCTTTTAAGTAATTATCTATACCTATAAATAAAATTCAACATATTATAATAATGAAATAACTGCCTAATATTAATACGCCCGTTATTTATATGCCATAGACGTGAATAACCATATTCAAAATATTTGTCTGTCTGTCCGGACTAATATTTGGAATGGCTAAACCGATTGTAATGAAACTTCACGAACAGATAGAGAGCAATCCTAGGGTGTGATCTAGGGTCTATTTTAACCCAAATAGTTCCTACGCAGACGAAGCTAGGGCGGATCGCTAGTTGAATTAATAATAGCCTTCCTTCATATAGCTTTTTTACAAACGCCTTGAAATCATGCACAGGCAATGCGGTAATATGAGCCGCCGGCATTGTTTTCATTTTGTGTCAATCAAAACTACTGAGTGACCTTTCTTCTATCATTTTATGCCGTCTGAAAACCTCTGTCGACTGATGACCGATGACGATTTCATGAAGAAATCGTCGGTACACAATTTCAAATGACCTCCTAAAGTCGTTGCGCGACCGTTAGTTACATTACCATAGAGTACTTTTGTACATAGTGATTATTTACTTAAATAATAAAGGCTGAAAAACTGTGAATATTTTCAACAAGAAACATTACTTACGTAATAATCACCAAAAACGTTCAATTTATACTTACAGCCCGCGGCACACAGATTGGATAGATGGATGGGAGCGAAATCGAGTGTTAACAAAAAGAGTTCTCGTTATGTTGCCCCTCCGTGCAACATATTCTCGCATCATATAACGATAATGGTTTAATTTATTTAATAATTAAAATTAATAGTTATTTAAAGTTTTCATAAGCAGTAAACTCCAGTCGGCGTCGGAGCTGTCACGCACCATTTGTTAATAATAAAATTATTGAAACTTTTTTATAAAGTGAAAAAATAGTCAAAGCCCAACGAATTCTAAAAAAATAAAAAAATAAAATCTAAATAATTCCTATGTTATTTTATTATTATTATATTTTATTATTATAGGAAGTAGTTAGAGTAATATTTCCGCAGCGCCTAGATATTTCTACGAGCAATTTTTGGTTCCGACGATCTGGTAAAGTTTTGGTTTATCTACAACCATCAAACATAATCATACACAAAATAAATAGCTTCGCACCGATTTATTCTGTTAGATTCACGACCAAAATGAACAAAAACCGCAATCTTTAGCGAAGAAAATTTGTAGTTTATTGAGTTTGCATCACAATATTTTCGCCTGATCCGATTGATATATACATATATCTGTATATTATCCTATGTGAATATTTATCCGTCATTTTAATACAATAGTTAATCAAAATAATGTTAAAAATTTATTTAAATATACATCCGTGTTTAAATACCAAAGAAATTAATAGAATAATATATTCTGATACAACAATTTAAATTTGATCTCCACTAACCCATCGCCAAACATTCGACCATTTCATAAATTTGAAACGGATTCGAAGATACTTAAAGTTACATCAGTCTAATTTAAAACAATTTATTAGAAACTTAGTCTATTTACTCACGTGTTAAGCGAGAACCAGATTGGGTGGTGACGCAGTGGCTGAAGCGAAGCGGCAGAGGGAGCGGGGCGGAAAATGTTTAGCACCCGCTTGACTATGCGTGCGCTCACAGCTAATAACGTTATCATCGCCAGCACAAAAACACCACCGAATATCGCCCAAACTGCCTAAGAACATTAAATACATTATATATTTTTTTAATAAAATATATTATTAAAAAGTATGCTTTGGATGATATAATACAGTAGGGCCTCGATAAACCGAACACCCAAAATTTACACCCTGTTCGGGTTAATGAGGCGTTCGGATTACAGTATATAGATATTATATCATCTTCAGAGTCAATGTGATCCAGATCTTGGCCAATTTTCCTCTGATTTGAATAACGAGGGCTACAAAGGCTTTCAAGATTTTTTGATCAGATTTAAGGACACTTGTTGCCAACATTGAACCAGAGCAAATACAGCATCTTTCATGGTGTTTTTTTAAGAATTCAGATAATGTACATTCTGAATGAATGAATAATGTGTTTCTTTGTATGTCACTTCAATGTTCTTGATTACGTTTTGATTCATTCGTTGAATTAAGGCTGTACAGTTTGGCGGTAGTATAGAACAGTGTAATTTTTCTCAATTGACCGCAGATCTTCTGATCGGCACTGCGCTATTCTGTGAGACAGCGGCTTACACGAGCAGGGGTTATTCGGATTATAGAGGCGTTCAGATTATCGGGGATTCGGATTATCGAGGTTTTACTGTATATGGTAGAAAGTTACGTTAGCTTTTTTAATCAGCTGCTGGATAGCTGGAATAGATGGAACTTATCTCGCTGAGCAGGCAGCTTGGTGAGTGCAGAGCCGATCGATTAAACTAATAACACACCCTCTACAGATCATAAGTTCTTCATTATAAGTTTTTGTAATTTCGGCTCGCCATTTTGGAACGGATATACTGTTACCGGTCGGTCGCTAGAGGCTATTTTCACAATTTAAAGCAAGTCAAATCTTTCTTTCTTTTTGAAAAAAAACGTTACCTCCACGCTAGGATTTTCTCCAGTATCTTGGTGGCAGTTTACATACATAAATTTCACAAGAACAAACATCCAGACCCGGAACAATTATTTGTAGGCCATACAAATATTTGATCCGTGCGGGATTCGAACCCGCGGCCCTTAGCACTGCAACTTATTACTTAACCACTGCGCCACGGAGCTATCATTTGGAGCATTAGTTATCCTTTTTCGATCGACTCAATAGCGCAGTGTCTAAACATTTACGGCTTTACTCATAAAACCGACTTCAAATTAAGTAATGCTTAAAGTGGCTTTCTCTTTCTCTCTTTTTACTAAATAAAAACAGAAAGAGATGATTATAAGTAAGTCTATTAGCTACGGTAAGGTCTGCAAATAATTGTTCTTCGATTAGGTAGTATCCATCTGTTGCTTATAAAAATCCACTACTGAACATAGGCGTCCCCCTTTGCCATAGTTGCCATGCTTGGCAGGCGGGTTGGCAACCACAGATTTTTATAATTTAAGTTGTTATCAGGAAGATGCTACTGACCATTTCCTGTTTCAGTTTGCCTCTGTCGCCTCTTATGACGTAGTGGATATTCTTACAGCGCCACTACTTGGTTTAGGTTTTTATCTATATGTAATTTATGTTTTTAAAACACCTTCACGAAGTAATGCCTAGTGGAAATTAAGTTTTTTTTTTTACTTCAAGAAGAAAAGAAAATAAATAATGGATCCTTTCTAATTTCTTATCTGTAGAAAATTATATTAAATTACAACAACACTTACGTAGCTTGCGTAGGAGATTTTTTTGGCTTCAGTAGGATCTGTAAAGACGAATATACACAATTTCAACAGAAATAATACAATGCTGCCGTGTGGTGGCGGCATAAGATACATAAACGCATTTCGTCCCTAGTAGTAGGTGTTATAAGAAGCGACTATAGAAAACACCAAAAATATCTTATTGCATCTAATAGATGCCGCCATCTATAGATAATGAAATGCATATTGCACAGTGTGTTTTACTCTCGACACGTCAAGTCAAGCAATTTTGTGTTCTTAAAAAGTCTCTATCATAACCATATTGCACTTATACGATAATATGAGTAGCCGTATATCAAGAAAACACTCTAATTAATCCATCTTATATTTTGTAAAATATCATTTTACTTTGAAAAAAAAAGAGTTAAATTTTTTTTACGTGGATTCGGATGTTGATTTTGTATGTGGTCACGATAACTCCCGAAAAAATTGACGTATCGAGACTGGTTTTTTTCATTAGCTTCAGAATTACATCAACTGTTTTCCTATTTCATATCAATAGCCTAGTACGCGCAGTTTGTTATTAAAATGATTTTCAACTTTTATAAGTTTTATTGCTATTAAAAATTTAATGGCGCTGTCATATATTTATTTTAGCATTTAATAGACAAAGGACAAAATGTACCATACAGCCTTTTTTTTCTTTTTTTTTCGTGGGGAAAACCTCATGGTTACCATTCGTTGCGGGGGCAACGAGGAGGTTATGCCGGACTCCTACCGGCTAAAGCCCCACGGTGGTCACCATCAGCGTATACGAGGGGTCCCGGGATCTCCGTTCGGAACGCAATGCTACACTAATAGCACGTTCCGTGGGCAGTACTTGCTGCCCCCAGCACCCTCGCAGTGCTACCACGATGTCTCGAGACCACTTCCGAGTCATCGTCCTCTTCGGGGGTTACATAACTACGGAGGCCCCGTTTCTGGTAGGGGAACACAGTTTTCAAGAGGAGGGCCGTGACGAACGCGTTGGTGACGTCGTCTCTGAGTGATATCCGCCCTCTCCCGATCCCGCTCAGAAGCCTCCTTCTGAATCATAACAGATTCGCAGAAGGTTACGGCTACGGCCCTCCACGCCGAATCCCTGCTCAGCATCGCTGACACGACTGCTGGCAGGGAGAGGTTCCGTCCGATGCAGTTCACCAGGATCGTTCGCTCTCGTTCCCACACTGGGCATACTGCGAGCGTATGGAAAGCGGAGTCCTGGTTCCGTCCACCGCAGTGGCAGCAGTTCGCCGTCGCCTCGCGTCCGATCTTACACAGATAATCACAGAAGCACCCATGCCCGGTAATTATCTGTGTAAGTCTGTAGGTGAGTATTCCTGCTCGTCGCTGCATCCAGGTATCCATGTACCTCCCCACTGTGACTTCGGACCCACCCACGTGGACGCACGAGTCGGGTGGTTCCCTGCCCCGTGCTAATTTATGGAACCATAGGGCCTCGGTCTTGTGAGGCTCTATTTCTAAACCCAACTCGTGGATTTTGGCGACGACAACTTCCGTCCCAAGCTCGGCGAGCTCTTTGGCCCTCTCGAAAGTTATCCCGCTGGCGATCACCAATGTATCGTCGGCACAGCACACGATATTTACGCCAGCGAGTAGGTAGACTCGCAGAACCGCATCGTACGCGAGGTTCCACAGTAGTGGACCCAGCACCGAGCCCTGTCTGTCTCATCTTGCCCCCATGTACAGAATGTACCTGTCGCGCAAGTAGTCCCCGATAATACCTTGCAGGTAGGGGGGCGCCTGATGTAGTGCCAGTGCCCTCCTGATTGCGTTCCAGGGTAGAAAGTCAAAGGCGTTGATTGACGATATCTAGACTTATCGCCAACGCCACGCCACCCTGGGATACTGTTTGTTCCGACAGGGAGCGGACGCGCATAATCGCATCTACAGTAGAACGCTCCCGTTGGAACCCAAACTGGCTATCAGCCAAATCGAGACCGACGCTCGACAGATGCCTATTGAGCCGAGTGGCAACTATCCTCTCGAACAATTTGCCAATCTCGTCCAATAGGTATATGGGGCGGTACGCAGAGGGAGAATCAGCGGCCTGCCCTCCTTCCTTCTTCAAGATGACCAGCCTTGCCTCTTTCCAGGCTGTGGGGAACATGGCACACCGTAGACAGCTGGTAAACAGCTGCCTGAGCCTTTCTCCCAGGGCAGCCAGACTCAGCACTAGGGCCCGGCCCGGGATTCCGTTGGGCCCCGGTGCTGTGTTCCAGACTTTTAAGCGGCCAACGGCTCAGTTCAGCTCCTCGACGGTTACCCCATCTCATCTTGCCACTCCCATGAAGACGGCAGGTAACCTGAGGGTACCATACAGCCTATATCGATTTTATACTTTGTGTAATCGATTTATTTTAGTATACATTTTTTCCCTGTGGGTTATATGTTAAAATAATAGAACTCTAAATTTAATACACGTAAATAATATATTTTAAAAGTCAGGAATACAAATTATTTTTTTTCATCAAAATTAAATGAAACTTCATGAGACGTGTACTTTTGGATTTTCCAAACTATTTGTTTCTCCGTTTTCTATGTGTTCCTATACATTTCAGTCGATTAAAACTCTGCAATAACATTGTCATATTATTGAAGATTTTGGGGTGTTACAAAACTACCCGTAAAGCCGAAAGGAGGTTAAATGGGGCCTTATAGTGAGTCCATTCACAATATTTAAGAACCGTAGTAACGCTGTATAACATACCCCAAAAAAATAAAAATAAATTATTATTTTCACTGATGTGCAAACCCTATTTCAGTAAAATTAAAAAGTAAACTACGCAGAATGTACCTACATTTCTACCTAATTCGCGGAACGACAAAAATTTTAAAAGACCTAACCTAACGAAACAACCTAAACGAACACTTACTTTTCCATAATAAACGTCAAATTTACAGAAACGGCTCAAAGTGTGCTCCGCCTTGCTCAATACACAACGTCGCTCGTCGCGATATGGCTTGTGTGGCATTTCGCACCATCGTCGGTGTTATTGATGCGAAAACCGATCTAACACGCTGTTCCATCTCGGAAACTGTTGGGCAATCGGAGAAATACACTCTGTCCTACACATAACCCCACAAAAAGAAGTCCAAGGGTATGAGGTCCGAAGAACGAGCAGGCCATAGCACCGATCCCCCGCGGCCGATCCATCCTCGCGGAAAGCGAACGTTAAGATGTTCTCGTACGTTGCGAGCAAAATGTGCCGGAGCTCCATCATGCTGAAATACCATGTTTCTTTGGTTCTCAAAGTAATCCCAGTCAGCCACAGGAAAGTCGTCAATCGCCTCTTCGAATTCCGTTTGTAAAAACGTTAGATAGTTACTACCGTTCAGACGTGATGGCATAATGACGGGACCGATGACATGCCCGTCATAAAGGCCAGCCCACACATTCAGCCGCCACTGGTGTTGGAATCTGCCCTGCCGTGAAGCATGTGGATTCACGGGAGCCTAAACGTGATCGTTACGCATATTTGAAAGTCCTGACCTCGTGAATGTTGCCTCGTCGGTCCAAAGAACATAGTTTACGTAATTAGGGTTTTCCTCTAACTGCCTGAGGTACCACTCGCAGAAGTTCCTCCTGGGTGCAAAATCGGAGGGTATCAGCTCCTGTGTACGGCGATAGTGATAAGGGTGACGATTGTCGTCACGAAGAATTCGCCAAACTGCAACGTGGTTTATACCGAATCTTCTTCCGGCTCGCCTCGTACTTGTGGTCGGCTCTTCTTCAAAATGCTCTAACACTAATTCAGCCTGCCTGGCGTCGACTGTGCTTGGACGTCCACTTCCAGTAGACCGATGAAAAGAGCCGGTGGAATGTAGTCGTCTTGACATGTTCAGAAAACACTGGTACGAAGGCAGCCGTCGCTGTTCAGTGAGGGGTCTACCATCGATAAATCGTTGTCGATACAGTTCGCGAGCACGATTTAAATTGCTATCTTCATGGCCTACGCATAACATCATATTGTAATATTCCGAGTCAGAAAGCATCGTTATATTGCAAAAAATGTTGGAAATAAAAACTCGAAACAGTTGTAG
The DNA here is from genome assembly GCA_029286625.1 of Parnassius orleans. Classification (NCBI taxonomy): domain Eukaryota; kingdom Metazoa; phylum Arthropoda; class Insecta; order Lepidoptera; family Papilionidae; genus Parnassius; species Parnassius orleans. The sequence continues at coordinate 1,025,336 of JAGSMP010000084.1, forward strand.
GATATCGATTAGAAGATTTTTGACATTTTTTGAAGCCAGTACTTGAATATAATGACATCCTTGTATTGAGGTAGCAAACATTTATGAATGAAAAATAGCAAAACTATTAAAGTAGACAATTATTAGGTAAAATAGGTACGTAGGCCTTTCTGTTAAATAATCTGGTTCCCTGACATGACAGCTTACTAGGGTTGACAAAATTTTTGGCTTTGATAATTAATTATATTTTTCACGGGGTATTTTGTAACACGTTGTATATGCCTTTCGATTATATATAACTATAACATAATCGAAAGGCATATTTAAGTAAACGTTAATTCAATTTCACTGGTTAATTATTATAGTGTAAGTTAATATTATAAAGGAAGTATGCAAATAATTGTTAATTGTATTCTTACCATAAGCGGTAGCGTTTCCAGCCGGTCCAACACATCCACGCTCGTCGATCAAATTAACTCTTGCAAGTAATTTAACGTCCAGCATTATACTATGCTGGCGGACAGCGCTGCGCTCCCCGCTCCGCTCGACAGTGGGAAGCAATATCCATCGAGACTCTTCCGGAACCGTCACCGGGGTGTCGATGTCAACTCTCCGAGATATAGAGTGGGCAAACCATGGCGACGGATGTGCATCTGAGACCATTTGCTTGCCGATACTGTGGAAAGCGGCAATGTTCAATTTTTTCAAGCATTACCATGCAGTGACGGCATAAGGGAGTCCGTTACGTTATTTGCCATTTATAAAACGGTTTGATTACAGAATTACTATTACAATTTATATTATATTGAACACAAATCAGTCATACGAAGTGGCAGTGGACCAGCCTTATAACTCGAAGAACCGACAATCTAATGGGAAGAAAGGTTCTCGAGTGGCAGCCTCATACCGGTAAGCGAAGTGTGCTCAACACCTACTTAGCCTCTTTTTTGTTTATATATCTGCTATATTCTACTATTCCGTTAGAGTGCGTCCTTACCCGACCCGATCCATTCGTGTTATAAATGTATATTTATCTCTCAACAAAACCGCAATGTCTTATTACAATGGCTGTATCAAATTTAAATTATAATGTGTTTATCAAGTAGTAGATAAAAAAAATTAGTAAAAAGTTACACTCTGTATTCGTCCCACTCCTGGGCATAGACCTACTCTCATCAATGAGAGGGTTTTAGGGCAAGAAAGTGTCAACTGCGTCCTACCCCAATGCGCGTTGGCGGATTTATTACATTTTTTAATTTCTCAGACGTGCAGGTTTCTTCAAGATGTTTTCCTTCGCGTGGTAAATCGGCACTCAAAATTCCAATTAACAATTTCGTTAGTGCCGGCAGGGATCAAACCCGGTTTGCTCGGGTACTGTGAAATTTACAGCTATCGCTTAGCCCCTGAGCTATCACGTCTCAGTGGCTAATGGCTATTATGATAATATTGTGGGTTGGTTGTATAAATGAGTTATGCGTACAATTAGTACGTGTTCAATTGTTTACAGATTGAGTATTTATTGTTGGCTGACGTATATCGTTGACGTCAGCTCCATAAATCATACTGACGTGGTATTATTAACAGATGTTTTATTTTTAAATTCAGGCGAACATTTTTACGAAGGGCTTTAGGCTTTAACAATAATTTCATCATCATCGAAACAGTTTTTTTTTATTTTGCTACTAAAATTGAAGTGTGGTGTTCCCATGATTCTTCAAAACATACAAAAACTTTAGTGTTGACTAGCTTTGTGAGAGTATTTAGTTTTTTAGGCAAAGCGCGACTTTGGAACTTTTACGAAAAAATTGGGATTCATTCGATTAAAACGAGACATTGTAACATAATAAATATAATAAATATCTTTTAATTTCGTAGTAAAAACAATTACGATACTTAGTTAAAAGAACTTAAAGTCACTAATAGGCGAATTATAATTTAAAATTAAAAATTTTGTACAACCGACTTCAATATAAATGATTAAGAATAACTCAAAAACTATTGGTCAGACCTTGATCAAATTTATATGGGACCACATGAGAAGCACCAGCTTTCAAATAATAGAAGAATCATCGAAATCGGTTCACCCAGAAAAAAGTTATGAAGTAACACACATAAAAAAAACATAGAGTCGAATTGAGTACCTTTTTGAAGTCGGTAGAAAAGGCGCAGGCGGCCGTTAAAAGTGGGACGTCTGGCAACGCTGGTGTTAACATAACTTAGTAGACATTAAGATTTTTAATGTTTTATGTATTCATACAAATTCGTTTTATGTATCCATACAAATTCATTTTATGTATCCATACAAATGCGTTTTATGTATCCATACAAATACGTTTTATGTATCTGTTCGCGACGGTGAAAAGTGTTTGGAAACAAAGTGATTGAAAAATAATATTAAAAGTATTTGTGACAAACCTAAGTGAAAAGTGCAATAATATAATTTTGCAACATGTTTATAACCTTAGTATTATAGTATAGAGCATCGTTTGGTAATAGCTAAGAAAATAACTCTTATTTGTACAAACAAAAAGTCGACCAATCAGAGCGCGCCACGTATAGAACATTCTAGAAATTATTAATTAACTGCGTAATATTTAGTCCCGAAAATGATGGAAAATTTTTTATGCTCTAGAAGAATTGTAAACATGGTATTGAATTAAATTAAGGTTTATAGATTAAGGAATTTTTACATTGTTAATATATTAAGAATCCTTTATGGTGTGCTAATAGACAACTGAATTACCGATATTTACTTCCTACACTAATGTACTATACATCATAAAAATAAAATAAAAACTAAGGTTTTTCCATTCATAAAACTAAATTTATTGGCAGTAAATACACTTTTTCATGGTCCCTTAGAAACAAAGAGCTATTCAAAACTAAATAAACATGTAAATGCCATTGTTATTGTTTCTATTCATCTACAATCTTATCGGCTTTCAAGAACTGTAACTCAAACTTCTTAAACGTAAACAAACAAAAGTGACAAAAAAAAAGGTTGACTCAAGTGCCGGGCGCCGTGGTTATTTCAAGTGCCCCCGGTACAAAGGGCCATTTTTTGTTTTAGGGAGCGCGGTACATGAAAGGTTAAGACAATTGTATAGAGAAAAAACCTACTTAAAAGATTCGGGAGCATAGATTACACTGCTTTAATATCTTTAGAGCAACTACGTCGAATCTGCTAGTAATTACCAAAGCATGAAGTTAATTAGGCAGTTATAAATTATACCTGACAAAAAATATTGTTTCTTAAGCCCAGATGGAAGTCTGTACGGAAACGGAGGCGGGGGCAAGTCCCAGGTGACGTTAACGAAGAGTTCCCCGTGGACCGACACAGCGCGGGCGGAGACGCGAGGCGTCGGCAAGCGCGGAGCGTGGGCGCAGGAACACACGCCCGCCACGCATTCTGAAAGATAACATTAATTAATATGTTTTATAACGTGGTAGAGCCATGCTGCAGCTATATTAGTAGTATAGTTGTAGCACGAATGGGTCGGCTCGACCGGGGAAAGACCACGCTGTCACAGAATATCAGCGTTAATAACAGCTTAACGCTGCTATGTTTCGTATGGTGAGTGTAGAGAACCGGAGACCCTTTTTACTGGAAACGAGGCATTCCTTCTTAATCCTCACGGGTGACAACGCATCTGCATTTTGATTCGTAATCGAGTATAGATGTAGATGTCTATGGGGCACAACAACCACTTACCATCAGGTGGACTGTGTGCTCGTTTGTCACTCTTATCCTATAAAAAAATCTAGTATCTAAACTTTATTAAATATGTTATTATTATTATTTATACTTAATTGTACACCACAAAAACGAAAAAAAAATTACAAGGAGTAAAACTTAAGAGGTAGGTACAATAAGGCGGTCTTATCGCTAAAAAGCGATCTCTTCCAGACAACCTTAAGATTAGGAGAAAATTGTACTATTGGACAGTGGGAGGTGGTGTATATTATAGTAAACTTACATACTAATACCTAAATAAACTAAACTGATACATAATAACAAAATATTTAATACACTAATATATACATTAAAAATATGATAGACATACATAAGATTAAATAGGCAAATATACATAAAAATTACATAAATAAATACAAACAGGATACAAAAAATACATGTCGCAAATGATGACCAGTGGTTATTGCACTGTTAGGGAGTGATTTTTAACGTCAGTCTTAAATTATACATGCGAACCTTATTATTGGAAATGAAGCATTCCATTTTAGTCCTCAAAGGTGACAATGCATCTGCATTTTGATTCTTAATTGAAGATAGATGTAGATGTCTATGGACCACAGCATCCACTTATCATTAGGTGGGCTGTGTGCTTTTTGTCACCCATATTGTACAAATATATATGTATATATTTAACTCTATGTCACAACATACCAGCGTAAAATAGCAGCTTAACGCCGCTGTATTCGGCACCAATGAATTTTTTTTAAACGTAACAACTTCAAGTCGGCGTAAGTTTTTAAAACAGTATTAAAAGGTAATTTCATGTACTATCTGCACTGTAAAATGGACAATGAAATGTTTTTAAGCTACGCGACTGCTGATTAAGTGGTCCCGGGTTCAAATTACAGGTCAAGGTTTGGGTTTTATTGTAAAGAAATTCTCAGTAGCATCCAAGAATCAGAATTTTTTTCCTGTAGTCAGGAAACCTTCAACAACGTGCCTCGGAAAGCTCGTAAAAAAGCTCGTGAAAAACAACTATAAGACCTGAAGGAAATATCGGACAAACCTGCATGTCTGACAAATTCAAAAATTAAAAGTATAATGGTGTTGATCTAAACTACAAACCAAAAAAGTACACATCATAATAATTTAATAATATAACACTGTAGTAGAGACTTAGTCGTAGCAAAAAGTTATCAAGATAAAAAAAAACATTAAATATTAAGAGAAACACGTAAATGTCTTTAAAATCTAACAAAGCTACTATAGAATATATCTAGATGAACATGGCAAATTTTAAAAACAGGATTGTAAAAGGAAGTGTTATTCCTGTGTCCCTACGTCTAACCTGAAAATTCTTTGAATACGTTATCGTATACCGAAATTGAAGTTAATTAGTCTTAGTAACTTTTAAAAATCAAAAGCTTAACTTCTTGACACGCACTCACGCACACATCTTTCTTCCTTTATCAGCCCATAAAAGTTCACAGCTCAACACAACAACATGGTTTTAGGTGCACACATATGCACCTGACACCATGTTATTGATTAAATATGATTTTAGATGAATATGCTGTTCTTACAATAAGTTTAACATGGTTTTGACTTGGATTTTGCGTCACTTCAAATGGCTCCGTCTATTTTTGTGTGTCTGGGATAAGGACATAACTTTATTAAACCCTTACTATAAAAATGCAGTTGCAAATTTATGTATATGTAAGAACTTTACAAGTCGCAATTTTTTAGAGGTTTTTTACCTCACACGTCTACTTTGTGGAATCTGCTTCCATCGGCTTTCCGAGCCTTTAACAAAAGAGCCTTATCCTTTAAGAAAGACCGACAACGCACCATGATTTATATATAGCGTTTCTGGTGTTCATGGTACCGGTAGTGGTCACTTACCATCAGGTTCACCGCGCTGCTCCAATACGTGTTGGCGGACTTCACCGCCGGGCAGGTGGTAATCAGCACTTAAAATTGAAATTAACAATTTCATCGCTATGCCGTCCGGTCTTTACGAATGCAGATAAGTATTTGCTTTTGTGTTTTATGTTAATTAATAATGTAAAGCTAACAGCCTCAAGGCCAGTCAACATTGTAAGCCTCGATGAAATTTACTGAGGTACGATTTTGTTTTTGAAGACGTCAATCATGTCCGGTGAATTCTCTATAAATAATTGATAAATAATGTAAAATGAAGAATAATGGAAAATTCAAGGTCACGCAGATCGATTATATGAAAACGAAAATAAAATAAAAACGCCATTAACGTTTATTGATTTTACTTGAACAAAGTAACACATTTTAAATGAAGGGGTAATATTAAAAAAAAAATTGTAATTTGGTTATGCACTTGCACTTCAATGTAAAATTTTATATTGAAGAGAACATCTCAAAGGCATCTCATTACGGATGATGTGCGTTCGATTATATCAGTATCATATTAACAAACAGACGAAACTATTGTAATAACTCAACTTAGATAACACTTTTGATGCATATAAAACATTAATAATAAAGCCTACTTTCATTTAATTGTGAACATGGACATCGATATGGTACGCGTAATAAACGGCCCGTAATATGTGATATAGCAAATGAATTATGTAAAGGCAGAGATGCTCATTTTTATGGAAGAGAGGGCAAACACCTCATGGTAAATGACGGGTCTTCGGTTCTCTTCACCCACCATACAAAATACGGCATCATTATGCTTCTATATTACTACTAATTCTGTGAGAGCGTGGTTCATCGCCGGTCGAGCTGACCCATTTGTGCTTAGACTATAATATAACTGCAGCGTAGCTCTACCACGGATTAAAGATTTGGTGAAACTACTTCTTATATAATACAGAGCTAGCTGTATATATATATATATATATATATATATATATATATATATATATATATATAAGGAATGGAATAAATAAATATTTTTTTGACAAATTTCCTTCTTGATATCGTGGGTTTTTTTAATCTTTATTGCTAGTTAATCTTTCTAACTTTCAAATAAAACTACTTTGAAAAAAATACACCGTTTACTTAAAGAGAAAATAATTTAAAACCGAAGGATGGGAATTTTACCAAAAAAAAAATTAAAATGCTTTTATTTTTTAAATAGTTTACATAAAAAAATTTTTTCGATTTTTTACCGATAATTTTTTATCTAGTATCCGCACAGTTCGTTTGATCAAGTGTAAAATTAACACATTGTATATATATATATATATATATATATATATATATATATATATATATATATATATAATATATATAAAGTCTGTTTAGCAATACATCATATGACATGGATGATTCATGTAAGAAGTGTTGTCGTTAATAGATGATTACGTACTAACTTTTTAAATGATGTCTAATACAAAATGGTACCTAAGCAATTAATATAGTATGGTCAACAGTTAATCGGAAAACCTTATTACGAACTATCATCGAGCAAAACTGTTAATACACCTAGCTCTTTAACTCTAGCTATTTTTGCCACTTGTAGACGTACCATCTAACTCGACGTTTAGGTTGGCCGAGGTGTGTCCGTCCCACGGGTGGGCAATCAGCTGAACAACATATGCACAGCCGGGCCTCACCGCGCAGCTCTCTGCTACCGGACTTGGGTAAGGTGGTATAACCCACCACATTGAGCTCTAGAACAAAGAAAGACAGATAAAATTATGATGTATTTAGTGTTCTTCATCTTCTTCACTAGCCCATTAAAGTCCACTGTTAGACATGGTCTTCTCCTGTTGTAGGGAGGATTTGCCCCAATAGCCACGCTTGGCTGGCGACTTGACGTTCACAGTACGAGACGTGTAGTTACTGTGTAGTTACCGTTTAGTGGCGGTGTAAGAATATCCACTACCCCATATTATCCCGTCGGTATCGTAAGAGACGACAGTGGGAAACAAATCAGGAGATGGGCAGCAGCGTTTTCTATATGAGGCAATCTTTGCGGAACGCCTATGTTCAGTAGTGGACTTTAATAGGCTTAACTGTAACGGTACCAGATGTCTCGCTGGCTCGCTGCTATGACGCTATCCCCTGAGGCCGGTCTGGGTATTTCATACCTGTCAAAAATTAATATTATTTAATATTATACAGGCTTATTTTTCATAGAGTATCCAAATTTTATATTTAAGTTCTAATATATAAATGAATTCCCCACTAGATGGAGTGACGACCTGGTAAGACATGCAGAAAGTCGATGGATGCAGGTGACTCAGGACCGTGCTTTGTGGCATTCCATAGGGGACGCCTATGTTCAGCAGTGGACTTGTGAAGGGCTGTAATGATGACGATGATGATGATATAAATAATGATATACCGTTATTGCACTTTTTGAAAATACGAGTAAATAAGGTTTCCACTTTTATTTGAAATCATCCCAAATTGAATGTGATTTATGGGCAACAACTGCGCGTAAGCGCGCTCCTCTGTGTACGATTTAATACACAACATTTTTGCTGACAGAGCGACCCTTACGAATGTGTGCGTGCGTAGTAAAATAGTTGGCGTTAGATATTATTTATGAATGACAATCAGTTATTACCACGCAATCTGAAGTTAAAAGATAAAAAGGACAGAATGTTTGAGATTTTTTAAATTAATTAATTTGGACGCATATTGCAAAATAACCCTGTATATTATATCCTCCTTAATAGTCATTCCTTTATCCCTCCTAGAAGTCATGTCGTTTATCTAAAATTAGCCGACGGTAGGCTGTTTAAAGGTAAAAGGGGATTAAATATACATATTAAACGATGCTATAGTAAAAGTCGGCATCACAGCCTAGCGTAGAAATTCATAACTCTATTAGTAATTTCTCTAATGACATAATTTTTCCCTTTTTCGGAGAAAATTTACAATTATCATTCTAATGTACCAGTGGTTAAAAGAATCCCTAGAGGTGAGGTCCCTTGATCTAATCTCTCTCAGTATGTACTGGTATGTAAGTAAGTAACTCCCTTACTTTACGTTTTACCTTATATTATGCGTGACGTTTTGAATACCATCCACTGTCATAAAAACCGCCTTGATGGTTTATTTATATTAGAGTGACAACCGACCGATACTACGTAGCTACTGTGCGGTGGCAGCTTAAGAGAATTCAAGAATTAACAAGCATACACACTCACTCACAAACTTTCGCATATAAATTTTAAATTATGTGTTTGACACATCTCGTCGAAAATTTCAATCACTGTTCCTTCCTTCTTTCTTGATTTTCGTGTGATGATGTTTGTTTAAAATAAATCGAGACTAAATTTAACATGCTGCCAAATTCCATATTCTTTCTTTATAACATTTTAAATAAAATATTGTGAGGATGAATTTTTAGTGAAACAGGACAGAAACAGTGACAAATCTCTTTTTGAACTGAACAATTCGCCCTTTTTTGTACCCTTATGCCCTTTGCAGATGATTTTCGGGAAACAAACTTTTAATAGATGTTTACGCGACATAAAGACATCCCTTTAAAACTTCAGCTTTGTAGAAGTTAAGTTTTAAAGCAATTTTTAGCCCCCTCTCCCCTCCCGAACCACTTTCCCCCCGGGAGTTGATAACAGTATATCAGTAAAATTTGTAACAATACACCAGCTAAATTTAAGTCAATGGGACTGTATATAACTTAGAAATTTGAAAAAAATTGAATTTATGTTACCTCTCTCCTTTCTACCGCTTGGGAGACCATTATGTTCCTAAGGGTGTCGCAAAAGGTGACTATGGAATGTGCCAAAAAGATCTTAAGACTTACGATTGATGGTGGTAAAACTATCTCGTTAATTCCAGGCGTGAAATATTTAAACCTGAAATGGCTAGCATTTAAGAGTATAAATAAGCATAGCTTGCTTATAAATACTTTAATGGCCGAATACTCAAACGCTACTTAATTTTAAGATGTCGTCAAGTCTCGTGGTGTCACAGTCACTTTGACTTTCACGTTTGAAAGTGATAGAGACAGCACGAGACTTAACGACATCTTAAAAGTGAGTAGCGTTTGAATATTTGGGCATAAGGCTAGCATCGTCAAAGTGCGGAACGCCTGCAGTAAACTTTTACTTTTATAAATATAGAAAAAAAATATTTTATAAAATTGAAATAATAGAATATAATAATTTTTATTCAATATAGATTACAAGTAATTCTTATTGAAAGTCATTTTTTTACTTTTACCACTGGTTCGGAAAAACCCTCATGGGAAGAAAAATATCGAAGTAAAATTATACAATAAAATATAGGTTGACCAAACTACTTACAAAACTTATCTTCGAAGCGACTTCTAATCCCATACCATTATTATCAACCATGTATTTATATCACACGACACATCATTCCCAGGGGTTATTTTAAATAAATTTTTATTATATTTCCTTTTCTATACAGTTTATGTTTAATAAAATATATATACTTGTTGATAGAGAGACCTTGTATATTTTCTAGGACTTTGTTTTACTATGGTATACATTGCCCCATGAATCAATTATTGGCTCTGTGGAATCGGGAAACTGGTATCGCGAGCTTGCGTTTGTTCCTGGTGTTTACAGAGTGTACATAACTTTTTTTATTAAAGCTACTTTTGTTTTTGTGAACATACATATTTTTTCGTATATGAACTAAGAGACCCAATATTAATTGCTTTAATTTTTTATCTGAGAGACTCTCTCGCCTCTAGGTTGTAAATAACTCATATGGTCCTCTTCTGCAATCAATAAAAACAGTTTCTAAATCAGCCGCATTTCCCATAAGACACAATGCTATGGAAATAACTGAAATAGTAGGAGTAACAAGTAACAAACGAACTTACAGTCCGCCTGATAGTGTCTACTGTTGTTCATAGAAAACTGCAACCAAATTAAACAAAGAAGTCTACAGATGAGTTGTCACCACTGAAGACCAGTATGGAACAGCTCACAGTCTATAACTATACTGGCTCTAAAGATATTACCAAAAGTGTTTCACTCTATATTGATTCAAACCGGGATCAATGTAGAGTGAAACACTTTTTAGTAATATCAGTAATATTGATAGAAGTTTACTTTGCTTATTTACATGTGGGGATCTGTAGGCACCAGGATGTTAATATTTTTGTAAAACAAAAGCAGTATAAAAAGTGTTATTATAATATTGAAGAATACATGACTGATAATATCCTTGGGAATGAGTTGATCGCACCATACTGTTTTTAAATGTTTTTATACATAACTGTACAACGTACAAGGTAAATCTTTATTTAAATTGCCTCGCTGGGATTCTTGTTGGTTCCTCCTATGACAAGGCTTTATTCGAACCAGTGGTTAAAACATAAATGACTCAATCAGTATTATTAACCGACTTCAAAAAGGAAGAGGTTCTCAATTCGAGTGTATGTTTTTTTGTATGTATGTTACGCAATATCTTCGCAGTTTGTGAACCAATTTTGATGATTCTTTTTTATTAAATATAATATTATATACTTACTTCACGGATGGTCCCATATAAATTTGGAGAAAAAATTTAACCCCAAGGGTAGCAAATAAATAACTTCGTTTTTAGCAATTTGTAGTTGGTTTTTACTTTTTGTTAAAATTTATAATTATTTGTAATCTATATTGAATAAAAGTTATTCATTCACTTATTACAGCCTACGAGTGCACTGCTAAACATAGAACTCCCCCATAGATAACCTCATAGGTTGATATCAGCCATAGTTGCCACGCTTGGCAAGTGAGTTAGCAACGGTAGTCTAATTTATTATTGTTGAGACGTTATCTGGAAGTCGCTGCTGCCCATCTCCTGATTCAGTTTCCCTCTGTCACCTCTTACGGCAACCACGTGATGATGTAGGGTAGTGGATTCTCTTAAATTGCTAATGGCTATTAAATTCTATTCTAAGCTACTCTATATTTATATTATAAAGGAGCCTTAAGCTACTCACCCCTGGAATATTGTATTCGTAACACAATGGCGTCATGCAGTCTACGGTGTCGGTGACGCTACGCACCTCCAGCGAATAGTCCGATACTGGTGGTCCTAGGACATAATGAACAATTATGTATAATATAAACCTCCATTCTCTATGCTCGGGCCTTTAATAAAGGTTGTGACATAATATAGCGTCAAACTAATCATTCTACCAGATAAACAATTCAACATTAAAAGTCTGACATTATATCTTCTGTTTTGTTATTTTGAGCCAGCATTTTTGATTTCCATTTTGAAAAAACAACGAAAGAAATTTGTTCCATTATAAAAAGTGTGACCATCCACTTTTTTGTATTAACTTATAAAACTGTAATGTTGTGAATAAGTAGGTAATTGTTAATTGTCAAGGAGCGAACGATTCGATGTGAGACTAGAGCATTATTATACGGAATATCAAACGAACGTCTTTTATTTCTCACTGGCGACGAGGAAAATATACAATATAAGAAATTCAGTCGCATTTGTTGTTATATGAGACCATACATATTATAAGATATTTTTCTTATGTCGCATCACACACGCGCACTCTATTCATTTTATCGGCTGCACGTTCGGTTTCGCTCCTACACAAGACGTCTTTTTATTAATTTGAAGACCGCCGCCTGGGATGAAATATGTTCTATTATTAATAGAACATTTTAAAGATTTGCTAATGGTAGAAAAAAATGAAAAAGGTAACTGTATCATATTTTTAATACAATATTAAATTATTTAGTCATCATTACTCGATTTATATACTAGAGTGATGAATGACACCTACAACTACGGTGTTTTCTTATGTGGTAAAAGTATGCAATCACTATTAAACGCTGTCGCCAGTCCATTTGGTACCCGTGTATCCTCAGTGAATTATGGTTACAATCCGACGATAAGACGTCTTGCATGAATGTGTACGATAAACCAGACGAGATTTTTTTTTATTATCATTGTCTAGTGTCCGTGTCTTATAATGTGCAAAAGGCCTAACTGATCAGGCGCCTTGTTTTCGCATCAACAGGAGTTTTGGAATTGAAGAAATACCTACACTACATTTTATTAATATCAGTGGTACTTGCTGTGCCCCGCGGTTACTATATGTGCCAGCGGTTTCACCCACCGTTTATTTTATAATGACTGTTTTTCTATTTACTCGGCCTTATCGGCATTCTTTTGATTGGACAAATTATTTGTCGTTCTTTCAATTCGTGATTGTTTGTTCACAGAAATGGCTCTTACAGCTGCGGAAAGACAAAAGAGATATAGGGAGCGTCTTAAACAACAAAACCCCCAGAAGTATGAAGAAATACGTATAAAACACTTAGAAAAAGTAAAGCAGAATGCCAAGAAAATTGCAGATATGTCTGAAAAAGAAAAAGAAAAACAACGCAAAAAATGGAAGATAGCTAATGATAAAAGAACTGAGAAAAAAAAGAATAAGGACGATAAATTAGCTACCGAAAGTGAATCTTGCATTTCAGACGCCATTCGCAAAACTATAATTAAAAAAAGAAGAAGCAATAAATATCAAGAAGTGTTAGCGAAAAACGAAGTTTTAATGAGACAGGTCGTTAGTTTAAAACGTAAAAACTATCGTTACAAAAACGAAATTATTAGACTAAAATCGCTACTTCTCGCTACAAACAGTTTTAGTCAAGCTGCGCAGACTTCGTCTTCTTTTAATGATGCTTCCCCAATGACGAAGACTAACGTTTTTTTAAATGAAACACTGCCATCAATATCTAAAGAAGCAAAAGCTAAAATAAAGAAAAATCTTCTATTACTCAATACATTAACTACATCTTTGAAGAAAGAGTACCATAGTGCAAACACTAATGAAAAAAGGAATGTTCTTAAGAACGTTGTTTCAAACGACACAGTGGAAATGTACAATTTAAAAACTCAGTTATCCCTTAGTCTTGGACTAAAGGGCAGAATCAGAAAAGTGAACAAAAAAAGATTATCAAGTAAATATAGCAGGGAAATACACGAGTTTTTCTTAAGAGATGATGTTAGTAGAGCGACTGCAGGTAAGCGGGAATGCCTAACAAAGAAAAAAAATAAAGTTCAAAAAAGGTATTTGCTTGACACCATGTTGAAACTCCACGCAAAATATCGTACCGATGGGGGCAAAGCATCATATGTGACTTTTGTTCGCTTCAAACAGTTATTTGTAATGACTCCAAGGATCAATAATAGAAATACGTGCGCTTGCACTAGACATAGTAACATTGCATTGAAAGCCTTTAAACTTAAAAAACTTGGCATACTCAAAACAATCGATTTAAAAGATTTATTAGCTGAAATAACATGTACCGAGAGTTACGAATGTATGTACTCTAAGTGTAATGCTTGTAAAGATAAGAAATTGGATATGAATATAAACATTAATAAAGACACGCCAGTTCAATGGCTTGAATGGAAAATAAAATGTCATACTTACCAAAAACAATATAAAAGTAAAACAGACACAAAAACAACAAAAAAATATACCAAAGAAGTGGTTGACGGCACTGTTAGCACACTAATCGCAGATTTCACTAAAGAATTAGAAAGATTCAAAAAACACTTTTATAATATAAATCATCAATACCGACAATACCGGAACCTTGAGGAGGACGAAGTTGCGATAGTATGCGATTTTTCTGAAAACTTCGTATGCAAACATGCAGAAGAAATACAAGCAGCCCACTTTGGATCCTCTCGAAACCAGATCACCCTGCATACTAGTGTATTATACACAAAAAATGGAAAACCTATGTCAATATGCTCCATATTAGAAGTAATTGATCATGAACCAGGAGCTATTTGGGCACATATGGACCCTATAATGAAATATTGTAAGACGGAATTATGTGCCAGGAATGCGGAACTATTCACATGTTTTCGGATGGGCCTAGTACCCAACACAAACAAAAAAAAATATTTTTGTTTATGAAACGAATTGAAGATTATAAATTTGAACATGGCACTTGGAACTACTTTGAAGCCTCACATGGAAAGAGCGCAGCAGACGGTGTGGGTGGTGTAATAAAAAGGAAACTTGATCAGCACATAGCATATGGTAACGACATTACTAATGCGAAAGAAGCCTACGATTTTTTGCTACACAACATTAATGTAAAAATTTACTACATACATGAAGATGACATTCGTATTATGCAAAACATGATTCCAAATAATATTATTCCACTTAAAGGAACGATGGACGTACATCAAGTAATAACTAATGGTACACCTGTTATATCTCATCGACTTCTGAGTTGCTTTGACTGTGAAAAAAAGGATCCATATTGCACACATTTTGAATTAAAGCAACATAATCTTCTTAATAACGTCATTGTCACAAGCTCTAGCCACGTTAAACCACCAACAAAAAGAGTTAAGTTAGAACCCGGAAAATACCGTTCAACCAATCGGCAAATTCAGACTCAGACAGTCATGACAAATAGAGATAAAAATAAAAAAATGACACTTTTGTCTGATATAAAACTAACAGAACACAACAAAAAATTTATTGGGTTTAAAAATCTGCCGTTACAACTACAGAAAATAGACAAAAACTTTAATATTTGCCCACAAAAACATAGCAATGTTAGTGTCAATATTAATGTTTACGGCTGTCTGAGTAGCGATGAAGACAAAGAATCTACAATGCAAAACAATATTAATAAAAAATACTCAAATAATGTTGCCGGTAAAGAAAACATTAAGCCTGTTAAAAGATACAGAAGGCGTTTGAGTAGAACAACAACCTATGAAAGTGGAGAAATTAGTGAACGTGTTACGTTATTATATATGACATTCTTGGAAATATTATGTTGGCATAATTGAATATATCAATGTAGCAGAAACATTATACACAATATCTTTTTTTAAACTATCGGTAAAAAAGACAAATTAAAGTTCCGTAAACCAATCCGTGAGGATAAGGACACTGTACCCAAAGATTTAATTGTAAACATATTAATTAAAATGCTTCAAATATCGGAAAACCCCGTTGAATATGTATTATATTGCGACGAAGATCTGATTTATTTTTAATAATATTAAGTTAAAAATTAGCTAAATTTAAATAAAAAGAGTATAATTAATCAAGTAATGGTGTTTTATTGATAATTTGACAGTTATGTTGGTAGAGTCATAATTCACACACATACAAATAATGTCACTTGACCACAAACTGACAATATAATTCTAGGAGTATTTATCACAACCCTTTTTTACTATACGTAGTACGGTAATCAGTAATTTGGAATAGTTCAGTAGTCAGTGTACACGTGGCTTAATAGTTACAATTTAGTAACAACTCTAACGATTTCGTTACTTTTTTCGTAACTACAATTTCGATACGTACAATTATTTTGAAAAACGCTCACTTATGTTATTGTTTTAATCCTAAAATATGTCGTCAAGTGGAAAATTGGGAGGATTCGACCTGATAAACGGAAATTGGAAGTTGTATACGGAGGGAATGGAAATGTATTTTGTTGCTAATGGCGTTGAGGAGAAGAAAAATTGCCTACATTGGTGTCAATTATGGGTGAAAATGCATACGAATAAATGGAGAATTTATGTAGCCCACGGAAACCCGCCATGATGTCGTATGATGAAGTTGTTGAAATAATGTTAAACCATCTACAGTAAGCAAAAAAAAGTAAGACGGTTAATTAATATGTGAGTGAATTAAAGAAGTTATCACGCTACTGTGAATTTAAAAATAATTTGAATGAAAATTTGCGGGATCAATTTGTTTGTGAGCTACATAGCAATATGGTGCGTCAAAGGTTATTTGCGAAGTAGAACCTGGATGGACCTGGAGAAATTGCAACTACAATAGAATCAGCGGCTTACACCAAACACTTTTGGAATCGAAGGATTCCAAAAGTGTTTGGCGGGAACAGCAAGTGCACACCGTGACGCCACCGCGCACGCGAATTAGCACAAGCCCCGTGGACGGACAGAGACGACGCCGTCAAGGCGTTCGTCATGGCCCTCCCCTTGAAGATGGTGTTCCACTGCCAGAAACGGGGCCTCTGGAGTTGCAGGCGTTTAAGGCGGGGCCTCGAATGCCTTGTAATGTAACCCCCGAGGACGACGATGGTTCGGAAGTGGTCCCGAGACATTGTAATAGCACTGCGAGGATGATGGTGGCAGTAAGTACTGCCCCCGGAACGTGCTTCCTATAAAGCAAAGTGAGAGAGAGGCCCCGGTTGCGTTCCAAATGGAGATCCCCGGACCTCCCGTACACGCTGATAGAGATGAAAAGCCCAGGTTTTTGATCAAAAATCAGGTTTAGTCATACACCTGCGACATATACACAAACCCAGAGTTTTCCAATTTGTACGGATAGGAGGGATAAGAGGTATCAGCCGGAGCGGACAGAGGACTAGTACAAGAAAGCAAGGCAAGGCCGGTCTAGCTCTCTCCTGATGGCAGTGGACGCTGTTAAGGTTTGAGTGAAGCCCCCCTGATGTTGCAGCAATTCACGGGTAGGGTGGCAGGGGCACCGTACTCTTGGTTACCGGGCGAAACGGAGAAGTAATGTACACCTATACTTTAGATATAATATGAGAGCTCGTAACGTAGCTCTACCACGTACGATAGTGTGAGTAGTACTCACTCACTGAGTACATAGAAAGAAAATATTGCAGGCACGTTGCTCTCTACTCAAATACAAGCTGCTGTTCACATCAGCATTCATCTTTAAAATAATAGGTTGTTATTTTTAAGGTTCACAGAGATATTGGTCCTATCCCTTGAGATAACAGTGGATTTCGCCGGACGAGTGTGGTATATGGCGGTTATTAATAATTATAATATTGTAATAAATTATCCCAATATAATGGGAATGAATATGTTAGAAATTATCCTCAAAAGTATTTAAATAAAAGAACACTACTCGGTAACAAACCCTGCTTACTATCAGGACCCCAACATAACAGGATAACACCAAAGTATGCAAGCCAACAGCATCACTACCCATCTCAATGTAACACAGGGCGGCCTCTCAGCAACACGACCTTCCTTGCCTACACTAGTAGAATACCCCAACGGGCATAGTAACAACAATCTTAGAATTACAGACTGATGCCTCTTAATCGCCTGTGCGACACATTATACTGCAAAACAAGTGGGAGATTACCGTTCTACCTTCATTTGTTTGTATTTCCTTTTATTTTTTTACCCTCATTCCCAAAAATATTATTACTCCTGAGTGGTGGGATTCATTTTCTTCCTAGGAGTCCGTGTGGGTAAGTACCACTCTCTTAACTATTTCTGTTGCCAAAACTAGCAGTGTTTGCAATGCTGTGTTCCAGTTTGAAGAGTATACAGGGTAATTTTTCAAAGAGTAGCCAAATTTTATATTTAAGTATTAGAACTTATATATATATACATGGTAGAGCCATGCTGCAGCTATATTAGTAGTATAGTTCTAGCACGAATGCGTCGGCTCGACCGCGGGAGGACCACGCTCTCACAGAATACCAGCGTAAAATAGCAGCTTAACACTGTTGTGTTTCGTATGGAGAGTGTAGAGAACCGGAGACCCTTTTTACTGGAAAAGAGGCATCTTAGTCCTCACGGGTGACAACGCATCTGCATTTTGATTATTATTGAGAATAAATGTAGATGTCTATGGGTCACAGCACTTACCATCAGGTGGACTGTGTTGTCACCCTATCCTATAAAAAAATATACCGTTAATGCAGTTTTTGAAAATACGAGTAAATAAGGCTTCTACTTTCATTTGAAATTATCCCAAATTGAATGTGATTTATGGGCAACAACGTTTTTGCCTACCGATCGACCTTTACAAATGTGTGCGTGCGCAGTAAAATCAGTTAAAATAATGCCTTAACACGCATTTAGAATTTAAAAGATTAAAAGTAAAGAACGTTTGAGATTTTTTTTATTTTTCTTCACCATTTGCCTATATTACTTATACTGGACCTTCTCTGCAAAATTGGCGGGTTATTGCAAAATAACCCTGTATAGGCTGTGTTGTTTTATATTATCATTATATCTTTTTACATTATTATCATATTGCGAGATATTACAGGCTGTGAGATATTCTATCTGAGTCCTCAGAGTCGACAACGCATCCGTAGCCTTCTTTGTTTGATGTTAGCTGCAGGTTGCAGAATGTGGACTGCAGTAACCCCTTACCATCAGGTGTACTGTAAATTCGTTTGTCAATTCGGTTTTATAAAAAGAAAACTTAATGTTTTTGGTGAATTTATTACCTGTGTTAGGCAGCCAGGTGACGTTTAACTGAAGCTCGTGATCAGAGCCCTCCAGTGGCAGTGGGTAAGCTTTTAGACCTCGCGCAAGAGCGGCGTGCTGTACTGGATGCATCATCTCAGGCACTTCAGAGTAACTATCCTGTAATAAGTAATGTGATATAAAAATCCAAGAATTATAAAACTTAAAGCAATAAATTGTAGGAATTCGACGAGTTTTAGGCCCGTATTAATAAACGTATTACTCAACGACGAACTCAAGTGCGTAATCATTTGATACGCCCTCATTACGACATCAGCATCTCAAGATCGTTGCTAATTAATAAACACATAAAAACAGTATCTCAAAACGCTGTACTTAGGAATACTGTTCTGTGACTTGCACTCAAGTATACACACTTGAGAGTCGAGTTTCGTTTATTAATCAATGTGGCACTTAGCTGATATCGTAAACCTAAACCGCATCTTGAGATATGTTTATTAATAAGATCATAACCTCAAGATTGTACTCAAGTGTGTGTACTTGAGCTGAGTAACGTTTATCAATACGGGCCTTAATCTTTTTATGGTATTACACGAGCACACAGACCATCTGATGATATTTATCCTTGATGAAGAATCAAAATACAAACGCGTGGTTATTCCTGGGAACTAAAATTGAAAATGAACGAATTTCTCCAGTATCGCGGAGGCGTTGATTGCAGAAGCCAAATAATTAAAAAAACTATTTTCGTAACGTATAATAATACATATCAAAGTAATATCGCACTTTTAATAGAATAAAAATATGTGACAAACGAGAACACTGTTTTCCCGATCGTAAGTGGATGTATACTCATAGATATCTACTCGATCTTTCCTCGATTAAGTATCAAAATGCAGATGCGTTATCACACCTTGAGAACTAAGATGACATTTTTGTTATAAAAATTCAATCTCATGCATATCTAAGTTTGATAACATTTGATTTTCAACATATTGATATTATTCAAAATACTTCAAGAGAAACTTAAGATGTTTGTTATGATCATATAGAGAGTATGAGAATCTACACGGGTAGCACCCCCGCTTTGAAATGAGTTTATATCGAAAGTTATATTCATAAAGTACCACTTGTCTAGTAATATCGGCTGACGTAGAATAAAAAATTGCCTTTACTACCCTACATCTATCTATATATAAAACTGAATTGACATACGAACTTACAGTCTACCTGAGACTAGGCTGCTGCAGGTGAAGTCCACGGACACCTACTGCAGACAACTAAACAAAGAAAGATACAGGTGCATTGCCATTTCTGAGGACTTAAGATGGGATGCTTCACAGACTGTAATTATACTGGCTCTCTATTTTTTATATAGTATACTGGTGACCAACGAGCACTCAGACCACCTGATGGTAAGTGGATGCTGTGGCCCATAGACATCTACATTTATCCCCAAGTAAGAATCAAAATGCAGATGCGTTCTTTACCCCTGAGGACTTAGATATATAGGTATAGAGAGAAAAATTAAATGGTGAGTGTAGAAAACCGGAGACCTTTTTACTGGACACGGGAATGCCTCGTTACCACCATAAGAAACGCTGCCGCATTAAGCTGCCATTTTATGCTAGAGAGCGAGCTATTCTGTGAGAGCGTGGTCCTACGCCGATTGAGCCGATCTATTCATGCTACAACCATAATATATAGCTGCAGCGTGGCTCTACCACATTTTATATCTCTCTCTATACCTGTCAGACTAGAACACAGTAGTGCAAGCACTGCTATTTGATGTCAAAAATAGGTGAGATGGTGGTCCAAACGGACTCCTTGGCAGAAAAAGAGTCCCAGCACCTCGTAGATTTTCGATGAATGAATGAATGAATGATTTTTTTTTATTCAATATTGATCACATAATAATACTTACTGAAAGTCATTTTTTATTTACCACTGGTTCGAAAAATACCTCTGTCCTGGGAAGAACCAGCAAGAAACCCAGCGGGATTTTTTTTAAACATATTTCACTTAACAATAATTTTGTTTATACAATTTTTAAATTAATTTTCATAGAACCAGCATGGTGGCGATCACCCTATTCCCAGGGGTTATTTTCATGCATGTATTCCTTGATATTATAATAACCCTTTTTGTACAGTTTTTGTTTAATAAAACTTTTAAACTTGTTTACTGACAAACTTTGAACATGTTCTGGGATTTTGTTGTAAAAGCGTATACATTGCCCCATAAATGAATTACTGATTCTGTGGAGTCTAGTAACTGGCATTACAAGCTTATGTTTGTTCCTAGTGTTTATAGTATGAACATCCTTATTCTTATTAAAGCTATTTATGTTTTTATGTACATAAATTACATTTTCATAAATATATTGCGATGCCAAAGTTAATATGTTTATTTCTTTAAATTTTTCTCTAAGGGACTCTTTACAATTTAGGTTATAAATCGCTCGTACGGCTCTCTTTTGCAAAATAAATATGGCTTCAATATCAGTCGCATTACCCCATAGCAAAATTCCATAAGACATTACGCTATGAAAGTAACTAAAATACACTAATCTAGCTGTCTCAACATCTGTGAGACTTCTAATCTTTCTTACAGTATATGCTGCAGAACTAAGTCTACTTGCTAATTTAGATATATGGGGGCCCCATTGAAGTTTAGCGTCAATAGTAATACCAAGAAAAACAGTGGTATCCACAAGACTCAACTCCTCCCCATTTAAGAGCACATTGGTATTCGAATGTTTTACATTAGGTATTGTAAATTTAATACATTTTGTCTTATTGCCGTTTAAGAGCAAATTGTTGGCGTTAAACCAATGTACTAATTTCGATAGAGCATTATCGAGAGCATCACGATCTGTGATCAATAATCATAATGTGTATGTATCGTCACCGCTGAGGACAAAGATGGTACGCCAGGGTATCCGGTTCTATGACCAGACAAAATGGGAATGAATATGTCAGTAAACACAACCGTTACAGTAACAATCTATTAAAGTCCACTGCGGAACATAGGCCTCCCCCATAGATTGCCTCATAGGGGGGATATTTGCCGTCGTTGCCACGCTTGTCAAGCGGGCTGGCAACCACAGTTAATTTTTTATTTTAGTCGTTATTAGAAAGACGCTGCTGCCCATTCTGATTTGTTTCCCCCTGTCGCCTCTTACGGCACCCACGGGATGATAAGGGGTAGTGGATTATCTTATGCCGCCACTGCACGGTGATAATCAAGTATATTAATATTAATTAGTTTAATTATAATTACTTTTATTTTATTTAATTAAAAATCTTTATTGCACATAAAGTGTACAATTGCCGGACTTAATGTCTTTAGGCATTCTCTACTAGTCAACCACAAGCTAAACAGAGAAACTTAAGCAGGTGCCATAATAACATGAGAATAACTATACGTGAATATAAATATAAAAACACATGAATACATACCATACGTGTAAATACATTTATCTATATCTATACTAATATTATAAAGAGAGAGTGCGAATTTTGTGAGTTTGTATTTATGTGGAGGGTAATCTCCGGAACCACTGCACCTATTTGAAATTTTCTTTCACCATTTGAAAGGTGCATTATTCCAGATGGTCATAGGCTATATATTGTGTATATATGTTTATATTATGGCTAAAAGTTATGATGATATTTGTCAACTCAGTCGGAAAAAGTCGTCTAGTCGTAGTAGCCTCTTGTGAGCTTTCACCGCGTGCGCTGCATTAATAGGTAAAGTTGCATGAAAATAATGTATTGCTGAATTGTTCCTCTTGAAAAGCTCTAAAAAAAAGTCGGCGACAGCATATGTCTGTTTTCTAAGGATTATAACTCACAATAACAAAAACTATATTAACAGTAGCATCAATGAATATTCTATGTAAAGATTATTTTGAAAACAGTAATTCTATTTTGAAACTATGTCACTTCTTTACTGTTGTGCCCATGCTGTATGTATGATAATGAAAATTCCTGTCATTTCAGTACATAATTTTAAGAAATATAATACAGAACCTAAATGGAAACAAAGAATTCAAACACGAATTGACAATACTGCAAAATTATTGAAAATTAATAAGCTACCAAACAGGTAACAGACGTAAAAAATAATAACTTTAGTAAATCAAATCGCTAATAAAAATAATATTAGCCAATTAGATCCCCATTTTCCGGATAAAATTACTGAGTACATTGATACGCTAAAACAAAAGTTAAAAGTTTGGGCCAACCGTATTAGACGATATTCAGAAAGATCTAAGTGGTACTCCAGAACCGCACATTCGAAAGTAACCAAAAGTGGATGTATCGGTCTTGAGAGAACACTACAACTAATAGTTGTACTCAAGGTCGCCCAAGCATAAATGAAAATGAAAATATGTCTAAGTTTTTGGAAAAGTAGGTCTAGTGAAGTTTCTCATGATGAAGGCGAATGGATTCGTGCAACCGAACGTACGTATTCCTATTTACTATCCTATATATATATCCTATATATATATCATAATATACCTAATTACTATCTCAATTACTGCTGAAGACGTATACTCAATTACTCGTAGATTACACAATTGAAAATCCCTGGGCCAGATGGTATATACAACTTTTGGCTGAAATGGATAACAAGTAGCCACGCGTTTGGATGCACAGATACAAGAAGCCATAGAGTGCTGTGAGCTCCCGAGACTTCTTACAACTGGTATTACCACTTACTATATAAAATGGAAACACCACGGAACCTAAAATTACCGACCTATAACATGCCTTTCAACTGTATACAAATTAATAACTGCAATTTTAAATAACAGGATCTATAAACATTTGGAAAATAATAACATTCTTTCAACTGCACAGAACGGATGTCGGAAAGTTTCACGTGGTTGTAAAGAACTTCTCATTGACACAGCTATTTGCCGACAAGTCTTTCGTAATTGCAAAAATATGTCCGCCGCTCGGGTGGATTACAAAAGGCATATGACTCTGTTCCACATTCATGGCTAAAGAGAGTTTTAGAAATATATAAAATAGATGACAAAATTTGTAAGTTTCTAAGTAAATTAATGGGTCAGTGGAACACTGTCCTAAAACTACCAGCGAGCGGCAAAGTAGTTCGATAGACTCTATAAATATTAAGCGGGTATATTCCAGGGCGATAGTTTTAGCCCAACTTCGTTTTGTTTAGCCCTGAATCCTTTAAGCACTGCTCTTGAGGACTGGATTAAGGTTTCGTTTTGGAAAGAAAACTCACCCATCTCACTGCTACTTTACATGGATGATCTCAAGCTATTCACATCAAAGAGAGTGATCTACTATTATTGTTGAAATTAACACATAGTTTCAACAATGATATTAGAATGGAATTTGGAATAGATAAATGTGCTGTCATCAATGTAAATAGAGGCAAAATTAAAATTACAATACTTTTGCAATTACAAATGATTTACATTTTAGTTCTCTTTCTGAAAAACTTATAAATACTTGGGCATGGCGAAAGCGCTAGGAATTAATGACAATAATATTATAGAAAATTCAAAAGCAAAATTTATGTCAAGATTAAAAAGTTATCAAAAGTCATTTATCCGGCGGAAACAAAATTGGAGCATATAACTCCTGTAATACCTAGCCTGCTATATACTTTTGGTGTTACAAGATGGTCTCAAACGAATTGGATGCCTTGGATAGACGAGTCCGTACATTGATGACTACGCACAGAATACACCACCCGCGATCATCTGTCATGAGGTTTTATCTTCCAAGAAAAGGTGGTGGACGGGGTTTATTAAACATTAAAACCTACAACCGTGAAGTATACAACCTCAGAGATTATTTTATTTAAAAAGACACATCACTCATTCATAGTGACGTAGTGATTAATGACAAATCATTAACCCGCTTAATATGTCGGCAAAGGACTAGCAGAGGCCTCATACTATGACTATAGATAAACAAAGGTTTGGAATGACAAGCAACTGCATTGTCGATTTTTAAACACTGACTAATCCTTATGTAGACATGGTTGCATCAGTACATTGGTTACAATTTGGTGAACTTTTCGCAGAAACTGAAGGTTTTATCCGTGCAATACAAGACGATAATTAAAACGATCAACTACCTAAGTACATTTTGAGGGACGGCACGGTTGACGTATGTCGCATGTTACTGCCCTGAGAGTCCCTCAGACATGTTATTTCCAGTGGTTCACAACTATCGAATGGTGCGTATTTGCACAGACATAACCAAGTAGCTAGAATAATACACCAGCAGCTTGCCATTAAATTTGGTTTTACTCAACAGGACGTTCCATATTATAAGTACGAACCAAAGTCAATCCTTGAAAATAGAAGTGTCACGCTGTACTGGGATCGGTCAATTATCACAGACAGGTTTATAGTGGCAAATAAACCTGACATTGTGGTGGTAGACCGAACTACACACAAAGCAATAATAGTGGATATCAGTGTTCCTCATGACGAGAATCACGTGAAAGCGGAAAATGATAAAAAAATATCGACTTGGCTCATGAGATTGTCGCTATGTGGGACGTTGATTCTACTACGGTAAAAATATGTACGATTATCTGTCCAAGTTTTTTTAATATAGGATAGGGTGACAAACGAGCACACAGTCCACCTGATGGTAAGTGGTTGCTGTGACCCATAGACATCTACATCTATCTTCAATAAAGAATCAAAATGCACATGCGTTGTCACCCGTGAGGACTAAGATGGAATGCCTCTTTTCCAGTAAAAGGGTCTCCGGTTCTCTACACTCACGTATTCTGTGAGAGCCATAGACTTAGAATATACTGGCGTACCTATATATATATATACTGGTGACCACCATAGTGTGCAAAGGAGAAGAAAATTCCTTATGGCAAAAATGCAAAATAGAAAAGGATACCAAATCTCATGACTCTGTAACCGATTTGAATGACAGGTCGGCACAATTCAGCACGCACGAAATAGCTCCGAAATATTTTGTAATTTTTAAAGTGTAATAGTGGTTATTTTTAGTAAGTAACTTTTTCCAAAATGCTTACTTGTTCTGTAAGTGATTGTGGTGTTAATAATAGAAATAATTCTGATAATTGCACATTTACAGGTAAATTCTCAAAACGTCGCCAATGTTATGAAGCGTTTATTTTTGGTTACAATTTATGTTATATACTGTTTAAAATATAGAATTTTTCAATTATTTTTTAATTATGATATTTTGCAAAGAAAAAAAGTCACGTTGTTGATAATTTGCATGAATTTGTAAATACATTTTATACAAAATATTTTACATGTACGCTAGGATTGACTCAACTATATCAAAATTAATGTCAATATTTATCTTAAATGTTTATAATGAATCGATAGGCTTGCCTACACAACAAGAAAATAAATCCTCTGTTTGCGTTCTAAAATGTAATTTTATTTTGCCGTTTGTTAAACAGATTCCTCCGATTCTATAATTAGAAAAAGTGGTTAAGGTTCATTGGACGGGTTGGTTGGAATGCAAAGAAGAACTCAACAATTTGCAGCAAACATTTTCTTGAGAAGTATAAAAGAAAAGTAGAGTAAAACAATTTTATTAAAAGGAGTCAAATATTGTTATAATAAGACTTTAGATAAATATAGAGACAGATTTTCATACATTATAAAACTGTAGTACATTAAAGACACAAAAAAACTTGAGATTATCCTCTTTAAGCCATTATGAACGCAACTAAGTATCTATTTATCAACCAAAATAAATTTATAACCTTACTTAACCAACCGCACAGGCTCACGGTCACACTAGTACAATATTCATAGCATCACGCTATTTTCCCCAAGGGTCGGAACTTCGGATTATATTCCCAAGTCACAATGATAAAACTTTTAGCGTAGTTAGGTATAGATATTTAGTAATGCTCCTGAAGCACTACTAGACGACCACGCATGAGACGTGATAGTATAAATTCCATAGTATTTGATACAACGGTCGATGCCCGATTCATGCTTGATGGCCGACGACATTGTCGCGAGGGCTTAAATAGCGTGGTTCATCCTACAGCGCTAGTCGAAGAGAAGAGGAACTCGTGGTTAAGAATAGCTGCGCAGATCAATAGATCTGCGAGATTAAGTTGCACTTGCCGCGGTCAGTCCATGAATGAGTGACCATTTTCTTAACATACCGAGATTGAGAGAATAGAGTGCATCTGTCCTCAGACACTTAGTGCACTTTACTGTGTTAAGATCATTATGTTTTAAAATCCATGCAGCTAAAATGATAAGTTTATTATTACTTTATACTTTTCAGGGACAGATGAAAGAATATAAACATGAAGCATGATGAAGCCTCATAAACATATTGGCCTTTAAACAAAGCAATCTTATTTAACTGATTCCTACAAGTTTCCTTTCTTAAATTATTAAGTTTACATTCATAATTAAGTCGAATGTTAAAATAAACTTCTATAATGTATTTAAGACAACACTTAAACAACTTATATGAAAAATAAAGCAGCCATTATGTACTCCGTGCCCCCGTTTTATTTCCCATCAAACATTTTATAAAATATATAAAATATAAATAGGTAGATATTTAACTAAGTATATATATTAACAATATGTTAAAAAGAAATTCTGGGAAACTGCCCACGGCAGTAAATATTTTCTCCAAGATCACAGCTCGAAAATACAACATTTCGATCTGATTATTGGGGAGTTTTAAGTTTACCGGTAAACTCACTTGGGATTTTATACATTTGAATTAAAATCCAATAAAAGGCAAGTAGGTTCAGCTTATTCCCAGAACATGTTATATTTAACTATCATGGTAAAATTCAGTTGATTTTGAAGTTATTCAACTTCATGCACTAAACAATTTTTATAATCTTTTACCGCTTCCTTAACAATTATGTTCGATAGTCCTTGTAAGTAAAATATACATCACTAGCTAACGCACACAATGACAAATCAAAATTGGTCACGCGTTTTCGGGCTGTCAGGTGGTCTATACGCCTGTATATTGTAAGTCTATGATGAGAGCGTGGTCCTTCCCGGTCGAGTCGACCCATTCGTACTACAACTATACTACTAATATAGCTGCAGCATGGCTCTACCACGTATAGATATAGGGATAAGTTAGGTTTGAGCAAATGGCTGAAGGGATTGATTCAAAAATCGGAATTATTAAATACTGCTCGAATAGTAAGAAGGTTAGGTAGGATTCATCGCCGCGGTGGACAATAGCCGTAATAATAATATTATTTACTAGCTGTTCCCCGCAACATCGCCCGCGTGTAATTTAGGGTTTTATTATGTTGCGCGGAACCCTAATTCTTTATCTAAAATATAAGTAGCCTAAGTTACCCTTATAACATCAGCTATCTGCCAGTGAAAGTCCCGTCGAAATCGGTCCAGCCGTTTCGGAGATTAGCCGGAACAGACAGACAGACAGACAAAAATTTAAAATTGTGTTTTAGTTATAATTACCGCTGTTATTTTGACATTGTATAGATATATATTGTATTTATATTTATAATATTATTTTTGTGACAATATATGTGATAGTGCAATAATAATAATAATAATCTTTATTTGCAAGAATATGGTTGTACAATGGTGTTTGAGTATAATTCGTTCTACATATTCTACCTTAGTGGTGTGCAAGTATTAACCAATACGTCCAAATAACCTATACAACAATACTTATCGAATTTTAACAACATATAAATTATTTAATATTATTCACTTAGACAACGAAAAAGTAGAGCAAAATTGTTTTGATATAGATGTGAGTTCCCAGGAGAGCGAATATATGAGAAGGACTTTCGAATGTTCTCTTCTGGAATATAAAAATATACCTATAGAAAGCAGACCGAAACTACTTAAACTTCCCAACAACAAAAAAACTATATTAACAGTAGCATCAATGAATATTCTATGTAAAGATTATTATGAAAACAGTAATTCTATTTTGGAAACGATATCACTTCTTTACTGTTGTGCCCATGCTGTATGTATGATAATGAAAATTCCTGTCATTTCAGTACATAAGTTTAAAAAAAATAATACAGAACCTAAATGAAAACAAAGAATTCAAACACGAATTGACAATACTCGCAAAATTATTGGAAAATTAATAAGCTACCAAACAGGTAACAGACGTAAAAAAATAATAACTTTAGTAAATCAAATCGCTAATAAAAATAATATTAGTCAATTAGATCCCCATTTTCCGGATAAAATTACTGAGTACGTTGATACGCTAAAACAAAAGTTAAAAACATGGGCCAACCGTATTAGACGATGTTCAGAAAGATCTAAACAGTACTTCCAGAACCGCACATTTCAAAGTAATCAAAAGTGGATGTATCGGTCTTGAGAGAACACTACAACTAATAGTTGTACTCAAGGCCGCCAAGCTTAAATGAAATTGAAAAAATGTCTAAGGTTTTGGAAAAGTATGTGGTCTAGTGAAGTTTCTCATGATGAAGGCGAATGGATTCGTGCAACCGAACGTACGTATTCTAATTTAGGTAGCATGGGTTCTATCTCAATTACTGCTGAAGACGTATACTCAATTACTCGTAGATTACACAATTGGAAATCCCCTGGACCAGATGGTATATACAACTTTTGGCTGAAATGGATAACAAGTAGCCACGCGCGTTTGGCTGCACAGATTCAAGAAGCCATAGAGTGCTGTGAGCTCCCGAGACTTCTTACAACTGGTATTACCCACTTACTATATAAAAATGGAAACACCACGGAACCTAAAAATTACCGACCTATAACATGCCTTTCAACTGTATACAAATTAATAACTGTAATTTCAGATAACAGGATCTATAAACATTTGGAAAATAATAACATTCTTTCAACTGCACAGAACGGATGTCGGAAAGGTTCACATGGTTGTAAAGAACTTCTTCTCATTGACACAGCTATTTGTCAACAAGTCTTTCGTAATCGCAAAAATATGTCCGCCGCTTGGGTGGATTACAAAAAGGCATATGACTCTGTTCCACATTCATGGCTAAAGAGAGTTTTAGAAATATATAAAATAGATCAGTGGAACACTGTCCTAAAACTACCAGCGTGCGGCAAAGTAGTTCGATAGACTCTATAAATATTAAGCGGGGTTTATTTCAGGGCGATAGTTTTAGCCCAACTTGGTTTTGTTTAGCCCTGAATCCTTTAAGCACTGCTCTTGAGGACTCCGGATTAGGGTTTCGGTTTCGGAAAGAAAACTCACCCATCTCACATCTACTTTACATGGATGATCTCAAGCTATACATATCAAAAGAGAGTGATCTACTATTATTGTTGAAATTAACACATATGTAGTTTCAACAATGATATTAGAATATAATTTGGAATAGATAAATGTGCTGTCATCAATGTAAATAGAGGCAAAATTAAAAATTGCAATAATTTTGCAATTGCAAATGATTTACATTTTAGTTCTCTTTCTGAAACAGAAACTTATAAATACTTGGGCATGGCGAAAGCGCTAGGAATTAATGACAAAAATATTATAGAAAATTCAAAAGCAAAATTTATGTCAAGATTAAAAAAGTTATCAAAAGTCATTTATCCGGCGGAAACAAAATTGGAGCATATAACTCCTGGGTAATACCTAGCCTTCTATATACTTTTGGTGTTACAAGATGGTCTCAAACGGAATTGGATGCCTTGGATAGACGAGTCCGTACATTGATGACTACGCACAGAATGCACCACCGGCGATCATCTGTCATGAGGTTGTATCTTCCAAGAAAAGGTGGTGGACGGGGTTTATTAAACATTAAAAACCTACACAACCGTGAAGTATACAACCTCAGAGACTATTTTATTTAAAAAAAGACACATCACTCATTCATAGTGACGTAGTGATTAATGACAAATCATTAACCCCGCTTAATATGTCAGCAAAGGACTGGCAGAGGCCACATACTGTGACTATAGATAAACGCAAAAAGGTTTGGAATGACAAGCAACTGCATTGTCGATTTTTTAAAACATTGACTAATCCTTATGTAGACATGGTTGCATCCATAGACTTAGAATATACTAGCGTATAGACCAACATAGTGTGCAAGGGAGAAAAAAGTTCCTTATGGCAAAAATGCAAGATAGAAAAGGATACCAAATCTCATGACTCTGTAACCGATTTTGAATGACAGGTCGGCACAATTCGGCACGCAAGAAATAGCTTCGAGATATTTTGTAATTTTTTAAAGTATAATAGTGGTTATTTTTAGTAAGTAACTTTTTTCCAAAATGGTTAATTGTTCCGTGAGTGAGTGTGAAATAATCCTGATAATTTCACATATCACAGGTAAATTCTCAAGACGTCGTCAATGTTATGACGCGTTTATTTTTGGTTAAAATTTATGTTACATACTGTTTAAAATATAGAATATATTCAATTATTTTGTTAACTTTGATATTTTGCAAAGAAAAAAGTCATGTTGTTGATAATTTGCATGAATTTGGTAAATACATTTTTATACAAAATATTTTACATGTACGCTAGGGATTGACTCAACTATATCAAAATTAATGTCGATATTTATCTTGAATGTTTATAATGAATCGATAGACTTGCCTACACAACAAGAAAATAAATCCTCGGTTTGCGTTCTAAAATGTAATTTTATTTTGCCGTTTTTCAAACAGATTCCCTCCGGATTCTATAATTAGAAAAAGTGGTTAAGGTTCATTGGACGGGTTGGTTAGAATGCAAAGAAGAACTCAACAATTTGCAGCAAACATTTTCTTGAGAAGTATAAAAGAAAAAGTAGAATAAAAACAATTTTATTAAAAGGAGTCATTTCTACATTATTTGTACCAGTAAGTAAAATATTGTTATAATAAGACTTCAAAACTATAACTTCCAAAACTTTAGATAAATATAGAGACAGATTTTCATACATTATAAAACTATAGTACATTAAAGACAAAAAAATCTTGAGATTATCCTCTTTAAGCCATTATGAACCCAACTAAGTATCTATTTATCAACCAAAATAAATGTATAACCTTGCTTAACCAACCGCACAGCCTCACGGTCACACTAGTACAATATTCATATCATCATGCTATTTTCCCCAAGGGGTTGAGCGGAGCTTCGGAACTTCGGATCATATTCCCAAATCATAACGATAAAACTTTTAGCGTAGTTAGGTATAGATATTTAGTAATGCTCCTCAAGCGCTACTAGACGACCGCGCATGAGACGTGATAGTATAAATTCATAGTATTTGATACTCACAACTGTCAATGCCCGATTCATGCTTGATGGCCGACGACATTGTCGCGAGGGCTTAAATAGCGTGGTTTATCCTCTACAGCGTTATTCGTAGAGAAGAGAAACTCGTGGTTAAGTAACAGCTGCGCAGATCAATAGATCTGTGAAATTAAGTTGCACTTGCCGCGGTCAGTCCATGAATGAGTGACCATTTTCTTAACATACCGAGATTGAGAGAATAGAGAGTGCATCTGTATCCTCAGACACTTAGTACACTTTACTGTGTTAAGATCATTATGTTTTTAAAATTCATGCAGCTAAAATGATAATAATTTTATTATTACTTTATACTTTTCAGGGACAGATGAAATAATATAAACATGAAGCATGATGAAGCCTCATAAACATATTGGCCTTTAAATAGAGCAATCTTATTTAACTGATTCCTACAAGTTTCCTTCCTTAACTTATTAAGTTTACATTCATACTTAAGTCGAATGTTAAAATAAACTTCTATAATCTATTTAATTATTAATTGTTTGTAATTATCACAAGTAATACTTATATGAAAAATAAAGCAGCTATTATGTTGTACTCCGTGTCCTCGTTTTTGTTTCCCCATCAAAACATTTAATAAAATATATAAAATATAAATAGGTATATAATTTGTTAAGTATCTACCTTTTTTTTATAGGATAGGGTGACAAACGAGCACACAGTCCACCTGATGGTAAGTGGTTGCTGTGACCCATAGACATCTACATCTATCTTCAATAAAGAATCAAAATACAGATGCGTTGTCACCCGTGAGGACTAAGATGGAATGCCTCTTTTCCAGTAAAAAGGGTCTCCGGTTCTCTACACTCACCATAAGAAACACAGCAGTGTTAAGCTGCTATTTTACGCTGGTATTCTATGAGAGCGTGGTCCTTCCCCGGTCGAGCCGACCCATTCGTACTACAACTATACTACTAATATAGCTGCAGCATGGCTCTACCACGTAAAAAACCTATTTATATTAAGAATATGTTAAAAAATAAATTCCGGGGAAACTGCCCACGGCAGTAAATATTTTTCTCCAAAGATCATAGCTCGAAAATACAACATTGTGATCTGATTATTGGGGAGTTTTTTTAGGTTTTTCGGTAAAGTCACCTGGGATTTTATACATTTGAATTAAAATCCAACAAAAGGCAGGTAGGTTCAGCTTATTCCCAGGAACATGTTATATGAATATTTTTTAATTATTTTAGAACTATCATGGTAAAATTCAGTTAATTTTTGAAGTTATTCAACTTCATGCACTAAACAATTTTTTATAATCTTTTTACCGCTTCCTTAACAATCATTTTCGATAGTCCTTTTAAGCAAAATATACATCACTAGCTAACGCACACAATGACAAATCAAAATTGGTCACGCGTTTTCGGGCTGTCAGGTGGTCTATACGCTAGTATATTCTAAGTCTATGGTTGCATCAGTACATTGGTTACAATTTCGTGAACTTTTCGCAGAAACTGAAGGTTTTATCTGTGTAATACGAAGTAATTAAAACGAACAACTACCTAAGTACATTTTGAGGGACGACACAGTTGACGTATGTCGCGCATGTTACCGCCCTGGAGAGTCCCTCAGACATGTTATTTCCGGTTGTTCACAACTATCGAATGGTGAGTATTTGCACAGACATAACCAAGTAGCTAGAATAATACACCAGCAGCTTGCCATTAAATTTGGTTTTACTCAACAGGACGGTCCATATTATAAGTACGAACCAAAGCCAGTCCTTGAAAATAGAAGTGTCACGCTGTAAGCAATTATCACAGACAGGTTTATAGTGGCAAATAAACCTCACATTGTGGTGGTAGACCGAACTACACGCAAAGCAATAATAGTGGATATCAGTGTTCCTCATGACGAGAATCACGTGAAAGCAGAGAATGATAAAAAAAATATATCGACTTGGCTCATGAGATTGTCACTATGTGGGACGTTGATTCTACTATTATTGTACCAACAGTTGTATCATTCAATGGGCTTATCGGTAAAAATATGTACTATTATCTGTCCAAGTTAGGTTTGGGTAAATGGCTGAAGGGATTAATTCAAAAATCGGCCTTATTAAATACTGCTCGAATAGTAAGAAGGTTAGGTAGGATTCATCACCGCGGTGGATAATAGCCGTAATAATAATATTATTTACTAGCTGTTCCCCGCAACTTCGCCCGCGTGTAATTTAGGGTTTTTATAATGTTGCGCGGAACCCTAATTCTTTTTCTAAAATATAAGTAGCCTAAGTTACCCTTATAACATCAGCTATCTGCCAGTGAAAGTCCCGTCGAAATCGGTCCAGCCGTTTCGGAGATTAGCCGGAACAAACAGACAGACAGACAAAAATTTAAAAAATTGTGTTTTAGTTATAATTACCGCTGTTATTTTGGCATTATATAGATATAGATTGTATTTATATTTATAATATTATATTTTTGTGACAATATATGTGATAGTACAATAATAATAATAATAATCTTTATTTGCAAGAATATGGTTGTACAATGGTGTTTGAGTATAATTCGTTCTACATATTCTACCTTAGTGGTGTGCAAGTATTAACCAATAAGTCCAAATAACCTATACAACAATACTTATCGAATTTTAACAACATATAAATTATTTAATATTATTCACTTGATTTGATAATTAATTAATTATGTAACAGTGTCAGAAAAATGCCAATGTGTATAAGTAAGTATTATTAGCTCAAGTAAGATTATTATTATAGTTCAATGTCAAATATTAATATTCTTATGTCAATAATTATATAATGTCAATTATAAAAATGTTAAATATCCAATTGTCATTAATTTATGTCTATATTACTAATTAAATTAGTCAAATTTTATATAAAATAATATCAAAAACGTTATTTCTTTAAACATTGGAAGATGACGTGTAATTAATTATATTCTAAAAATATCATTCATTACATATCATTACTCGTATGTAGGCATCGATATATATGTACTACGTACTAGATTTGGCATTCCGAATATTCACTATGTTCAAATGAACTGTACTGCAATCCGTACACCCAGCGTGACCACTTTTAGTAGATTTCTACTTTTTTAGTAGATTTGAAGCAAATAAGACGATAAGCTAGTAGGATAAAATGTCTTAGTAGAATTTAGTAGAAATGAGAAACACGTCGGTATGTTTTGGTATTAATTCACTATCAAAGAATAATAGGCTTAAAACCAAGCATCCATGACCAAAAAGTTTTAATTTTACAGTTGACAACACACGAAAGTGATTAGGGGATTCCCTTATTATTGAATGAACTTTACAGTGGGCATAGTAAATTGAATTTAATTTTCTAATAGATAAAGACTGTTTTTGTAAAATAGGTCTTTCAACTTAAATCATTTTTTAAGTTGCTCCTATAATGTCAGACAACACAGTTTTATTAGTCGTTTTCGTTCATTTGTATTGTTTGCTTTCACGGAATCATACATTTATGTAATTTAAAATGAAAAGAAGATACGATCAAACTTATCGTGCGGAATGGGAGGAAAACCCATTATTTTCAAAGTGGCTTAAAAAATGTGATGAAAATAATGCTTATTGTAAAGCTTGCAATTCTAAAATTTTAGCAAGAATTGCGTCTATCAAAAACATAGTGCTTCAGCAAAACATTTAAAAATATGATTGGTTTTTCTGGATCGTCTCAGGTACCTACTTTTTTAATGTTTCTTTTAAAATATTATTAATTAGCAATTTAGCAATATTTGACATTATGCATGTAATTGCCTAGACATGTTGACATATCCGTACCGTAAGTTATTTATGCGTGCAAATAAAATTGATTACTTATTAATTACTCAATTGGTAGGGGTCCTATTTTCTGTGCCAAGGACCACGGGTTCGATCCCCGCTCAATATAAACATTTGTGTACAACATGTTTGCATTAGTCTATGCGTTTAATTTTTCATGTAGTCAGTCACATTTATGCGCAGCAACGCAGTGTTTTGTATTTCTCAGTGTACTTAGTTGATTAAATAAGTAAAAAAATTGTTTTATATGACGGGTGGATCATACATTATTTTACAGATTGATAATTATTTTACAGTTTCCGAAAGTGACATTCAACTAATCGACAATGAATTCAGGGAACTTAAACTTAATATGGAAGTCGCAAACTTATTATGCAGTACTAGCAGCAGAGAGGCTGTTACTAATGTTGAAGAGTTTTGGGCGTCAGTAAGTAAATTACGTCATGCCGACAATAAAGCTCAATTTGGAAATATCAGTAAATTCGCAAAGCAAATGCTTTGTTTACCAGTATCGAACGCCAAATGTGAACGCATTTTCTCTGCTATAAATAGAATAAAAACAGAAGATCGTAACAGATTTAGTAATCTAAACGTTCGTGCAATTTTACACGCTAAAGAGGGTTAAAGGAATCGGGAAATTGTACAAAATTTGAACCTGGTACTTCGATGTTGGAAACAATGAAAAATGAAAAACAATTATATAAAAATGTTAAAAAATTCGATGACATTGACAATTAATACAAAAATGTTAATCATAAATGATTGATTACATGTAAGGTTCATTAACAAATGTGTTTTATTTCGAATCAAAACATTACTCTAAAAATTAGTAGATTTTACAATGCGACCTAGTAGATTTCAGTAGATTTTAGCAGTGTCTTTGGTAGATTCCCTCATTTAAAAGTGGTCACGCTGCGTACACCTTTAGTGTCATTTAGTGTGGCTTTAATATTCATTGAGTGTGGAGCTGCGCTAATAATACGAGATTTCAAATTAAAGTTTAAACCTTAACCTAATTAATAATTCAGTAGTCAAATAAGTAAAATTATTTGTTGTTCAAGTGAATAAATAGGTCATAATATTAGAATAGAAAAAATAAATTTCTTCATTTATATGCCACGCTATCTACAATCATAGACTAAAATCTACTATCTCCCGCGCATGCGCGAAAACAGAGTAGTGCACATTTTTTGTTTGGAATAGCTTCTCTAGTACGTAGTACATAGAACTCAATGTATGTAGGTCATTATCGTTTATGAACTCTTCTACAGAATAATAACATTTAGTGAGTAACAATGCCAAAACAGATTTCTTAAATGACAATAAACTTTTAAGTTTTAAATTATCAGGTAATTAGGTAATAAATTTAAAAAAGATTTGCAATGTAAAAATAATGCAAAATGCCTTTACGTGGTAGAGCCACGCTGCAGCTATATTATGGTTGTAGCAGGAATGGGTCGGCTCGATCGATAAAGGACTACGCTCTCAGAGAATACCGGCGTAAAATAGCAGCTGAATGCTGCTGTTTCGTATGGTGAGTGTAGAGAACCGCAGACCCTTGTTACTGGAAACGAGGCATTCTATCTTAGTCGTCAGGGGTAACAACGCATCTGCATTTTGATTCTTAATTGAAAATAAATGTAGATGTATAATAGGCCACAGCATCCATTTACCATCAGATGGAATGTGTGCTCGTTTGTCACGATCATTCTATTAAAAAAAATCTTATACACAGCGTAATATGCAGCGAAGTAAAGATAAGAATTTTAATTATAAAGAATATTGATACACTTATTTTAGTAAAGTCAAGTCTGGCAACTTTACCAATGGAAGTTAACTTTGCCATCAGGGGAATACTGGAACAAAATTACAATTAACACGGAAAACGTAATGTTTTTCGAGATATACCATGTTTTGGATGAAAATACAATAACTAATTGACAGCATTGTTTTCGATATGGTAACATGAGAGTTAATTTTGGCATTTTATTTTAACGCGGAATTGTGCCGGCGAAGTAACCTCTTTGTTCAGTGCTCCAGAACTTTTGTTGATTTTGTTTGAAATACTGAATGTAGGTATCTAATCTTTGTAGTAACATAATATTAATGGTTAAGAAATGTAATATATCATTTTTAACATGTTGGTCTTAACATTTATCTATAAAACTAAAAATTAAGTAAAGTACGTAGGTAATCAAGGATTTTTACAACCCTGACACACATTTTCAAGTATGTATGAAAAATGGGAGGAAATTTGCAACACAATAAAGACCGGCTACATACATACTGAATTCCGTTTCGGGATTCCGTTTCGGATTTCCGAACGGGTCAGACATACATATTCGGAAACCCGTTTTGCCCGCAAAACTTCCAACGAAAAACTGCCTTACGTGTGTGACGGGTCCTTGATTTTATATGAACTTGCTGCGTTCGGAATCCCGAATCGGAATTCCGAAACGGAATCCCGAATGTATGTGGCCGGCCTAAAGGAACAAATCATAACTCTGAATGTTGTGTATTATATTATGGAGTAAGCATACCTTCAACCTTGAAGTCAAATCCTATTATTTTCATTATAAACCCTGATGGCAAAGTTGCCACAAAGTGAGGTTAACTTTGCCATTTTCTATTTTTGGGTATTTTGTCTATTTAATGTTAGTATTTGTTTAAATCACTAATAAATAACAAATCTATGAAGAATACAGTGTCACTTTTCACATTAACGCCCAATATGAGAGTGAGAGTACCTTTTATGTTGGAAAATTGGTCCTAAACTTATAAGTCTTTCCAAAAATGGCAAAGTTGCCAGGTTTCACGATGGTTAAATGTTTTCAATATAAAATTGAAACCTGATGAAAATAAATAATAATAGAGAATTCAATCTATAATATTACAATCTAAACAAGAGAGATATAAAATGAAATAAAGATAGATGATGCATCAACCGCAAAAGAAACCATTGAAATGAAAATGTCCTCTTTGTTCAATAAAAGTTAATAAGTAATACAATTATTTTCCAAGCAGCACACAAGCGTTATTAACATTAATATACCAACCCACATAGAACTTAGAGTTCTTTTAAAATCGTATAAGAGTGTTGAAAAAGGGGTTGTATCCATATAAGAGTGGTTTGTGGGTTATTATACAGCTCAAGCTGTATAAAGTCTGTATAATGGGATCTAATTAAGCTTAAGTTTCTTAATCAGAATATGAAAACTCTAGTATACAACTTTAAGTATTTTGTAACACTTCAATCTGATTTTATCATTAAAGTTGTATAGAAGCTGTTCATACTGTCCCTTGCTTATACAGCTCTAAGTGGTATTATAGTATCACTAAAATCTTATTTCTGAACAATGGTGTATGCAAACTCTCTTACAAAACTTATTCTTATGGTGTCATTGTACACTTTTGTAAATACAGTGGTCTTATGACTTCTGTCTATAAGAGTGATATAAAACTAAAAAAATAAATTGCAGCCATAGTACAACTTAAATCTGTATAAGTGACAGAATATCGCCATTTTGCATACGTTGCGCGTTTATATAGTGCTAATGAACAAAATTAATTTTTTATCAATATGTGGAAAAAAAGAAAAAGATTTGGTGCAGTAGAATAGAATAGAATAGAATCATTTTATTCAATATAGATTACAATACATAATACTTATTGAAAGTCATTTTTTACTTTTACCACTGGCTCGCAAAAAAACCTCTGTCCTAGGAAGAACCTGCAAGAAACCCAGCGGGACTTTTTTTTTAAAAAGCACAATTTACAATATAATATTTTATACAATTGTTATGAAAACATTTAGAAACAGCATGGTAGCGGTCACCTCATTCCCAGGGGTTATTATCAGTCATGTACTCTTTAGTAGTATAATAACCCTTACTAGACAATTTTTGCTTAATAAATAATTTAAACCTTTTGATAGAAAAGGTCTGCATATTTTCTGGGACTTTGTTGTAAAACCGTATACATTGCCCCATGAAGGAGTTACTGACTCTTTGGAGTCGGGTAAATGGTATAACTAACTTGTGCTCGTTCCCAGTATTTACAGAATGTACATCACTATTTTTAATAAAACTATTTTTGTTTTTGTGTACATACATTAAATTCTCGTAAATATATTGAGAGGCTAAAGTTAATATATATATTTCTTTAAAATTTTCTCTATGGGACTCTCTCGGTTTAAGGTTGTCAATAGCTCTTATGGCCCTCTTCTGCAAAACAAAAATAGTTTCTAAATCAGCCGCATTTCCCCATAGCAAAATCCCATAAGACATTATGCTATGGAAATAACTGAAATAAACCAATCTATCTGTCTCGACACTAGTGAGATCTCTAATCTTTTTTACAGCATAAGCTGCAGAGCTTAGTCTGCTTGCTAGTTTGGATATATGGAGGCCCCACTGAAGCCTTGCGTCGAGAGTGATGCCAAGAAAAACAGAGGATTCAACAGGGCTCAGTTCTTCCCCATTTAAAAACACATTGGTATTCAGATTTTTAACATTCGTTGTTGTAAATTTAATATATTTAGTTTTATTGTCGTTTAACTGCAGATTATTAACGTTAAACCAATGCACCAATTTTGATATAGCATTATTCACTTCGTCACATTTAAATGATAGATGTTTAAGTTTAAAAATCAAAGAAGTATCATCAGCAAATAATGCTATATCATGATTATCCCCTACAAGGGAAGGTAAGTCATTAATATACACTAAAAATAGGAATGGGCCAAGACTCGAGCCCTGAGGGAAACCCATCTTTACGGACGAACTACGATCTTTACTACGACGGACGAGTAGTGTAATAGTTCCAAATAACAGCTGTAATGCAGCAGTTTACTGCCTCTTTTATGCTTGTACAGCGCTACTAACGCATAAAGCTGCATAATTTGGGCCAACTTATTACTTATCAGAACTGTTTAAGTGCTTATACAGCTTTCATACAGCCAGAAAATAGAGCCTCTAGTATAAGAACGAACTTCAATACAGCTCGTATACAGCTTGCATGCTGCTTGGGTTAGTAATTCATAACTATAAAACGCCTATACAAAAGAGATATAGAGATGCTTACGTGAAATGAAGATGGATGATGCATCGATGGATGAAAGCCATCGAAATGAAAACTTTCTTTTTGATCGTAATAACCATAACTCACACACACAACACAAATGCGCTGCATAATAAAGAAAACAAAAAAAATCACAAAGGACACGTGGTTATTGTCAATTATCACTTGCACCATGTTTACTACCACGTATAAATCAGTTATGAAGTTTTGCTATAATCTAATAGATACGTTCATATGCATCACACATTTCTATGAATAACACCGATAGTCTATTTCAAACATCCGTTCTGTGGACGATGTGCCCGAAGACATTGATCGAGCATGAATCTATACTTTACAAATAAGATATTGTTTATCGATTAAGATAAGGCGATGTTTCAGTGACGACTACTCTAAACGTAACTGATAAACGAGCGGTGCGCTAAAGCCAATTTTTTTAAATATTAGCTGATAACGTAGGTACTATTTAGCCGACTCAAAAAAAGAGGAGGTAAACAATTCGACTGTATGTTTTTTTGTATGTATGTTACGCGATATCTTCATCAATTGTGAAGTGATTTTGATCATTATTTTTTATGAAATAGATTTTACTTTAGGGGTGGTACCTCTAAGGTTGGAAAAATAGGAGATAGATTTTTCAATTTGATATAGTTGTAGCACGAATGGGACCGGGGAAGGACTACGCTCTCACAGAATATGTGTTTAGAAATCTGGAAACCCTTTTAACTGGATACGAGTTATTCTATCTTTGCACTTAGGAGTAACAACGCTTCTGCATTTTGATTTTTAATGGAGAATAAATGTAGATTTCTACAGGCCACAGTATCCAGTCACCATCAGGTGGACTATGTACTCGATAGTCACCCTTATTCTTAAAAAAAAGTAACTATTTAGACAAGTACTCCAAGTTTGAGTAATCCACTCAAAAGGGTAAAAAAATTATCAATAAATTAAAAGTAAAAACCGAAAATTATATTTGAAAAACTGATTAATTCTTTACACTATTCAACTTCAACATTTGAAGTTATTTTATCCTTTTCAGCTCATTGAAGTAATTTTTTGTCTATTTGCTATTAGGGTT
This sequence comes from Parnassius orleans, assembly GCA_029286625.1. Lineage (NCBI taxonomy): Eukaryota > Metazoa > Arthropoda > Insecta > Lepidoptera > Papilionidae > Parnassius > Parnassius orleans. Next base: position 1,067,415 of record JAGSMP010000084.1, read on the forward strand.
CCGTACAGTTGCTAAAAACCATTTAAGTGTATGTGTAGTGTAAAAATTAAATAATGTAATAAATAAGATTATTCAATAAAATAACTTAAAATTATAGACCTACTGTGATGTAGATGTATAATTTCAAATTATTTTTCGAATCATTGAACTTCTTAACGATTATACCGCAAAGCCTTAGATCAAAGCCTTTTGCTAATACGTATTGTAGACAAATTATCTACAAAGAGAGACAGAGGGAGAAAGGATTATTGACATTACAATTTCTTTTTGTGCTGAAATACATAATTTAGTTACTGTCCCAATACCACTCCACGCTGTCACGTTTGACTTTTGTGTTGTAAGCTCAGTCCAACAATGAAAGAAAGACGGAGCACTGTGTGCATATCAAGTGACGCAAAAACCAAGTCAAAACCATGCTCAACTTATTGAATGAACACACACTAACGTACACATATGCAACTCAATAATTTGCAATCAACAACATACATATGTATATGTGTGCGTCCGACAGCCAACTTTTGCACTCTGATAAAGAAAGAAAGAAAAAGTTGAGCATGGTTTCGGCATTTATTTTAATGGTCACGATTCATTAATCTGAATCGTAATTATTAAAATAGAAAAGAAAAGAGTAGAATATTTTTTTATTCCATATAAGTTGGCAATATGTATGCTGTTATTTGAATTTTTGTGTCACTCAGATAGGCTATTTATTTAAGAATATGTCTTCAACTTCTAAATTATATCAATAAATTAGCACTCATTTAGCACCACGTATGAGTAACTGCACCATTAATTGTTGGACATATGCGTTACATCAGGTGTGTTGTTGTAGCGGCGATGAAGAACATCTTCACACGATGTTTTTCATCGCCGCCGCTACTCACGATAAATTTTTGTTTACAATTTGTAATGGATTTACCCGTACTAAAATAGCTAGAACAAAACCGCGCTCGTTTGAGATAGCACAAAAAATAATGCGTTACGAACAATAATGAAAATTGATTTGTATTTCCTCCTGTCTGATTTGAGAAACGCGATGGTTTCCGATTCTTCTTCAAATATAATTGGAGTAACAAGTCACCAATCCACCTGAATGTAAGTGGCTTTTATAACGTGGGGAAATCCTAATGTATATCTTCCGCTGAAATGTCTACATCCCAATCTTCCCTACATAAAAGCAGAGCCTAACAAGAACGGACCATTTGACGATGATATGAAAAAAAAACAAATCACACAAACAACCTTTTGAAGTTCACTGATAAACATTTCCAAGAAAGCGCACTCAAGATTTGCTCACGCTGTCGAGGACCGATGCTCTGACATTAGCAACGCTCGTATTGTGAGATGGAGTTCGGCCTTTGTAGGTTTTCCGCCATCACACGGTTGCAAGCCTCTCTCTCGTAATCAAAAGAGTGCACCGAGATATTCTTAAAACCATAAAATTTCGAACCAAACTCGCCCGCTAGAGCCATGTAGTGTCTTTGGCTGCACAACAAGCGGTAAAATTAAAAATTTTGTGCAACCAACTTCAATATAAATAAAATGAGAACATCATCAATGTAATCGAAGTCAATTAAATATGCATTATTCAGGTTAACTCAAAAATTACTGGTCAGATCTTGATCAAATTTAAATCGGTTCATCTAGAAAAATGTTCTGAGGTAACACACATAAAAGAAATATAGTCGAATTGAGTACCTCCTCCTTTTTTCGAATTCGTTTAAAAATAGGTAGATCTGACTACGGAACGACCGCGCTCCAGCGAATTTCGGTGTATGATTGCAGCATAACGATGCTGTATTTCATGTGGTTATAGTGACAGGCCGGAGATCCTTTATACTGGTGATGAGGCATTTAACCCTCGGGGATGAAAACGCATCTGCAATTTGATTCCTTATCGAGATTATCAAGGTTTTCGAATATACATTCATATCGAGGCATTTCAAATATACATTCGTATACTCAGCCATTCAAAGCGTGTAAGTAAACTTGATTCACATCATTTTTTTCCCCAAAACCAAGTATGTATACAACAACAAATTTAATGACACAGATATTTTTGGATTAACTTCTTCTAAATTTAAAAAGCTCTTTGTAAGGATTTTTTAATGTTCTCTTTAATTTATAAACGGAGGCAAATAGTCTGCATTAAAAATAATAAAATACCCATTTTTTATTTTTTCAAATTTTGCCTTGAGGTTGTAAAACAAATATTTTATTAAGATACCCAGCTCAAAACCACTGAACGTAGAAGCGAAAAATTAGAACAATAGCTTTATATAAGTAATAATAGACATAATAAGTGGCATCCACCATGAAAGTATTTCGAAAAATTCAACCCTTATGAGGGTAAAAAGGATGTTACAATTTGTATGAAACTTTTTATTTTACGGGGTGATTTAGCGTGGCTAGAAACATACTGAAAGTAATTTTTTTAATAATGAATACGTATTTTTCGATTTTTCAAAACAACCCCTTACAGGGACCGAGTTTTCTCCAATTCACTATCTCATTCAGATAAAGAAGTTACCTTAGGCATTTAATGTAAATTAAAGTTATCTATTACATTATCCCTTACATTAAATGATACTTTACAAGATATCATAGAATCAAAACCACGCGCAACCAAAAAAAATCCTCACATCGAAACGGTAGGCCGGCACGCCACTGCCTTAAAGTTTGAAGAAATGATAACCGATGGCAAGGTTGTGGAGTGGCAGCCTCATACCGGTAAGTGGGGAGTTGGACAGCGTAGGAAGTCGATGGATGCAGGAGGCTCAGGAGCGTGTTTAGTGGCAGTCTATGAGGAAGGCCAATGTTCTGCAGTGGACTTGTGATGGGCTGTAATAACGATGATGATGATGATGGGAAAGTGTTATACGTTTGAATAGTGTCGATATTTCAATGTTTGTTTTCAATTTACGCTTAAAAAGCTAAATGGGTCCAGGATTAACACATACGATGGATGGTAGACGTTATTATTACCAAATAAGTGGAGTCGCGGGTAGAAGCTAGTTATGTATAAGATTTAGTGCTAAATACGAAATTCTTTTTTTTTAAATAATACTTGTAACGCTATTAACATTTTTAACACTCCCGTTAACCACTCCAAGTAGACTAAATTGCTTGTGTTAGGAGTGGTTCACGACAGTACTAGAATGGCAGATTCGAACCCACGACTTTCCGGATTTTTAGTCCACTGGTGACGGTAGTAGTGTTAAAAAAGAAGATATCTGAGTTTTTTTTATTATTGTATCAGGTTGATTAGAAATGGTTTATATGTCAATAAATATGTATCACTTAACATTTATATATATAGAAACTTACAGTGTGTGTTTGCAATGTTTCCAAACTTGTGATTTCACTCGAAGTAACTTCACTCATATCAGGAGCGATGTCACTAATATGTATGGAGAGTTTTGTAATGGGCTCTGATTTTTTTTGGCTTGAGCCAATTGTTTTGTGCTGCGTTTTGTATGGCTGAGGTATTTTGTTAGTAGATTGTAAACGCACATAAACCGGTATCAACATAGTTCTCAATGTTGATGTCGTCGCTTCGCTAGATCCAATTTGTTTACCCATATCTCTTGTTGAATTTTCCTTTGCCCTTGATTCATTCCGCCCATTCCAGTTTAGTGCAGGGCTTAGTGATGATGGTTTTAGTATTGGTACAATTTTTTGAGTCGGTGTTGATGTGGTGGTAAGTGTGGAGTTTGCCAGCATCATCTGCATCACAACGTAGCACAGTGCCGGCTGCCATTGCTTCATTGTGAACACATGCTATATTTGGGTCCGATCACTATTTCACATTGTTTTTGTTACCTGTTACTTAAGCTCACGTTAAAGATGGCGGGAAGTATACGAAATTAAATACTTTAACAGCGAATAACTAGTAAAAAAAACATGTGCGCAGTTCACACGCGGTACAAGTGAAACCTTCAGACAACTATACTTCGAGAGAATGAGACGAATGCAGAGTATCAGCAGAAGGATAATTGTAGGGTTTGTTTATTATAATATTGTCACCAATTTTTATTTTAAATTATATTATAAATAATAGGAAACACTGTATACTGTATTCTATCTCTTTCCCTCGCAAGCTAAAACCTATGGCTGTATATGTTTGTCTCTTTTTAGTGTCGCTTTTCGTTTCATCGAGTTTCAAATCACAACGATGCTAAAGAAATTTCTACTTCAAAAAGGGTCTTGATATATATTATTACAAATATGTTTATGACTAAAGCGCATTGACATATTATTATAAATATGTAATATATATTTCATATCTATTCGAAAATAACAAACGTTGAAAGAAATCTTTCTCGCTAGTATTATATTTAAGAGGTCTAAATATGTTAAGTGCTAGTTCCAATAATAATATAAAAGCAGTGTACGTTATACGTTGATGAATCAATTATCGTGAAGTGGCGGTGTAAGAATATCGACTACCCCATATCGCCCCGTGGGTGTCGTAAGAAACGACAGAGGGAAACAAACCAGGAGATGGTCAGCAGCGTCTTCCTTCTTGTTAATTCAAAATAATAAAAAACTGCGGTTGCCAACCCGTTTGCCAAGCGTGGCATCTATGGCGAAATCCTTCTAATGAGGGGTGGCCTATGTCCAGCAATGGACTTTTATAGGATGCAATGGATGGAATCAAATAAAAAAGTTGTTGTTTGTCATTCTGGTAATTTAAAAAAAAACATGAGTCAAACATATACGTATTTATGAAAATATTATCAATTAAATACTTTTTAGAGTATTTAGTTGATCTTTGTATAGTATTTAGTTTTGTTATTTGTTTTGTAAAACAATGAACAACCGTTAATGAACCTTTTTAACAAAAATATTAAATGGGAAAGTAATTAAGTATTGGCTAATAATGGGAAAAAATATTTTACTATTTTTATTAACATTAACAGCCTCTCCATGTTTACTGGACACAGACCTGTCCAGAATGCACCAGCTAGTATGCGTTTGTAAAATTTGCTTTTTTTTGCAGACAGGTTTTTTTTTGTATTCTGCCACCAATCGACCGCCAAAACTTTGTAACAAGCTAGGTGACGTTAGCACTTTGTGAAAAAGATGCCATATGACTCCTTACACTTTTTAATATATAAAACTATAAACTATATAAAAATCATAGGTGACACACATGTGGTAAACTACTAAAACACTGAGTAACAAAGTTTCAAACAAAGATAAAATCTTTAAAAAACCTTGCGAAAATATTTTGCGCATAGACCGGAACTAATATTTTTAAAATTGAAGGTGGAAATCACGGTAAGACATTTCGCGCAACAATCAAATATCAATTTCAAGGACAAACATTTTTGGAGGTAAAGCTGGGCGGAGCACCCAGTCGGGAGCTGCCGGGAAACTGACAAACTCCGCTAGCCATGTTTCTGTTTCCTTACCATGTGTCTAACTCGCATAAATAAACTCGATGAAAAGTCGAAACTGTTTAGTAAAATAATTGTGACTGTCAAAGTATTTTCTTTTAATTTCAAAACAGTGATATTATATTTCGTATGAAAGTCTATCATAATTACTAGAAAAACAAGCTTTTAAAATATGTAAACAAGCCGATTTTTGGTCGGCACCAAGTTATTAATTGCACTATAAATGCTTATTTACTACCTTAGATTATTTACTCTCTAGATAGAGTAACGGCGGCTCAAAAGCGTCGATAAAAATATCAGCTAGATGTTAGCCCCTAAAGCACTCCCCGCTCCTCAGTGTCAATTGTAACGCCAAGAGATACGCACGCACGGCTCATTTTTTGCATTAGATTATTTTGGTGAAAATGACAAGATGCGCGATCAAAATCTGCAGAAATTACAAAGGACGTTTACAATTAACTAACAAAATCTCTTACCATCGGTATGTAACTCAAAACTAATAGTAATTTACGAAAACAAAACAAATTGATAATTTTTTTCACAAAATCAACGGGTCGTTTTTTGGTGTTGCCAGCCTTCGATTGCGAATTTCCCAGTGTACTTGTCTTAAAAGCTGATGTTTATTTTTACCCGACTGCACCAGAAGGAGAAAATACATCAAGGAAGGTGGGTGTGTGTATGTGTATGTGGGTGTGTGTATGTGTATGTGGGTGTGTGTATGTGTATGTGGGTATGTGGGTGTGCTTCAAAAATTGTTTGGCTGAGCCTTTTTTTTTACATGGGGAAATGCCTACGCATACACGCCTCGCGGGGGCAAGGGCGGGTTATGTCGGACTCGCACCGACTAAAGCCCCATGGTGTTCCACCTTCGTCGCATATTGGCAGGGCCATGGGAACGCTTTCTCACATAACCGCGGCCCCACCAGCGCCGGCTACCTCATAGCGGCTCCTCCTCGGGAGAGAACTACTCCTCCCCCATCTCCTTCTCAGGTAAGGCGCACCAGAACACACGGCGCGCCTTCCTCCACGGCCTCCAACTACACCAGCGCAACAGACGCCCCCGTGTCCAATGCGCGAAGGCTATGGGGCCAGGAAAAACGAGCACTCAGAAGCACTAGCCTTCCTGACCCCAGCGGCGGATCTGGTCTATGGCTCCGCCCCCAAACAAGATTCGGCTGCGGAGGGTAGGGAGAGCGGCGCCTCGCAATACCGACACTCCTCTCCCCCCGCAGTCCCACCACCACCACATCAACGGTGCGGCCCCGTCAGAGTATAATAATAAAAAACACCCTACTGCACGGCATGGAAAAATATGAATAAAAAAACACCCGACTGCACGGCGCAGTCGGGAGTTTTTTTATTTAGTCTTAATTTTTTTTTATATTTTCTCTTTGTTATAGTATTACTAAATAGTATTGTATAATAATTGTCAAAATCGAATGTGACCATTTGGATACATGGTTTTTAGGATACCTTAGTATAACAGTATAGTTAGTATATAAACGCTAATTTCATATGTAAGGACCTAATATTATGAAAATTCGGGACATTTTGTTTAATAACTTTCTATAATGTTAATATATTAAGAAACCTTTATGGTATACTAATATAGGACTAAATTGCCGATTTAATAATATATAGTACATTAGTGTAGGAATTGACCATGTATGAATAAAATTATAATTTATAACAATTGTGTAGTGAAAATGTTATGCAATAAAGAGGCAAAACGGACATTGACAAGCGGCTCACTTTAAAGTAACGCTCAAGGTAACGGTCAAGGTAGACACCTTAGGGGCCGCAGTAACGTTGTAATGTGAAGAGCTACCAGTAAGAAGTGGTAGTAACCAGTAACCAGTAGCTGAAGTGACTAGCAGCAGAATATAGTGAATAGTGAATAGTAGCTAGCAACATAGTAACTGATATTCGCAGTTACATATTTGAAAGTGATAGCTAGTTGCATAAAGTGGTAACTGATATTCGCAGTTACATATTTGAAAGTGATAGCTAGTTGCATAAAGTGGTAACTGATATTCGCAGTTACATATTTGGGAAGTGATAACTAGTCGCATAACGTGGTAACTGATATTCGCAGTTACAAGTGATAGTGATAACTAGTTGTATAACGTGGTAACTGATATTTGCAGTTAGTGTGAGTTAGAAGTGATAGAAATAGCTATTTTAGTTGATAATAGCAGCTAGTCAGTGTTGATAAAACCAGCTACTACTAATAAATATTTGATACTACCATAATAATTTGAAGAAATCTTTTGAAATATATAGTGACCAACTGATAGTGAACAACCGTAGTTGAACAACCGTATTCAACAACCGTGGTCAATAACCAATAGTTAGAAGATTTCTGCCGAAAAGTTGAGCAGTCGAACCGCTGGCCACTGCCCTGCCATTTGTATTCTATTTCGTGCATTTTGATTTAACCTCAGTCCACAGTACCCAGCTGCACCCACAAAGACGGCAGTAGAAGTATCCTCCGCAACCTATACTCGTAGGTGTAGAACGTGAGCGACTCGCGGAGTATCTCTGTCGACATTTACTTCGGAGAGTTTTGCCCGTCCGGCACACAATATGGTTTCAGACCAAAACTGTCCACTGCTGATGATGACCTTGCTTACTTATGATTATTTTCATAAGTAAGCAAGGCGATAATTTTATGTACTTATTAAGGAATTAAATAAAATAAATTAAAATTACAATTGTCATGTCAATCACTATTATTTTATAACTAGGCAAATCAATTATAAGTATATATAGAAAAAAAAACAAAATGTCAAAGGAGTATTTAATCTAAACAACATTAAATAAATATAAATGTTTAAAGCACGGCTATGTCAAGTTTAGGTAACGATATTCTATTCATTTATGAAGTCTTTTACATCATAAATACACTTTAATAACAGCCAGCTTTTGAGTTTGTTTTTAAATTTACTAATTTCCATTTCTTCTTTAACATTTACCGGTAGTTTATTAAATATCTTTATACTCATCGCGTAACAGCCCTTTTGATAAAATGCGGTTTTCGGTATTCGGTCTAAAACTAGTCTATCTGATTTTCTAGTGTTACGCTAATATACATCGGACGCTTTCTTGTATATATGTAAATTCCTTTTTACATGAACACCTGCTTCAAATATATACATTCCTGGTTAAGTTAGGATGTAAAGCTCCTTAAATAAGGGCTTACATGATTCATACCATTTAGCTCCAGTTAAGGCTCTTACACACTTTTTTTGAGCTAAAAAAGCTCTTTTTGAATAAGAGCTATTACCTCATATTAGTAATCCGTGCCTTAAAATTGCTGCAACATACCCATGATACGAAATGAGTGCGGTTTCTCGTGAAGATGTTCTTCTTAACCTGTTTAGGACGTATACAAATCTATTAATTTTTTTACACACTTCATTAATATGAGCCATCCATTTACAATTACTGTCAATTTTTAATCCCAGAAATTTTATTTGTTCGTTTTCTATTAGTTTATCATTATTATACATTATGTCAAGATCAAGTTTGTTTTTACTATTACTATAGAATTGTACATAACAGGTTTTAGCAATATTAACCTTTAAATTATTGTCATGTAACCATGAAATAACATCATTTATTGCGCATCTTATGTCATTTTCATAATAATTTTTATTTCTATGTCTATTCTTTATAATCAATGATATGTCATCCGCAAATAAAATGCATGGGAATGAAGTTGAATTCGGTAAATCATTTATATAAATTATAAACAAAAAACGCCCAAGAACACTTCCTTGAGGAACATCAGAGTTTTTAAGAACTATTTGTGATCTAAATTTTGTCAAAACTGCTTTCTTGATGACAAATACGATTTGATCTATTGTATGTTAGTCCTCTTATTCCATACTTTTCTAATTTACATAATAAGGTATCATGGCAAACAAAGCCAAATGATTTTGACATATCAAAAAATATACTTGTTACATTTACCTTATCATCTAATGCATCTATAATTTTTTTGTAAATAATTTATCTGTAAAATTTTAGACATTCATCATTCTTATTTATCATGTTCACATAATAATTGATCGATTTTAACTCTGCTTCCGATTTTATTACATTCCATGAACATTTTCCATTATTTTTAGTGGTATTTATTCGTTTAAAATAATTTATTCTTTTGGACAAATCAATACACTTTTTTTAGTAATTTAGTGTACCTTTTATATTTTTGTTTATTCTCTGCAGTATTTTTTTTATAATAATTAACTTTGAGTTTTCTTTTCATTAAGCAACTTAGTCTTAAACCTTTTGTGATCCAGTTATTTTTATAATTCGTGTTTATTTTTTTTCTCTAAGCAAGTATATTTCGCATTATGTCAATCAATTCTCACCTATTGTATAACCTCATGGGGAGGAGCAGCTAAAACTACACTGCTACCTCTGGAACGCGCTCAAAGAGCTGTATTAAAAGTCGCAACATTCCGCCCTATCCTATTCCCGTCCCATCTCTTATATAAATCCTATAATGTCCTCTCAGTGCGTCAGTTATTCGTTATGAGTACGTTACTAAAACAGCACTTAAAATTGCCCTACAGAAGAGAGGTCACTGATAAAAGACGCAAAGATAAAGTCATTGAAACTAACATTAGAATAAGGCATTCTTTCATGCATATATTTTTACATTCCTTGGCCCTTTTCTGTATAATCAAGTCAATGCAATTTTGTATATGTATCCATTAAAAATGGCAGATTGTAAAAATGTAATTCGGACATGGTTACTAAATTTGTCATACGATGATACGGAAAAGTTGCGGATTGTTTTAAGTTAATTAATATCATAAGTAAATTAATGATAAAATATTTTACCGAAATAACCCTAATTAGTTAGTATGTTATTCATTTTATATAAGAAACAGAAACTATTTGTAAATGTATCTATTAGCACATACACCTGAGATACAGGTTATCCTCGTTCAGGTGCCTTATTGTAGACTATTTTAAATTAAGACATTATTTGAATTAATTGTACAGTTTCTTGAAATAAATTATTATTATTATTATTGTTATTGATTGTTTAAGTTTTTCTACTTAATTTTTAGATATTCTTTTCGCATCGGAAAGTTAAGCATATAATATTATTTAAAAAGATACAACATATTAATGTCAAAGGTTGAATACGCATCTAAAATCATCACATGACAAATAGTAGTAGGGGTGAAATGTTTTTGTTTATAACGGTAACAGGTCTCTAAATTCACTGCTTTACGTACACGCGGGTTTCTTACCAATGAGCTTTATAAGCGTCAATTTTAATTTACACCGCTCACAGAAAAAAGTAAATTTAATTATTCCTTTATACGTGTTAAAAATATAATGTAAAGGTGGAAGTTTGTATCATATTGCTGAATTTTGAGTTGAAATGTTATCTGCGATGAGAAGTGGATCCTATATGTTCATAACAGCAGTTAGATCAAGGTGTCCATGCCAAACAGTGTCCGAAACTAGAGGTTAGCAAAAAGAAGCTATCATGAAGATATCATAATTATAAATATAGCAAACACAAGACAAAAATCATGTCTAGCGTCCACGTTACACCTATACCGGTAGCTGTTGAGAACACTACGCTCGAAGTTGTTGACTAGTATATGTACCTAGGACAAAATGTTCGATTAGTTGAGTCCAACTTAGACCACGCGGTCAAACGCGAATCCAACTTGGCTGGGTAGTGTTCGGGGAACTGCGATAAATCTTCTTGTCTGATATTCCTAAAAATCTTAACACGGAAGTGCAGTGCGTGTTCCTAATGATGACTTACTAAACTGAAACGTGGTACTTCACTGCTGACCGTATGAGGAAGCTCAAAGTCATTCAGCATGAGTTGGAAAGGGCTATGCTCGGAATACTTCTGCGTCATTAAGTCCGTAACGAGGATATCCGCAGAAAGACAATAGTAACTGACAAAGCCCAGCGTATCATAGTGGCTAAAGTGGCAATGGGCCGACCATGTGGCTTAAAGAACCGACAACTGACGGGGAAGAAAGGCCCCGTACTGGCAAGCGCAGTGTCGAGGGATCGACCACTAGATGGAGTGACGACCTGATGAAACGCGCGGGCAGTCGATGGATGCAGTTAGCTCAGGATCGTACTTTGTGGTAATCTATGGGATATGCCTATGTTTAGCAGTGGACTTGAGAAGGGCTGTAGTAGTAGTATTAGAATTTAACTATCCTAGCGATTAGTGATGGGTGTTCTGGAATATTCATAGGTTCAATAGTTATTTGAAGTCTTGTCAAGATGATTAAAAATCAGATTTTAGTGTAAAATGATCATTATAATGTCTCTAGACTGAATATCGGTCACGGCGGCCGTCTCGACGGAGACTAGCTATCTGCAAAGGGCAGGATTATAGCGCCCGAGTGCACAGGTGCACTCTCCATTCCTTCATTCTCATAGTTCGATGGTACGGTAATACGGCACGACCGGAGAGAGATTAGGCGCAGGACCAACGGCTTTACGTGCTTTCCAAGGGACGGAGGTGAAACATCGCCAATTTCTTGACTCCGGGCTGCTACTGAGAATTTTTGACAGAAATACCTAGTAGCTGATTTTGGTCCAATCCGGTATTTGAACCAGAGACTTCATGATTAGCAATTACGTTTTCAATTCAAATAATAACATTGTGTCACATTGAGACATTGATTCTTAAACACATCAAGGCTCCATAGAACCTTTTCGAGGTGATGACAAAGAATATAAAGTTATTTTTCATAGTTAATTAAGGTTATTGCCAATAGTAATTATTTGAAAATTCATATTAAAAAAAAATGAACAAAACCTTTCTGAAAAATGACTAACAATTCTATTTTTCATGATTACGTGAATCCCACAAACAATATCTGTATCTTACTTATAATTAAGTTAGGCGTTGTTTCTAATCCATCATCGTTACTTAGAAGTTTTTACTTTTCTCCCTTTTTTCTTTGCCCTGGGGCAAAGCAGTCGGTACGTAAATATATAATATAACTAATATAATAGATGAGTTTCTCGTTTATATTATGTATGCGAATGTTTGTGAACATCTTCATGTTTGGATGTTTCTTACTGAATCATCAGTCTAATTTTTATAATTTTTACGTATATCTAATTTGTATTTAATTATATCGGTTTATCACAAAACATGTTTTGGCTACTGATGAGTTTTTTTGGAACGAAGTTCCTTATCGGACGGTACGAATTTGGCGGATGAAAGCTAGGCGAGAAAAAGTGTAAGATTTTTCCGTCACGACCCATTCTGACGTAGTCTAGACGGCCTTGGTGGCTATAAGGAAGCGAGATGGAATAATATCCATCTCCCTCGCACTTTTTCTTATCTTGCCATGAAAGAAATATTATTTTATTTTAAATGACGCTTCAGTTTAATAGACGCTAGTAATCATAGAACATATATAACCCTGAAGGGGCTAGTAATTCATTTATTTGTATTTGTTAATCAATATTATAGTACGTTTATTAATAATAAATATTTTACGAAAGGAACTTCGTTCCAACCGAGTGTTCCACGACACTCACGCATGTTATTTTTTAACGTCTTCCCGACCTAGTTTCGGTCACGTGAACCTGTCCCATCACTACACTATACATACACTAGGACACTAGTCATCTGCGCATCACAGGATTATAGAACACGTGTGTATATAGTACACAATGAAACAAAGCCGCGTTGTACACATTGAACCATGTTTCGTTGTGTACTAATCGTGGTTCATTGTTTACCATGTGGCTAGTTTGCGTTGTTTACTATGTATATAGGAGTAACTACACAAATCACCCACTAAAAGCTTATTCTTTTGTATTACGCTACATATAATTGATTTTGGATGGATTTAGTGATTCATTGTCATTTTTACTTCTTTATTTTAGATAGCGCGCACTAAAGCTAACACTAGGCTGATAACATGCTTCGAGCTATCAAACTATGTATATAGGCAAGGATGGAGCATCGGAAAGGCAGCTAAGAAGTGGAACGTATGCTATCCGACACTGCAACTTTATATAAAAAATAATGTAATAGTACTGCGGATTTACAAAACCAGCGATTGACAGCCAACTATGATGTCAACAAAATATTTACAGATGACCAAGAAAAAGCACTGAAAGAATATATCAAAAAATTTGCATTAAAATTTTATGGATCATCCACTAAAGACGTCGGCAGCCTTTCTTATCAAATGGCAACTATAAATAATATAAAAACTCCTGATAACTGGAGTCGTGAGAAAAGCAAGGAATCTGGATTTATCGTTGAAAAAAAAACCAAAAGCCTGCAGCTTTGCTCGTGCCACCGATTTTAACAAAGAGAGGATGGTGGTAAAGATGAAGTGACAACCTGGTAAGACATGCAGTAAGTCGATGGATGCAGGTGGCTCAGGACTGTGCTTTGTGGCATTCCTTAGGGGAGGCCTATGTTCAGGAGTGGACTTATGCAGGGCTGTAATGAAAATGATAATGATTATGAGACTGATTGTTATTAATAAAGTTACTGATAATAAAATAAGTTGACTAAGCTGTTTTTTGTGTCTGATGATAATTTGGTGGTTTTATAACTATTCAAAAGTTTAATTTTTGTTTAAGTTTCTTTTACTTTAATGATCACTGGAAATAAAAGTAAAATGGTACATATTGTTTGAAAATGATTAAAAAAAACGAAGGTTATAAACAAGAAGCACTGTTTTATAAATGGCATGGCTCTACCACGTATAAATGTTTTATACGTGGTAGAGCCATGCTGCAGCTATATTAGTAGTATAGCTGTAGCACGAATCGGTCGGCTCGACCGGGGAAGGACCACGCTCTCACAGAATACCAGCGTAAAATAGCAGATTAAAACTGCTGTGTTTCGTATGGTGAGTGTAAAGAACCGGAGACCCTTTTTATTGCAAAAGAGGCATTCCATCTTAGTCCTCACGGGTGACAGCGCATCTGCATTTAAATTCGCAAACGAAGATAGATGTAGATGTCTATGGGCCACAGCAACCACTTACCATCAGGTGGACTGTGTGCCCGTTTGTTTGTCTTATTCTATATTTAAAAAAAAAGTTTTTTAATAACACTTCCTGACAATTTTATCGTGTTTGTTGAATTGCTTGAGCAAAAATTTCGCGAATATTTTGATCTCGAAAGAAACATCGTAAATATAGTAGAGAAATATTAAAACGTGTGCAAGAGTTTATATTTGTTATGAAATCCGAGTGCTTTCCAATAGATTATTTAAAAAAAAACTTTACATTCAATTTAGAATTTACCATTTAATTAAAAGCCACAACAAATTATTGAAGAACAATAATTATAAAAGTAAAATATTTAGAACACGTAGTTTGTAAAAAAATATTATATCTTAAGTACTGATAAACATTTTATTTAATTTTATCCTCCTTGGCACCCTACCAAAATAGGTAAAAAATTTGACAGCTCCTTAGAAGCTTTGCCTCTGTACAGTTTCTTTACTCATGTGACGCTAGTCCATACGCATCTAGTCAGGTAGATAATTAATTATAGTACTACAAATATCACTTTTTAAACATTATAATTTATAACATCAGTAATCTGAATTTCCATAGCAGTATGTACCTAGTCATGACATTTATTTTATCTTACAAATCGTGGATGCCCTAATTTCTTACTTTGAAATTTAATACATTATATTAATTTAAATAATGAAATAAATTATACCTACTTAAATAAATATACAATATGTACAAAATTAATTATTATATATTAACTTAAATTATTATATATTATATATTAACTGTATTTCAACAACGAGTCCTTAATAATGTTATAATATATATTACTGATTCTTGACCAAATCTGTATCGTTTTTTAAAATTATCACTTCGTAACTTAAAAGAATTGGAGGAATCTCTTATATAAATTTTTGGTAAACGATATCGCGAAGGCCGTAAAATATCGTCATTGTACTCAATTTCGTCGTAATAATTAATTTCTCTTAAAATATTTTCAATCTCCATGTCAACAATCACGATCTTAAGTCACGGACTGCCTGCACTCAGATTTTAGCATCTCAAGTACACACACTTGAGAGTGGAGTTTCGTTTATTCATCAGTGCGTCACTCAGCTGATATCGTAAACCTAAGCCGCATCTTGATATATATTTATTAATAAGATCATAACCTCAAGATTGTACTCAAGTACGTGTACTTGAGCTGAGTAACGTTTATTAATACGGGCCTAAGAGCCGCAGCATACATTTACTGATTGTGTTTGTCACCCTATACAGCAATAGCCAATCCACCTGCTAAGCGTAACGATAAATACCATTAATACGTGATAGAGCTGCACTGGAGCGTGTTATAGGTTATAGCTGCAGCACGACGCACGTAACGCCGTCGTGACGCAGTAGTTGCGGCACTGAGGGCCGCGGGTTCGAATTCCACACGGAACAAGTATTAGTTATGACCTACCTACAAATGATTGTTCAGGGTGTAGATGATTGTCCTTGAGCAATCTATGTAAGTAAATTGCTTTCACGATACAAGAAAATATCCTAGTGTTGGGATGACGTTATTCTTAAAATCAAAATGAGAACATTTAAATAAAAAACGAAATTAACTCGAATGGGGAGGAAGCATTTTGTGCGAGCGTGGTCCTTCCTCGACTAAGAAAGGTCCACGATCGCACAGAACGCAAATCTGACATAACATCTTAATGCTGCTGTATTTTTATATATACCATAAGGTAAGCAACAAGAATTAAATCATGGCTAAAAACACTTGACCGTGTAGTGATTGTGTAAAAATATCCACTATATAATACCCACGCCCCACCGGACGATATATAATACCCTATATCGTCCGGGGGGCCGTGGGTGTTGTAGGAAGCGACAGAAAGAAACAAACCACATTTGGGCAGCAGTCTTCCTAATAATAATGTCCTCCAGACCAAAATCTGTACCTGTGACCAAAATGCAAGTCTCAACCGGGACTAGCCACCTGCGCAGGACAGCATTATAGTACCGGAGTGTAAATAAAATTAATAATTTGTTTGATTTCTTACACTCAAGTACTGCTATCTACTAATAAATATTTTCGATGCGATAGTTGTCAAATTGAGTTTTAGAATAAATTCTAAAATTTCTCAGGAACTTAAAATGAATAAATGGGAAAGACGTTTAAATAGTATAATTTCATTCACAGTTTCTAGCGTCTATAAAATCTATAATAAAACTTCATGAAGAATTAAAAATTTAGGAGAAATTAAATTAATTTATATTTACGAGACGTCTCGATCAAGATTGTCTCGAAAATTTCTTTGGAAAAGTCAGACAGGTGGGTGGTAACTGCCTGAACCAACATGTCGACTAGTTAGTATTGCCTTCAATAAAATTTCTAACCAATATCTCAGAAACCTCAAAGTACTAATTGTGAATACGATATTTTAATACTTCATCACCACAAGCTGACGATGTTACTGTCCATGGTAACAGTGAACAAATGATTATCTATTTGATTTACCAGAAAAAATGGTTTAGTCTATGTGTCAGGATATTTGTATAGAAAATGTTGTCTCGAACACCACAAATGTGAGAAAATAAAGCTGTACGTTAATAGATCAAACAACCTATATTTTTAATAAAGACAGTGTTCAATCAAGTTTTTAATAACACTTCTGACAATTTTATCGCATTGTTGAATTGCTTGAGCAAAATTTCGCGAACATTTTGACCTCGAAAATAAATAAATATTGGTAGTGAAATATTAAAACGTGTGCAAGAGT
This sequence comes from Parnassius orleans, assembly GCA_029286625.1. Taxonomy (NCBI): domain Eukaryota; kingdom Metazoa; phylum Arthropoda; class Insecta; order Lepidoptera; family Papilionidae; genus Parnassius; species Parnassius orleans. The sequence continues at coordinate 1,084,599 of JAGSMP010000084.1, forward strand.
TTATATTTGTTATGAAATGAGAGTGCTTTCAATAGATTATTTAAAAAACTTTACATTCAATTTAAATTTACCATTTAATTAAAAGCCACAACAAATTGTTGAAGAACAAAAATTATAAAAGTAAAATATTTAGAACACGTAGTTTGTAAAAATATTATATCTTAAGTACTGATAAACGTTTTATTTAATTTTATCCTCCTGTGTCAATCCTACCAAAATAGGTAAAAAATTTGGCAGCTCCTTAGAGAAGCTTTGCCTCTGTACAGTTTCTTTACTCATGTGACGCTAGTCCATACGTATCTAGCCAGGTAGGTAATTAATTATAGTACTACAAATATCACTTTTTAAACATTATAATTTATAACATCAGTAATCTGAATTTCCATAATCACAAATCGTACAAATCGTGGATGCCCTAATTACTTACTTTGAAATTTAGTACATTATATTAATTTAAATAATGAAATAAATTATACCTACTTAAATAAATATACAATATGTACATAACTGAAATGATGCTGTGGCAAAAATTCTTAAAATTAATAGGACGGCTATTTATGGTGCATTTGGAAGACCTCTGTTAATACTGTATTTTACCAACGAGTCCTTAATAATGTTATAATATATATTACTGAATCTTGACCAAATCTGTATCGTTTTTTTAAAATGATCACTTCGAAACTTAAAAGAATCGGAGGAATCTCTTCTATAAATTTTTGGTAAACGATATCGCGAAGGCCGTAAAATATCGTCATTGTACTCAATTTCGTCGTAATAATTAATTTCTCTTAAAATATTTTCAATCTCCATGTCAACAATCACGATCTTAAGTCACGGACTGCCCGCACTCAGGTTTTAGCATCTCAAGTACACACACTTGAGAGTCGAGTTTCGTTTATTCCTCAGTGCGTCACTCAGCTGATATCGTAAACCTAAGCCGCATCTTGAGATATATTTATTAATAAGATCATAACCTCAAGATTGTACTCAAGTGCGTGTACTTGAGCTGGTAACGTTTATTAACACGGGTCTAGGCCGCAGCATACATTACCGATTGTGTTTGTCACCTATACAGCAATAACCAATCCACCTGCTAAGCGTAACGATAAATACCATTAATACGTGATAGAGCTGCACTGCAGCGTGTTATGGTTATAGCTGCAGCACGACGCACGTAACGCCGTCGTGACGCAGTAGTTGCGGCACTGAGGGCCGCGGGTTTAATTCAGACGGAAAAGTATTGGTTATGACCTACCTACAAATAATTGTTCAGGGTGTAGATGATCGTCCTTGAGCAATTTATGTAAGTAAATTGCTTTCACGATACAGGAAAATATCCTAGTGTGGGATGACGTTATTCTTAAAATCAAAATGAGAACATTTAAATAAAAACGAAATTAACTCGAATGGGAGGAAGCATTTTGTGCGAGCGTGGTCCTTCCTCGACTAAGAAAGGACCACGATCGCACAGAACGCAAATCTGACATAACAGCTTAATGCTGCTGTATTCTTATATATACCATAAGGTAAGCAACAAGAATTAAGTCATGGCTAAAAACACTTGACTGTGTAGTGACGGTGTAAGAATATCCACTATATAATACCCGCCCCACCGGACGATATAATACCCATATCGTCCGGTGGGGCGTGGGTATTATGGAAGCGACAAAAGAAACAAACCACATTTGGGCAGCAGTCTTCCTAATAATAATGTCCTCCAGACCAAAATCAGTCACGGATGCAAGTCTCAACCGGGACTAGCCACCTGCGCAGGACAGCATTATAGTACCGGAGTGTAAGCGCAAGCACAGGTGCACTCTCCATTCCCTCATTCTCATATTTCGATGGTACGGCGGACCAGGACCAACGGCTTTATATGCTTTAGAGTCATGAGGGTGAAACAAAATTCGGTTTGCTATTGAGAATTTCTTGACAGAATTCAATAACTGATTTTTATTGGCCCGACTCGGGTTCTTCCTAATAACAACTAAAATAACAAACTGTTGCCTGCCACGCGGGGCAACTATGGCAAATATCCTCTCTATGAGACAATCTATGGGTGAGGCTTATGTTCAGGAGTGGACTTTTAATAGGCTATAATAGTAACAGTAACGGATAACCATGCATTTTGATTTTAATTCGAGGATTAACTTATCCATGGGCAACAGCATCAACTAACCGTCTAGTGGACTGTGTAGGTACTCATTTGTCACCCTTAGGGGGCGTCCATTAATTACGTGAGGCGATTTTGACGATTTTTCTACCCTCCCCCTCCCCATAGTGAGATATTTTGAGCTATGGCTCGTCCCCCTCCTCATCCCCCCATATCTCACGTGAGATTTTTCAAAATGCGTAGTAGTGTAAATAGTAAATACGTTAATCTGTGCTTGATTGCGCTGGGTTTATTAAAAAAAACATAATTTGCTTCATTATTTTTTTTATAATCTGTGGAGTTCGCATAAACGCGATAAATATTATTGTGTAGGATTTAGCCATATTTTATTTTATTAAATCCAATTTTCTCGAAATTTTACACTGTTTCTTGCGGAAAAAAAATTATGTGATATTTGCCGGGACCCTACCTCTCCCCCACGTGAGATTGGGCTCGACCCCCTAAACACCTCACATTATTAATGGACGCCCCCTTACTTGTATTTAAAAATAATCTCTTTACTACACTGGCCTCCAAAAAAATCGACCCACCTACGTTTTTTCGCAAAAAAGTGTCCTATGGGTTTTTACCACAATCGATAGATATTTTTTATCTTGATAATGTAATAATGCAATTATAGGGTTGTAAAAAAAACTAAAAAACGGCGCGTGAAACGGGATATTTTACATACAAATGTGATGAGACATTGAAACCATAAAATTTTACAAAATTTACGCTTTAACCTTTGGTCTTTAACCTTTCTTTTTATCTGGTCCCAGAGATGCTCGATGGGATTTAAGTCCGGACTATTAGCTGGTTACTGCATTACTGGAATTTCGACCTCCTGAAGATATCCAGTTAGAATTCTAGCGACGTGTGGTATTGCGTTATCATGCACGAGTTGAAAATTGCCCCCAATATACCCAACGTAAGGCATCACATGAGGTTGCAAGATATCCGTAATGTAACTTTCAGCATTAACTGCACGATTGCGAAAGAAAACCAACTCAGTACATCCGGTTAAAGATATGCCACCCCAAAACATTGTAGAGCCTCCACCAAACCGGACTGTTTCTCTTATGCAACACTGAGCATAACGTTCTCCTGGTCTTCGCATAACGTTACGACGTCCATCAGAGCCTACAAGGGTCATTCGGCTTTCATCGCTGAAGAGAACTGTCTCCCATTGACCAAGATTCCATTGCAAGTGTTGCCTAGCAAATTCTAACCTTGCTTGCCGATGAGATGTAGTGAGTTTTGGTCCCGTCGCTGGCTTGTGTGGTGTCAGGTTTTGCTCCCGAAGTCTTCTTCTCACCGTATTCTCACTTACAGACACTCCACGAGTTTCCCTCAGCCTACCCTGAACATCAACAGCGGAAAATGCCGATTTCGCAAAGAAGTCAAGGCAATAAAACGGTCATCCGTCGGGTTTGTGAGACGTCCTCTTCCAGACCCTGGTCTCCGGCGGTACTCTCCCGTCTCTAAGTATCGTTTATAAACTCTACGCACTGCTGATCGACTCAAATTTAATCTCATTGCCATATTTCGCCGACTTATCCCTTCACGAACGAGAGCTACCACTTGAGCGGCTTCTGCTTCAGTGGTATCCATATTTTATGGTTAAAAGTAACGATATGTCTGCTCCAACAAAGAATTAAAAGATTGAAGTCACTACGATGCACAGAATCAAGAATATTACGCGTCAAAAGTCCGAAATAAACTAACCTTGCACTCTATGCACAAGTCGACAATTTTTATCAGTGCGTTTAAAATGTTACAAATACCCACAATAGCAATTGTATTCCTCTATAACAATGTCAAGTGTGTGCTCAGACGTTAATTTATAACGCATAAGCAAAAACATACAAATATGTCAACGCATACTTAAGATAACAACTTTGTTACTCAAAATTAACGGGTGGGTCGATTTTCCAAGAGTATAGTTTATCCTTTTTTTGTTACTACGAAACTAAACCAAATGCAGTAGTAAATATTTCATTACAATATAAAATAAAATAACACTCTTTGGTTCAATAGTTTTATTTCTCCATGAACATTATGCATACAGCACATCACTGTAAGACATCATCACCACACAAATATGGTAGGGTTTAGCCGTGTGCTTCATAAATACCTACATAACAAAAATAATATTTCTTTCTGGTTTAAATATAAATTAATATAACTTTATTTTATTAGAAAAACAAAGAAAACTATCGCCCAATAAATTATTTACGAGATTACGGTAACTTTTATTTTGAGTAATTTTCAATAAAATTAAAATGAAAATAAACTGAGTGTAGAAACCCACGGCTGAGCCCTCGCCACCTCGAACACTATTCAAACAAACAAACAGTCAAAACACTAATACGCTATTCAGTCGTACACGCATCTAAGTGCCCTTTGTTTAAACAAAACTTTTATAATGTGTTATAATTGCGATTTAGCAGCATAAACAGCTTATTACAATAAAATTAACTAACACAATCGTTGCTTGAAAAAATATTATAAATCCAGTTCCATGAACAATAAATGTCTCGACTTTATTTTTAAATTTAAAATTAGGCTCTTTATTACGTCACGGGTTAAAGAAAATAAATATATGTATATGCTACCGGCCAAACCAGATTTCAGGCCAAACTAGTTTGTCCTAAGCCAAATCGGTTTAGCCTACGCGTGTCAGGATATACTAGTTTAGCCCAGGACAATCTAGTTTGGCCTAAATACTTTAGGCTTAACTAGTTTTGCCTAGGCAGAACTGACTAAATGAAAATATTTTTTTGTTAAAACGTATTGGTACTGTTTTAGTTTGTCTTAAATTCTTACTCATTAAACTGTTTAAGGGGTCTTAAGATTTTTTCTATGTGTACGTTAAAACATTCTATGCATGACTCCTTTTTTATAATTTCAGTTAATTTGTATAGTCTAATTTTCTTAGTTTAGGTTAGGTTAGGTTATACAATAATTCAACAGTTCTGCCTAGGCCAAACTAGTTAAGGCTAAAGTATTTAGGACAAATAAGATTGTCTTGGGCCAAACTAGTATATCCTGACACGCATAATATAAACGATTTGACTTAGGACAAACTAGTTTGGCCTGAAATCGGGTTTGACCGCTAACAATATACATACATACATAAATTATACACGCTAATAATAATATGTGTTAATATGTGCCATACACGCTGTTAAATCAACAAATACACTTTTATAAGAGAATAATAAATTCATTCTTGACGTGACTTATTAAAAAACGCTACTTTCAATAATTTTAGAAGGGACTAACTATTTACAAATTATCTACATCTTAATTGCACAAGAAACATTGGTGTTATATTTAAATATGTATATTTTTGTATTGTTGCACACATTTCTTTCAACTTTCTGGTATAACTGCATCAATGATAGCATGTTGTTATATTATATCGTTTGCAGTACGAAGCACGATGAGTTCAGCCGGTTGTGTAAAATATTCTATCAATAAAATTCTAAACCGGTAAAATATTGCATAAAACTTAAAATCATACATAAAGAAATCAACGAAAATAAACTTTATAAACATACAATGAAAGCATTCCTTTCTCTAAAATCAACATGATACTGTTTAAAAATATCGACACGATAAATATTGATATATTTTTTCACTTGCCATCCCTAAGCGCCAGGACGAGCGGGGGCGGGTCGAAGCGGTGGCTATTTTAATTAGCGACCCGCAATTCGTAATGAATTTAGAAACCCCGCTTTTTTACTAACTCTCGCCGAACAGACTTTATACACGTACAAATCTGTACATTAACACATGAACATCGCAAATTGTCGTACGTTTTTTTAAATATTTTATTATATAGGAGGGAACTCATACCTAATACCTATACCGTTCGAATGGTACTGCGCCATTTGCTTTGCAGAAAAAAATCAATGATTTTTTCTTACAAAATACTAAAACCAATTAAGTGATTGCAATTTGGTCAAATTTATGGCTGTATGACCACCAGCGTACTAACATACACAGCGTAATAACATACTAGTCTTAATTATTGTAATCGGCTTGGTATGTTCTAGCGTGGGAGCCTCAAGATCTTGACTTAAGATTTATGTTATAATACATAAGACTAAGAGATATTACAAAATCGTAAGACATATACAATTCTTAGCACTTACTTTCATGTCAAATATATTACAATTAGGTCCCAATTTAATTAATTACGTTCAAGAACACTTTGCGTTTAAAATACTTCAAAGTAAACGTCTTAAAAAGTAGGTATAGAGATGGTAAAAATAATATAATACAAATTATACAATGACGTGTATTTTTTAAATAAACACATATAAAGTAAAATAAAGCTAAACGCTTACATAATCTGTGTAAACGTCACAGATAAAATAAACACAAACATAAGTTTGAATTCATACAAAAATACAGGAAAATTACATAAGTTTTCAATTTTATAAATTATTAAATTCGTTACAAAAGGCAAGATTAGCCTACCTATAGATCTCTTTGAACTGGTGAAAATCACAGAATGCAAACTTTACAAAACACTAAATCTAGTAATAAATTAATGCTGAAAATAAATACCCTAGAAGGCTAAATGTTTGACAATATTTGATATGTTATTTTCGTTCGAAGAGGAAATCACTTACTCGAAGAGAATCTAAATATTTTTACAAAGCAATAAAAATAAACATCATATCGCCATTTCATACGTAACATGTGCATGTCGTTACATAGAAATTGAATATTATATAAGATATTAAATACGTGGCAGAGCTTCAATGCAGCTATATTATGGTTGAAGCTCGAATGGTCGGCTTGACCGGGAAAGGACCACGCTCTCACAGAATACCAGCGTGAAATAGTAGCACAATGTATTTAGTATAGTGACTGTATATCAGCGAAGTCCCTTTTTACTGGAAACGATGAATTCCATTTTGGTCCGCAGTGGTGACAACGCGTCTACATTTTTATCCTTAATCGAGGATCGATATAGACGTCTAAGGGCCGCAGCACACACTTATCTTCAGTTGGACTGTGTGCTTGAAACCCTTATTCTATATGAAAAAAATCAAAAGTTTGCGACACCCTTATTCTATATGAATAGGAAAAATTAAAAGAAAGACAAATATACAAAAAGTATATTATTACTGGCAATAAAACTAAGTGCAAAGTGCATTCATCTTACATATACAAATATAACTTTCAATAGAAATAAGGAAAACAAGGGAACGATGTAACAGACATGCACAAGTTTAACTCATTTTCACTTAATAACATAATTATCTCAAGCTCGTTGCGATTCGTCAAAACTATTATAAAACCTTCTGCTTATATTATTAATAATAGATGGTAAATAATTCTTATTTGACATTTTAAGATTCTTATTTTCATATTTGGCTTTTAGTAAAATTTATTCTAAATGGTAAGTATTTACACTTATGAGTAAAGTTATATAAAAAAACTTGTTATGGCAACATTCATGATGAATTACTTTTATAATTATAGTAGGTTTTATTATTAATACTTGAACATCATATTGTGTAATACAAAGCGAGACTGATAGAGTGTTGGGAATATCCGAATAATATATGAAAGTATGTAACAAATAATGAGTACTATAATAGAGTACGTTTATTGAATATATTTTTAAAATTCGAACAGAGAGAAACGAAGGGCATACGATGTCAAGAAGTAACGAACGACGGATGTGAAATTTGTTTTCTATCGCAAGTGTAAAATTGTAAATAAATAAACCGGTAAACAAAGGACTGCGTTTACATTTAAGTTAAGCATTACTATCATTATTATTTTCGTATTAAAGAAAACTCCCTAAAACATGTTTATAATGTCCATTGACGTATTTGAAAATAAGTCTAAGGAAACCTCTATATCTTGTTTGACATATACTTTGAATTAAGCAAAAATATAAAAAAAGAAACCGTGACTGCATCATCATGGCGGTATCTTGCGATAATCACCGATTTCTTACGAAAGTCAATCCCTCGTCGATTAGAAAAAGATACCAAAAGTATCTCATAATGTTATGGTATGAAGAATTCGTGTTACAAGCACACATATGACGTATTAAATGAAATAATTAATTAAAATAAATATGTAGCCTATACAACACTGAAGTTTTGTTCTTTAAATTTAAACATACATTCGTTCATTCATTCGATCATTCTCAAATAATTTAAGTTTATTGATACTGGTAAAAATATTTTTATCACCTATCGTATCACTATCGAAGTTGGTCTTCCAATGGCAAGATGAGGCACTATCAGTTGCATTCAGTCTCCGTCTTTATAAGTCCTTGGGCGTAGGCCGTTTGAATACTCTCGCAGACAAATTTATACTGGCTCTGTAAAGACAAAACAAAATGTCGGAAAACTTTGATGTGCGCAACTAGACGCTGACTGAGATTTGGTGGAATTTAAAGCGACTTCTCTGCCGGTTTGACAAAAGATTAATGCGACTTGGGGTTCCTTTTTTAATTTTATTAAACCTCGGTAAATCTACTGAAAAGTAATTATTGCTCAAAAATAATCATATTTCATAAAAATTGAACATACGAAAGTTAGACGGACGTATGCGGTGCGGTGGTTCTGTATGCACATGGCTCGCACGAGGTTGAGCGGGTAGAGCGGCCCGCGGTGTGTGTGTGTACGCACCGCGTTCTGTGGCGCACATGGGACGCTGCGTGCGCCGCGCACGAGGTCGAGCGGGTAGAGCGGCCTGCGGTGGTGTGTGTGTGTACGCACAGCGTTCTGTATGCACATGGGACGCTGCGTGCGCATGGCCCGCACGAGATCGAGCGGGTAGAGCGGCTCAAGTGTGTGTGTGTGTGTGTGTACGCACCGCGTTCTGTATGCACATGGGACGCTGCGTGCGCATGGCCCGCACGAGGTCGAGCGGGTAGAGCGGCTCAAGTGCGGTGTGTGTGTGTGTGTGTACGCACCGCGTTTGTGGCATACATGGGACGCTGCAGGCATGGCCCGCACGAGTCGAGCGGGTAGAGCGGCTCCGGTGTGTGTGTGTGTGTGCGCACCGGTATGCACATGGGACGCTGGTGCGCATGGCCCGCACGAGGTCGAGCGGGTAGAGCCGGCTAAGTGCGGTGTATGTGTGTGTGTGTGTGTACGCACCGCGTTCTGTATGCACATGGGACGCTGCGTGCGCATGGCCCGCACGAGGTCGAGCGGGTAGAGCGGCTGGCGGCGCGCGAGCAGCTCCAGTGCGGTCTCGGCGAGCACGAGCGCACCAGTACGGCCCACTCCCGCCGAGCAGTGGACCACCATCGGCGGCTCCAGCACGCGCTCCGTTTCACCGCTTTCTTCCTCCTCTGGGATCACTGCACAACAAACATTCAATTTAAAGATATCTTTTTATCCTAATTGCACACACACATAGTGATCGTGTAGTGGCAGTGTAAGAATATCCACTACCCCATATCATCTAAAAATTCTAGTCTTGTAAATCTTCGTCTTCTAAATCTATAATATAAAAATTTATGTTTGTTTGTTCGTATTTTAGTTCGTTAGTCCTGATTGCGGTAAAACTTTGTCAACTTTGCTAGCACTGCTCAAAGGTTATACGCAGGGCCCGATCTAATGGGGCAAGCCGGGCATTTGCCCAGAGCAGCAAAAATGAGGAGCGGCAAATTGACTTGTTCCTATCTTCCAACCTAGCTTATTAGCCATCCACCACCCAAGTTGGCAGGTTGAGAATTTTATGTGCCACCTTCCAACCTACTAGGTGGATAGTGGAAACATTTAAGTATTTTACTTAACTGAATTATTTTAGTTCGAAAGAAAGAAAAAAAGTAGTAGGATCCGCAAAAGTACCGATACTTAGTAGTGAGTAGTATCGATACTTTGATTTCGATACTAAGTATATTTGGACACGATACTTTTGTTCTGATATTTTTGAGTTATCGATACTTTTATAGTATACTTTTAACAAAATTTGAGTCACATCATTAGATTTGGGTCGTAGGAGTAGGGCATTACCCTTCTATAGACAATAGCTTATGTTTAGAGCGTGTGTTAGTTTCTCTTGATTGGTACCTATTTAGTAGATTTATTTTTATCAATTAAGTAAAAATGATTTAATACAGTTTAATCCTGATTTACTTTTTACTGTTGCTCTAATTTATTTTAGTACCGACAATTTAATACGTCGAAATTTAAATTTAGTTAGTTTGATACCATTATTAAGTGTCTCATTGGTGTTAAGTTCCGAACTCCAAGTTCCGAAATTCTCGGATAATATTTGATGATATTACGGATATTATTCGATCGGAAATTTTAAAATAAATTGAAAAGTACTCGATACCAACAATATCGATAATTTTGTTTCGATATTTTCTCGGTATCGATAAATCTGATACGATTCTGGTATCGAGTAAAGTATCGATACTTTTGAAATTTGTGGAACACTAAGAAGAAATACCTAAATAGGAAATAAGAAACCAACTAGACTAGAACTTAGAAACTAGAATCCAAAAATTCATCCGAATTTTTCGCCGATTTACATATCTGAACTGGTTGCCAGTTCAGATATGTAAATAGATCCGCTGGGGGCCCTGTTCGATCCGCACGGAACATTTGTATGGCCTACAAATAATTGTTCCGGGTCTGATGTTTGTCCTCGTGCAATTTATGTTTGTAAACTGCCACGATACAGGAGAAAATCCTAGTGGGGTAATGTTTTTAAATAAATAAAAAAAAAGACTAAAAGACTAGCTAAAATGTTCTGCCCTAGAGGCAAATTTTCGTCATATTCGTGAATAATGTAGCGGTTAATAAGTGATACAGAATTAAAATGTTTTATCTATTTATGTGAAATATATACAGTCTACAAGTTGGTTCTATTCTTAAATTTAAAAGACGTGATTTTTGGGGCAAATTAATCATATAAATATTGAAGCGCGCTTGTGAATTTACTATGTAAGTATCTATCTGTTTTATAAAGTAAATTGTAGTACGTAAAAAAATACGTAATATTGAACACACCTTGCTAAAGTGTACTTTACTTTTTGTTCCTTAAGGTAAATAGTAAAATAGTTTTAGTGCCGATTTCACCATCTCCGGTAAGCCTATTCGTCAATTAAATTTTCAGTTTTTTGACAGTTGTTGTATTCGGGACTTTAATAACAGGTGGTGAAACCGACCCTTAATTTAATATTGACCGCAAGGTATGTTAAAAATGTTTTAATTGGTATGTTAATCGTGTGAAAATTAACTGCCCCTTTTCGGCTTGTTATTCTCATCTGTGACTGATCACTTGCATTCACCGCGGCTTCGTTCACTCGCCCACTATAATTATTATTCTCGTAGGAATGAGTAACATTTCTGAGGTAAAAAGTAGCCATGTCAATGTCCTTTCCAAACTTCAATTTATATCTATGTAGATACAAAATTCATCCAATTTGATTCATTGGTTTCATCTGAAAACGTAGCAGTCAGAGAAACAGAATGACTTTCGAATTTTTAACATTAGCAATGTTATTACATCTATTTAAATTTATTTCATATTTTTATCTTTACCGTACAGAATGGCTGACTGTAGATCATGCTTGTCGGGACACCAATATAAAAACGAAGACTTGAAAAGATGCAGAGCGACAAAAGCAAGAATTAGAGTCCTTTTGAAAAAGGTGAGCTAAACAAACCATCGTCACCAAACCGATGCTATAGCTGAGATTCCGCTTAAACCTCGAGAAGAAAATACATCCGATTCCAATATAATCTGTGAACCTGGTGCTTCTACTTCTGGGACAAGCGCTATTGCAGTTGAAGGTGCTATTACAGGTGAAGCTGCTATTGCAGGTGAAGGTGCTATTGCAGGTGAAGCTGCCATTTAAGGTGAAGGTGTTATTGCAACTCAAGTGTTTCTACAGAATCAACATCTATTTTAGATGTCGACCCAGCCACGTGGCCCAATAGATTAACAGATGCAGAAAGAATATATTTGGTAAATAGAGGTTCTCCAGACCCACTGTATGAATTTGAATTTCCACAAGATATCAATGGTCGGAGGTTTACTTCGAGATACTATAAGAGAAAGCTTAATAACGGTGAAGAAATTTTGAGAGATTGGCTTGTATATTCTGTGGCAAAAAATTCGTTGTATTGCTTTTGCTGTAAAATCTTCAATACAACTACAACTTCCGGTCTATCTGAAGATGGCTACAAAAATTGGAAGCATGTAGGTGATATGCTTAAATCTCATGAGACATCACGAAACCATGTAGAAGCTGTAAAATCTTGGGTAGAACTTTCACGTAGGCTCAAATCGTGTCGTACGATAGATGCCGAGTCACAGAGAATAATTAAATCAGAAATAGAACACTGGAATAGAGTATTGTTACGAATTGCCACAATCATCAAAATGTTGGCTAAAAATGGCTTGGCTTTTCAAGGTACTTCTGATAATCTGTATCAACATAACAATGGTAATTTTTTAAAACTAGTAGAGTTGTTAGTCGAATTTGATCCCGTTATGCAGGAACATGTACGCAGATTTTTAAAAAAGAGGAGAAACAAGCAACCTACTTAAGTAAAACAATTCAAAATGAGTTCATTAATACAATTTCAGACGGCATAAAAAAACATATTATGGAAGTTATCATTACATCGAAATATTATTCTATTATTGAATAAAACTATTTTTTACGGATTTTATCGCATTTAATTTACTATTTTTATTCCCGACGTTTCGGGTGCTTTACTTTACAGCAACCCATGGTGTCCCCCCCGTGACCATGGGTTGCTTTTATTCAATGTGTAGTGTCGCGTAAATATAAGAAATCATTATTCTATTATTTTAGATTGTACTCCAGACGCTAGCAAAACTGAGCAGATGACCATGAATAATTAGGTATATTTCTATTATTCAATCCCAAGACCATTCAAGAACGTCAGAGATTGTAATAAATGAAAGTTTTTTAGGATTTCTACCAATAGAGAAATCTACAGGTCCGGCACTAACAGAAATTATCGTGGAACAATTATTAGCACTTGGATTGTCTTTAGAAATCATAAGAGGGCAAGGGCACGATAATGAATCTAATATGAAAGATATTCAAAGTGGCGTCCAAGCCAGGATTAAAAACATCAATCCACGGGCATTTTACGTTCCTTGCAGTAGTCATTCTTTAAACTTAGGTAAACGACATGGCAAAGTCCTCACTGAAGCTATATTTTTTAATACTGTGCAAAAATATGTTTTTTCCACTTCAACATTAAGGTGGTCAATTCTTTTGAAGAATATAAAAGGTATTACTCTAAAACCAACTTAGTGACACGAGATGGGAAAGTCGAATGGAAGCAATAAAACCACTAAGACATCAAATAGGACTAGTTTACGATGCATTATTTAGTGTTTACCAAAACACAGATATTGATACCTCCACACTAAACGAAGCTTCGGGTTTGTTGAACCAAATTAAACAGTTAAAATTTTTATGTTCTATTATAATTTGGTACGAAACTTTGAATCGCATAAACCCTGTGGGAACTCCTAAAGATGAATTGTTAGAACATTGTAAGAACCTCGAGGTTATTTTAACTCATGAGAACTCAAGCGATATAAATGCATTAGAACTTTGTGAGGAGTTGTCAGTCCTTTGTATGTTTTAAATAGTAATTTATCTCCTCAAAATGTTTTGAAATTTGTAACAGATTGATGATTTGGTCCAAATGTCAGTATTGCGCTCAGGGTCTTTTAACTTTACCAGTAACAGTTGCAAGTGGTGAAAGAAGTTTTCTAAATTAAAAATAATAAAAATTATCTGCGATCCACCATGACACAGAATAGATTATCTGGATTGGCTATGATTTCAATAGAACACAAGGTTTGCGACATAAATTTATCAGATATTAAAGATTTTGCAGAACAAAAGTGGAAGAAAATTACTATAATTACGAGGTAGGATTTAATATTCTCCGAAAACTGTTTAATTTACACAATTTCATTATTTAAAAATGACTGATTTATTTTGTAGTAACATAATTGTTTTTATCAGTATTAAATTTTAAAACAAATCTTTTGCTGTGTTTTTTATATGTACCGTATGAACCTTAACTAAAACATATAAACCGATTGACCATAATAAACAATTAAACAGCTTTGTCCTAATCTTTTAACTCTGAAACGATTTTGATGAAAAATGTTTATCGTTCCTTTAGTTAAAGGGTCATCACATAGGCAAAGATTAGCCTGAGACAGGGAAAGAGGCCCATACGCAGCAGTGAGTCGCAATAGGTTGATGATGATGATAAAGTTGAAAGGTACATAACTATGTCGATAAAAGATATATCAATCCATTCAGTAGTTTGTGAAATTCTTTAAAGAACATACATTGTATACTTACTAACATAAAACACTCATCAACTTTCGTATAGGTACTTCTTCAGAAGACGCAATAGACTGACGTGAATATTATAGGTAGGTATAATCCCAACAATATCACGTATTTTATGTGAAGTACTTGTATACTTAACATCCCCCAACATAACTAGCTCATGACTTATATGGTTTTGTGTATGTAAAGCCCTTTTCACTATGGGATATAATATAATATATATTACATCTCGAGATATAAATTAATATCGCTCACCATACTTTTAAATGGAACCGTTTACACTGAGCTATAATATATAATACATCTCAAACTATAAATATTTTTCGATCGACCGAGCGATATTTTCATATTATATTTCGCCCCTACCCCGCACCGTTCCGCACCGCCGCAGAACCGTGTGGGAAAAAAGTAATCCAATGACGAAACACACTGGTTAAAAATATATCTCACAGTGTGAAAGCCAATCGCGGGATATAATGTATAGAAAACCTGAAAAGCCAGCCTTAAGGGCGGCGAAAATTACTTTGCCCGGAGCGGCTAAATAGCTAGATCGGGCCCTGGTTTTAGGCATAGTACAATTAACTTACACTAGGTGGCGCGCGTATCACACCGAAAAAATTATTTGAAAGTTATATAATAATATTCAACTTCAATCAATGAAATATTATAATATTTAACAATACCACAATTATTTCTTTTGCGGCAGCAACGCGCCGGGTTCTAGCTAGTAACGACTAAAAATAAAAAATGCGGTAAAAAAACCCGCTTGCCAAGAAACAGAAACAGAAACAGAAACTTTTTATTCAATATAGATTATAAATAATACTTATTGAAAGTCACTCTTTGTCTAATTACTGGTTCGAAAAACCTCTGTCCTGGGAAGAACCAGCAAGAAACCCAGCGGGCCTTTTTTTAAATAACAGCTTACAATCATGTATATTACACAATTAACCACACAAATCAAATTAGAAACAGCCTCATTCCCAGGGTTATTATCATCCATAAATTCCTTAACATTATAATAACTCTCGAAAACAGCACGTAGACGCGGCTCAGAAGGAAATCGGTCTATAGTTCTTCAAGAGA
The DNA here is from genome assembly GCA_029286625.1 of Parnassius orleans. Classification (NCBI taxonomy): domain Eukaryota; kingdom Metazoa; phylum Arthropoda; class Insecta; order Lepidoptera; family Papilionidae; genus Parnassius; species Parnassius orleans. The sequence continues at coordinate 1,100,201 of JAGSMP010000084.1, forward strand.
GCGTTGTCGCCTTTCTTGAAGAACAAGACCACCGTACTTCTGCTCCACGCCTCCGGTGTAATGCCACCATGTAGGACGGAATTAAAGAGCTTCTGAAGGACTTCAAGTACCGGTTTTCCACCTTTCAGAAGCTCCGCTGTAATTCCATCCTCGCCTGGGGCCTTGCCGTTTTAAGGTGCTGGAGAGCCATTCTAATCTCGCTCAGACTGACGTCCGGGATATCATCGGAATAGTGTCGGATAAGACTCGCTCTTGGATCGTTACCACACGCTTGCGTGGCTCCAACGGTGATGTGTACAGCTGCCCATAGAACCTCTCAATCTCACTCAAAATCTCAGGTGTCCGGAAACGACGCTGCCACACTCGGTCTTCAGCTTCGACAGTTGGCTCTTTCTGGCAGACAGATCTCAAAAGACTTTGGAGCCCTGGTTCCGCTCGATCGCTTCTTCACGAGCTGTATTGAAGCGCGTCCCGCGCATGCATTTGGAGATCTGTCTGTTCAGTTGCCTGTATTCTGTCATATCTACTGAAGACTGCAGCTTCATATCCCGTCTAAAGCCATGAGATTAAGAGGTGATCGGAGAGTTTTGTGTTCTTCTGCGGCGGGTCTTGCAAAACTTAGCTCCGACCGCATGGACAGTTTCCACGAGCTTGTCATTCATATCGTCCACTGCATTGCAATCTTCAGGCACTGAAAACGGTTTCGTAGTTCGAGCTGAAAGGTTTCGGGACTTAGGATTAGAGCACGAGGGGACGGAGCGTTGACTTCATTAGACGTGACCTCTCCAACTTTACGTTTAGGTTCAGTGTGCCCTCACCATTCGGTGATCGCTGCCGGTTTTCACCTCGCGATCACTGAGACATCACTGAACAATTGTCGCCTGGTCGTCATAATGAAGTCAATCTCATTTTTGTCGAACCGTCGGGGCTCGACCAGGTCCACTTCCTGTGGGGCCGCTTGAAGAAAGAGTTCATCATAAAAGTCCTCTCTCCATGAAGTCGGCCAGCTGCTGGCCCTTGGGTTCCGTTGCCCTACCTGAATTTCCCTACTTTCAGCTCACACTGTACCTCTTGTGCCTAGTTTTGCGTTGAAGTCTCCATTAACACCGTATAGTGGGTTTTGGAGGAATGCATGGCCCTAGAGATATCCTCTACATTTCCTCCACCTCATCGGTGTGCCGAGGTTGGTGCAAACCTGTATGATCTTCAGCGAATACCGTTTGGTGATTCTGAGTATAAACAAACCTCGTCGACACACTCCCAATCTTACAACGTTGTTAACGAGAGACTTGTGGACGATAAATCTGACACCTTGGGACAGATGGTCGCCTTCCGGTGATAGAACAAGTTGCCGGATTCGAGGATTACCGTGTCTCTCTCTTCGGACCTCGGATAATCCTATAATATTCCAGCGTAACTTGTCTATCTCTTCCAGCTCCAGGATCTTCTCGTCAGTCCTCAGGGTACGTGCGTTATAAGTTGCCAGGTCGAGTCGTCGTGGCAACCGAACCTCCACCGGAGATTCTTAGCACCCCTGCCCCGCCGTTACCATGGTCGCGACCGTAGCCAGGAATGCCGGGGACCGGGGCCGTTTCTTTGTGTCGTCGCTCATGGGGCCATAGTTGCCACGCTTGGCGAGCGGTTGGCAACCGCAGTTTTTATTGTTTTTTGCTGTTATCAGAAAGATGCTGCTGCCCATACTCTGCCTCAGTTTCCTCTGTCGCCTCTTACACCCACGGGAAGATATGTAGTGAGTGTTTCACCCGCCACACGGGGACCAACCTATAGTAAAATTATTTTGTCCGTGCAGTTGGGGTCATAAGTCATAGCTCGGCCCAGCCCGGCTAGGGCGGTGAGCATGTTGCGCGGGGCAACCATTATCGATAACAACAAATGAATCATCGAAGGCAGGTACACGGCGGCGGTGCGGTATACAAAGGATGGTGCGACATTGTTATGTTAAGAGTCATTTGTTTTTATTATTACCCCGCAAATTAGTGCAATGATAATTTAGTACATATATATCGAAGTGAATTGTTTTTTTGCGCATTGGCTCTCTGAATTTCTTTAGTGACACAATGGTTACTCCTTTGTTTTGTACCAAAACGGTAGAATTTATTCAAAATAATATTTTGCCTGTTGGCACCAATATTAGCACACAAACGTGTTGTTATCAACAATGTTTTAACATTTTCACAGAAATGAAAATAGATCCCGAAAAGTTACAGTGTTAATTTCTGCCGTTCTCGTGAACTTGCTGCAGCGATATGTGTGGAGTGTTAGAGCGGTCGACAAAATTAAAAAGTGTGTATAAAGGGAGAAGTTCTCCGCGAGAAAGCGTCTATCGGCCTTGTACAGTAACTGCTTTGACGACTTTGACAAAAGTGTAATTATTTAAAGTTTGCAATACATTTGTTTTCTTTTAAGTATTTAGTTGAATATACAAACAACATTATATTTACAGGTGCAACGGAACCGACCAGAAAAAATATACAAATTGGATCAGTTAGCTTTGTAGTCAGGACACGAAGTGATTCGCTTACCACCTTACCTATTGCCAATATAACCCAATTGAGTTGGTATGGCCAAGCAAAAATGAAGTTGCCAAAAAACAAATTATTGCAGACGTCGAAGTGTTAATGAAGCAATTTCAAACGTTTCAAAAAGAACTGGGAAGATTGTGAAGCATGCAGAAAAACTCCAAGAGGAAGACTTGAAGAAATCTCATCTGGCAGAAGATATCGTAATTCATGTGGATGACGATGACTCTGATGATTCTGATGTAGAATTTTAATGTAAATAGTTTTAGATTTAATTTTAGATATAAGTTATTATCTTTATATTTATATTTATTTTTAATATAACTTGTTACATTCCAAACATTTGTACTTATAGTTTTTTTAATACATAGATACCTAATTAATAATTTATTTTAAATCATTATTATTCTTATTTTAACAAAAAATACGTTGTTTTATCTATTTTTTTTCATTTTATCACTAACCCACATAATGAGAAAACTAAATACACTATTGATAACGCATCTCGACAACAATAATGCGCATCACTATCTCGCCCTAAGGCCCGTGGAGAGAGAGAGCGAAATACTCCGATGATTTATTACCCAAACTGCACGGGCAAAATAATTCTAGTATAATGATAAAGACGGAACACATGTACATTGCAATGGTTCAAAACCATTCTTAACCTATAATATAATCACATACTTGTGCACACAACAGCACCTCATGCACACATCAGCATGCTCATCGCTCTTCAGTTTTGTCGCGACATTATATGGAATTAAAAAATAATCATGTTTTTTTATATAGAGAGGGGCAAACGAGCATTCGGCTCACCTGATGGTAGTGACTACCGCCGCCCATGAACAACCGCAACACCAGGGGAATTGCAGATGCGTTGCCGGCCTTTTAGAAAGGAGTAGGCTCTTTTATTGAAGGTCCCTAAGTCGTATCGGTCCGGAAAAATCGCTGGTGTTAATCGATTCCAAGGAAGTTGTGCGAGGAGAAAACTTCTTCTAAATCGCACAGTGGTGGACCGCCAATCATCCAGGTGGTATGGATGGTATCGCGAGTTTTGTCGCAATATGCGATGGTGAAATTGAGCGGCTGGAATTAGTCCGAATTCCTCAGAGCACTCCCGTGGTACATGCGATAAGATGCAAAGAGATGCAACATCACTACGCAGTGGCAGTGAGTCAAGCCGATCGGAAGAACTCGGTCGTCGACGATCGAACCGCTCTACGCTGGATGCGGTCAAGTGAAAGGAGCTGGCACTGGGAGCCCCTCCAGAGATGGAACAGTATTCCGTGGGCCGAACCTGCCTTTAAAGTTGCAAGCGGTGTACCGGCATGAATACTGTCCCGCTCTGCTGAGCACGCCAAGCTTTAGAGGCCAATTTGGCCTTCTCTTCCAAATGACCACGAAACTGCACATCACTCGATATGTTGACACCGAGGATTCGGATACTGGCTGAGCAACAAGGGGGTGTTTGAAACTGAGGAGATACGACAAAGGTGTTCCTTTTAGTAGTAAACGCAAACTTGTGTCTTCTGGGATTGAACTGGACTAGATTTAGTCGCTCCAATCCGAGACTTTGTTCAGCAAAGACTCGACTTCAGACACAAGTTTGTCCCGGTACTCGCGATGTTTTCCGAGAAATATTATATAAGGCACCAGTGCTGTCGTCTGCATAAATGAATGTTACCAGTTTGCAACATATCATTGATATGCAGGAGAAACAGCGTTGGCGATAGCACGCAGCCCTGTGGAACACCAGCGTTGATAGGCTTGAATGGGGCCAGCGGAGTCCCCTGTGTAGAGATGGCAGAGATGGCCTACGAAGTTCTCTGGACAGCCTTGGCGAGAGAGGACCTGAGGCGGAATTATACCTTTAAGAGCGCTGGTGTTTACATCCTGAGACGTTGATGCGTCAGCCCAGGCTCGGTAGCACTCCTGCTTATAGCGTGATGCTATTTTACAGGAGCGACCAAACCATGGCTGGAATCTGCTCCGATGGGCACCACAGAGGATGGAAAAAAAAGTTCCATACCCTGAAGTAGCACATCAACAACAGAATCAGCAACAACGCTAGGATCTTCCGGCGAAGCAACTCGCCCCCAAGGTAGGATGAAAAAGATCGCATCCTATCCCAATCGGCCGACCTATAGTTCCAAACACGGCGATAGCCTGCAGAATGCAACCGCGACGTTAGTGTGAGTGGCACCACACCCGGACAAGACAATGGTCCGACGAGCCTAAAGGAGCGTCGACGGAAATCTGATATCCGTCCGGATGAGAGGTCAGCAGAAGGTCCAACAGGGAAGGTTCATGATCTTCCACATCTGGAATCCGCGTAGCGAAGTAACCAGCTGTGTAAGACCATATGCCAAAGCAAAGTCATAAACAGATCTCCCGCATGATCGGTTAAACGTGAACCGAGCCATTCGGCGTAGTGGGCGTTAAAATCGCCAGGATGACGATCTCTGCCGATGGGAGCTGTTGTAGCAAGGAATCTGTAGGCATTTGGACGTGGTCGATGAGTCGGTCTGTTTCGGCATTACCGCTATGGGACCTATAGAGGCACCCGTAGACGCGGGATGGTCGTCGCTGTTCACGCGCAGCCATAGGATGGACAGGTCCGTACCTTCAAGACTGCCGAGCGTCGAAAACAGATGTCCTCTCTGACGTATACGCAACTCCAGCCCGGGGCACGCACAAGGAGTGATCTAATTTGCCCCTGGTAGGAGAGATATGAAGTATCAGCCGGAGAGAACACCTGAGTCTCGGTTAAAGAGCAAGGGCTTCGCCGTCTCTAATTGGAAGTGGACAGCGTTAAGGTTGGAATGAAGTTCCTGATGTTGCAAAATACGGAATTTTGCCCCGAATAGGGCAGCCTGAGCACACGCTCAGGTGGAATAGCTTGTCGGATGCTCAGCGAGAATTCTCCAGAGGTGCTGGTACCCTCTTGGGTAGTCTTTCGTTTAATTCCGCTACCATGGTGATGAGCGGGGATTAGCCTGGCCACCTGCACTCACTCAAGCGAAACGCAGAGGTGAACCTCTACTTCACGCTGGTATTCTGTGAGGTCGGTACCAACCCGGTTCGAGCGGCCCATCCGTGCGACAGCACAAGCTGCCGCGTGGCTCTACCACAGTTAAAAAAGTTCTTGCGAAGTAAAACAGTGTTAAGATAATACCACATCAATCAAAAATTCCGATACAATAACTTATTTACGTTTTCAAAGTTATAATTTTAGATTCCTTGGAACACAAAACCTTTATTAATTTGCTTGTCGGAAATGTAATTTCAAATTACCGCGAAAGTCTAAAATTTTAATCGGACAGTTGATGGCGATAGTATTAGTATCTCAAGGCGCCATTAGAGCAATGGTTACATCGATTACTAATAGTTCACATGCGCATACACTTAATAAAAAAAATCGCACTTCTTTAACGTATCGAAATCTACTTCAATTCATTATTTAACGACAATACAAGAGCAAAAATCCGCCAGCGGTCAACATCCCGCCAAAACTTTTTCTTTCTTTGTAATTGTGGTAGTTTAATTATAAATTTTCTCTCAATACCGAAGTTACAAACTACACCACCTTAATTTTTTAACTACGATTAAGGCAAATCCTCCTTACAATGGGCACTGCTGGACATGGAGCCTCTACATGGAGGAAAAAAAAGGAGTTTACTATTCAGCTCTGAACATTGCAACGTAGCAGCCCAGTGACCGCGTTACCAAAACTCACGCACCCTAACAGTCGTTGCTAAATAATCATAGCATATGATATGAATTTGTACGTGTATTAAATAGGGTATTTTGCACTATGTAAAAAAAAATACGTATTTATGATAGGTTTTGTAAATAGCAAACGATGATGACGAAATGTTGATATCTATTTATAAAAATGTATTATTACATTTTATAATTAAATTTTAAGATTTTTTTTATCTATGCCTCAAACGTCCAAAATGCTATCCGCTATATTGGATTCCGTCGAACGTCACTTCTATAGTAAACTAGCTAATGTGCTCTGTGTTATTTCGAAATTTTTCAACTTATCATCACGATTGTTGACTTTTATGTTATTGAAATGACATCATGGAAGACGGATTCGTAAAAGCAGAAAGTACTAATCTACCAAAAATAAATGCCATTTTTTGTGCATTAGCCGAGTTGAGGAATGTTAAAGCATCAATGTAGGTACCTATTAACAACTTTTGTTTATACAATAACACAATACTAGGTCAGTGTCTTTTGACAATACATATTATACAATAATACATATAATACAGTTATGTTTATCTATGATTACAATCTCACATAATCTATTACAAAATTTGACTTGCAATACCTATCACCTCATGATGTTTTGTTTGTATAAACGATAGTTACACACATATAAGTCATAACTTACATCCAAGTGATCTTCACAGAAGTATGGTATAGTTTTGCAGACAATGTCTTCGGTCTCTCTCTCCAGTATTAACCAAGTATTTCTCATATTTAAATCAGTTGGCCCTTGAATCCATAACTTCCCTGGCGTCTTATGCTCGTATTTTGCATTCAGGCACAACATACCAATGATGAAGATGATAACACTGATTATTTATTATAATCGTTTTATTTACTAGAGCAGTGACGTCACGAGCTGAACAGCATGGCGGCTAGCGTTTTCGCGCGAAAATTTAAAATGATAGATTAAAAGTAAATTTTACGGCACTTTTCGGTTTAAAAAAAATTATATAAAAATTAGTGGTTCATTATCACTCTAGGATTCATTTAAAACACTATTTGAAAATGGGCTTAATATCCTATTGTATATATTGTAATATATTGTGAATAAAATCCTCTTTTAACGATGGACGACGAGTTCATTATTATCGCCGAGACTCCTGGTAAGGTCTCCCTCTCACTGCGGCCAAAACACCTTTAGCCGTCAGAACACCTGATCAGTCTTGTGAGTCTGCTTAACTGGCAGTGAGAGAGCCCCATCACCCAACCCTGACATCCTGTCTCTGTCCGTCTGTTACCTTAGATCTCATGGTGCAATCATCCCGCACTTATCTAATTTATTTACTTATATTTATGGTAGGCTAAGGTATTAGGGACTGCTAGTACAGAGAACATAGTTGGCGTGTTGTAAGAGGAATAACTAATATTTCTTTCACATTTATTTTGTTTCTTCGGTCTTAACATTTATGATGTTTTTAGTATAAAAATAAAAATAATTAAGATGATTTGCTGCTGTGTGTTACGGTGAATGTAGAAACGAAAACACTTTACTGGTAACAAGTAGGATGGTCGTTACAAAACGTAACTAGTTACTGAAACTATCTATTCAAACAATAGCGGGTAGCGGTTATTGCAGTGCAACGAAACCATCTATTACAGTAGACGTTTTACTCAGTAACACGATTCACGAATCACGAACGAGTGATCAGTAACAAATCGTTTATTCGGCTATTTTGGACACATCGGCGACGGCTTCGGCTGTTGAAGTACCACCGGTCGTCGAATGTCGAGTGAGTGCGGTGCTTTACATTTGAACTATGACTCTATTCATTTCGGATAGATACGATATTAGAAATGAGAAAGTGTGCATGTTTTAACAAAAAATAGTTAGAAGTGCATGAATTTACGTGAACTTGGTGTATAGATTAGTTGTGTTTAAGTTTAATGACACGGTTTGTTTTACTTTTTAGGCGCGTTAGTTAATATTTTGTTTTCTTTTTGTGCAACAATAATAATATTTTTAGTAAAATAAGAAGAAAACAATTGTATATATTAGTGTTAATAATAATAATTATACAGTAATTAGTGTAAATAACTAAGTGTAAATAATACTAAAACTTTATGTGATAGTTATCAAAAATGTCTGAAGCAATGCCAGTGTAAAATTAAGCATAATTAATAAAATTATCATATTCTAGTCCATTCAAAATAATCCACGATCGATTTCTTACTTTACCGATTTACAATTTTATATTCAATTAGCCGTATTTATGCCATCTAGCGTCTTCTTTACGTACCAGAGAGTAAGAGTCAGTTAATTTTCGTTCGATAAAATGACTTTAATACCTGTAGAATGGAGTAGATGGCGGTTTACAAGGCAATGTTATTCGAATGAAAATATTCCATAAAACATCAATACATGCATTCTTTTGATTTATTACATTAAAATTAGGCTTCACATGTAATGGTAAAAATAAGCATTGTAATAATTATTTGCTATAAAAATAAACTTAAATTCAATATTTTATGCTGAACTTGTGATTAAATTTATCATTATCATAATTATTAAACAAATCATTTGCCAAAATCTTTGAAGTGGTATTTTTATTAAACCGTACGAAATGATTTAACAAATAAATAAATTTAACTATTAACACCATGTCTAATTTATACGAAACGTTAAAACCAAACAAGTTTTCTCGTAAACGGATATCGTTTCATTCGCAACGTTTTTCAATTAAACACGTCGTGAAACACCTATTAGCTATTATTAAAATAGAGTGTTTCAAAAGCCATTGATATTCGATAGATAGTTTCGTTTCGTTACTCAAAAGCCGCCACAACCCACCGCTAGTAACAAGGCATTCCATCTTAGTTCTCACGGGTGACAACGCATCTGCACGTTGATTCGTAATCGAGGATAGATGTAGATGTCTATGGGCCGCAGCAACCACTTACCATCGGGTGGACTGTGTGCTCGTTTGTCATCCTTATCCCATTAAAAAAAAACTCTCTAGCTTTAGTATTTTTAAGGGTTTAACATTAAAAGACAATTAGGAAGTGTTATGGTTAAATACTGACCAGCCCGATGGTTCTAAGCCTGGAGCAGAGCTGCGTGAAGCTTATGAAGGCGGCGGGATCGTCGGCACGCTGGTCCGGCCACGCCGGTACTGCAGCTGCGTCACGTTGCGGGACGCGCTGCTCTCCTGCAAGATCACATAAATGTCACTTCACTCAACCATTAATGCTTTCGATAGCTGCACATGGCTCTCATCCATGACAGGATCTCCATGATTTGTAGGCGTATTGGTGTTCACGGTACCAGATTTATGACACTAATCTTAGCTGGATTAGGTTTTTTACATCCATACAAATAAATACAATTGAAGTATGTTTGTACAAGTTTGGTCATCATTATCATCATCATTACAGCCCTTCACAAGTCCACTGCTGAACATAGGCCTCCCCCAAGGAATGCCACAAAGAACGGTCCTGAGCCACCTGCATCCATCGATTTCCTGCATGCCTTACCAGGTCGTCACTCCATCTAGTTGGGGAACGCCCTACACTTCGTCCGCCGGTACGAGGTCGCCACTCGAGAACCTTTTTTCCCATCGGTTATCGGTTCTTCGAGCTATATGGCCGCCCATTGCCACTTCAGCTTACTAACCGTTGGGTGTCGGTCACTCTGGTTCTACTGCGGATATCCTCGTTTCTAAGTTTATCATGTAGAGAAACCCCGAGCATAGCCCTTCCATAGCTCGCTGAGCGACCTTGAGCTCTCACGGCCAGCAGAAGGAGTACAAGTTAACTCCCTGCCTAGGAGTCATCTGCAGGTACCACCCACTTATTTCGCCACCAACACAGTGCGTGTATTGCCGTATTCCGGTCTGATAGATATAGAGCCAATATAATTACAGGTTGTGAGGTATTCTATCTTAGTTTTCTAAGGTGAGAAGGTATCTGTAGATTTTATTTGAAGTAGGTTTTAAGTGTCTATCGGCTGCAGAAGCCACTTACTTATTAATGTGAACTATAAGTTCAATTTACTCTTTAATGTTATAAAAAAAATATGTTAATGTAAGTATTAATTCTTAATGATAAATTACTGTCGCATACACACCAAAACCGAAATAGGGTGACTTTAACACAGGGACAGACACACAGGTCGGACGATTTACGATGATCCATGTCCGTCGACACTTGAAATATGTAGTAGCAAATATAAAGCACACATGTACCTTAAACTGCTCTAGTACTCGATGAGCTTCCACTTTCGATTTAAAAGCCAACGGTGATATTTAGGGATCATATGTAAAAAGATTCAAGACTGGAGGAGAGGTCTTCACAAACATATTACAGTTTTCAATCTTCGTGACTTAAGCGCTCAGAATAACAATTTTTGACAGGTACAGTGCACTTCACAGACGCAATGCAACTACGTTTTGCCAAAGCTAATTTAAGAAGTATACATGGATATGAATTAAAAAAAATACGTTTTAGATTAATAACGGTCACGGTACACTAAATCATAAGGTAATATTGCACTAACCTTTATAGTCATTTCTCTCCTAATGTAATGTCCCAGGTTCTGTTCACTGTGTGTAAGTATGGTCAAGGTGTCTGTGGCTTTTAATGGTGTCGTGCCAACTTTAGGCCAGTACTGATGACATTTGGCTCGGCCCACGTTCTACCAGCACCGCACATTACTATGAGGCTACTCTCACTCTCCCACACCATTTGCCAGAAGTCTCCAACTGTTGAAGCTAGTGGACCTGTGAAAAAATCATCAATCAACACGTGGCAAACGACACAGTCACCTCATGGTAAGTGGCCCAAATACCTCTACTCTCTATGGGCCACAGCATCTCAACTCTATCTCTATACTGATTTAAAAATTGAAAGAATTAAAATTTGTCATTGTCACTACTGTGGGCTAAGATAGAATAGAATGCCTCATTTACTAATGAAAATGGTGTGATAATGGTGTTGGTACTAAACGAACCAAGGTTGTTAGTGTACTAATTACGCGGGACCTGCCTGTCCTGAGCTAACATAAAAATGTTTAACATTACTGAAGATAACATTTTTTTTAATTAGGCACAAACTGACAAACTACTTGTAAAACATATTTGAACCATTCGAAAATTACCTTGTGTTGCAATATACGTCAGGACGAGATCAGAGTTTGGTATTTCCATATTGATGTATGAGGCATTAATGTAATCGCCAGTTGGTCCATTCTTAAGTATCACTCGCGTTGAATCGTCTGAAAAAAAGAAACTGTAATAAGTCGAAAAATTAAAATGTAAAATATATATTACATAATACATTATAATATTGTGTGGCTGAAATACAATAAGGGTATTTCAGCATGATCTCTCGCCGGTTATATCCGTCTCATCAGACTTTAAGACTCGTGCTCTATAATTCTGACCTGCGCAGATGGCAAGTCTTCGACTGGACATGCGGAAATTCGGTCCGGAGGACATTATTATAAGGATATGGTAACAATATTTTTTAATATGATTAAAATTGGTAAATCTGCAATGATAAGTAGTGTCCTTGTGCATCGATGCAATGGATATGAGCATTCAGTAAGGCGACTAAGTGAAGTTCGTAGGGCGTGTCAGTGTCTGGCAGATATGGTCGTGTTCCAATATACACTGTGAGCATTGCTCAGTGCTTTCACTGGTGAAAAATTCGTACCGTTATGGACTGCCAGTATACTGCCGCAGTACCCTAGGAAAATATATGACGTCATAAATCGCCGTCATTTTTGTACTGTGAGCACTGGCGCTTTCGAGGTAAGGTGGTCTCAGTACTTTGATCACGTGATCAAAAAACATAACAGCGCCTAGAGATTAACAGCTTCCACAAATGATTGTATTATCATTAATTAATATTGTTATTCAAATAAACTCGGACATTAAGTTTCAAAAGTAACAACATTCAAACAATATTTTTTCTTGTTGAACAGAAAACGTGTACATGATAAATATTTTCATTCGAAAACACTGTCGAAAAATGGGGATGACAGTATACTGACTGTGTTTCGTTTTAAACAGTAACTAGTATAGCAAACCTAAAAGGAACGGCTTTACAGTATACTGAATTGACGTCACACCTACAGTGGTCACAGTGTATATCGAACATACCCAAATCATACACGGTGTATGATTTGGGGTCCCTAGTGGTTCTTGGCGAGGTTGTTGCGTCGTCGCAGAGGTACCAGGGAGCTCATCACACGGTGCGATGTCCCAGTAGCCGTTCTTGGCGAGGTTGCATGACCGTCGTGCAGCGGTACCAGGCAGTTCATACACACGGTGCGATGTCCCTGTAGCCGTTCTTGGCGAGGTTGCATGACCGTCGTGCAGCGGTACCAGGGAGCTCATACTCACACGGTGCGATGTCCCTGTAGCCGTTCTTGGCGAGGTTGCATGACCGTCGTGCAGCGGTACCAGGCAGCTCATACTCACGGTGCGATGTCTCTGTAGCCGTTCTTGGCGAGGTTGTATGACCGTCGTGCAGCGGTACCAGGAAGCTCATACTCACACGGTGCGATGTCCCTGTAGCGGTTCTTGGCGAGGTTGCATGACCGTCGCGCGGCGGCGCTGGGCAGGTCGAGGCGGCGCAGCAGCGCGTCGTACTGGCGCAGCGCGGCGCCGGACGCCAGCCCGTCGCCCAGCAGCAGCAGCGACTGCGCCGGCTCGCCCGCGCCCCCCGCACCCCCCACCGCCTCACCCCCCACGCTCCCCGCGCCCCCCAGCGGCACGAAGCACACCGCGGGCTCCTCGCTGCCCGCACTCTCCTCCGCAGAGTACACCGCTGGCGGACATAAGCGGACTAAAGCACACAACACAACAAATCAGTAAGCAGCAAGTGACACGTGACGTGTACATTGCAGCGGCGCAGCATATAATATGAAAGATCATTTAGACGAGTTTATTATGCCATTTTTTCCGTTTGTTCAAGGAATAAGACGAAAATTATTTACTTAAAAATAAATACAGTATACAAACTCACCATTAGGTCTAACAATCAATGTGAGAACTCCTTTCGTATTTCTTATCAACTGCACAATTTCATCGTGAGTCATTTCTTCCACATCCTGGTCGTTTATTGATATCACCTAAAAAAATTAAACACAAAAGAAGTATTCAAGCAAAGTAATTATTAAAATTGACAATATTATGAAAAGGATATGCCCATACTTGACCGTAGTTATTCGATCAATAAAATTATTTAATAACTAAACTATTGCAATTGCTTATTAGTTTGTAAAACTCGGGAAAATTAAGACAATATGAAGAAGACAGTCAATATATATGAGACATTTATTGTAACATTAGTTACATGGCCTTCAGCTCAAAAGAAAGAGACGTTTATCATTTATACTTGCTACGTCAATCTTTTTTAAAAAATGGGTGACAAATCTTACATAAAAATTAATACACGGAAGGATGGATTAACCGTCTTTTAAAAAATCTTTTATTTTTGTTATTATTTTCGCTACTGATATGTTGTTTTCTTTCAAAAAATATTAAGTCTGTCTAGGCCTTTTGGCGCTTTCCTTTAAAAATAATGAATCGAGAATATAAAATAACTTTTTTCAAGTTTGTTGTTGTGCTCTTTCAATTATTGAGACTGACGATTTTTCCTCCATGGTTATGCTTTATTTACTGAAGAATTCGATTTCTATAATGGACCCTGTAACCGCTCTCACGATAACCCCTAGTCATCAAATCCCGTACCCCCTTACCACAACGTTTTCCTTCGGCTAATATCAGTATTCTCTTTTTATAATTATTAATAACAATGAAAATGGAATACAATGAACGCTAGAATATTGTTATTAGTCTAATATATTTATCAGTCAGCTCGGTTTATTGACTACTATACATGTATAAAAAATTGACCATGTTTTAGGTAAAAATAATTATTGTTTCTTAATCTATTATATCAACTCTAATGCCTATGGATATTCTGTTTATGGGTGCCATTTAACTAAGACATCCCTTCCAAATGGGCAATATCCCTTGAAGAAAATTCTTTTCGCTCATTACAGTCTTACCCACCTGCCCCTGTTTCTTTTACAAAAGCGCGTTGGAACACTAAACGTGTCTACCTTCACGCGGTGGAACTCGCTATACAGCACACTCACCCGCTCGCCCTCCCACTGCAGCGTAGGTCACACTAACCTGGTCGCGCCCTGCAAAGACACACCACCTAGTCGCCTCCCCAGCGCGACACACTCACCTAGTCGCCCCTGAAGCGCGGGGCACACTCACCTAGTCGCCCCTGAAGCGCGGGGCACACTCACCTAGTCGCCCCAGCGCGGGGCACACTCACCTAGTCGCCCCCTGCAGCGCGGGGCACACTCACCTAGTCGCCCCTGCAGCGCGGGGCAGACTCACCTAGTCGCCCCCTGCAGCGGGGCACACTCACCCAGTCGCCCCCAGCAGCGCAGCACTCACCTGGTCGCCCCCTGCAGCGTGGTGCGCGCGCGCGGCGCGACCCGCGACACGAGCATGGCGCGCCGCCGCCGCCGCGCGCACGCGAGCCGAAGCGTCCGTCGGCGGCGCCGGCCGCCAGCCGCACCGGCACTCGCCGCCGCACTCACGCGCACCTGACGACCCGACTCGTCCGCAGCGACAGCGCAGCGCCTGCTCCAGGAACCCGCCCGATCTAAACGCATTTTTACTTGGTAGAGCCATGCTGCAGCCATATTATGGTTGTAGCTATGGGTCGGCTCGAACAGGGTAATGAGCACATAGTTCACATAATGGTAAGTGGATTCTGTGGCCTATAGACATCTATATCTATCCTCAGTTGAAATCAAAATGAAGAAGCGTTGTCACCCATGCGGACTTAGATGTAAAGCCTAACTTTCAGTAAAAATAATCTCCAGTTCTCTACACACACCATACGAAACACAGCAGCTATAAGCTGCTATACTCCCGAATTCTGTAAGAGCGTAGTCTCCGGTCGAGCCGACCCATTCCAGCTACAACTATAATATAACTGCAGCGTGGTCCTACCACGTATAAAAAAAAATTGATTCTAGAAACAAAAGTAAACACCTTAATAACGCAATAAGACTTACTCTTCATCGTACGAAGCACTTTACACTAGATTTTCCAGATACATAAAACACAAATAGACTTCAGGGATCATTCAAGATCCTGCTTGCGAAACAAATAGAAATTTTAATAAAGATCGAATAATTTAAAACTGTCCAAGTGCTACTAAAATAAAACTTTAAAATTAAAGCAATAAGGTTGATTCTTCATCGAGTGGCAACGAGCTATTTATCTTTATCTGTTTGCTACACAAATAAGGATCTTAAATTCAATAATATAAGGCTCACTCTTCGTCTGGCGGCAGTGCGTCTCCCCAGGCTGGCGCGGCGGCGGCTCGTCGTGCGTTACGCGGGAACCACGGGCGCCGTTCACAGTGAGCGCGGGTGATGACGTCACGCAAACGTTAGAGCCCGTGCTAGCGCCCACAGAACGCTCTCGAGTTCGAGAACTGCTGCGTCTGCGTACAATGTGTCATGCATCATGTAATGCGGTTTTAAAAATATCTCTATCGTCAACTTATTGTAAGAACAAGCATTCACAGGAGTCTGATTCAGTCTTGATCATGATTATATTATTATTACCTGACGAACGACCGCCTCCTTTGTCTTGTGGTCGTAGGCGCAACTGCTGATCATGATGTTCCACTTTCGAATCAGTCATTGAGTTTTTTTTTTTGTCAAGAAATATTCAGTAGCAGCCCAAAGTAAAAAAATTGACGGTGTTTCACCCACGTGCTCCGGAAAGCACGTAAAGTCGTTGTTCCTACAAGTCGGATTGCTACCCATAGGATTATGAAAGTGCAGCAATAGAGAGTGCACCTTTGCTAGTGCACAGATTCGTGTACTATAATATACCTATTCTACATAGATAGCTAGTCTCCGTTGTGACTGGCATTGTGGAGGATATGTTTTTTTTTATATTAATATGTGAAGTTTTATATAATATGTTTACAAATACATTCAATTGAATAAAATAAAACACTAATTGTTTATGTTCATACTGCCAATGGTAAACACTTAATAGTCTCTGGTCAAAAAGAAGCACAGAGTAGAGAATAAGAGAAAGCCAAGTTTAATTATGTTTGTAAAGAAAAAAGAATTTAATTATTGACAGTTTGACTGAATGAGCTGTGAATTTTGTACGATTTAAAATGTTCCTTTTTAATAGTCTATGGAGTGTGTCATGACAAAAATACGTGTTTTTATAATTTGTATATATAAATGAAATACACCTTCCTTAATATACAATGTTAAAAATTTAACGAAGTACAGTCGAATTTCGAGCAGTAGGCGAGCACTAGCTACAACGACGATACCTGACGAAGGTCCTGTTGGTGGAGCGCGAGCGGCGCGCGTCCTCGAGCGCCTGCGTCTCGGTGCGCGCGACGGTGGGCGCGGCGAGCCCGGCCAGCGCGCCCAGCGCGCCCAGCAGCGGCCGGCGCCGCGGCGCGCGCAGCCGGAAGAACCCGTGCCGCTCCACGCTGCAGCGCCACAGCGCTTTAGCGGCGCGCCCCGACCGCATGTTGAACCCCAACACCGTGTCGTAGCTTTCCGACTGAAAATGTTACCCAGCCATTAAATGACAAACACATTAGGTCCACTTGTAGATTATGATAGACGCTTGCTTATCTTGTATTCAAGTTCAAGTTTCCGCTAATTGTTGTATTTCACTTATTTTCTTTGCTAAAAAGATTTAATTACTTTAATGACAGATAACCACAAACTAACCAGAGACAACTAGTGATGCCTTTTACTTTATAAAAATATAACAGGAACCAATCAAACTGACTCTTGTCTAACTTTCTTTTCTTAATCAGCCAGAAAATCCACTGCTGGATATGGCATCCCCAGCTAGTGTAAAAAATTTTCTGGTGTTTCTCATAGTTCTCTTCACAACACCACATGATGAAATAGGGTGATAGATTCTCTTAAGTCAGCATTTTTCAACTTAGATATTCATCAATATCATCATTACATTCCTTCACAAGTCGACTGCAGAACAAAAGGCCTCCCCCAAGAAATGCCACAAACCACGGTCCTGAGCCACCTGCATCCATCGACTTCCATGTCTTACCAGTTTTTCACTCCATCAGTGGGAGCCACCCTACACTTCGCCTACCAGTACGAGGTGCCATTCGACAACTTTTCAATTTTTTCATCAATTGTCGGTTCTTCAAGCTACTTAGAGATTAGATTTATTTATTTAAAAATTATTACATATATGAGAAACAAATTTAACTTTGAAATCTAAATGTAAATAATAGGTAGGGGAAAAGTTTCTTCATATTTTGTTTGTATAAAAATGAAGAAAAATCTCTTTGGTTGTACTGTTTGTATCTGTCTGGTTTTAATATCAATACAATATAGTTTTAATATCAAAAAGAAAAATAGAAAGTAAAATACACTTTCCCGCCATTTTTCAATTGTTTTTCTGTCCGCCAAAATGAGTGAATCTAGCTTTAACATTTTGAATATTTTTGCGAAAACATTTGTGACGTTTATGGTCCTAATGCAGCGCCAGTAAGAGTAGCACAAAGTTGGTTCAAGCGTTTTCAGTCCGGGAATTTTGATGTCAAAAATGGCATTGACTTTCAATGCCATTTTTGAAAAAGTGGAGCAAGATTGGCATATTAGTAGTTACGACATAGCGGAGGAATTGAGGATTAACCACAAAACAATTTTGACCCATTTGAAAAAGTCTAGCTATACAAAAAAGCTCGATATTTGGGTACCACACAAGCTCACTGAAAGAAATCTAATGAATTGTGTACTCATTTGCGATTCCCAATTGAAATGTAATGAAACCGAACCATTTTTGAAAAGCTTGTTCACTGGTGATGAAAAGTGGGTCACCTACGACAAGAACGTGCGAAAAAGATCATGGTCAAAGTGTAGTCAAGCTCCACAGACTGTAGCGAAACCCGGATTAACACGCAATAAGGTGATGCTGTGTGTATGGTGGGATTGGAAGGGCATCGTTTATTATGAGCTTTTACCGCCTGGCAGAACCATCGATTCGTATCTCTATTACCAACAACTAATGAGACTGAAGCAGGAAATTGAGAAAAAACGGCCGGAATTGATCAACAGAAAAGGAATGGTCTTTCATCATAATAAGACCAGACCACACACATCTTTGGCTTGGTTGGGAAGTGTTAATGCATCCACCATATAGTCCTGACCTTGCACTCTCAGGTTTTCACCTGTTTCGGTCTCTCCAAAATTCTTTGGGTAGTGTTAGGTTAACAGGATACATCAAGAGAGGACTGTCAAAACTACTTGTTGCATTTTTTTGGTCAAAAATCCCAAGATTTCTGCAGCAACGGGATTATGTCGCAACCTACAAGATGGCAACAAGTTATTGAACAAAAGGACATATATATTATAATTAAATTTTGAAAAAAAAAAAAATGTCTTGAAAATTCTTGATATTTTATTACAAATGTATATAAAATATCAAGAAACTTTTTCCCTGACCTTATATGTTAATACTATTTTCATACTCACAGGTTCTCGTTTTAACTGTATAAAAAACTGTTTCTTCTTGAAGGATATCTTGACGATTTTACTCCAAGAGAATGTGTTCACGCGAATGTTGTTTTGGAATACGACTATACCAATTGATGTTACACCAATGAATATGTCCTTCCCATTATAGTCCTGAAATAAAACATATTAGGGCTGCTTAATTACAATAATTTATAGAAATAATATAACGATTTCTTACATTACGCGAAAACTACACAATAAATAAAAATAATATTAGAGATTTCGTCCCAAAAATTAATATTTGAAAGTTGAACGTAGCCGGGGTAAAATGTAACATCAGGATGTCAAACACTTTAGTCATCTTGTGATTATGAGCGATGTAATATAGTCGAAACGTCTGAAATTAAAAATAAGCAAATAAGTTATCGTCCAAGGTATGCTGTACCAGTTGGTGAAATCTTGGAAAAGCTTATATTTAGCAATGGATTTTAAAAAAACTGACAAAAAATAAAAAATTACGATAAAGTAACAGTTTATATTAACTTTTTTTATTCTTATTAAATTTTTCTATTATACTAAAAAATGCAACTAGTTTGTCAAGCTGTTCTTTTTTATATACATATAGAATAAACGAGCACACAATCCACGTGATGGTAAGTGGATGCTGTGGCTCATATAGACATCTGCATCTATCATTGATTAAGAATGCACTGCACTTACACACACTCACCATACGAAACACAGCAGCATTGAGCCGCTATTTTACGCTGGTTTTCTGTGAGAGCGTGGTCCTTCCCCGGTCGAACCGATTCACTCGTGCTACAACCATAATATAGTGCAGCAGGGCTCTACCACGATATACCGTGAAGTGCACGTGCGGCACGTTGCGCAGGTACCTTGGCGGGGTGCGAGTCGACGCCGTAGCAGTCGAGGCGCTTGGCGTGCTCGAGGAAGTTGGCGTCCGCGTCTGCTGGCGCCTGGCCGCAGTGCAGCTTGTGCAGCTCGCGCACGCGCCGCTCGTCGTCGGGCGCCGCGCGCGCCACCAGCCGCAGCGCCGCCGCGTAGCCCCGCCCGCGCCCTCCGCCGCCGCGTAGTCGCCCAGCTCCGCTACACCACCGCGTGCACCAATCATCTTGCGTATACACTCTTCACACATTCACTCATTCATTTGTTCATTTCATCACCATCGTACAGCCCTTCACAGGTCTACTGTTGAACATAGGCCTCCCCCAAGGAATGCCACAAAGCACAGCCCCGAGCCATCGACATTCATTCAATTACAGTCTATCAAAAGTCAATTGCTCCTCCCCCACAGATTACGTGATTTACTATAATTGTCACGCTTGACGAGTGGATTAGCAACTGTAGTTATTTATTTTTATCTAGTTTCCCTCTGTTGCGTTTTACGACACCCAAGGGTTGCTATGGTGTAGTGGACCCTCTTACGCTACTGGGCTGGGCACTGGACTATTGGACGTGTCGGATTAGTGAGCGCCGGATTACCGAGCGCCTACTTGACCTCTTTCTTACATATTTCTGCCGTCAAAAAGCAGTGCTTGCACTGCTGGGTTTCTGTCTAAAGGTTATAGAGAACTATTACAATTACAGGCTGTGAGGCAGAGTCAATCTACCGAGGTGACAACAGTTGGTAGCAGGTGTATATGGGCTGTAGTAGCCATTTACCATCAGATAGAATGTATATTTGTTTGTCACTACTATTTAATAAAGAAAATTGTTTGACTCTAGCAAGTTCATCAATCATTTGTTACAAGCCTATGAAAGTCCAATGCTAAACATATGCCTACCCGTAGATTGCCTCATAAGGGAGATTTTGAAATAGTTGCCCCGATCGGCAGGAGAGTGGCTACTACAGTTCATTTATTTTCTAGTTGTTATTAGAAAGACTCCAGCAAGTTATATAAAAGTATTTGTATAATTTTTTATATAAAATTCCCATACATAAAAATATTTTAGAAAACACTTACCTTGTACTGTAAAAGAAGCAAGCAATAGGGCAGTGTTTTTAGGTGCTGTCATCCTTCCATCAAGGAGTAATTTCCGTAGCTGAAGGCAGAGTAGATATCGCGTAAACTCCTCAGATAACCGACTAGGTTCCGGTGGATAGAAGCGAACGGCCAGCCAAAATTGTGCATTTGCACCAACTTGCTTTTTTACAGACTTACTGCTGTCTAACCAACGCTGAAATAAAAATAAATAATAGATATTAAATCACATTTCATTAATTTCAAGTGGCCAAGTTAGACTGTAACAACAAAATTGGGTTTTTAAAAAAACAGAACTTTTATATAATCAAAATAACATTAAAACTACCATGTATAAATAATTAACAGATCACACGGTTTATTTATTTTAATATCTAGTAATTTAACATCTTTACAATAGATATGATAATATCACTTAATTTATCACCAAATTATGGGAGTGTCCTCATGAATAACAACAACTAAACCAATAAATCCATGAGTCATCAAGATGATACAACAAAGGATCAATTAAGTCCTAAGGACCTTGTCCTACAAGAACTAATTGTTATTGTCTGATGAGTAATGAGCATCTAGTCTGTAGATAACATTAGAATTATTTGATAAAAATTCAACAACTGTTAGGGTTTGTCAATGGCTTAAATTCAAGATTAAAACAATAAATAAAAATAAAAATTACTTTTTACTACCTACATACCATATATTTGCAATATTTAACATTTCTTTTTTGAGTACTATATGTATCAGTACTATATGGAAACCAATTAGAAAGTATATAATTGTAAATAAAGAATGATCCATAAAAATCTAGTTAACAAGAACAAAATCAGCCATAAAGTAAATACAAGTTAAGGAAAATGCCTTAAAAATATTGTAACATAATATAGCAGATGGCAAAAAACATCTCAAATACTGCAGATTGAGTAAACAACCCTTAAGCTATGGTGGTTTTAATTAACTACATATATACATAATAGTAGGTTAGAATTGAGGATTCGCCGATTAAAGTGATCCAGAACCCCCTATTCTGTAACACTGCTTAGTGAAGTGAGACAGAATCCCCAATTCTATTAAGTGAGTAATGTTGTCCCATTTCACTCAGTGAAACACACTAGAAAATATTTTTACCGTTATCTCCGTATTTGTTGCATTTGGAGGTGATCCATTTTCTGTAAACTGTAGCCCAAAGTAATCCTTTTCCACAAGCTCCAAATGTTGGAATACTAGTTCAAGGAGAACACTACCTTTAGACTTTTTCTGAAAAAAAAATCTATATCTGCTCGCATCACATTTTTAACGAATAAATTGCTAGTAAAAATAAATTAAGAATCAAAATGTCTCAAAAACATACTAAAATGTAAACTGAATTAGTTTGTTGTAAAAATGAGATTTATAACTGCACAAAATAACACTCATCCTGCATATAGGTCTTGTGTCTACATTGTTTTTTTTTCTTCTCTTTATTAGATTTATCAACAATTCTAAAGCCGGCGCCAGATACAGCAACAACATTTGAACACTTATTTGAAGGACTTTGAATACTTATTGGCGCAACCTGCCAGACATGCTTTGCAAACACATCTCTCCACAGTACGTTGATAAACAACAAACAAGATGGATGACGATTTTGTGTGTTGTGTTTATAAAATACAAAACAATAAAATATTTAAATACAAGAATATCTATTTCATTCATGTCTGTCGTCTTCATCCAAGGGTTTTAAGTTTTCAGATAAACTGACCATACAAATCACATTCATTCGATTGTTTTTTACTGTCTTTATGATTGTACCTATTTTTAAAATGTACTGCGCACTACTGTCCCGCTCAACAACGTTCGCACAACTGAACTTTGCATAAGTGTAGCAGGCCAGCATTTGAACACTGTCGACTTTGAATGCTTTGATGTGCGCTAATAAACCTACACCGCTTGGCAAAGTGCACACTTATTTGAACATTGATTCAAAGTCCCATGCCAAACATAGCTTCAAACAAGTGTTCAAATGTTTAAAGCTGTATCTGGCGCCGGCTTTATACTAAGAAGGCAGCATACAAATATACAATTAGTTTATTTTGCAAAGAGCTATTTTCTACAACTCTCTACAAATCTACAAATGGCTCTACCATGTACAAATAAATTAAATGAATGAAATGAAAAAAAAATGCCATGAAATCTCCTTGAAGAAGTTCAGCAGTCCTTTGATATTGTTGAAATATACAATTATTAAAACCTGCACATGGACCTCTCCTGATGATGGAACAATTTGCTTTAATCACCACACTTGGCAGAAGGATTGATGATCTTAGTACCAGACATTTCACACTTTTGATACTGCTGAGTGTCCTGAATATGAACATGCTAATTGACAAATGTAGCTTTAGTGGTTCCACAATATGACACTACACTTTTAATTTTCTTTAATGTTATAAATATATAATAGAATACTTCCCACACGCAAAATACACGCTTAGACGTGGAGTTGCGGAAAACAGCCCGTCGTAAACTAAACTATAAGAATACTTTTTAGTTGAAAAACATTTGCAATCTATAATACAATGGAGATCATATCAGTTGCATATAATAATGTTCCTTTTATACATTCCATTTATTTTAATAGGTACACTTTGAACTTTGTTATCGTATAATTATACCTATTGACTATTTAAGTCTACTGTTTATCATAACTTTCTAAGAATACTCTGTCTGGAATGTATTTCTTTAAATTTTGCTCTTAATCAAAATGCTAGGCAGGGAGATTGGCGAGGGATCTTTATTATTATTTGTATAATATCATTAATATTATAAACAATATATTTATGTATTGTATTTATCAGTAAAAACATAAAGCTCAACATAGCATAGTATATATAATATAGCGTAATAATGTATGTTATAACTGAACACTATCCCTCACAATAACATTTTACTACCATATCATTATTATTTAACTATTTGCTATTTTACTGATGGCAAATTCTTTATCTTTATCAGCCTCTTCCCTTTAGAGAGGATTTACTATAATAGTTATTCTTGGCATGCAATTTGTCAATAATCAACGACAGGGATTGATCTGTGAACTTAGTACATAAATATTTAACATAAGCAATAATCAATTCATTTTTTTGTTAACCCCTATATTTTTGTTTACATTGACTTTCTACAAAATTAATACAGGGAAATATCCATAATTTTTATGACCACAGTTCAACTGTGTAAGTAAGGAAATAATTAAATATTTCAAAACTCACCTCTATTTGAAACGATTGCTGGGTATCGTCCAAAAAATGCACAGTGACATTGAAGATGTTAAGCTTTCGTTCTCGCACCAGCTCAGAGGCGCGCACGTTGTATGTACCACTTGAACTACCAAACGCGCGACGTGATACACTCTCAATCATTTCATCGATTACTCACTACTACCGGATTCCTATCAGACAAGTCAACGGAACTTCCCTGTTACCGAAACCGAAACAGTGCGCATTGGACGACACTACTCAATAAACAATCTTCTAGTAGCTAATGAACCTCTAACCTTGTGATTCATATGACCTGTGCTTACAATATTCGTCCTCTTAGCGAGGTTTTCCTGGCCAATAATGACGTAGATAGTCTCTTGCTAATAGTAATTATTTTGCACACTTTACATTTTGTATATATTTGTTATTGTCAGAGGATGACAATTATCAAAGTATACAGTTTAGAAATTTTTAAAATAAATAACAAGACAATTGTTTTTTGTTTATCGTTTTGTTAAAGTCTGTGTTCTGTACAGAATCTTCTTATTTATTTTCCTCTTCTATTTGTGTCTAATTAATTATTTTAATTAGCGTTATGCGACACACCATTTCACACATTTTGTTTATGAAACTTCGTCGTTTGTCGCCATATTGAATTTTTCATTCTCTAAACGACGTTTCGATATTACAAAATAATTTATCCTAGATATGTCAATAGAAATCATAATAATTAGTAATAATTTAAATAATACCAGAAAAGCTTTACATTATTTAAGCAATCAACGTAGTATGGAAATGTAATTTGGATGTTAATATTAAACCACGTTGTAAAATATTACATTTAAATTTAACAGTATAATGTAATTCCACAAAAACAAAACGCCCGTTTAGCTCTGTCATTTTGTGTTATTTTCCGCTCCCATGGCGCGAAACAAAACTTTTCTACAACACTTTTCGCTTTTTAAAACTTATTTGACATGAATCTTAGAGTAATTACATACATACGCATATATGCATAAAGAGAATTACAATTCTACATAAATTGAGACAATATACTTGTCTCGCTTTTTCTAATTTAATGTTCAAATAAGGCAAAAAGAGAAAAATCTATTGAAAATGTTGCGTGCGTAATTCATGCGTGGAAAAAGAAATGTCAGTCAATGGTCATCTTGGGTCTCTTTATACTATGCCAAATATGAGAGTAAATACACTCGTATCTTCTGATTTACTACAAAAATGACATCCCTATTCTAGTAGTTTTATATCGTACTTTGAGAAGAACAAAAGCATAAGTAGTCTTATGTCGATTTGTTTGTTTTTACGTCATCAAAAGAGCAACGCAAATTACAAAAGCTCAATTTTTTCAGATTTTTCTTATAAGTACTAAGGAAGTAGTGTTAAAATTTGTTATCTGTGCATTTTTGCCTTTGAAAAAAATATATCGACTAAAAAAGTAGTTATATGGATTACGCAGAAAATAAATAAATAACCTACACGTACATAACTTAACAACTTTTTAAACCTGAAGAAATATAATTATTAATTTCAGTAAACGTTTGAAAGTCTTTTTTGTCGTAAAATTTTAAATGTTGTAATTCATGTAAACATTATAACATAAATTTTCCATGTTCAAAATTATTTTTCCCCACAAATTATCGCGATTACCACTAACTATGTTATAAACTTATTTACAAATAAAAGCTCTTTGATTGATTAAGCAATGTGATTGTCTTAATTTCTAAGCGTAATATCGATTACGGCTTTGTTCCCTAAAATAAAACGCCTATTCACGTAAACTCGCATACTTAAGAATTGTTTGAAAAGATTCCGAGCTAAGCGCGAATATGTGCGGGAGTGCGGGGAACGGTGTCGACTTCCTGCATGTCTCACCAGGTCGACACTCCATATAGTGGGGAGTCGACCTATACTTCGCCTTCCGGTACGAGCCTGCTACTCGAGAACCTTTTTTACCTATCGGTTGTCGGTTCTTCGAGGTTCTTCGGCCCATTGCCACTTCAGCTTACTAATCCGTTGGGCTATGTCGGTCACTTTGGTTATATTGCGGATATCCTCATTTCTAAGTTTATCACGCAGAGAAACCCCGAGTATAGCCCTCTCCATAGCTCGCTGAGCGACCTTGATCTTGGTCTTAGATCCATAAGTCATCACTGGCAACACAGACTGGATGTACAATCTCGTTTTCAGGTTTTGAGGTATACCTGACGAGAAGATGTGTCGTAATTTCCCGAACGCTGCCGAGCCGAGTTGAATCCGTCGATTGACCTCTCGGCGAAGTTGGACTTACCTAGTCGAACTATTTGTCCCAGGTAAACATACTCGTCAACAACTTCGAGCTTAGTGCTCCCAACAACTACGGGCATAGGTATGACATGGACATTAAACATGATCTTTGTTTTGTCCATGATCATTTAAGACCTATCCGTTGGGAGACAGCATTGATTCCATTGAGCAAAGTGCTTAGGTCCTCCAGCGATTCTGCCATAAGGACTATATCATCGGCAAATCGAACGTGTGTGATGTACTCGCCATTGATGTTAATACCGTATCCTTTCCAGTTCAGTAGCTTGAAAACGTCTTCCAATGCAGCGGTGCAAAGTTTCGGGGATATAACATCACCCTGTCTTACACCTCTCTGCGGTTGGATAGGTTTCGTACTCTAATTCTGTACTCGGATAGCCATCGTAGCCCTACTGTACAAACACTTCAGCACTTCGATATATCGACAGTCAACTTAGCACTGCTGAAGGGACTGTAGCACCGCTTAAATTTCGACGGAATCAAAGGCTTTCTCATAGTCCACATACGCAAGGCAAAGTGGCAGATTGTAGTCTTCAGTTTTCTGTACAATTTTCCGAAACTATGGTACTAAAGCCTTTTCGGAAACCGGCTTGTTCCGGAGGCTGAAAGTCGTCGAGTCTGAGTGCGAGACAATTCGTAATGACTCTCGAAAACAGCACGTAGACGCGGCTCAAAAGGGAAATTGGTCTGTAGTTCTCAAGAGAGCGTTGTCGCCTTTCTTGAAAAACAAGACCACCGCATTTCTGCACCCTCCGAAGTAGTATCACCATGGAGGACGGAATTAAGAGCTTCTGAAGGACTTCAAGCACCGGGTTTCCACCCGCTTTCAAGCCCTGGTGTGATTTCATCCTCGCCTGGGGCCTTGCCGTTTTAAGGTGCTGGAGAGCCATTCTAATCTCGCTCAGACTGACGTCCGGAATATCATCAAAATAGTATCGGATAAGACTTGCTCTTGGGTTGTTACTCACACTTGCGCGTGACTTCAACGTTGACGTACAGCTGCCCATAGAACCTCAATCTTACTCAAAATCTGAGGTGTCCGGAAACGATACTGCCATACTCGGTCTTCAGCTTTGACATTTCTCTCTTCTGGCAAACAGATCTCTGGCAAAGACTTTGGAGCCTTGGTTCCGCTTCGATCTTCTTCACAAGCTCTATTGAAGTTGCGTAAGTCCCGGCATGCATTTGGAGATGTCTGTTCAGTTGCCCGTATGCTGTCAAATCTGTTGAAGACTGCAGCTTCATTTCCCGTCTAACAGCCATGAGATTAAGAGTGTGATCGGAGAATATTTGTGTTCTTCTGCAGCGGGTCTTGCAGAACTTAGCTCCGACCGCATAGACAGTTTCCACGAGCTTGTCATTCGTATCGTCCACTGCATTGCAGTCTTCTAGGCACTGAAAACGGTTTTGTAACTCAAGCTGAAAGGTTTCGGGACTTTCGATTAGAGCACGAGGGGGACGGAGCGTTGACTTCATTAGACGAGACCTCTCCAACTTAACGTTTAGGTTTAGTGTGTCTCTAGCGTAGGTAGCAATCACCGAATGATTAGCCATTCGGTGATCGCTACCAGTTTTCACCCTCGCGATCACTGAGACATCACTGAACAGTTGTCGTCATAATGAAGTCACTCTCATTTTTTGTTGAACCGTCGGAGCTCGACTAGCACTACTTCCTGTGGGGTCGCTTGTGGAAAAAAGAGTCATCACAAAGAGCCCCTCTTTCACCATGAAGTCGGCCAGGTGCCGGCCCCTTGGGTTCCGTTGCCCTATTCCGAATTTCCCTACCTTCAGCTCACCGTTCTCTCTTGTACCTAGTTTTGCGTTGAAGTCTCCAATAAACACCGTATAGTGAATGGGGTTTGGAGGAATGCACGGTTCTAGATATATCCTAATATATTTTCTCCACCTCTTCATTGGGATTTGTCGAAGTTGGCGCGTAAACCTGTATGACTTTTAGCGAATACCGTTTGGTAATTCTGAGTATAAGGTACGAAACCCTCGTCGACACACTCCCAATTTTTACAACATTGTTAACGAGAGACTTGTGGACGATAAATCCGACACGTCCTTGGGACAGATGGTCGCCCTCCCGGTGATAGAACAAGTTGCTGGATTCGAGGATTACCGTGTCCTCAACCTCTCTTCGGAATTCGGATAATCCTAAAATATGCCAGCGTAACTTGTCTATCTCTTCTTTCACCTCCAGGATCTTCTCGTCAGTCCTCAGGGTGCCTGCGTTGTATGTTGGCAGGTCGAGTCGTCGTAGGTGGCAACCGAACCTCCACCGGAGATTTTTAGCACCCCCTGTCGCGCCGGTACCATGGTCGCCACCGTAGCCAGGAATAGCGGGGCCGCCGGGGACTTGAGGCCGTCTCTTCGTAACTTTCATAAAGACGATATTTGCCATAGTTGCCACTTTTGGCAACTATGGCAAATATCGTTGCAAATAGTTGGCAACCGCAGTTTTTTTATTGTAATATTGCTGTTATCAGGAATCTCCTGGCTGTTTCCCACTGTCGCCTCTTACGACACCCACGGGAAGATATGAGGTAGTGGATATTCTTAATTTCATTTTGTTTTAATTTGTATAAGTGGTTTTCATGTCAGCAGTTTCCAAATACTAAATTGTAATTTAATTATTAAACTTCATAGGTATTATTTTTGTTATGTACGTCAGATACTGGTTTTAGTTTTTATAAGAATAAGTTGTTTCCACATGGAAAGTTCCTAAATAATAGTGTAGCACAATTATTAAATAATTTTGAATCCTATGATCTCATTTCATATGTAAGATAACGTTAATGTTTTTATTTTATTTTAGGTGAGAGATTTTTTTTATTACTGTTTTTAATTAAAGTTATGTTTATATTGCCAATTAAAAATAGCGCCATGGTTTGGTTTTTATTTTAATAAAAATATTTGATTTTAAAATAATATGCTTTTTATTATTTCATTAAATAATTAACTAATTTTCATAACAAAGTATACTTAAGTCATAAGAATATAAATTATGTAGAGAGAAAGGATGTTAATGTTTTAACCACATGTACTTCTCATATTTTTCAAATAGAAAAAAGGCATAAAGAGTACTTATTTTTATTATTCAACAAATTAGTTCAGTGAAAAAAAAGCATATTATTACTTGAATAAAACTATTTTTACGGATTTTATCGCGTTTAATTTTACTATTTTGATTCCCGAAGTTTCGCGTGCTTTACAGCACCCATGGACGTTACTTACAAGACAAGTGATTTCGTTCACAATGTTAGCAACAATCGACATCGATATACTCGTTTTTGTTTAGTTATTTATTTTATTATTTTATTTTATTATTTATGTCTAAAATATAAAGAAAATAGGACTAGACTTATTATTATTCGAACTGTCAAGTAAATTATTTTCTAAATCAACAAATTATATTACATTGCAAATATTCGTTACGCAAACTTTTAAAACTAATTGTTAGGTAGGTATGAATACTTAGTCTTGACAGACACACGGTACATAAGCGAGTTGAATTCCAATTGTAATCCCAATTTTATATGCTTACTAACGATCCGCCGCGGCTTTGCATGACTGTTTTCTAGGTCTTGACAACAGCGCTACTTACCGGGTCCAATTGTAAGTGTGAGTGTTCATCAAAATCGGTCCAGCCGTTCTCAAGTGACGATCTTTCATACAGGCGGCGATTAATTTTAATTTATATAGATTTACCACTTGCTTAGCAGAAAACGATCGACTATATTCAACAAAGTTTTTTCTGCTTGAATGAAAATATTTCGAAATCATGAAGTTAAGGCAGGATCTTGATAATGCCGTGTAGCGGCGGCGTAATAGAATCCACTACCTTCTACCAAAATATATATATTATTACTTAGAAGATCTAAGACACCTTACCATCCCGTGAGTATCGTAAAAGACGACAGAGGAAAAGAAAACAGGAGATAGGCAAGAGTATCTTCTTGATAACAACCCAAAATAATAAAAAATTGCGGTTGCCAACCCACTTGCTAAGAGAGGGAACTATGGCAAATATTCCCTCTACGTTCAGCAGTAGACTTTTGATAGGCTGTAATGAATGAATGAATGAATGAATGATGGATAATATCTTGAGGGTGCAGAGAGGAAAACGGGTAATACCTTCGTAATCGATTTATTGTTAGTTGTGATCTAGCGACAAAGGAGAAGGCAGACCGTGTTCGTGCCGCTGTTATTGTACTATCGTAGCCGTGCCCTCTGTGTACGTTCCGTGAAGCAAACCCAGTGTCAATTAAGCGAACACAGTTACATATTATTCCCGTTGAAACCCATAATAAGTCTAAGGATAATTTGGCGGAAATACACCAGCTGAATTTAAGTAGATTTGTACGTGGTAGAGCCATGCTGTAGCTATGTTAGTAGTATAGTTGTAGCACGAATGGGTCGACACGACCGGAGAAGGACCACACTCTCACAGAATACCAGCGTAAAATAGCAGCTTAAGGCTGCTGTGTTTCATATGGTGAGTGTTGACAACCGGAGACCCCTTTTACTGGAAATGAGACATTCCATCTTAGTCCTCACGGGTGACAACGCATCTGCATTTTGATTCGTAGTTGAGAATAGATGTAGATGTCTATAGGCCACAGCAACTACTTAACATCAGGTGGACTGTGTGCCCCTTTGTCACCCTTATCCTTCATCGTAGTTCACAGGGATGACAACGCGTCTCCAACCTTCTTAAAATGAAGTTTGTTGCATCTGTTCATAGTTCGCATTAAGCACTCACCATCAGCTGAAAGGAATGCTCAATCGGTACTCTAAAATTTTAGATATGTACACGGTACAAAAAGTCAGTAATTAAATAACTGTTAGGCAAACAGATTTCTTATCAAGTCTACTTCAAAAAGGATTCTCAAAACATTTTTTCAACTGTGTGCTCTTTCTTTGTGCGTATTTTACGCAATATTTTTGTAAATTATAAACCGATTTTAATTTGTTTTCATATGTTATTAAGTTTTTGTTTTCATATATTAT
The DNA here is from genome assembly GCA_029286625.1 of Parnassius orleans. NCBI lineage: Eukaryota > Metazoa > Arthropoda > Insecta > Lepidoptera > Papilionidae > Parnassius > Parnassius orleans. The sequence continues at coordinate 1,131,612 of JAGSMP010000084.1, forward strand.
ACTACAACAGACGTTCCATTTAAAAAAATCTTAAAATTTGAAATATGAAGAATTTTTTCTTTTATTGGGGATAAGACGACATCCTAATTGTTATCTTGAGCTTGTGATATTCCTTAGTCAACTCGAAAGGGTCGAAAAATAAAATTTTATTAAAAATAAAAGCCGACCACTAAAAATACTTAATAAAATAATTTCGACATAACAGCTTCTGAAGTCAATGCTGAGACTTGTCTTGCTAGATGGCCGGAAAATCCGGGATTGTCCAGGAATTACGTGTCCAGGAATTACACTTTAAAATCCCGGATTTCGAATACGTACCATTAGTTTTTTTTTTCATATTACGAGTACGATGCGCTACGTGCGTACCGTTCGCACATCTGCGCTTCACGTTGTTTATGGCAATAGGCTCATTCGAGCGAGCAAGCGTCTCAATTTTTGTGTTAAGTTTTATTTTTATGTGTGATGAATGATGATAAGAGCTAATGTTGTTTTCATACCAAATGTTTATTGAATAAACAAACACTTATGTTGATTTTTTACCAAAGTTTTATTTAATGAATAAGTAAAAGCGAAATGCGCTGCTCAATTTTCGATTGAAGTTTTGTGTTTTAATATTTCAAAAATACACTGCGTTGTATGAGTAATGTATGTAGGTAAGTTTACTACAAGTAAAGTGATTTACAAAAATAACTATCTATTTTCGTATATTTTCCTACCGACCGAATTTGTAACCCTCGAATTGTCCCGGAAATAAAATGCCTGTATCTGGCAACCCTAGCTGAAGTGTTTCTGTAGTTAGTTTGTGATTAAACCCCAAGATTAAGAAATTTTTAAAGATTAATTAAAAACACTAAGAATTAAAATATTTATTTCTTTGAGGTCGGCTTTTACCTACTTTTTATTAAAAGTTTATGTTTTTGACAGTAACAGTGTAATCCGGAATCAATGTTTTGCATAAAACCTGAGATCATTGTTTCTGGGATTTGAGAGTAGCATGATAGTCTCTGTGTCGGTGACATGACGCGGCATCCAAAGCAACCTCAACCTCATATTTTATCGCTTTATCACTCTATAGCATGCGGGCAGGTTCAGATGAATAAATGTCTGCGTTTGCATCTATACTTGTGGCCATATTTGTCCTGTGCAAACATCATTTGACAGTATCTACATATTTTTTGTTATTTGTTTTTAAATAAAATACGTTTCTCCCACACTAAGAATTTCTGCTGAATCGTGGAGGCATTTTAGACGTTTTATGGTGAATATTCGGTTAGCGATTATTCCGCATTCCATCATAAATGTTACTAGGTACATAATTAGTCATAAATAACAATAATATGCCTCTAGTGGTGGATGGTACATGGTCAAAAAACTGTCATAGCTATGTTCCAGTGTGTAAGGTATAGAAAGCCGGTATCCATATAATTACAGTATGTGAGGCATTCTATCTTAGTCCTCGAGGGCACTCTTAGTGACAGCGCATCTGTAGCCTTCTTTATACGAAGTTGGTCATCGGGGACGTTCGTTTGTCACTTTAGTTTTACAAAGAACACTACCCAATTTTAGATTTTTCTGCCTACATGAGTATGTGTCCTACCGAAATCTAACGACCTACTTAATGATGACATGAACGTTTTTTTTTAAAACGTTATCCCCACACTAGGATTATCTACTGTATCGTGGAAGCAGCTAACACACATAAATTGCACAAGAACAAATATCCAGACCCGGAACAATTACTTAGGCCATACTAATACTTGTTCCGTGCGGTTGGGGTTAATTTATGCGCTATTCAACAAATAATGGAAAAAATATCGAATATCGAATAAAAGCAGCAATCCGCGTCATCTCTATGTGGATGCGTGAATGTAAAAAAGTGAAGTAACAGCCTTCGTGTGCCTCAACGCTCGCACAGGTCTTCTCTCATTTTCTACCGATTTCAACAGGAGGAGGTATTCAATTCGACTGTATGTTTTTTTTATGTGTGTTACCTCATAACTTTTTACTGGATGAACCGATTTCGATAATTTTTTTTTGTTTTAAAGCTGATACCTCACATGTGGTTCCATATAAATTTGATCAAGGTCTGACCAATAGTTTTTGAGTTATTCTTAATAATTTACATTGAAGTCGGTTGTACAAAATTTTAATTTTAATTATTAGGGTTCCATAGTTAAACAACAAGGAACCCTTATAGTTTCGCCATGTCCGTCCGTCCGTCAGTCCGTCCGTCAGTCCGCGGTTTTGCTCAGAGACCCTAGGTGCTACAAATCTGTAATTTGGCATAGTTATAGATATTAATTACGCCTAGAAAACTGTGAAATAAAATCTTAAAAACATTTTTATTTTAGGTACTTCCCATACAAGTAAATGGAGGATGATTTTTTTTATACCCGTCTATTCCATCATGTGAGGTATCTTTGGATAGGTCTTTCAAAAACACTGGGGATGTGGAACAACATCTTTTTGATTCAGGGGTCCGTTTGCGAAATGTTTAGCTTAAAAGTGGTATTTTTAATTAGAGTCATGTGTGCCCCGCCCCTCCTCCCCTCTACCAACTTTTGGAAATTTGAAAAGTATACACGATAGTAGTATATATAATGAAGTTAAAAGGAAAACTAACACAGCAAAGTAGAATTAAGAAGTTAACGAGTATAGTCGACCAACTTCTAAAATGCACTTGGATTAGTAAAAATTTCTTCACAACTCCATAGAAAATGACCTAAAACTAGCTACATTATAATTTTGTAATGTTATTGTAAACTGTTAAAAATAAACATTTTATATGAAGAAAACGACTTATATGCATTAGGTACTACTATAGCTTTACTTTTTCATTTGCGGGATAGGCAGGGAGGATCTTTCTTACTTACTTACTACTTTCACTTATTTTTTTAGTTGATAGTTATTGTAGGCCCCATTCAAACTATTCATACAATCATATAGCCCCATACAGTTTCATTCGTCACACTCTTGTTTTACGCGGGCGACCTCAGGATAATTTAAGGCAGTGGTGGTTTACGTGAAGGTTCGTTACGGTCATATCTTAGGGTTGCACTGTCGGGAATATATAGATAGATCGTCAACTATGATCATCTTTGTACCTTGGCATGTGAATGATTTGATAAATTGTATTATTTTCAAAATCGAAAAGTTTTTTCATCTTTTTTGAATACGACTCCCTATAAGTCTGATTTGAAAATAAGTCCTTCAGTTACGATCTTCCTATTTGGGCCCATTTTTAGTCGTTATTGCGGTTAAACAGCGAACTCACTTATTATGCTCATTAACAAGAAAGCGCACGTATTGTCACGGGCAACTGCGGAACCCTACCTCTACATTGTGCGTGGCCCGACACGCACTTGGCCAGTTTTTTGAAAGTATTTTCGGTAGCTGAGGTGAGCCCGTCGTATGCTCCGGTGCGCGTTCAAATGCCTACAAAATATTTTTATTTTTTTACCACGTTTTTATTAAGTCATTTTCTTATTTGTTTGTCTGTCTGTCGTTCCGCATGGAATGTAGTAATTGCTTTTAAAGTAACTTCTTAATGAGCTAGTAACTTGAAATTTTGAATATAGCTCAAATTTCACTTGATTTAATTTATTAGTTCGATATTCATAGACAATCTCGACTTTGAACACAAACTCCATAATGTCTAAATTTAAGTCTGGTCCATACTATGCTATACAAATGTTAACATTGCAAAGAGTGAGCTTAAGCAGGAGATTGTCCCTGAATACCGACTTAAGACATGAGTTGCCAAGTCGAGTACGTGCTAAGTCACTACTGAAACTGCAATCTCATCGGAAATGTGTTTATTTAGTCCATAACCTTAGCAGCGCTTAAAATAGGTCATATTGGTCGCAGTAATACTGGTCTAGCACAACTTGAATAGCTTCTCACACATAAGAAATAGGATGACTTAGACGGAAGCTTATCGATCAAATTGGCAATATCTTTTCTGTAAAACTGTCACGAACAAGTGACAAACGAATTTACCGTCCACCCGATGGTATGGGCTACTGCAGTCCATGAACGTCTGCAACCAACTTAAGATTAAGAAGGCTACAGATGCGTTGTCATCACTGTTGTGAGTACTGACATTTCATTCATCATCATCATTACAGCCCTTCACAGGTCCACTGCTGAACATAGGGCTCCCCCAAGGAATGCCACAAAGCACGGTCCTGAGCCACCTGCATCCATCGACTTCCTGCATGTCTTACCAGGTTGTCACTCCATCTAGTGGGGGGACGCCCTACACTTCGTTACCTACCTGACATTTACAGCCTGTAATTATTAAGGCTCTGTATACTCTTCAGACCAGGACAAATTAGTGTAAGCACTACTATTGGATGGCACAATTTGATAATATACTAAAGATGAGCCAAATTAAAAATACCCTCAACCGACGAGCATGTATTCGTGATCGTGTCAAATGGAAGTCTGTAATTTCAGCCATTACCTTTGGGTGACAGGTTGACAGCTTGAGAGCTTATGTAAATATGAAATAAGTATACGTTGTCAGTTATCACAGTAAATCAAAGATGGTCACCACCCAGGTAAGCAATAAAACAATCAATCAAACAGTTATCTGCCTTTAATCTGCTCCTCTTCATAAACCAGCAGCCATAGTCTTTCAATCGGTACCGTTACAGGAAGAAAAAATTAATACACTATTACATACTGTTACAGTTTGGTTTGAATATGTGTTACAGATGAAGTTATGTGTAGTAGACCTTTATAATTGTATTTTAAACTATTTTATTATAGATACATGCGGATCATGAAAACCAGGGTGCAACGCGATTTTGCCGTGTTATCGTTAAAAATAGCTTTATTCGTAACGGGACTAGCAGTTTTATCGTTAAAATTATTATTTGTACTTAGCGTTCTACGCTTCGTTCTATTACACTAATGTTTGTGGGGAATCAGGTTTTTTAATAAATTGATTTGACTTTGTAAAACGGACTTATTGTGAAAAGATAAAGTTAGATAGAGTTTATATTTCATTTTATTATTTCATTGAAATTTTATTTCAATATTTTATGATGAATTCAATCAGTAATAACTAAAATGTAGGTTAATTGTAATAAAAATTGTCTTCAAAATAAAGCGTTTGTAAATGTTTATAAAAAACCTGATTCCATAATAAGTACATTTTACGAGCAACATCGCATCGCACTTTTTTCAATTGACTGTTTACCTTACTGTTTGTTGTGGTTATAGTGATGTGTTGAAGTCGATAAAAAACCTCGTTTCTTGAATTAATTTAGATTATGGCCGAACATTCCTCGATTTTTTCTCATTAAATACACAATTTTTTTGCACTTGTAATAATTTTTGAAAATATAAATTTTGATAATATTTTTCCCCTTTTTTTCCTAAATATTAATCCAAATAGTTTTTTTTATTATCCTTAATATTGTATTTACAATTTTTCAACAGCCGAAAAATATGTTCAATTTTTTATAATATTATTTTTTAACGACTCTTGTTACAGTAGTAGGTAACAGTACAAATATTAATGATCACAAGTTGGTTTTCATTGGTCATTAACATACGTTAATTTACAGCCTTATAACTATCGCAATACACTTAACAGGAGGTCTTATTCTACAACTTTACAACCTAAAATATTAGGTACATAACAGTACTATAACATAGAGAACATAAGTTATTCAGAGCAAAAGCGAAATAGGACTTCATAGGAGTCTATTATTTATTACTGAACATTTGCTGTTATTTGCATCTACTTTGTTTCTAAAACATATTTTCTTTGATTTATTCTAAGTACGTCTGCATACTTTTCGAGCATTTAAAACATAATATATAATTTATTTATTTTTTGAAAAATCTATAAGTATATAATATTTCAAAATCTACTTTCCAAATGCGAGGTAATTTTAATAGTTTTTTTTATTTGTATCTACCCAAAAAGTATGCACGCGAAACAATACGCATCGTATTCGTATAAATGTGTGTAGACCTCCAGTTACATGTAATTTTATTAGAAAATGACTTATATTAATCAAACAATTCAAAAAGTTGTAAATTAAGGCAAATTTCTTTTTGTAAAAAAATCACGCTTATGCATATCGCAACAAAATCCAACTTGAACTTCTACGTAAATATCTTAAAAAGCTAGAACTTATCCACTATAGGTACATAAAACTAATAATACGTTTTAATGAACTAAAATTACGTGAACAATATTTACAATTTACGATAATGTATAAGTAATTAATCTATACACATCGCTTTACGTCTATCTATTAACAGAAACTAACATTTGAAAAAACTCTCAGTAGGCCACTAAGACGACACATTTCAACTACTTCCATAATATCCATAGTATCCCTATAACTAGATAGTGCAACATTCACTAAGAAGAACGAAAAACTCAAGAGTATTTCAATAAATTAATACCTCTAGTAGCTAGTATATCGCCGAGACTTCAGTTTTTATTATACTTATTTACAAAATGCAATATTTTTACAAATAAAATTGTAATCTAATAAAACTCGGGTGTGCACAATTTTGAGAAATTTAGACCTTATGCTTTACATAATAAGACGAAGATAATGCCATAAATGAGATATTTTACTTGATATTAAACATTGTTTCTGTAATATTTTTAAAAGTTGTAATTAATTTTGATTACATTTAAGAGTATTACAATGACAGTCATTCATTTTCTTTTGTACTAAACACCTATGTTAAACTACGCATACCATTCATATCATTGTAAAAGTATCTACGAGACGAGTATATCAGTCGAAATTGTATTTTACAATTACATTTTATTCAAAAGAAACTTACTTCAATACTTGGCTGGAATCGCAGCTGATTCATGTTAAGGCCAAATGTTTACCAACAATACATCGAGAGAGAACATCGAATAACATGTAAATATCATTGCGAACTAAAACGTGTCACGTAAAACTCTACGTGCTGCCCGAAGCAAAATTATCGATATTGTTAAAAACTGCCCATCACTATTATATCGGACTTGTATCTCACATGGCGCGAAATTAATTATTACTAATTGTAGGTTATGATTAAACCATTCCCTTGGACATCATCCGAACGGTGTTCTTTAGAGCTTGACGCTTGTTGCAGAACCATATTCTGATAACTTCGCGTTCGTAGCCTAATTGATGCGCCAAGCCGGTGATTTCTGTGCCTGTAAATAAAAAATAAAAGTCACTAAATATTGTATTATAGTTATAATAAGTATAATATTGAGTAGACGACGAGTGTAATGAGGGCTAATATCTTTCGCTCACCAGATGTCGGTAGTTGGGACTAAGGTTAACCTATAGTCTGTTCGCTTAGATACGGTCGCCTTTGTGTCGCGCCGCGCCGCCTTGCCACGTGCCGCATCTTGTCAAATGCGCTGCCGGGACATCGAATGTCGCCGCGTGCGGCGTACGTACGCAGGAGAATTTGGCATTTTAAAACGAAGCGCCGCGCCGTAGTGAAAGATTATTTGCTGCCTTACTTGTGTTTATTATTAATATTCGTATTTTATTACAAAAATAATAAGAATAAAATAGTATTCGATTTTATTCTTAAAATAGAAAAACATTTATTTAACAAACCGCGCCTCCGGGTGTACCGAACTCTCTTAGCGAACAGACTATATTTGTTACGCAGATGGTCACACAGTATTATCATCATTAAAAAGTTCTGATTCAAATAAAGATTTTAGTTTCCTAGTACAAAACAATTAATGCCTCAGTGCTGTATTCTTGATTTTTTTAATTATTTAACTTTTTTATTCTTCTACTTTTAATAATATCCGTAGTTTGGTTTATCCATTTCTAATATATGATTCTTTCCATATACTTAGAATAATATACTGGCGTATAGACCAACATAGTGTGCAAGGGAGAAGAAAATTCCTTATGGCAAAAATGCAAGATAGAAAAGGATACCAAATCTCATGACTCTGTAACCGATTTTGAATGAAAGGTCGGCATAAGTTGACACGCAAGAAATAGCTCCTAGATATTTTGTAATTTTTTAGAGTGTAATAGTTGTTATTTTTAGTAAGTAACTTTTTTCCAAAATGGTTAATTGTTCCGTGAGTGACTGTGCTGTTAATAATAGAAATAATCCTGATAATTTCACATTTCACAGGTAAATTCTCAAGACGTCGTCAATGTTATGACGCGTTTATTTTTGGTTAAAATTTATGTTATATACTGTTTAAAATATAGAATATATTCAATTATTTTGTTAATTTTGATATTTTGCAAAGAAAAAAGTCATGTTGTTGATAATTTGCAAGAATTTGTTAAATACATTTTTATACAAAATATTTTACATGTACGCTAGGGATTGACTCAACTATATCAAAATTAATGTCGATATTTATCTTGAATGTTTATAATGAATCGATAGACTTGCCCACACAACAAGAAAATAAATCCTCGGTTTGCGTTCTAAAATGTAATTTAATTTTGCTGTTTGTCAAACAGATTCGCTCCGGATTCTATAATTAGAAAAAGTGGTTAAGGTTAACTGGACGGATTGGTTGGTATGTAAAGAAGAACTTAACAATTTGTAGCAAACATTTTCTTGAGAAGTATAAAAGAAAAATTAGAATAAAAACAATTTTATTAAAAGGTGTCATTTCTACATTGTTTGTACCAGTAAGTAAAAATTAAGACTTCAAAAATTTAACTTTCGAATCTTTAGATAAAAATAGGGACAGATTTTTATACATTATAAAACTGTAGTACATTAATGATAAAAAAAAAAAAACTTGAGATTATCCTCTTTAAGCCATTATAAAACCAACTAAGTATCTATTTATCAAATAAAATAAATGTATAACCTTACTTAACCAACCGCACAGCCTCACGGTCACACTAGTACAATATTCATAGCATCACGCTATTTTCTCCAAGGGGTTGAACGGAGCTTCGGATTATATTCCCAAGTCACAATGATAAAACTTTTAGCATAGTTAGGTATAGATATTTAGTAATGCTCCTGAAGCGCCACTAGATGCCCGCGCATGAGACGCGATTGTATATATTCCATAGTATTTGATACTCACAACGCTCGATGCCCGATTCATGCTTGAAGGCTGACGACATTGTGCCGAGGGTTTAAATGGCGTGGTTCATCGCCTACAGTGTTAGTCGTAGTGAAGAGGAACTCGTGGTTAAGTAATAGCTGCGCGGATCAATAGATCTGCGAGATTAAGTTGCACTTGCCGCAGTCAGTTCATGAATGAGCATTTTCTTAACATACCGAGGTTGAGAGAATAGAGAGTGCATCTGTACCCTCAGACACTTGGTGCACTTTACTCTGTTAAGATCATTATGTTTTTAAAATTCATGCAGCTAAAATGATAATAAGTTTATTATTACTTTATACTTTTCAGGGACATATAAAAGAATATAAACATGAAGCATGATGAAGCCTCTTAAAAATATAAAAACTAAACTAAACTTCTATAATGTAGGGTAAACAGTACTAATGTTGGGACTCCTTCAATGATTGGCACTTTGCTATTTTAACTTGAATATTAAGAATGTTTTCCTTTTTCTATATCACAGCAACACAGATATTGCTAGGATATATAATTACTTATGCTAACAACAAACATTTTTATTTAAAGCGTCAACTATTTTCCTATGACGGCTGTTTTAAAAATGGGCTTGGACAAATCCGTTAAAATTTAACAAAAAGTTAAGGTTTGGTGGCTAGATTTTGAGACAAAAAAGTGATTTTTAGATAAGTTTGTATGCAAGTTTGTATCTATTTTTATCAACTTACGTCATTAAAACATATTAAACGTTATTTTATCGTTGTGAAAAAGAAGCATCGGCTTTTTTAATTGTGCCAATGACTATACTTTAATTTGTTTGACAACATAATCATTGGCATATATGTCAATCACTATACTTTCTTTCTTTTGTCCAAAATCTATTCTTGACACTGCCAATTACTGTATCTTTTGAGTAGTGCCAATGGTTATGACTGACCTTTTTCATATTTTGAATTGATGAAGAATACCGATAGTTAATGGTATTGAAAAATAACTGCCGCACAAACATTTAACATTCCACGCGCGAATATACAGTTCCCGCAAATAAGTAAAGTAAAAAAAAACTAAGAAGCTGAAAAGCCGACCTGGTCCTGACACAGTTTTCGATGTTATAAAAATGTCAATGATGTGGGGTTTTTGAATAAAAACCCCATACTGAACCGTTTTATAGAGGGAGAATAAAACGTCTATGAGGTGGATCATGCCTAATCGAAGTCTTGCATCACTGTTCTTTGGAGTAGACGGTAAAACCTACGACTATTTTCCTCCTATGGAAAATGCGAGCAGACGTTCAAAAGTTAGTGCGTAGAGAGAGGGGTATTTACTATCTTAAATACGTTATTTACTTATCAGAAAATAGGTATATAAAGGCAGAACTTTTTATCCATTACGAATAAAACGTTTTTCATTAGTCCTACAATAAAGTCATAAGAAGGCACGCCTATCTTGAGCTGGCGCAACTTTGCCCAAGTCTCGCCACAATACTTATAGTCCTTCACCTGCATGCAACGCGACTATTGCAACCAGCTGATATCACTGCATTTCGGCCCGTCAAACATAATATGTGGCGTAAACCTGTCCTCGAATGGCGGACAAAACAATTTGACAAAAAGGCTACTAAAACAGATGCGGGCCTATACTGGCAACACTTTTACCGTATTGAAATAAAGTCACGTTATGAAATGGTTTTGAGACATGTGGGTTGTGCCCATTTAGTCCAGACAAAGTGGATCACACAAAGTGTCTGATGCCCTCGAAATCACAGCAAGCTATTTTAGATGATCACCGTTGCGTGCATATGAATTACCAAATATTTTAAGAATAACGACTAATAACGACTGAATCAGAAATACATGTATCAAATTTGCCTTGTATCCTTTCACTTAACAATGATTTATCAGTACCAGAGCGTATATAAGCTGCAAAGATTATTGTTGAGTATCAGAAAGAAAACTAACCCTTATGTTAGGCAGATGGGTGATCGTGGATGTCGAAGCAAACAAAAATCTTTTAGAAAACCCTAAAATATTTATAGAGTTTTTTTCATTGCCAAATACGTATCAAAAAGCAAATAGCAGGTATATAACACCTTTATTTTGTGCTAACAAGTGAAGATTCGGACGCAGCGGAGCTAAAAAACAATGAAAAAATTGGGCACAAATGGAAAGAGCAGAATTGAATTAGTCAGGCAAATATAGAAACAAACTGACAAACAAAACAAGACGAACAAAGCCAAAAACGCTGACATTATAATACTCTCTAAATGTTTAATCTAAAGAAACCGAAATAAAGGTCTATATACATACATATATAACATACATAAACACTCACGCCTGTCACCCAGAGGGGTAGGCAGAGACTACGGACTTCCATTTGGCACGATCCTGACACACTTCTCTCGCCTCCTTTACATCCATATATCTACGCATACACGCTCTATATCAACAAAATACAAGGTCTATATCTACAAAATATCGGGAAAACACGAAAGGTTTTACTAAAAAAGGCACATCAAAAATGTATCCGAAGAAAGAAAAAACATGGTAGACCAACGAAACCGCTTTCAGATGAAGATCTAAGGAAAATATTGAAGAATGTTTGTTCAAAATAAGTCTTATAACAATAATATGGAGGTTAGAAAGATCTGGGTATAACTTTTTAAGACTTCCAATAGTGCCAATGATTATACTTAATTTACAGTACCATTCACTATGCTAAAGTGCCAATGATTGTAACATTCCCTAGAAAAAAGTTTAATTAGATTTTTAAATTAATTAAACATATATTTTTAAACATAATGCGTTATTTTAGTTATGGCTATGTAAACTAAAAACCAATAAAACAATAAAAAATATAACAAATTTGTTTATTTACGAGAATTAACCAGTTACAAGTAGAAGTCAACTTAAAGTGCCAATCATTATACTGTTTACCCTATTTAATTATTAATTTTTAAATTTTACCCTATGTAATTATCAAAATTAATGCTTATATGAAAAATAAAGCAGTCATTATATACTCCGTGTCCCCGTTTTTTATTTCCTCATCAAAACATTTTATAAAATATAAATAGGTACATACTTAGTTAAGTTTTTTATTATAGGATAAGTCCACAGTCCACCTGATGGTAAGTGGTCACTGTGGCCCATAGACATCTAAATCTATCCTCGATTGCGAATAAAATGCAGATGCCTTGTCAGCCGTGAGGACTATGATGGAATGCCCTTTTTCCAATAAAAAAGGTCTCCGGTTCTCCACACTCACTAAACGAAACACAGCAGCATTAAGCTGCTATTTTACGCTGGTATTCTGTGAGAGCGTGGTCCTTTCCCGGTCGAGCCGACGCATACGTGCTACAACTATACTATTAATATAGCTGTAGCATGGCTCTACCACGTATAAATCTACCTATTTATATTAACAAAATATTTAAATAGAAATTCCGGGTAAACTGTCCATAGCAGTAAATATTTTTCTCCAAAGATCATAACTCGAAAATACAACTTTCCGATCTGATACTTGAGGAGTTTTTTTTAAAGTTTATCGGTAGAGTCACCTGGGATTTTTTTACATTTGAATTAAAATCCAACAAAAGGCAGGTAGGTAGGTTCAGCTTATTCCCAGAAATATGTTATATGAATATTTTTTAATTATTTTAGAACCTTTTTTTTTCTAATCTTTTTTTCTAATTAGTTTTTATTCTAATTTTTCTTTTATACTTCTCAAGAAAATGTTTGCTACAAATTGTTAAGTTCTTCTTTACATACCAACCAATCCGTCCAGTTAACCTTAACCATTTTTTCTAATTATAGAATCCGGAGCGAATCTGTTTGACAAACAGCAAAATTAAATTACATTTTAGAACGCAAACCGAGGATTTATTTTCTTGTTGTGTGGGCAAGTCTATCGATTCATTATAAAATTATCAACAACATGACTTTTTTCTTTGCAAAATATCAAAATTAACAAAATAATTGAATATATTCTATATTTTAAACAGTATATAACATAAATTTTAACCAAAAATAAACGCGTCATAACATTGACGACGTCTTGAGAATTTACCTGTGAAATGTGAAATTATCAGGATTATTTCTATTATTAACAGCACAGTCACTCACGGAACAATTAACCATTTTGGAAAAAAGTTACTTACTAAAAATAACAACTATTACACTCTAAAAAATTACAAAATATCTAGGAGCTATTTCTTGCGTGTCGACTTATGCCGACCTTTCATTCAAAATCGGTTACAGAGTCATGAGATTTGGTATCCTTTTCTATCTTGCATTTTTGCCATAAGGAATTTTCTTCTCCCTTGCACACTATGTTGGTCTATACGCCAGTATATTATTCTAAGTATATGGAAAGAATCATATATTAGAAATGAATAAACCAAACTACGGGTATTCATACCAACCAATCCGTCCAATTAACCTTAACCATTTTTTCTAATTATAGAATCCGGAGGGAATCTGTTTGACAAACAGCAAAATAAAATTACATTTTATAACGCAAACCGAGGATTTATTTTCTTGTTGTGTAGGCAAGTCTATCGATTCATTATAAACATTCAAGATAAATATCGACATTAATTTTGATATAGTTGAGTCAATTTCTAGCGTACATGTAAAATATTTTGTATAAAAATGTATTTACCAAATTCATGCAAATTATCAACAACGTGACTTTTTTCTTTGCTAAATATCAAAATTAACAAAATAATTGAAATCATTCTATATTTTAAACAGTATATAACATAAATTTTAACCAAAAATAAACGCTTCATAACAAAACGACGTTTTGAGAATTTATGTGTGAAATGTGCAATTATCAGGAATATTTCTATTATTAACACCACAATCACTCACAGAACTAGTAACCATTTTGGGAAAAAGTTACTTACTAAAAAAAACCACTATTACACTCTAAAAAATTACAAAATATCTGGGAGCTATTTCTTGCGTGCCGACTTGTGCCGACCTGTCATTCAAAATCGGTTACAGAGTCATGAGATTTGGTATCCTTTTCTATCTTGCATTTTTGCCATAAGGAATTTTCTTCTTCCTTGCACACCATGTTGGTCTATACGCCAGTATATTCTAAGTCTATGGTGTATGGATTCTTTCAATGATAGCGTGCTTAATTTACATGAACTACTCAAAGGAGTTTTTACGTCTTTTAACAACTCTCTGAACATATGCCATATCAACGCTCAAAGTATCCCGAGCCACTATTCCAAACTTGAAGCTTCATTTTTTCCCGAGTCATGCCATATGAAGCCTTCTTTACCGTCAACTTTATATCCCCTACCCGGCTTTGTACTCGTTAGGAATGATCGTGTTGGAAAAGGTGGAGGTGGTGTAGCCATCTACCTACATGCATCAATTCCTCATAAAGTTGTTTTAACATCTCCTTCCTGCTATTCCACTTCTTCTGAGTTTTTATTTGTACGTAGAACTCGATGTCAAGGGCATCAGGGTGCTTCTAAAGGTAGTGTATTGCCCCCCTTCGACTGACTACTTCGCCACTTTAGATATGGCTCTTGTTGATATTTGTTCTGAGTACACACACTGTATAATCATGGGTAACTTTAAAGCCGGCCACATACATACGGAATTCCGAATCGGAATATCGAAACGGAATCCCGAAACGGAATTCCGTGAACACATCACACACATACGTTTATTTTGTTCGGAATAACAAGGGTCAGTTGAGAGAGGTTAGCCATTGAGTCTAGACATTCTTGCAGCGAATAATGACGACGATTTTCTGATTGCGATTCCATTGTTGCTGTATCATTGTTACTGGGTGCATCCCCTTATCTCCCTAAGCTTGCAATATAGTCAATATTATGTAAAAAGATCTATCTATCCAGAGATATGTTTAAAATATGGATATCTGTAAATTCTTTCGACGAATTATTAAATAAAATAAGATGAAAGGTTACGAAAAGCTATACACCTATAAGATTAAATGTAAGAACATACACAAACACACCTACTCGCTTCAGTCGTGCTACGAACACTGAACGCGTTCCGTACGGAATTTACGTATGTGTGTTGCGACTCGTATAAAATCTATGGAAGACTTGCGTTCGGAGCGGCTTTTTTCCGTTCGGGATTTCGAACGCACAGGCGGTCATACGGAATCTCGAATCGGAGAAAATTCCGTACGGAAAAATACCGTACGTGTGTGGCGGGTCATAGATTTTATATGGACTTGCTGCGTTCGGAATCTCGAATCGGAATATCGAAACGGAATCCCGAAACGGAATTCCGTATGTATGTGGCCGGCCTAATACAGATCTGTTGAAAAACTGCCCTCCTTCCAAAAAGCTTCTTTCAATTATTGAGTCGGTTAATCTTTCTATTCTTCCTTTAAAGGCTACTTATCACAATATCGCAACCGATGACTCATTAATTGATCTAATCCTTGCTGCTTCTCCTGAAAGTGTGATGATGCGCGGACAGTTACCTGCTTTGGGTATCTCACGCCATGACTTGGTTTATGCTTCGTATAAGCTTAAACCTCCCAAATATTCCCCTACTGTAATGCATCTCCGCAGCTTTTCTAAAATAAATTTTGACAAGCTAAAAAATGACGCTCTTAATCTCGATCTAGACTCTTTAATTGCAGCACCTACTGTTGACAATAAAGTCTCGATTCTTAACCACAATGTTCTCAGCCTTATGATGCTCATGCTCCAGTTCACGAGGTTAGATTGAAGCGTCCCCTGCCCCATGGATGTCATAGGGCGGAAGGTCGGCAATGAGCTAAACGCCGATATTTCCATAATTGTATTAGTAACTCTTCTCCAGCCGTAGTGTGGAAATTTCTAAGATCTTTTGGTCTTTGCAGGCCAGCTACATTGGATTGTGGTCCTTTTCTATCACTCGATGAAATCAACCAACATTTCGCTTCTGTAAAAGCATTGGACCATACAATTCGCTCCCAAACTATGACTTCCATTGCTTCTGTGCAAACTCCTAACATTCCTACCTTTAATTTTCTCCTATTTCTCAGGATGATGTCAAAAAGTCTATCTTAGCAATCCAATCCAAGGCGGTGGGCTATGATGAGATTAGTAGACATATGGTAGTATTTGTACTAGAGCACCTTCTTCAAGCTATTTCCCATATTATCAATTTTTCAAAGGAAATTTGTCAGTAGTGTAGTCTTTTGGTCAGTACCCTAATCTTTGGAAGAGGGCTTTTATAAAGCCTCTCCCAAAAGTTCCTACTCCCATTCTTCTCAATCATTTTCGCCCAATATCCATTTTACCCTTTCTTTCCAAAATTTTAGAATCCTGTGTTTACAAGCAAATCTCTATTTTTATTTCGAAACATAACCTACTGAGTATATTTCAGTCTGGGTTTCGCTCTGGTCATAGTACCACTACTGCTTTAATTTAATGGGTCGGCTTGACCGGGGAAGGACCACGCTCTCGCAGAATACCAGCGTAAAATAGCAGCTTAACACTGCTGTGTTTCGTATGGTGAGTGTAGAGAACCGGAGACCCTTTTTACTGGAAACGAGGCATTCCATCTTAGTCCTCACGGGTGACAACGCATCTGCATTTTATTCGTAATCAAGGATAGATGTAGATGTCTATGGGTCACAGCAACCACTTACCATCAGGTGGACTGTGTGCTCGTTTGTCATCCTATCCTATAAAAAAAAATTAATGTTACTGATAATATTAGACAATGTATGGAAGAAAAAAAGATAACAGTACTGGTACTAGTTGATTTCTCAAACGCTTTCAACACAGTTGATCATGAAATCCTCCTTTCCATAATGTCTCATCTGAATTTTGGTCCTACTGCTTTGGAATGGTTTGCATCTTATCTTCGCGGTCGACAGCAGTCAGTCTGTGTGGCGCAAATGACCTCAGCTTGGGCTGATGTGGATGCTGGTGTGCCGCAAGGCGGTATTCTTTCTCCTATAATTTTTTCAATTTTTATAAACTTTATTACCTCCATCCTCGACTGCTCGTACCATTTGTACGCGGATGACCTTCAGCTTTATGTGCAAACTGAAATTGGGGATATCCATAATAGAATCAAAAAACTTAACGACAACTTATCAGCTATCAAAGATTGGTCTACTCGTTATGGAGTTTTGGTCAATCATTTGAAATGCCAAGCTATACTGGTGGGTAGCTCTAGGATGCTGGCTAAGAGTAATCTTGCGGATGTACCTCCTATTTATTATGATAGTATTATAATTCCGTTCAGTAATTCTGTTAAAAATCTTGGCCTACACATCGACAGCACGTTGAATTGGAGAACCCAGGTTTCAGAAGTGAGTCGTAAAGTCATTGCTACGTTATGTTATCCATGCAGATGTGTGTTACCCAGATCTGTCCCAAGATCTTCTGAACAAGCTGGAACGCCTTCTCAATAACTGTATAAGATTTATGTATTTTCGGGCTTCGTAAGTATGACCATATTTCGCAATATAGATTTAAGCTAAATTGGCTTACAACCCGGCAGAGGCGCAATTCCAGAATATTGCTTGTTCTTTTTTCCATTTTAAATGAACCATCTTCGCCTTCTTATCTTAAGAGTAAATTTCACTATCTCTCTTCATCTCATGATAGGGTCCTACGTTCTTCTTCTAACAACAAAATCTGTATTCATGTTCACTTCACCGAGTTCTATGGTAACTCCTTCACAGTTCAGGCTACACGCCTTTGGAACTCCTTGCCCGATGACATCAGAAAAGCACCAAATAAGTACACGTTTAAAAAATTTGTCCGTAATCATCTATTGAAGACAACGCATTTTACATGATTCATCCATTTAATATGTATTGCTAAACACACGCATATATTCATAGTTATTGCACGCCTTAAGCGCAAAGCGCGTAGGTATGTTCTACTAGCGCCTAAAAATCAAGATTCCAACGTTTTCGCATAAAATCGTATCTAACAATTATATTGAACATATAAATGATATAAAAAGCACATTGTCAGAAAGAAATGATTGTTGAACTTATTAATATTTTTTTTTAAATCGATTAATTGCTAATTTTACATAAAAAAGTGGTTTTAGTGGCTTATGGTGTAGATTTATCAAGTCCGCATGCAACTTTTGAAAATATCAATTGTTTAACTCAATCTATTTTTTAATCTCTTCATCTATCACGTGGGAAGCCATGGAATGTAAATGGCAGTTTAATTTTCTTTTGTTTAGTTATAATTAATTTTTTTCGGCGTAGAAATCCGCAAATTTTCGGTGTTTTAGCAGCCTTGTAATTTATAAAAATTAAAATTAAAAAAAATGTTGTACTAAATAGACTGCCTCACTCATTCACTTCGGTATCGGTTGTTTGCAGCGTCTCAAAAAGATCACTGTACAAATATAAAATATTCGAAAAACCGAATTTCATACATATATTTGATTATTATAATAATCAGAGATTTTTATTACAATATTCTAAAAGCACAGAATAAATAATAGTTCTACGTACTAAAAGTAAGTAGGATGTAAATATTTAAGTATATTTATAGGTAAATACGTCTTGGACTTTATGGAGTGACCTGAATAATGATATGATGATCATATGAGCATTATGAGTCGTGCACTTTGGATTTTCCAAACATTTTTTTAAATTGAAGTTTGACATAAAATTATTGGAAAATTGGAAGTATAATAATAATGTTATTAGTTAAAACTTGTGTGTATTTAAACTACTTTAAAAAAAATTACGTATAATCATGTTATACGTAAATTTTTTAATGCGCTTAGGACATGCACAATTGTATTTACCAATAGTTTTTTGTTGGTACTAATTATATATGTATTTAAATATGTATATTTGTATGTATATGCATGTATTTATATATTTGTATATATGTATGTATAGGTCATAAATGTATAGTTTATTTATTAGTAAAATGTATATATTATGTAGTTAATTATAATTTTGTTTTGTGTTCTTTTATTCTATATTGCCACACCTACGTCAAATTCTCACCACTCCATGGGTTGACTGCTAGAGAATGCCTCAACGCATTAAGTTCGCCCTTTGTATTCTTTTGTTTAAGGAATGCAATAAAGAATAAATAAATAAATAAATCTAATTAATATAAAATAAAACCACTATTATTTTAGAAAGAAACATTAATCACTACACTTTTCTAACAAATTAACTTCCTCCTCTATGAAATCTGTCAAATATTTCACCTCATTCCTAAGTGGCGCCGCCATGGTGGCAGAAAAAGTCGTGGATCATTGCGTAATAAATAAACGTACATACCAGAAGGATGCGTGTTTCTTTCGAAGTGGGCGTTCAGTAGTTCCAATGCTTGAGGAGTGAACGACGTCCGCCGTTTACGCTTTTTACTTGGCTCCATGCCGATGAAATCCGTCAGGTGATTCTGTCCTGATGCGTACCTGAGGAATAACAAATATACATATATTACTTATAATTAAATTCACTGATATTAATGTGTCCTAGATGAAAATTAGTGCCATTTTATTACACACTTCGATAAAATTATCTATTACGGTAACCCGTTCGCTACCAGCCGTCACATAATATGATACATCGGTTTGCTACGAATGCCCTTAGCAGAAGTTTTTGCCACTTTTCACACGTTTGCGTTTCGACATCGACAAAAATTGTATGTAAATATGAACAGCGCCCTGGGGATGTTAATGGAACTATGTTTTATCATACAAAGTTGCTCGATGGCGATACGAATTCGATATAATAGAAAACTGAGAGCAGAGCCCGAAAGGCATGTAACCAAAGGTAATGTAAGGTAATGTAAGGTATGTAACCATTATGTGACATACGATTTGTATCAATTTATGGAACGCGTTCTGTTTCGAGCAGAATTGTTAAGTTATAAAACGGTGAAATGTGCCTATTGAATGTTCTAAATCTATTCCAATTGGTATTCAATACCTGGTACCGAACGGGTCAAAATTTTAAGTAAGTAATAAAATTAATATGTAATTTATTTAAATGGGTTTATATAATTAATTGTGTTCGTTACCATGACATTAGCACACGCATGCGAGTTATTGTTAGCATAACATTCAAAAGCCAAAGAGACCAACACTGGGTAAATTATAATAAAATGTTGTCAACATCGCACACGACGTTTTTTTACAAATGAAAATAATAAATCATATATTTTAAATTTGAAAAATAATTTGTTGCGTATCAGCGAGCGTAAGAGAATCCATTCAGGCGCTGCGCAAA
The DNA here is from genome assembly GCA_029286625.1 of Parnassius orleans. Taxonomy (NCBI): domain Eukaryota; kingdom Metazoa; phylum Arthropoda; class Insecta; order Lepidoptera; family Papilionidae; genus Parnassius; species Parnassius orleans. The sequence goes on from JAGSMP010000084.1 coordinate 1,151,899, forward strand.
CGTGGACACTTTTGTTACCGACACGGGACACCACAGGAAACCGTAGTTGTTGTGTCCGGTAGCGGCAATCGGACACAGTCGCCGGTTGCTACTTCTGGTCACTGGTAATAATTCGTTGCTTGTTTTCCGTCAGTTTCACGATGGATGTCGTTGAAGAAACATTACCTTTGCTTGTCGTGTTGATTACACGTTGACGTAGACGTCGTCGACGTAAATATTTACAGGCAAATCAACCATGTCAATGTCAGCGCCGTACAATTAATTGTAAGGAAATTTGTTTTGTGTTGCTTGTGTCTTAAACTGTCGACTTAAAGTTTCCAGTTACCTACACCGAACACTTATTGAATGGCGGTCGGTATGTGTCAAGTGGAAGCTACTGGACACAAAAAGTGTCTGTGTCTGCGCAAGGAATGACTGATTTTATTGATTACATAAAAATAAAATATTCACTGGTAGCTTGTATCCCACACAAGACACAATAGTGTCTACGTTTGCGCAGCGCCTCAAACGTGAGCATTGTCGCCTCTTACAAAATCGTCAACGCTAATAGAAAACGATAAAATTAAAAGGAATGTCATCTCAACGTCAAGTCTCTGATTGTGTTGTGACTTAACGCTGACTTCAATTACTTGTCTAGTTTTCCATTACTTAGTGTTAACGATTGAGAGTCAACTTGGCTGAGACTGTTGACCGGCAATGAGAGCAAAATCAAAGGTACAAGACGTATGGTAAGTACATCGTCAATCCGCCTGCCAATTATAGTCATTCTTCTTATGACGTGAGGGGTCCATATAATGCAAAAGACTTTTACGAGCTGAGGAAGAAAGAAAGAAGACTGAAGTTATGTTGTTGATGTAATATATATTTTATTAGACAAATCAGAAAAACCGTGGCGGCTAGCGTGTATTGGTGGTGTAAGAATATCTACAACCCCATATCGTCCCGTGGGTATCGTAAGAGACGACAAAGGAAAACTAACCAGGAGATGGGCAGTAGCGTCTTCCTGATAATTAGTCAAAATTATAAAAATCTACGGTTGCCAACCCACCTGTCAAGCGTGGCAACTATGGCAGAATCTCCTCTGTGAGGCAATCTATAGGGGAGGCTTATGTTCAGCAGTGGACTTTCATAGGCTGTAATAGATGGATGGATGGAATCAGAAGAAAAGTCTTCTTAAAATGTTATACTTAGTATTTATAATCATTCATTCATTTATTTATTACAGCATATCGAAGTCACCTCCTCAAAATAAGCCTAAATTTACCATAAGTTGCCAAGTTTGGCAGGGGGGTTGGCAACTGCAGTTGTTTATTTTATAGTTGTTTTAAGGAAGACGCTGCTGCCCATCTCCTGTTTCAGTTTCCTTCTGTCCCCTCTTACGAAAACCACGTGATGATATGGGTTAGTTAATTCCCATAAGTAATTACACGTCGCTGCTGTAAATACAAGAAGGTTACCGCCATTTATGGAGGCAATATGATTTTGCGGGCTTTTCCTTAAGCCTAATACGACACCTACGTCATAAGATGAAGTGACGTATTCCTATACGCCGCTACTACAAAGCGAACCCCACCCTTTACAAAATAAAAATAATGGCTGGATTTTCTTGCCGAATACTTATTATAACTTTCCCCAGGAAAAGCAGTCCTTCTGAGCAAATCTACCGCGCAAAGATTATACGGACCGACCGGCTCTATAGCAAATGGTGTATACACATTTCAGTATTTCGTACGTCAAAAGAGTAAAACCTGGTGTGAAATTTCGTTACCTATATGTTTTGTTGTCGACTTTAATTAGAGACATTTTATTAATTAATTATTTTACGTAAGACAAACGTGCCTCAGCTTACGCCTAAGGAAATCGAAAAATTAAGTTCAAGAAATGACAAAGCGTTTTCAAAGTTAGCTTTTCAGTCAAATTCTATAAGCACGTTTTTTCTTTTTTTTTTAAAATCCAAGTAATATAAAGGGTTACCTAAGTTTCTCAAAAAGGCTTCTTATAAGAGTTCCAAAGAATGGAACAAAAGTTGGAAACGAGTTGTGAAGCCTTATTGCTCCAAATTGGGTGACCCTTTATGCGATTATTTTGCTACAAGCATTGTTTAATACAACAAGAAATTCTGTCAAGTTGTAATAGAAAATTACCGACGTCAGAATACCGATTTAAGTATGCCGTTTTTGCTTAGTGGCTCAGTGGCTAGATGATCAACGTCCTAGCGTACCGTCCGCCGTGGGCACAAATACTAGCTATAGATGATATTCATGCAAACACAAATTCTGAAAACGCGAACTACTCGCGATTTAAAAAGCATTAAGTCTAATATAGGAAGGTTGGAACAAGTGAATTTTTCTTTATTTACGCTCATATTGCAGCTACTTCATAGTCTATGCAGCTGTCAATCTGTTCGTCACAGGCCGCTAGCGTTAATGATCGTTTTGTTTTACTGAAGCAGAGGCGACAAACGGGCGTACAGTCAACCTGATAATAAGGGACCTACATCTATGCTTATTTTAGAATCAAAACGCAGACGGGGACCCCTGTGGACAAAAACGGAATGCCTATATGAAACACAGCAGTGCTGTGCTGCTGTTTCACATAGGTATTTTGTGCGAGCGTTATTTTACGCTGACATTATGTTAGAGCATGGTACGTACCCATTCGTACTGCAGCAATAATAAGCTTGGCACCACGTAGGTACAATATAAGTCAGTGCAAGTCCTAGTCTCGCATTGTAAAAATGATTTTAGATGCATCACATATGCATCTAAAATCATTTGCAACTAAAACATGTTTTAGGAGCATATTATGTGAGCTACAGCAATGAACTTTTATGGGTTGATAAAAAAAGAAACATTTGAGTGTGAGTGCGTGTTCCTTTTTATGGAAGATGAGGCATTACGCTTGACCTGATGGTGAGCGATCACAGTCACCCATGAACATCTGCTACACCAGGGAAATCGCAGGTCTAGATGATGAGGATGGAGTTTCGAGTTCAGTCATAGTGTACGATGGTGGAATTAGGCAGCTGTAATTAATCCGAATTAATTCTTACAATTAGTTGAGTATGGTTTGGCTTGGTCTTTGCGTCACTTGAAATGTAAGCAGAGCTCCGTCTTTCTTTCTTTGTTGGTCTGAGATTTGTAATGCTTCAACACTACATTACACTACACTACAAAATTATGTGTTATAAAATATATGACAATATTAATTAATATACTATACATTTTATCATCATCCTTACAATGCGAGACTAGGACTTGCACTGACTTATATTTGCATATCTCTGTACCTACGTGGTGCCAAGCTTATTATTGCTGCAGTACGAATGGGTACGGCTCGAACGGGGAATGACCATGCTCTAACAGAATATCAGCGTAAAATAACGCTCGCACAAAATATATATGTGATGCATCTAAAATCATTTGCAACTAAAACATGTTTTAGGAGCATATTATGTGAGCTACAGCAGTGAACTTTTATGGGTTGATAAAAAAAAGAAACATTTGAGTGTGAGTGCGTGTCAAGAGCATGGTTTTGGTATAAATGTACGCAACGCTCTGTCTATTTTCCTTTGCTGCTGTGAGGTTGCAAATACCATATTTTACAAACGTAAAAAATCTCAAGCTAAGAAAGTTTATAATTTAAAACTTTTTTATTTACGGTTATTTTAATTATTTTTAACTAGGTCAAGCCACGCTGCATATAGCTGCACGAACAGGATGGCTCTATCGGGGAAGGACCACACTCTCACAGAATGTGGGCGTAATGCTGTTGTTATTTATATGGTGAATGTTTACAACCGGAAACTCTTTTTACTGACAATTAGACGTTCTCTCTTAGTCCTAAAGGGTGACAACGCATCTGCATGTTACTTTATCGATGACAGAAAAGGTGCCTGTGGATCACAGCTTCCACTTAGCATTAGTAGAACTTTGTACCTGTTGTCACCCTTGATTGTATATGGGGTAAACCTGCGAAACTCGAATGAACGAACGGAGAGATTCATCGTCATTCCGCGGCGTACGCGCTCACGCTCTGATGACGTCCGTGTCCCTTAATCGGGGCATCGGGCGTCACGGGCCGGGCGCGTCGACGTCCGCGGACGTCGTGCACTTCTCTCTCAGTAATACATCGCGACCCGTTCGACGTCGGCCTAAGCGCCGTCCGGGAGCCCAGTCAACCCTTCAATGTTATGTTATGTTGTATAAAAATTATATTATTGCAAGTTTTCCTGTTTTAAATTAACTCAACCCCATATGATGTTGAAACACAAAACTTGCACACATTATACAGATTAGCTTATTCTGTTTAATCAAAGAAGTTTCCAGACATTGAAATTTGACTTTCAACAAGCACACAGACGAAGCTTACAAGTAAAATTATAATATGGACAACGCAAAAAGCAGTCCCCATGTCAAGTTCATATTGAAAACCAAAACAATTACAATGTGAACGTCAAATGGAAATAATGAACCTTGCTCTGGTTTCATAATTCCAGCAATTTAAATGCTCTTACATAAATGAATCTTTATTTTATGGATGAGCGTTCAGCGCCTATACTGATATAGCTCTGAAGACTGTCTTATATCAAATATTGAAATATGTTTATTTTTGTTTTAGTGCTACGATAAATATATTCTCCTGGTTGAAACCAGTGAAATAAACTTGAAGATATTCAGAAGGAAATCCAATAATTCGGGTTTATGTTCAGATTCAAACCGAGGTCCCAAGATATATTATCTTTATGTTGTCGCCAAGTTTTTATCGCAATTAATAAATAATATTTTCTAATTATACAATGAGAAGTTCACATAGACGCACTCGTTTAACTCGTGTAACTGCTATTTGATTTGGAACATGCTCAAAGGCAGTGTCAGCAACACGATATCATTTTAACGTACCAATAATATTTCCTTTAGGAGTGACAAACGAGCACACAGTCCACTTGATGGTAAGTGGATGCTGTGGCCCATAGACATCTACATCTATCCTTGAGTAAGAATCAAAATATAAATGCGGTGTCTACCCTGAGGACTAAGATGGAATGACTACTTTCCAGTAAAAAGGGTCTCCGGTTCTCTACACTCACCATACGAAACACAGCAGCATTAAGCTGCTATTTTACGCTGGTATTCTGTAAGAGCCTGACACTTTCCCTCTAGTCAACCTACTTGTACTATAACCATAGTATACATAGCTGCAGCAAAGCTTAATATCTCACACATAATTCAAACTCAATATCTCACTCACGGCTCCGTGGCGTAGTGGCTTAGCAATAAGTTGCAACGCTAAGGGCCGCGGGTTAGAATCCCGCACAGAACAGGTATTTGTATGGTCTACAAATAATTGCTCCGGGTCTGGATGTGTCTGTCCTTGTGAAATTTATGTATGTAAACTGCCCCTACGACACAGGAGAAATCCTAGTGTGGCGGTAACGTTTTTTAAAAAAAAGAAGAAAAAAAAAAAAAAAAAAAGAAGATATGCATTTAGTAAAAATAAAAAGCTGTTTTTGACATTCCAATTTTATTTGTTTGTTATGGTTTATTGTATATGTTATAATGCTTTTATTGCCATTTATCAACAATTATTTTTTTCCTCTACATCATCCTGTAAAATTCCTCTCCCTACCCTTCTTCTTCTCCTCTTCCTTCATCCCCACGCTTGGCTGGCGGATTGACGATTACAGTACTGGTCTCGGTGTTTTTCGCCTGGCGTTAACGATATGTTTATACCGCCATGTATCGTTAGCCATGAGATATTTCTGACATTCCCCATAGACGCGTTTTACGACACCCACAGGAAGTAATGGGGTGGTGGATATTACCACTACTCGTCTTTGTAGTGGTAGATATTACTATCACTTTTAAAATTTTGTCTGTCTGTCTCTTTGTTCCGGCTAATCTCTGAAACGGCCGGACCGATTTTGACGGGATTTCACTGGCAGATAGCTGATGTCATAAGGAGTAACTTAGGCTACTTTTATTTTAGAAAAAGAATAAGGGTTCCGCGAAAAAAAAATTAAAAGTCCCAAATAACACGCGGGCGAAGTCGCGGGGAACAGCTAGTATTTCCTTAATATTATTGTAACTTCTATTATAATGTAATAAACGAGGTTCTATTCCTCAAGTTCGTTTTTTAAAAAGCATTTTCAACAGATAAAATAACGCGATATTTAGTATTGCCAACGCAGGTATCGCGTTATTTTTTCTGTGTGCTACTGTAGGTGAACCCCGCCGTTGTATGCGTGTGTTGCGAGATGCTTAAAGTTCACTCTGTTTATAACCTATACGTCCCAATGCTGACTACAGCTCTCATTCATGATAGAGTTTTTGAACATTGCAGTCTCCGCTGAGCTGCCTAAATGTTTATATAGGTTATAATACGTATTATACTGAAATTAAAATAATTTAAAAAAATATTTGCCTACGTAAGAATACACTAAAATAGTACGAATAAATGAACAAACACCATTAACACTATTCCGACGTAATCATTCTTTAAAATTAAATTATTTCGTTCAAATTCTGTCAAATAAAATATTGTCGAATAAAAATTTAATTCGTTTCGCAGCAAATAAAAACACGATATAAACGCATTTTAGTCGACACTACTCTACGAATTTAAACCTCTAAACGGAATTAAAAAAGCTGATTTGCTGGTTATCCCGTTCATAAAGATAAGAGCAGGCACAGATATCGGTATTAATTCAAGGACTATTAACAGAGACGGTCGTTAAAAATTACCACCAAGAGGGACTGGGCATTGCAAATTCAACGCACCATTTGCAATGTTAAAGACCGTTCCGTTGCATCCAGATAATGCATTTTAATGATGCAAAATGTTAAATCGATAGATCATAGCGAACCACACAATATTAAAAGACCGTCGGAGATTTAAGCGACACCTGGGATATTTGAAATGAAGATTTCATGCGGTGTCGGGTTAACGGCCGTTTGTTTTCCTTGCGTTCTGATCGTTTTCATTAAAGATGTTCTTTTATAAATAAATATAATATTTTTATTTTGTGATTTACCAAAATTTGTATTGTTAGTGACTGGAATAGAAAACTTTATAAGAAAGAACTCTAATTCTTAAGATATATAGTCGCGGTAGCTCAAGGGCTAAGCTCTCCCCGTAAATTTAATTATACCGCGAACATATATAAAATTGTTATTTACAAATTTGGGTTTTGATTCACTCATTGTTGGCGATGAAGAAAAACATAGTGAAGTAACTCGCATGTCTAAGTAATGAAATATGTACATATTTGTAGGATATGAGAGGTCCGCAAACACGCATCGTAGCAGTGCGGCGGACTAACCGCGCTTCATATTTCCAAACCCTCTCAGAAATGTGAGCGAGCCTATGCCAGTACCATCTATCATATTAGGCATATAGCCGCGTCTTCTTTTTATATAAATCAATGTTTTTAAATAACAGTTAACCAACCTATATTACACTGCATAGAAACTACCAACTACTATCAAACCACAGCAACAATAATGAAGAATCGGTAGTTGCGTAGATTAGCTTGAGTTTGCAGTAAAACACAAACATGGCTATCATAGCGATCGTTCGATTTGCATGTGACTGATAATATGGTTTAGATACGCTAACATAAAATTCTTTGTTGACGTGAGTTTCAGAGTCGAAACTGTTGAAGTTGGTAATGTTACACTTTGATGTAAGTGTAAAATTAGCTAAGTGTAAAATTTCCATTATTACAGCCTCACTGTTGAAAATAGGCTTCCCCTATAGATTGCCTCATAGGGAGGATTTTGCCATAGTTGCCACGCTTGGCAGGCCGGTTGGCAACCGCAGTTTTTTTTATTATTTTCTATTGTTATCAAGAAGGCGCTGCTGCCCATCTCCTGTTTCAATTTCCCTCTGTCGCTTCTTACTACACCAACGGGACGATATGGGGATGATATTCTTACACCGCCACTAAACGGTAAACGTGTAACATTTAACACCTATTAATGTTACATTTTGTTTCAAATACTTAATTAGTAACGCAATTGACCCACTTTTATCACGATTATTAAAGTGATTATAAAGTTTTCTAATCTTTTTTTTAAGTCATATTCTTACTTAAAATTATTGTAGCATTAAAGTATTAGTATACTTTAATCAATGATAAAAATCCTTTGTTAGTAAATTATAAGATATAATTCAAAAAATTAAAAAAAAATCATGCAATAACTGGTGTTAGAAGTCATGCCTTAAAGTTAAGTAAAAGTACTTAATTAAAAGTTTGAAGCATCACTGTCGTAACATAGTAAAAAAGACATTAAAAATATACACAAATACTACGGACTGCACATATCGTACAAAAGTAATGAATTAGTAAAGTGTATATAGCATTAGAGCACGTGGAAAAAAAAACCTAGCCGACAAAAGCGTAGTTAGTCCAGATTTGAGAAATGTTTACATCGTCGCTAAGCAACAAGGGCCAAATATGTGACACGGACACGGGACAGTACCACGCACAAGTTCACTCAAACAATGATATTTACCTCTCTTCGGCTTCCTTCATCCAACGTTCAAGCACCGGTTTGATTTTCTGCGCACTTTTTGGTGTTATATCCAATTTCTCAAATCTGTATCGAACATAATAAATGTAATGTTAGAATTTTACTTTGCACGAGCCGATTGGACAAAAGCGAGCCACGAGCGCGGACCGAAAAGTTACAAGGGACGATTTGTGTTCTCTCATCCCCACACTAATTAACGGAGGCGTAATACAGGACATTGACATGGCGTTAACGATAATGGCAATGAAGAAAAAAACAATAGGCAATTTAGACCGGCGGAGTAATCAGTTTGATTAATACCGAACGCGGCAACAATAAAATGAATTCAGTTAGAGGCGAAAGGTAACGTATGCCAATGCCCTGGCTTTGAATTGCGCAAAACGAATAATAAAAAAATAAATAAAGAGTAATGAAATAATACATCATGCTACATTAGATGAAAAGTTAGAAGTGACTTAGAGACATAACAATAACAAATCAGATAAAATTCACACAACGATTACTCATGACGTCGTACCGACATGGTGCGGTGACTGGTGCGTTAATGTAACACGTTTGTCTTAACATCAAAATGTAACGTTCGAACTCATGTACACCGCCTTAGTATAATTACCCATATGTAAATACCGTATACGTGTGAAAAGCGAAGGAAAGAACGCCAAAAACTATAATTACTCATAATTATATGCGGCATACATTCCCTTGGTATGCACGGATCGGCGATCGAGATAAGATTGCATTAAACAGCGTTGAAACATTTTGATTTAAAGACAACGTATATAAATGCGATCTGGGCCGCCGAATGTGACTCAAAGCGTGTGCTTAATGCATGTTGCAGTCGAGTATCTCCAAAGTTATCTCCATTCTTGGAATATTTTAACGATACGTACGTTTTAAATGTCAATCGAAACAAATATTTGATAAAGTGAATTTAATGAAGATAATTTTGAAGATACTGCGTGTACGGAAATAAAACAAAACACATACATGTTTTGTTGCTGTGAAGACAGCTGAGCTGCTAGCATCTGCGAAGCCAGGGCACTGGGGACGGTAACAAATTATATAATTAGACTTGTATAATCCAGTGAACAGTGGACGTCCTTCGGTTTCTAGAGGACTGTCAAGCTTCAGTAAAAAAAAATAGACAAAGCCGCACGCTTCATAAGAATGTAAGTTTCGTCCTCTTAAGATTTAGAACGTTGTTAATTTAATTAATATTGCAAACGGAAGATAAAAGTCTTAAATAGGTCTGATAGGCATAATAAGTAAGTGTCCATTAATAACGTGAGGCTATTTTTTTAAATTATTTTTTAACTCCCCCTTGGTGAGATTTAGAAAGATGTGGTGGGACTCAAACTCTCCCGCACGTAACATTTATCACATCATTTTTAAATAAATAAATTAATTTGATATTTTCAGGTTTTATGTTATATAATATGATATAATAATTTATAACCTCAGAATTAAAAAGATGTCGTGAGATTTTCATTAACCTTCCTTTAAATGAGATTTGGTGAGACTTTGAGCTCACGTAATTAATGGTCGGCCCTAATCATTTGAAATTAGACATTAGTACTAGTATTTATTCTGTCATTAGTAAAATACTCGGATCGGTGATGAAGGGCAGTGTGAGTGGCCGAAAACATTTGCTTCTATGTTTACCAATTCGCCTACAAAGCTGTGGATTTTGAGGACTGCTTACAAATTGACGATGATGTAACATTACAAGTGATTCCTCCTTCTCCTTATTTTGCAAATCGTCCACTGCTGGACATCCTTCTATTTCATATATTGGCGACCGCAGCCAGACTTTTCGCATATTTGGCGTTGCTTGCCGTCAACGTTCAGTGTATTTTATATGAAGTAAAATTACTAGATGAAATATTTCTGGGTTTCACTTAGTTGCATCTTACGACATCCACGAAACAAGAAGTATTGATTGATTCATTTACTCCGCTGTCACGCGGTGCATTACTGACACATCATCACCATCATTACAACCCATCACAAATCCATTGTAAAGACCTCCCCAACTCCCAAGGAATGTCACAGAACACGGTTCTGTGTTACCTGCATCCATAAACTTCGTGCATAGTCGATACTCTATCTGGTGGTTGGCTTCGGTCGCTTACCGGTACGAGTCTGGCACACAAGAACATCTCTTCTCCATCGATTGTCGGTTTTTCGAGCTACATGACCGGCACACTGCCTCAGCTTACTGATCCGTTGGACATTGTCGGTCACTCTAGTTCTAAAGAGAATTTCCTCATTACGAAGTTCAGCACACGGAGAAACTTCGGGCATAACCCTCTCTATAGCTTGCTGAGTGACTTTGAGCTTCCTCATATGGTCAGTAGTGAAGAACCACATTGTAAATCCACTAGTCATCACTGGCAACACAAGCTAGTTGTACACTCTTGTTTTCAAGTTTTGACGAATACGTGACGAAAAGTTGTGGCATGATTTCCCGAACGCTAAACCGCTGGGTTGGATACATCGATTGACCTCTCGTTCGAAATCGGACTGTATTACTAGTTTTGTATATTGTGAAGATAAACTTCTTTTGGATCTGTTTTGTAAGCACGTAGATACAGACAAATATTAGCATATGAACATCTATTTTCAGCCATTGTCTTGAGATGCGGTGACGTACTTGGTCTCATATAAAATTGTAATAGCGCGGCACGCGGGCTGATCCATGCCTAATTCAACATTTGTGCTCGGTCTCGTTAGTGGCAATGACCATGGAAGCATCGATCATTTTACATTTGAAAATTCTAAGCGCGACGTTCGGCTAATTCTTTTACTTTTAAGTAAGATTGAAAAAAAAGGAGTACAATCCGTTAAATTGACAATAATTTTGTTTATTCGTGAATATCGTAGCAGATTACTGAAGAAAAAAAGAGTTCATCGCACCGCTTAGATTTTAAATTACAAGATAGATATCATTATATTATTAATTTTAAGAATTTACTTAAAATTAATAATGCAGTTTAAAGCTTTGAGAATTTGGGTTCCGGATATCCCTGACATAATGAAAGGGTCAATCAAGACACAATTTTCTAGACGTTCAAAAAAGTTTACTCGCGTCAACTTCCTTTCTCAGTGTTAATACACTGAGAAAGGAAGTTGACGCGAGTAAACTTTCAAACTGTCAATAGTTGACTTTTAAACATAAAAGTAAACACATGCATGACTACAATAAATAATAAATTTCTATTTAAATTCAAGTTAATAGCAACGTAATCAAAGCTGTAGGCCTCGTGTAGCTTCGTTACGATACAAAATTGGAGGGAGTCGAAAGAAAAATTAATGGAAAATGAAATCACAACGCGGACAAAGACAGGGGAATTCTACTCTTTTAATTACACGAAAAAAGTAATTACGGCAAGATAATTAATTAACTGGAACAGAAGTAACGATTAATGATTTTATTATACGAAGGAGGCCGGTGGGGTGGCCCGATTGAAATTTCCTTCGACCGGTTTGACCCGGAGCCTATTTTAACGTTTCGATGGTGAAAAAAGCCGTTCCGAATCATTTTCATTACATTTAATTAAACTCTTTTACTGCTAAATTGTACATTGTCGAGGCTTCAAATCAAAATAAAATTTTATTGGCCATGTTAACTCTCCTAACTTAAATTTTTAAACACAGACTTCATTTTTATATGGCTTAGTTTAATTGACATTTTAATTACTAAGAAACAAATTTACAAGTTAATATAAATGTAAATACCAACAAGCGAATAACGTTGAATAATACTGAAAGTAAATTAGCGATGTTCAAATTAAGTTTCTGGTGCGTTGCTATTTGTTCAATCATAAGAAATAAAAAGATGGCATTTCTTAAATAACAAATGATTTTAGAGTTTCAGGCTATAATTGAGTGAATTAATAACCAAATACATGTAAATGTATTCAGCGATAGATAGAAATGGGTACGATGGAAAAATTATAAATAATACCGAATTAGAACGCACGCGCCCGCGCCTAATAAAAAATGGTTTAAGCCCCGATACAGCCGACCGGAACGGAAGCCGTCCGAATTGTAATTAATTAAACGAATTGTAAGCAATGAAAGGAGTCATGCTGTTTTACAAATCACTTCAATTAACAATATTAAAAAGTTGGTGTTGTAACTGTTCTTGCGACTGCGTGACGAACGTCGTCACTAATATCGCTATATAAAAATGTTTTGCTAGCCCAAAGGGAACGGCGCGAATTATTTTGACAAGCGTCTGATTCTATTTGCCCTCGTTTTATTACTGTGATGTGTTGATTAAATTGTTAACGTGTTGCCTTTACATTGTTTACAGATAATTAATACAGATTATCAAATCTTATGAGTAAAATTAAAAAGACGTATGTTTTGTTGTTTTCTTACTAGATGAACTTATTTAGACAAGCGTGCGACTTTATCTCACAAGATTATTTAACAGATATGCATATTATTTTGTATTTTCATTATTACAAAAAAATGATTTAATACTATTCTTACCTGCAAATAGCGCTTTGGCTATACGCTGGACCTTCAGTGACAGATAGAGCCTGGCCCACTTGTGTCTGAGTGAGGCCTAGACCGAGCCGCCTTAGTTTGAAGGCCTTTGCGAATTCCTTGATGTCTTCTAAGTTGATGCCGTCGACTACGTTACCCGAGGATTGACTGATTGTGGGTTGATCTGTAGAAAGGTAAACCAGATTATAGTAACGATATTGTTTTTATTATTAACCTAATAATCACTGAAAATTTGCAAGATATTGATATTAGGTAAACACGGAACTTTATTAACTCTGATTTAAAGTTATGAGCTGTTGTTTGATTTCTATTTTGTAAACGTTAGATTAACTAAAAGTTACTTCAGTTATTGTAAGCAAAGTTTGCTGTGTAGTACCACCGCCCTACAATCTGCGAACAAGCACAACACTGCCAATGATGTAGTTTAGGACATCTGAGGGAACAGATGAAAATACATCCAAACATACCTACATAGCTTACTAAAATAATGACCTTCCTTTTTGCTTTGTTATAGTCGGGTATACATTAAGTAAATTTGATTGGAGGTACAGTCGAATGATTTTCATATCTTAACTTAAATAAAAAGTCATGTTTTGCCAAACAGCATCTCTTAATTATAATATTTATTTATATTTTCAAATTCCCAGTATCGTGAGGACGTTTTACAAGCACGAATTACATATTTGACAAATTCACAAACAACCACAACAACGTGACCGTTGAACTTCTTGACCGACTGAGGTCATACTCACACAATATATTTGTTTTGTCTAGACAATTATTTATAAAGTTAGTAAGTTACAGCCTATATACGTCTTAATCCCAAGTCCACTTCCACGACCTAAGCCTCCTGTCATTTCTGACTTTCCATGTCTTCGAAATATTTTTTTTAATATTTTCGGTATTTTTTTTATAGAATTTGGGTGACAAACGAGCATACAGCCTATCTGATGGTAAGTTGATGATTCGGCCTATAGATATCTAGATCTATCTTCAATTCAGAATCAAAATGCAGATGCGTTGTCACCCTTGAGGACTAAGATGGAATGTCTCATTTCTGGTAACAAGGGTCTCCGTTTCTCTACAGTCATCATACGAAACACAGCAGTATTAAGCTGCTAATTTACGCTGGTATTTTGTGAGTCTGTAAATGTTAAACTTACGGGCTTACGGCGAGCGCTTACGGGGCTAACCCTAATTACCATGGTACTTTGTACTGTTCTTAAAGGTTCGGTGTTAGACTTAGATGTTATATACCGCTATTTATGTAGTTTATACTTAAATTTTATAAAAAGAGCTGTATACTTCAGTTTTTTTGTCAATAGATCTCAGTTTTCTACAGCTTTTTCAAGTCTTTCTACAGTTTTTTTAATCAGATTATTAAGTCAGATTAGGTTGCCAACATTGCTGCGCATGCGTGTCTAAAGTAGGGATAACGCGAAAAGATCGGAGAGGCTAAGTTGTGGTGTCCAGATCCACGGGGACAATCGCAAGACAACCAGACACGAAAACTAAAAATATTCTTTTTTTTTTACATAATAGGATGTGACAAAGTAGTAGCAAGGTATACTGCCTGCTAGGTCACGAGGTTATCACACGACACCGGTAAGAATCTATTTAAATCAACGCAGCACAATCTAGTCGACGTAATTTTAAGCGACGGTGTAATTATTGCCAGGTTTAGTAGGCAATTTATGTAATTAGTTGATGGTGGCGCTTGCTAATTATGCGGGATGTCATTAACGATGAGACGTGCTGCCGTGCCGTAGCGGCTGGTCTTGGTCTGCGAGTGCACCCCACCGCCTGCTTAGCTAACCGATGACAAATTACTTTCGCTACCTTCCCTCGCTAGTTCAAGCAGTAGTCGGCACCAATTAAGACCAGGTAGGGTTGGTAAATTGGCAATCGTTCCTCCATTTACCGGTGTTCAAAACGCAGACGATTCCTAATTTGGTTTGTCATGTGCCAGTGAATTGTTATTGTATTTGGTGCGCTCGATTTTCATCTCATTCAGTATTGTGATTGATTTTTATGTTTTATAGGGTTGTTTAATTTGTATAAAGGTTGAATAACATGTACATACTTTTATTTTAACTCTATAATAGATTTGTTTAATTGATGTCAAATATTTTTAATTCAAAGAAATACATCATAATACCACAAATATCACTGAGAACGCCTACAGTGAACCTTAGAACGAATACATTACTCTACTTACCAGCTTCATCTACTAATTATGGAAGAAATACTTTCATATATCGGTCTAGTAATAATTTTAATAATGCAAAAGCACGATTTTGATTTGTTTAATACTAGCTATATAACGGCAAGGCGGGCTAAGTCGAGAGTTTTTTGTATCATAATTTATTTAAAAAAAATTATGTAGTGCGTATAGTCCTGCTTTTTTTTCTTATTGGCTATTATTGTCTGTTTCACTTATAAAATTTATGCATGTTGTACATTTAAATTAGACTCCATTTTTGATGCTCGTATTTGTGCTATGTCCTTAAGACGACGAAAAATTATGTTATTGTTTTTGTATTAGTAAGTGGCTTCTTGTAAATTAAACATGTTATTTACTTAAGATTTGTAAGCTGTTGGTTTTCCTTACCATAAAAAAAAAAATTGTCGCTGCCGCGGCCTTTGTCACACATTCACTCGCATGTGTCTATCCACAATATTTATATAAATACACCAATTCCACCAGAAAATATTTAAGGACTTATTCAGTAACTATAATAGAACAGGGATACCAAAAAATAAAAATAAATTATTTCAAAAATATCAAACTTTCAAATATCAAAATTTTCTAAATTGGGTAATAGCAAACGCAGGCGGATGAATGTCACTGGCAATAATTGTACTCCAGATCTAGGCTCAAGTGCAATGCCTTTCTAGTAAAATAATACAGTTATTTTGTGCTGTGTTCATTTTAGTCAAGTATTTTTTTTAACTAAAACAAAAGCGAATAACTTCGTCAAATTAAATTAAATTAAATTTCTGATAATGATTTACCATATTTATGAGAACACCATACATTGAATAAAACTATTGTTACGGATTTTATTGCATATACTTTAACTTGTTTTTACTCCATTCTTTACCATACGTCAAATGTAATATCAAATGTACAAGCTTGATTTTAAATGTGGTGTCGATTATATAGGTCAAACTAAAAGTTCTATAAAAACCCGCGTTAACTATGACATAGGGACGTTTAAACACCTCAAACCCCCCCCCCCCTCCCCCGTCAGTGGTTGTACGGATTTCCAAAAATCGAGCAAACACGTGGGCACCTCAACATCTATAGCGTGTATCAAATGCGAACATACCAAAGTTGTTACGACATAGCTTTCGTTATAGTACATTGATTAAAAAAATATATTTTTTGAATCGTATATTCTCTGATGTGCTTACATTGAGAAATCTCTCTCCGATATAAACCGGCCTTAAGGTCTGTGGCTTCTCCTAAGCACGGAATTCAATCAATCGCCAAGTTTGACAGTTAGAAATGTGATCTAAGAACCTTTCATTTTATTTGTTGCTTTCGTGCAATATTTAGATACCCACCTTTGGGATATTTTATACAAAACAGATTTCATCAGATTTATGATATTTCAATATGTTGTTCATGGGTATGACTTGGATGATTTAGATTTTTAACAATGCCACGATCATCCGTGAGTAATAATTTGTTTATACGTTTCAGTTGAAATTCGAAACCTGAACACGAAATTCTAGAATCAACAGGCAGCTTTACTGTTTACGAATCTAAACGGGCGTTAAGTGACTCCTGTTTACGTAATTATACAGTAGCTGCGCGACCGAGTTTTGCCCGACGTTAGATAAAGATTATAATTAGCTCAGGGATGAAACCTATCTATATAAACTAGAAAATATACTTGGTAGCACCACTCCGTAGCTATATTATGGCTATAGCACGAATAGGTCGGCTCGACCAGGGTAGCACCAAGCTCTCACAGAAAATTAAATTAACAGCTTAGCGTAAATTAGCAGCTTAATGCTGCTGTGTTTCGTATGGTGAGTGTGAAAAACCGGAGACCCTTTTTACTGGAAACGAGACATTCTATCTTAATCCTCAAGGATGAAAACGAATCTGCATTTTGGTTCTCAATTGATGTTAAATGTATATGTCTATGGGCCACAGCATCCACTTACCGTGGACTGCGTGCTCGTTTGTTACCTTATTCTATTAAATAAATAAAATAAAAACGTTATCTAAATCTAATTCACAATTTCATCCAGACCATTAGAGCTGTTTTCGAGAAACAAATTACATATAAGAATAACTCACTTAAAGTATAGGATTGAACGTTTTTTTTTAGTAAATTATCGACAGCTTTATACGTGAAAAATGGGTCTCTTTTCACTTATAGAAGTAGAGGTTACAAACGAAACAGTCCTGATGACATGTGAATGCTGTGGCCCATGGACACGTACATCTATCTTCCATTAAGAATCAGAACGGGAATGTGTTGTCACCCTTGAGGACTAAGATGGAATAATGCCTCGTTACCAGTAAAAAGAGTTCCGGTTCTCTAGACGTATAGTGTCGAAGCATTTTGCTGTTATTTCACGTTGGTGTTCTGTGCTAGCATGGTTCTTCCTCGGTCTGGCCGACTCAAAGTTCCTGCAGCCATTATACTGCCACTTACAGCCATTATACATTAACTTTTTAACTTGCAACTATTTGTAATTATTTAAACTATTGATTTCTTATTACTTAGTCTTCAAAGGTGACAACGCATTTCCGTTCTGATTCTTAATCGAGATCTTTGTTGAGCTGTCTAGTGTTGGCTGCAGGTGTCCATCGACTGCAGTAGCAACTTACTAGGTGGACTGTAAGTTGGTTCGTCACTTCAGTTTTTTCTTTAAAATATAATGTAATTAAAAATACCTTAAAGCAAGGGCTAATCGTTGCAGGTTCAGGTGAAAAATACTTTCTTAAAAACTCTTCAAAACGTAGATATATGTAATGATGTGTTTGTGGGTACGAAGGCCTGTGCCCAGCTGTGGGATATTTTATATGCTGATACTTTAAGTTAAGTTTGAATATTAGTTACCACCAAACAATCGAGTTAAAGCCGAAAAATGAAAACTGTTAGGTAAGAGTTTATCTTGTCCAATTACTGAAACATCGCGTGATGAGGCGCACCCATTAATTAACTTACGAAGATAAGTCAATTGGCTGAAGAGTGGTTGTACGCCGTACCGAATTCAATAACAATAACTAATGCATCAAGATACCGTAGTCTTAATTGTTTAATACATGTTATAAATTAATTAGATACAATTAAAGTTTGCGTGTCCGACTGTACGAACGTTTATTGACCTGTGTTACGTGTAAGCGAGCCATTTTAAATATGTAATGGCAATTAAGTATTTTTGGCTGGTAGTACTTTCGTTCGCAATTCGATTGTGTTTTAAGTGGTATTCTTTGAGAAATTACAGGCTTTTAATTTTCTTTTTTCTAGCCAATTTTTAAGCGTACTTTTTCATGATACCATCATGACATGGCACCGTTTTGAGAATTTGAAAACCAAAAATTTTACCAAATCAGGTCACTTCTTAGTTATGGAAACAGAGGAAGTTTCAAGTTTAATGCATACATTCCACGAATTTACGTAAATTTGGGTCCGCATTATAATTGAGTATAAGATACTGCCAAAGCTTTTTATAATACAAATTTTTTTATAGTTTTATGTGAATAATATTAAATTAAATAAGAATAAGTTGACTTTTAGTTATGTACATATAATGTAATAATATTTAGAACTATATTTACACAACACATTTACAATAAAATTAATAACCTAAAATACAGTTTAATCAGAAAATTGAAGAATCGAATGGTATTTTTCCTTTAGTTTGATAATCAAACAACAAGCAATTTTTTTAAATATAAAATTTAATGTGATTTTTCTATTATATATTGCAGATTTACCATTTTTGTCACTTTCTACTTTGAAGTTTGTAGAACGGACCTCCCGGGTTGCACCCACTTTAATTTGTAATTACCTTCATGTTAATAAAACGTGTTACAAATCTACATACATTGTATTATTCGATTTCAATTTTTGTAAATTGATTTATAGAACATCAAATCTATTTTAGTGTAATACAAGTTTAAACACCCCTTCAAAAAGAATCATTCGTAAGTTATACATTAAATGACTCCACTTTGGATAAATTAATGATATTTTTTATCACAACATTTCAACAAAGTCGAAGTCAAATCAAAATTGCTTTTTACAAAGCTCTGTTTGAAAAGTCAAAATCTACACCATCACTTTAACACTTCCCTACTGCGAGGAGACCTATAGAATAAGGGTTGGGCACACAGTCCACCTGATGGTAAGTGGATGCTGTGGCCCATAGACATCTACATTTATCCTCGATTAAGAATCAAAATGCAGATGCGTTGTTACCCCTGAGCACTAAAATGGAATGTTTCGTTTCCAGTACAAAGGGTCTCCGGTTCTCTACACTCCCCATACGAAACACAGCAGCATTAAGCTGCTATTTTACGCTGGCAAAATAGCAGCATTAAGCTGCTATTTTAGG
This sequence comes from Parnassius orleans, assembly GCA_029286625.1. Lineage (NCBI taxonomy): Eukaryota > Metazoa > Arthropoda > Insecta > Lepidoptera > Papilionidae > Parnassius > Parnassius orleans. The sequence goes on from JAGSMP010000084.1 coordinate 1,171,536, forward strand.
CTTTACCACGTTTTTTACCAACCAACAGTTACAATTTTACCTTATAAAATATATATACATACGTAAAAAAGGTCTTAAGAAGCTAACTATGTCTTTGCATTCTAACCTTTTAAATAAACATTTAATTTATGATATCCTTTTTTAATAAGAATGATTAACAACAGCGTTTTTTAAGCCCACAGCACAGCTGCACTTAGGAGATTTCCTATATTCACTGAGTCAAGCGGTTTGAAGAGTGCAGTGCTAATGCTGAGAAATTTTTAATTCAGTGGTTTTTGTATAAGTTTTCTATAATCAGGCTGGAGAGCCCAGCGTAATTTCAGATAATCAGCACATAACATTTCGTTGAATAATTTTAATTTGTCTCAAACTTTCAAGTGGGCGAGGGGGAAGAAGTTTATTATTAAAACCACCAAACTTGTGCGTCATTAAAGTTCAAAACTTCAATAAGTAAAATTTGCTAAATGAAATTAAAAGTTATAGTTACAGTCTATATACGTCCCACAGCTGGTCACAGGCCTCCTCTCATTTTTGAGAAGGTTTTAGGGCAAGGAGATGTCCGCCGGGCTGCCCCAATACGTGTTGGCGAACTTCACATCATGTCTTCAAAATATTTTTTTTCTTATTTATCAGACATGCAGGTTTCCTCACGATGTTTTCCTTCACCACCGAGCACGTGGTAAATTAGCACTTAAAATTGCAATTAACAATTTCATTGGTGCCGGATAGGATCGAACCCGAGTTAGCTCACTAAGCGCTCGCTGTAAATTTCACAGTACGTGAGTAAACGAAATTGCTTCTAAGTAATCCTAAAGAATTGTACTCATGCTGCTTAGTGCTTACATTGCACATTTTTGCGAGTATTTGTTTCCGTTGTACTTGTTTCCATGAAAGACATTAGACGGCGCTCATTAGTGAATTCCTTTCCTTATGCTTTTCTTATCACACTAACATTCGAAATAGTTTCCTCCTCAAAATGATCGGCTAATATCAGATTTGCGTTTGCCGAATTGCTCGGTAATGCTGAGCTCACATGCCGACAACGCGCATTTTAATAAGCGACCCGCTATTTCGGAATTTTATATTCAACGGTTGATTATTGTTAATTATAGTTTTCGAGTGATTAGGTGAATCATGTTCGGGGAAATTACGTATACGCATAGATTTGTAGTTTTTAAAACTTTTTATACTTTGTTCCATTGTTATAAATAAATAAATTGAAGTGTCTGTTTGTAATGTCAAAATAACAGCTTTTTACTAAATGCATACGAAATTATATACGGTACTTATAACAAAAACACAATTTTTAAAGTTTTTATCTGTCTGTTTGTCTTTTTGTTCCGGCTAATCTCCGAAACGACTGGACCGATTTTGACGGGAATTTCACTGGCAGATAGCTGATGTTATAGGGAGTAACTTAGGCTACTTATATTTTAGAAAAATAATTAGGTTCCGCGCAACAAAATTAAAACCCTAAATTACACTCAGGCGAAGTCGCGGGGAACTGCTAGTAAGTAATAAATTTGGAAAAATAATGATTATTTGAAAGACACATTTTAAACTACGTAATAGATCAAATTACGCGGGCCGATTCGACTTAATTCGATTACGACGTTGAATGCTATACGAACAGGTATCAATTGTAGTTAACTCGCATTACTAACCGCTCTAAGCACTTTCGTATAAGTTTATTGAAAAATTTAAGCGTTAGGTAAAAGTTTGGCCTCGTTCATATTGTTGCGGGCATTCAATTTACTCGTCTGCAATTAAAAAGCCATTTTACGAACGTTAGCTATTGAGAAAATATTAGACATAAATAAAAACATTTCAAGCATTATGTTTATTGAAATTGGATGGAATTCATTGAATTGCCATGTAGTGGCGGTATCTGAGAAATCCATCACTCGATTTCGTCTAGTGGACATCATAAAAGATAACTAAAATTACAACCTATATACGTCCCACTCCTAGGTACAGGCGACCTCTCATTTAGGTGGAGTTTTAGGGCAAGGAAGTATCCGCTGCACTGCGCCAATGCGTGTTTGCGGACTTCACATGTCTTCGAAATATTTTTTTAATTGTTCAGACGTGCCGAGAAAATCTCACGATATTATCTCATGATGCAAACAAGTGGTAAAATTTTAAAATTGCAGTTAACAATTTTATTGGTGCAGGTAGGGATAGAACCCAGGACGTTGGCGTTTTGTGAAATTTACAGCGAGCGCTTTGAAATGTGATTATGGGAGCAAAAATCTTCTTATTCACGAGGGTCACATGTGCAGTGCAGAGCAGTGAACTGTTACGGGCCAATAAAGAAGAAAGAAAAGAAGATTTCAGTGTGTTATGTGTTATGCTTAGTTTTCCTGTTAAAAATACTCACATTTCTTTTCATAGAAGTAAGTATAGCTTTTCAATCCGCAGTTTCGTAGCTTAACTACACTACGTTAGATTATATCGGTCATAAAAGCTTGGTGTAAAATAGATTGACGTTGAATAAAATATTTTTCTTTGCCGATAGTGTCTTTAACAAATGGGGAACTTAAAATTTCAACTGGAACTCTGTGAAACTTTCCTATCACTGGGAGCAAATATGTGGCATACGCCTACAGTGACATTCAAGGCGACTGTTTAACTCCTGAGCTGCCTTGGGTCTTACCAGATATAAAAATATTTTAATAAGCTTGTAATGAGTTCTTTGATTATTACTTGTTTCGTAAAACGTGTTTATAAAGTTGGTCTCCTTGTCAAATTTCGAGTTTGATAAAGAAAATATTACTTTTGTCCGCCTTACCCCAAATGTCAGTTGCCCGGCGACTGGGAGCCGGCCCAACTCTTTGTTTCTCTTATCGATTGGTCTCAATTTTATCGGCGGCGTTAATTATTTGTAATGGATTTTAATTAGTTAATTAATTAATTTAGTTCGGCGGGTGAACGCCGCTCGCTGCCTACGCCGGTTGGTCGGTGTCTTTGATGCCGTCTCACTTGTTTTTACGTTTCCGTTAATTGTAAATTCTGTATCGTTAAATATACTTTTGTCTGAAATTAACGATTTCGGACAAGTAGATTTTAAGGTCTTTTGATGATCCCAATTACATCCATACAAAACTTTATTAAAGCCGTGATAGCTCATGGGCTAAGCGCTCACTGTAGAAATTTCACAGTACAAAAGCAACCCGGGTTCGATCACCACCGGCACTAATGAAATTGTTCATTTCAATTTTGAGCGCTGATTTACCACGTGCTCGGCGGTGAAGGAAAACATCGTGAGGAAACCTGCATGTCTGAGTATTAAGAAAATAAATATTTCGAAGACATGATGTGAAGTTCGCCAACACGCATTGGGGCAGCGCGGCGGACATTTCCTTGCCCTAAAACACTCTCAGAAATGAGAGGAGGCCTGTGCCCAGCAGTGGGACGTATATAGGCTGTAACTTTAAAATTTTATTTATTTTTTAATCTTTTCGAAGTGGCAGTAGATTATAACATTGTAAGAGTTAACAACATAAAATATTTTAGAATAGGAGTTTATTTCCGTATATTATTTATAAATTCTTCCTGAAGTCACTCTCTTTGAAAAGTAGGTAGTTGATCTGATAAAATTTGAAACTACGTATTTCTCATTTGCCTTGCAGTAAACATGATGTCGCAGCGCTTGCAAAGTCCGACAAACGTTTTTTTGGTAAAAACCAGTTAGGTGTATTATAAAAGTACAAACTAAGCCTTTAATCATCTAAGTACCTAAAAACCCAATTTGAACTAGTTCAACTGGTTATAAAAATAGTAAAAATTTTGTGATATACTTAGTTAATATTTAAATAACTTGGTAAAACTGAATGCAACTCTTTTGTTGTTCCTACTGAAAAGGCGGAATTTTTTGTTTGTCGGATTTTGCAGGCAGTCACGATGTGCAATGACGAAACTTGACTTAGAACTCAGGTCCAATTCAATCTATAATTTTCTATTTTTAGGTGAAAGGCTAGACAAAAGAATAGCTAGCTAACACTAGCCTAGACAAAGACGACGAACGAAGTGCAGCGATTCCACAATAAGTCTAGCTGTTTAACTTGCATATTGCGTGACTAGATGAGTAATTCAGTGCTCCTTCTTTTTTAGCGCGCTAAGGGCTTTGGCTTGCATAAAACATGCTCTTGTATTTTTTTTTAATAATACCAGCCCGTGCTTGACTACAATCCCACCTGGTGGTAAGTGATGATGAAACCCTAGATGTTAAATCGCACTGTCTTAGCGTAACAAAAGTCTATTAATCTTTGCTTTGAATTGTACCCAGATTGTAACCAGACGGGAAGACAGACGCCGGAGAATTATTCCACTCCTTTTCTTTATGCATTATGACAGACGAAGCATATCGTTTGGTCCGAATTCGTGGAATATCGAGAACGCAGAGTTGAAGGCTCGCCGACCACCTGATTGTCCAATTGTGGAAAGGGAGGGAGGAATTAAGACATGTAATTCCTGCGCATGCTCTCCGAATTGTATCTTATAGAATACATAGAGGCTGGCTTCTCTGAGCCTGTGCTTAAGGTTGACAAGATTAGTTTAAACTAAATCGAGGTCACCAACAAGTATCTTAGCAAGCCTGAGTCTGACTGTGTCCAACTCTTAGGGGTGGCATTTTGCAGCACCAGCCTGTACGTAACAGCAGTATTATGGTGTCCTTAATGGCCTTCGATCGAATTGTATGCGACACGCATCTGTCACATGTCCCGCCGCACGCTTTCCAGCTCTCCACTCAGGCCTTATAATAAGCGGTTTTATTAGCATTAAGTCATGGGAGAGTTAGTCTTTCGACAATTCAGATCAAAAAAGAAAATAAGACCGAGTGCTCACGCACACATCTTTCTTCTTTCTTTCTTTATCAGTACGTAAAAGTTCACTGCTAGTTCACACACATATGCACCTAAAATCATGTTGTTGGTTGCAAAACCATTTTTGATGTATATGAACGTGAGTGAGTGAATTGTATGTAGTATATATTTAGTAGAACCATGCTGCAGCTATATTAGCGTTGTAGCATGAATGGGCCGGTTCGACCAGGGGAAGGACCATGCTTTCACAGAATACATACATGCTGCTTTGTTTCGTACGGTAAAAGTAGAGAAACGGAAACCCTTTTTACTGGAAACGAAGCATTCTTAGTCCTCCGGAGTGACAACGCATCTGTATTTTGATTTTTTATGGAAAATAGATGTAGATGTCTATGGGTCACAGTATCCACTTACTATTGGGTGAACTGTGTACTCATTTGTCACCCTTAAAAAAAAACTTGAGCATGGTTTTGGCTTGGTTTTTGCGTCGCTTGAAATGTACGCAGCGCTCTGACCTTATTTCTTTGTTGGTCTGAGGATAAGAATAATGAAAAATATCGGTGTACAGAAAGCGGCACACGTCGTGAGCATGTAGCTTCATGTAGTCTGGGCAAGTTTGCGTACACTTCCTAACGAATGAGTTGCAAGCGAAAGACACATGAATATACAATAGATGATGACATTAAACTGAAGACCAATCACGTGGAAGACAGTTCAACGTCCTCAACATGCACCCTTGTACTTCATCAAAGAGACCTATAAATCGACTACCGACTAGTGCGCAGTTCAAGGTTGTGCTCACGACTCGTGCTGTTTCCGTTGGCATTTATTACATAATGCTTTTGGGCAACCTGCTAAGCATATATCAAGTGCAGTTGTCATAATTACGTCCCAAAATATGTTTAACATAGAATATTCCTCCCTAGTTTAATCCAAAAAATAGTATACCAATAATTTATACAAAACGAGATTTGAATAAAATAACAAGTACGGTAAGATAATACATCAAAGCGAATTAGTCCCTGGCGAACCTCTCCTATCTAAATGTATCGTATCGATTTAATTCAGACGAATTAGCGCAGTCCGTAAATAGGAGAGGAACTGAGTAATTTAGTAATTGTATCCACTAACAACGAATTAAATAGTAATCAATAGAACTGGGGCCCCGGGCGCGGACAATCAACTGTTTGTGTATACTGAGCGGACACGACACGATCGCGTGACGGGATAACTATGTTTTATTTTAGGAGTATCGCAGATTTATATCCTAATCGACGCTAAATTAATGTTTCTCTTCCTTGTAAATAAACATTATGATAAGTTAAAGAGTAAATATATCATATGCTGTATGATGTCCTAGTGCACTTAATAGATACTGTGGGAAAATGGAATTACAGTTATAGTTTGTTTAAAATAGTTATGCAAATACGAATTAGGCGATTCTCCCTTGAAGTGCATTAGGTTACCTACTATTTGTACTCAATGAAATTATTTATAGTGTTAAAAACATGTTTCAAACTATTTTCAAGATTAAAATAAGATTGCACAATCTGAGTCGTGGTCCTTCACTGTTGGCCGTATGAGAAACGATTAAGGTCGCTCGGCGAGTTATAGATAGGACTATGCTCGGAGTTCCTCTGCGTGGTAGACTTAGAAATGACGATATCCGTAGTAGAACCACAGTAACTAACATAGCCAAACGGATCAGCACTCGAAATCGGCTGCACCTAGTTGTAGCCGGCTAAGCCTAAGTGTATTCGCACTTCGGCTTTTAGCCTTAACACAAATACCAAGTATTTGTAAAACATTTTGCTCCTTCGTTTATAATGCGTATAACTAAAAATTTAAATATTTTCTTTTCCCAAACTTTTTACGTCCGAAAACAATGTGGATGTCTTCACGAGGAGAGTGAATAGGCTTTAACTAATTAAAAAATACTATCACTTTTCTGTCCAGCTTTAGTTTTTAAATTGTGAAAAGAATAGTTAAAAAAGTTTAAATCATTAGTCTTTGTAATTTATTGATTTGCGTCAGTCGTAAAGTGTAAATGGAATCTAACGGCTCTCAGATGCTATTGTTTTAAATGGTACAGTCGGATACAAAATTAGATTAACGAGGACGATATTTTAAAACAGTTATACTAGTAGAGAAATACACCGTTTAATTACTTCGGAAAATTACACAACGACTCAAACGTTATAGTACCGTAGAAATGACTTGGTTAAGTACGAACTCCTCCGATAGTTTAGGCCGGATATAAAACCAATGGTCAATGGTTTACACATCTGGTACTGTTATCCCTAATCCGGGTGCCAAGTGTGGCGTTGAGAGAGGAAGAGTAATATAACATTATTTGGTACCATTACTGCCTATGTAAATTTGTAATATACTATCTCAATAATATACAGTCGATGGAGCATCTGTTAGTTATTGTGTTAATTCTGAACGACTTGACCTAATGAGTTCATCATCATCAAGCTTTTTCAAGCTACTGCTGAACATAGACCCCCTGCATAGATCGCTTCATAGGAAAGATATTTACCATATTTACTAAGCTTGGCAGGCAGGTTAGCAAGTACAGTAATTTTTAATTAATATTATTATTGTGATGCTATATAGGTACACCCTTTTTTCTTGAAACGAGGCATTCCATTTTTGTCCTCAAGGATGACAACGCATCTGCATTTTGATTCTAATTTGAGGATAGATGTAAAAGTCTATGGGCCACAGCATCCACTTAACATCAGGTGGACTGTGTGTTGGGTTGTTACCATTATTCTATTTAAAAAAATCAGGAAAATGATGCTAAAAAATAAGCCAACTAAAAACTATTCCTATAATGCGTAAATAATAGAAGAAATACGAAATATATTTTAATAAACTTTTAGGCGTCGTCAAAAAAAGTCGGAGGTTTTGAATTCGATTTCGATTGTATGTTTTTTTGTATGTTACGCGATATCTTTGTTAATTGTGAATCGATATTGATGATTCTTTTCGGAGTTTATTGGAGTCTACTCCTTGAGAATCGTTTTATATTTAGGGCACGGTATGAAAAATAGATGGCTAGTAAAATCAATCGTTAACAAAAAGTGAAGCCGTTATGGTTTGCCTCTGCGCAACATACTCGCGCATCTCATAGCGCGAAATGAATAATGTCATATATTTTTAAATAATATCATTTATGTAATTTATTTGATCAAATCAATATTAATAAATATGTGGGTTCATTTACTTCCTTTGACTATTGTATGTATATATTTTATGACAATCGTTTTTCAGGAGTAAACTCCAGTCACTCGTCGGAGCTGACACGCACAATTTTTTTATTTATTTTATTAAATATCTTATATTCTAGTGATGATTTCATATAAATTTGGAGAAAAATTCCACCCCTTAGCAAGTAGGGGATGAAGTTTTTAGTGTAACTAATTAGACGACATTGTGATTGTTATTTTTCTTAGTCCACTCAAAACGGTAAAAAAATTACTCAAATCGACATTCCCGTTTAGTTGAGGGTCATCGGGCAGTGTGGGACCGATACCAAGTATATTTCTCGAGAACCTTTCTTCCGTAACCGCTATCCGTTCTTCAAGCTTTATGGCCGGCCCATTGACACTGCAGCCAGTTCATCGATAGATTTTTTTTTTCAATTAGTTATAAGGCTTTTGTTGCTTCTTCGGACATACGATTCGTTGGTTGCTAGTAAAAAAGGGTTCCAGTTATACACCATACGAAACATAGCAGTACCCTTCATATAATTTGAAATCCAGTAAATTAAATGTGAACTTAGTAAAACCAGATATTAAGAAACATTTTATTTATCAGTGCGTTAAAACCTTAATATCAAGAAGATTTGAAAAGTTTGACAGCCCTTAATGTTTTGTCACACGCAAACAGTTCGATGTAGGAACGGGATCGCTTGTCGCGAGCTACTTACATCATGTCATTTCGCTTGCAGGCCGGAAATAGCGCGGAATCGATGCGCTCATTATCAAACAATTAACTGAGTAGGTCGCGGGTATTCGCTTCTATAAACAAGTGCTGAGTCGTGTGCATAGTGATGTATTTGATATGACGACGGCGTCGAGCGTGAACTAATCATTACAATTTGTGTCGTGAACGCTTTCCGACAAGACTTCCTTCTGTCTGTCCGTCAGACGTTCTAATTTTAAGATCTTTGAGGTATGGTTTAGTGAAACGAAGCTACTTTATTATCTACATGTTATAAGTTGTACTATTTGGAAGAAAGACGTCATCTTCCTTTATCTTGTTTAATTTTTCAAAAAAAAAGAACGCTAATTTTTGATAATTGATAAAACTGAAATGTCGGGAATCGGGATTAAAAATTGTTAAAATTAAATGTTATACAATCCGTATAATTAGTTTTATTTAATGTATATTACAAGCGAGTACCTGAATGAGATCTTGAATACTGGTTAAAATTAATTACTTCCTGGTTGTTTTTCAATAGGCACAAGGCTTGTAAAAATTTACGTCATTTAGTGCCACTAAAAAGTCTATATTATGTTATTAGTCATCTTTTTTATAGAATGTGATAAACGAACATACATATAACTTGATGGTAAGAGGATGTTATAGCTCATAGACATCTATATAAGGATGTGAGATGCAGATGCCATATCACCCCTGAGATGAACGCCTCGTTACCAGTAAAAGTTTCCGGTACTCTTTTTGTCTTTACTAAACACAGCAGAATTATACTGCTATTTCACGAGGTATTCATGTCCTTGAATGTTTCTTTCCTGGTAACGGTAGTGTATAGATTGAATTCTAAATAAAGAAAGTCCAGACTTTTTTACGTTAATATAGGGTATGTTTTAGTTTTAAATAAGTCTATAAAATTGTTTCTGAAAATAAAATAAAAAATGGAAATAAAACTGCTGCGATTGCAATAGAAAAATAAAATGAACTGCATACAGAAATCCTAGTAGCAAAACGATGACGTAGATATTTTTTAATTTAATAATTAATTTCATTAAGTATCTCTTTCTCTCTCTTATCGTGGATGCATTTTACATACATAAATAGCGCTTGGACACACATCGAGTCGAGACCCGGAATATTTTGTGGGTCATACAAACACTTGTTACGTTCAGTATTTAAAACCGCGACCCACGGAGCTAAAGGAGACAAAGCCCAGTCTGTATGTTTTATTGTTCATTGGTATTTAAATTTCAAGGCTCTACATTCTTGAGTCTAGAAGATTGATTGCTTCTGTGCCGAAATATTGGATAGTACATCAATTTATTAGGTACTCTATCTCGTACTGCAAATATTGTTTTACAAGGCGTTTTATGAAGCCTTGAAAGATGTGATTAATTTATAAACCATTATATATATATATATTATTGGTGCTAATTCGCCCAGGTTACACAGTCGTTCAAAAATGTATCCCTATGCTAATTCCTCGACTTTTAAATCGATTTTAAATCCTAATAGTTTCGCTATTAATTATCTCGGATAAATAAGAATCAATTTAGGTACTACAAACGCATTTAGTTGAAATAAGATAAAATATTTATATGTTTTTTTAAATCAAAAGAAGAAAACTTATTCTTAGATAAAATACTAAATCACTGTTAAAAATGTATAAATTTCTAAAATTACAATTGTCCCACTTATTACGATTCGCAAATGGAACAAAGTTTACAATTAACTTTAAATATCGGTGCAGGGGCTGCTCACCTACGGCGAACACCGCAAGCTTACTTTACGCTAATCAACTTTATAGATACAGTTAGCGAACGCACTCGCAACTTCCAAACAGCGTCCGAGAGGTCTCTAAAACTCTTTATAGTATTAAGTTAAATAACTGTAAGGACATTGTTAGACTTCGCAAGAGCTAATGGATCGCCTCTGTGCTTAGAACGAACAACTTTTATGGATAAGTACAATTGAGTTAAGAGTTGAAAATAGCACTGCGAATAGCTTTGTTCGTGATGCTTTTAATTTCTTAATATTATTTAGTGATTTAGAAATGGCAACAACAGTTCTAACTTTACTTATTTAGTAATATGCGTGGATGTTATGTTTATTTTTGCCACACCTAGTACACCTCATCTATTATTTCAGTATGCAGCGTGATTGCATCTGTAGTATAAAAACTAAATAATATATCTTGTTAAAAAATTAGGACACCGATAAAATATCACACTCTATCTTTCTCTTATATTTCTTATGCCTCTATATTTAAGAACATTTAAAACCTTGTAACACATTTAAAAACCGTGTAGTAACGGTGTAAGAATATTCACTACCCCACGACATCCTGTGGGTGTCGTGAAAGGCGACAGAGAAAAACTGAAACGGGAATTCTCACAGAATACCATCGTGAAATAACAGCTTAATGCTGCTGTGTTTCAAATGGTGAGTGTAGAGAACTGGATACCCTTTTTACTGGAAACGAGGCATTCCATCTAGTTCTCAGGGGTGACATCGCAACTGAATTTTGATTTTAATTGGGGATAGATGTAGATGTCTACGGGCCACAGCTTCCACTTACCATTAGGTGGACTGTGTGGTCCTTTGTCACTCTATTTCTTTATAAAAACAGGAACCAGAATTTCTTCCTCATAGCAACTCAAAATTATTTAAAAAAACTGCGGTTATCAATTCGCTAAATCCTTTCTGATCTATGAAGGAGGCTTATGTTCAGAAGTGGACTTTTATAGGCTGTAATGGATGGATATTAAAACCTTTTAAATGTGAAAAAGTTGCACTTACTTGGTGAATCGGCAAGTAAATCCGAGTCATCATGCGAGGGCGATTTCACTGAGCCTGGCGACATCTTGACCGGCGCGTGTGGCGATGCGTTGGGAGCTGATCCACTGCCCGAGCCACTCGTCGCGCTGCTCGGCACGCCGCTCGCGTGCGACGTCGTGATTGTGATTTCGCCGTTAGACGCAGCGAGCCTGCACACCGATATTATTACGATACAGCTACAACAATGGTACGCTTGTGGTTGTGTACGCAAAGATGATGTCATAAGCTTAGTGCATTTGCAGAGAGACCTCTAAATTCTTGGAATTAGAAACATGATATTAAATTTATGATATTAATGTACATTCTTTACGTGGTAGGGCTATGCTGCAGCTATATTATGGTTGTAGCACGAATGGGTCGGCTCGATCGGGGTAGGACCACGCTCTTACAGAATACCAGCGTAAAATAGCAGCTTAATGCTACTGTGTTTCGTATGGTGAGTGTAGAGAACCGGAGACACTTTTTAATGGAAACGAGGCACTCCATCTTAGTCTTCAGGGGTGACAACGCATCTGCATTTTGATACTTAATCGAGGATAAATCTAAATGTCTATGGGCCACAGCATCCACTTACCATCAGGTGGACTGTGTGCTCGTTTGTCACCTTTATTGTATAAAAAAAAAACATTATTTTAATTAAAAATTAAAAATTGAACATGAAATACTATGTAACTAATTCTGTTAACTTTCCTTATGATAATTTAGATATTCATTGCTGTAATTTAATGTAATAAACAATAATGTTAGAATATGTACATTTAATCTGAAATGGATTTATATTTCGCTGTAATCCTAGCATAATAATAATTATAATTAATGTCAAAATTACAGAATTAACTTAGAATAATTATTCTAAGTTAATTCTGTAACTTTGACATTGTTTTTTACGACTTGGGACACGCCAGGTGTTGAAAATGTTTTTCTTTTAACCTGCATGTATATTAAATAAATAAATAACTAAGGATAAAAGTATGGACGTTGCATATTTTCTGTCACTAAGTGTTTCCTTTCTGACTAGAGGTTCGTCTGTGTTGGTACCAGCCTATTTCTACCGACTATTTCTGCCACTAAATAGCAGTGCTTGCACTGCTGTGTTCCGGTCTGAAGATCATAGAGAGCCAGTATACTAACTGACTGTGAGGCATTCCATATTAGTCCTCAGATCTGACAACGCACCTGTAGCCTTTAAACAAAGCTTACCCTGAGATGGACTTGATGTTCGTTTGTGTTGTCAGTTTATAAAAACGTGTGCTCTACAAGTTAGATGGTGTTTTCCTTAGAACCTTAATTTTCTATAACGTTTCGTAGATTTTTTTCAAAGCAGTGGCTAATAATAGGTGTTCATGTGGTTCGGAGATTATACCTCCGAACCACATTAGAAACACAAGAAAATTGAAAATTTCTAAAAAAAACTGATTTCCATATAAAAATCCTGACATTTTGTTGCAAACATAATTAACAAGCTCTCAATCCGCGTCGCAGATTCCACCTCTCCAAACTCAAAACTAGTGATCCGCCCCGGCTTCGCACTGGTGATTTCTGGATCTCTACAAGAGCGCCAACAACCGGGTCCAGATGACAACCATATTTCCTTATCTGATCCTATCCGAATCTAAAAGTTCTAGGAACCTATTCAAATACACAAAAAAAATCATCAAAATCGGTCGAGCCGTTTTTGAGTTTTAGCGAGACTAACGGGCGGCGATTGATTTTTATACATATATAGAGAGAAAAAGCCTGACATTAAGAGAATATAATCACTATGTTTTAGCCTGAAATTTATAAAATCCGACCGCAATCCCGACAAGAGCCCAAAAAACCTGACATGTCAGGACAAATCCTGACATATGGTATCTCTAACTCTATGTATATATTTAAAAATAGTAGCTTAAGTACAACTTAAATCACGTGTAACTTAAGTACGCTTTAAAATACGCCACAGTTGTTTTTAGTGACATATTCATAAAAATAATGAATCAGGTATAAAATGTACTGACAAGGCAGTTGCAAACGGAGCGTACTGGAGCTGCTCGTGTCGGGACAACAATAGTGCAGCAAGTCGACAAGTCGTGCCAGCGGCGGCAAGTGTGCGACGTACGAGCACAAATGAGGTGCGCGCATCATTAAGTGCGCCGCTGCATTAGAGGTAATTGCAGGCTAATTAGGGCCTCATCCGTTGCGACCCGGCGCACACATCGACGCTTTCTTACACCCCGGTCACGGTAACAGGATGCGATTTTTTCGTAATATGCGTATTGCGGAGGTAAACCGACAATCCAGCAATAAATTGAACAGTTTGTGTGCGATCTCTCCCATAGTAAATTCCGACTATTTACCGTGTCACCACGCTTGGCATTCGAATTGGCGATGTAAATATATCAAATTTTTAAATCTAAACTTTTTTTTTTCTTCCAAATAGAAGATGGTTATACCACCATCTATCGAAGCCCATACAATCTTCACAGCATTTCCCTAAGTTAGGTTAGTTTTTTTAATAGTATAATAATGACAAACGAGCACACAGTCCACCTGATGGTAAGTGGTTTCTGTGGCCCATAGACACCTACATCTATCCTCGATTATAAATCAAAATGCAGATGCGTTTTCACCCGTGAGGACAAAGATGGAATGCCTCGCTCCCAGTAAAAGGATCTCCGGTTCTCTACACTCACCATACGAAACACAGCAGCGTTAAGCTGCTATTTTACGCTGGTATTCTGTGAGAGCGTGGTCCCTCCGGTCGAGTCGACCCATTCGTGCTACAATTATACCAGTAATATAGCTGCAGCATGGCTCTACCACGTAAAACTTAGGCAGAATAAGTATTTACTTATTCTGCCCAAGTCCCCACTTACGTCGCCCATGCGATGAGATAGTGATGAATTATAGTATCATCGTCATGATCAATGATCTTCACGTCTATTGCAGACGATTTAAATAATGTGTGGCGACACTTCTATTCGTACTATAAAGATAGATCTGGGAGCGGCAAGAGCGTCCACATCAAAGATAGTGGGAGGGAGGTCCACGTCTTGTGCAGGCTTGTGTTACGGCGGATGTAGTATTGTCGCTAATGCCTATATAAAACGGCGCAATACTTATTTAACACAGCGGTAATTAAAAATATAGATTTTTCTCTCAAAATCATCGATTTATATCGATGATATTTTTAATCGCGATATATCAATATTCGATATTTATTTTAGAGTATCGAATTCGTATCAATGTCGATATATTTTATAACGCATCTCTGGTTTCGTATTTAATGGTAATATATATACTACTTGTATGCTCCTCGCGCATCATTTATTTAAAAAGCTCCAACAATCTTCATCAAATCGAACCAATCAAACCAAAACAAAAGAATTTATTTACTATTGTTTTGTCATTGTAGTATTTGAGTACAAATTTTTACAAAAAGTATCAATAAGGTCTTGTTTGCGGAAGAAAGAAGGCATCAATGAGTCAGCTTCTTGCAATTTGTGCAGCAAGTCGTAAAAAAACATCCGGTAATAAAATTTGGCCACTCTAATCATCATTTTGCATATTTGATAATGATAAAAATGCAGCGTTCATCAAAAACGACTAAATCATGCAAAACATGACGATATATCGATATATTTTTTCACACGCTCATCCCTAGCGGTAATATAATATTATTTACGTTTTTGCATTAAATAATACTTGAAATAAATATTTTATAGAAATTTCTTGAAAAAACGTTACAAGCGAAGGTTATGCCTGTCTAAATGAAATTCAATCAATTATCAGAGATATAACGCGTGTGCAAGCTTGTTTAGCGAGTGTACAAACTGTCACATGCGCACTCGGCTAGAATAAAACACAACGCATACAGATACATAACAAGTGTAAACACTTGAGTCCCACGCACACTCACGCATAAAACATTAATTGTTCCTTCAATTTATCAACACGTAGAGTACTCGACGTCGAAACTACGCATTTTCGAGATAATTATTTGAAAAAATAATAAAGCTTCAGTGGCAAATTTAATTACAACCTTATTTTCTTGTCATTCGTATGACCTTTAATTTGTATACGCGTAAAATACAATTGTTTTACTGCGTGTATTGCTTTGGAAGAATCCAGTCACAAGCCTCCGAGGTATGATTAAGAAGAAGGGCTGCTTTTATAGAGGTCAATAATTGCTTTCTTAATAAAGTTAAACCAACCTCATAAAAGCGCTTCAAGAAATCATTTTGACAGGCTGCAGTTTCGCAACAAGTTTTTATATTGCATATAATTATCGACAATATTAATGAGTAGCATCGTGATTTTGATATGTGATGATTATGTGGTTCGATCTTATTTATGGAGCTTCGTATAGAATCAAATGTTTATTACCGTCTGGAAAATAATTACATGGTTTATAATCATTGTGAAATGCATAATTATATATAAATTTTCAACACTAGCAATTAATTATTTTTAATTTGTAAAGAAAATATATATTATGTCAATAATTACACATAAATTTTATTTTACTCAGACACCAAACCGTTCATGACTACCTGCAAAGAGTAGGTCATTACTATAATATTACTATAATAATATTTTTTTTTTTTAAATATTGTTAAAGGTATATTATAAGCATTAAAAAAGGTAACTACAAAAATATAATACATATTACGATACAACCAATGAAGACAATGATTTCTTATATTTACATAATGATTCGCAAAGCTATTGAAATTTAAAAAAAGTCTTGGATCCCACGATAAATAAAATTAAATCAAAGCCCAACAATTCTGTATGATTCTATATGATCTATTAATTATAATATCTCATCAACCTACTAACCTATCAATTAAATTGCGATATGAAAAAATTTGTCATTCCATACCACATCACATCCGCATTAATTGATTATCAATATACAGACTTATTGCAGACAGAAGAATGACTCAGATATCAACACTGTGTAATACAAAGAACGAAATAATTTCGCCAAGGCGCAGAAGTAAGGTATACCTTTACATAATTACTATTTATAATTATTTTCTCTGGTATTTTTTTTTTTGATTTTCAAGTATTCGGTCATTAGCATTTTATATTTATGTGATTACATCTATAGTTCAATTATGTCGTGAAGTAAATAGTAAATAATTATGTATGTCAAACATCTTTTTCTTATTTCTGAGGGTTTATAAAGGGTGAAAGTCCATGATTCATATAATCATTCATTCAATCATTATAGTCTGCCAAAAGTCTACTGCAGAACATAGGCCTGCCTCCATAGATTACCTCATAGGGGGGAATTTGCCATAGTAACCACATTTGGCAGCTGGGTTGGCAACCGCAGAGATTTTTAATTATTTTAAGTTGTTTTTAGGAAGATGCTGCTGACCATCTTCTGTTTCAGTTACCTTACGTTTACGACACTCACGGGATGATATTGGGTGAAAAGTTACATCCTATATACGTCTTACTCCTGGGCACGGACTTCCTCCCTTTCTGAGAGGGTTTTAGGGCAAGAAACTGACCATCGCGCTGTCCCAATGCGTGTTGGTTGACTGTACATGTTTTCAAAATATTTCTTTTTATTTCTCAGATATATAGGTTTCGAGGCGTACATAGTAAATCAGCACTGAATTTGCAATTAACAATTTCATTGGCATCGCGGGGCGCGGGTATCGAACCCGAGTTGCTCGCGTACTGTGAACTTTAAAGCGAGCGCTTAGTACCTGAGCTACCACGGTATTTTCTACGTAATTATATTTTAATGTACATTTGTGAGGCTTATGGGTTTATTGCTGGTTTTTCACAGGATGTTGTATATTATGTACTACTAGTAGTTACAGTCAATAAAAACCATTCAAGTTCAATAGATATTATATAAATAATTTTAAAGATAGATAATAAATAAAATAAAGTTTCTATATTTATTCCTATCAAACGTTTGAATAAATAATTAAATAACATATTTCCTAACTATTCTATAATGAATTCTATAAGTCAGTTTTAATGTTTGTCCTTGTGTGTACAGTTAACTGGAAAAGTTGTTTTGTCAAAACTTTTTGCTTATGCCGGTTTCACAATGATTTAACATTTAATGTAACTTTAATAGACGTAGAATGACACACAATATTTATCTAGATTGTAGGCCAACAGAAATGAGATATTAAACTTAATTATGGATGCGAGAATTAATGCTTCCAACCAGTAATTATGAGGTCGCATTAACTTAATGTCTTTGAAGTACTTACGCGCACACATATAAATTCAGTATAATGGGCGTTGGGTACAGTCGGAAATGAAAATGTTATGTTTAGGTTTGTTATTAATTTTAGTTAAAGCCAACAAAAGGAGAACCAAAATATTTTTTATTCTCTATTGACCTTACTTATCTTGAATTGAACCTTTTACAGTATAGAAATAAAAGGCAGATTTAATCTCTGCTAGTAAAATTTTGGTCTGAAATAAAATGTCGAAGGCATTAACAGACACTTGACAATAATATATGTATGATAAATATTTCACAAAACAAGGATAAAAACCGTATGTAGATTGTGAACCATTATTTCTAGGAAACGAGCCTGAACGTTCTGCTGAAATGTGTATTAACTGGAAAGGTGTGACACACGGCGCCTCCATCATGTTACTCAGGAAAATTAGAAGTTTGTGTATTTATTTATTTATTCTTTACTGTAAAACACCTTAGTAAAAGGGTAGTTGTAAGGTAGGTAGTAGTTTTTCATGCCTTATGGCGTTCTCTCTCTAGGAATTGATAGAGAATATTACGAATTTATTTAACCGAATTAAAGCAAATCTGTCTTTAGCATTTATGCTTAATGAGTATAACTGTTAAACCACAACTTGACCAATGACCACCACACAGTTTATAGTTAAAAATAATCTGTTATTACTTGAAGTTTATTGTATATTTTATTATGTTAACTGTTTATGTATTTATGTATTTGTGTTTGTGTAATGTGTAAAATATTAACATGTATATATTATATTCGAACAAGAATACGTACGTATGTTATTGCACCTGGTTCAATATGTCATTACACTACGGGATGGATAGCAGATAATGCCGTTAGGCATTCAGGCCGCCCATGCTTAACTTGTTTAAAAAGGTAAATAAAATGTTTGAATAAATTTTAACAAATAAAAAAAGTTATATCAACGGGGACTATTTGAAATTTTTAGAGTATCGTACAGACGTTTACACGTCTGCAACTCGGAACCGGAGGAATTGTTTATAGGGCATGTAAATACTTGTCCCCTACGGAAATCGAACTTTAAATTCGCGTCGCAGAAAAACTCCTAGACTCTGCGCTACCAGGCTGTATTTAAATATGTAATGTGATTTTTGTATGACTTCATTTTTTATCGTTTGATTTGCATAACAATGACGTCTGTTTACAAATGTTTAAATTTTTGCGATAGCGATTGAAAAATATTTTATGAAAACATTTACAATTTTAAAAAGTATTGACTACAATATCTACGCGTTTGTACATTACTCTGTCAACCTCAAGGACGTCAAATTACTCTTTACTTGGTCAAAAACAAGGTCGTTTTCGCATGTGTTCGCCGTATTTTTCAAGTTCGGTACGGTTAATAATTGGTTCAATATACCATAGCATTATTATTGCTGTGCGTGATATAACAAACATTCAATTCAATAGGCCGGTCTAGACAAGGTATCGCTTACATCAACATAATATAATGTGCCTATGTTCCAGCAACTAGAATCTCCTTGGACTGATTCAAGCCTTAATAAGAACGATTATTATAATATTAAAATTAAAATGATTATTTTATTATCTTTGCCAATGCTTTGCCTATTTCGATTATCGAGAAAACTAGAAGTTACTATCTGTGTAATTTAAGTTTAGTGCTTTCAATTATTTTACCAAGACACTAGGTCTAGTGGTAGGTGAACATCTAATTCAACTTATCTCCTAGTCCATTTTAAACACGCATTATTGTTTTATTTTTTAGTTTATAGGACAAGGGTGACAAACAAGCACTAAGTCCACCTGATGGTAAGTAGATGATGTGGCCCATAGACATCTACACTTCTTTATCCTCATTTAAGAATCAATATACAGATGCGTTGTCACCCCTGAGAACTGAGATGGAATGATTCGTTTCCAGTAAAAAAGAGTCTCCAGTACTCTACACTCCATGCGAAACACAGCAGCATTAAGCTGCAATTTTACGGTGGTATTATGTGCGAGCGAAGGAAGCTGCGTAGAAGTTATCAACTAGTTGGTAAGACTCCTTTTCTACATAGGAATCCGGCCTAGGTACCTCTTACCGCGAAGTCGAGTCGTTTGCTACTATAGTGTAATGAAAAATTAGCCCTTCTTGTGAATTATAGAACAAGAGTTTGACGTTACTAATATCTATATATAAATTAAAAATATAATAAAAATGTAAATAGCAGACGTCTGTATACCTTATATTTTTGTAATAAAAGTGATTGAGAGGTACTAAAAATAAGTAATTAAATACATTTCTACCATTTTTAGAATTTTCTGTCTGTCTGTCTGTCTGTCTGTTTGTTTGTTAACGTATCACGTGTAAAGTACTAATTTATATCGTCAGAAACGTTAAGGAAATTATAAAGTGTATCTATCTTCGTTTTACATTTAGTCTTTATTTTATTAAAATCAGTTCATTCCATCAAAAGTTATGATAAATATTCTGAAGTATGGATACGAAGTATAGGTACGAATTTGTTCAATGGTAACGTTGGTTGAGTCATCAAGTGCATTTTAAACTAATATCATATCATAAATCATAATTAAATGATGTAAAATAATGTTCTATAATGATATAATTATATCTAAAACGCAGTAAACAAAAGTATTAAAGAACGTAATAAATAATATATTAACCTTATTATCTAAATCTAAAGTACAATAGTTAACCAATTTCATCGATAGATGGTGGTGTTGTGGAAATGTAATACAAAAATGCTGCTTGTGGTTTTTTCCTATAGATGAGTTTTCATATTTGCTGCTAATCTTTATTGCGTGTGCTGCCCTACTGCGTGTTTACTAACTCATTTATTCTTTACCGCCGAGTACTCTATGTGGTAAATCAAATTTAAAAAAAGCTATTACCAATTTCGTTGGTTTCGGCGAGGATCAAACTTTCTAACTTTTTGCTTACTATGCAGGCACTAATTTATAAGTTTATCTATGTTTTATATAATGTATCAATCGCGTCAATTAATCTCTTTTATTTTTAGAACTGATGTTAACAGCGCCATCTCTCTTTAAATCTATATATATAATAAAAATGGTGATAACATGTTGTGTCTGTTTCTGTACATTGTATAGTATATTTGTGACTAAAATCATTACAGAACCCTAACTCGACTAAAAGTAACAAAATTGCAACAAAATGTCATTGAGGCCGAAATTTTAACAGGTTGCGGTGCCGGTGATATTGTTTTTATACCCAGAATCTCTTATACCCAATAACTTTCCTTTCAGTTTTAAACGTGTTCAGTTCCCAGTCAGCGTGTGTTATATATAGGTACGATGACCGTAAATAAAGCGCAAGGTCAAACTTTACGCGTTGCAGGAGTGGATCTCAGTACGGACTGTTTTGCACATGGTCAACTCTATGTTGCTTTCTCCCGCGTTAGTAGCCCCCGTAACCTTTTTGTGTACGCCCCGGCTATGTCTACTTCTAACGTCGTTTACACAGAAGCTCTGTCATATACGACTTGGAACTTTGAGGATAAAGATTTATTTTGTTACCACTTATTGATACAGTAATGATATAAATCGTTTAATATTCTCTTACTTAAACGTCAAATTCTTTAAGTAAATCCTACATATATAAGCGAGCTACGCCGCGGGCACAGCTAGTAATAAATATAGCGTCATTACTATATTTTATATTTACTGTAACCTACTAGGTTACTCTTGAAGTGCTTCTTACCAGCCTTTGCGCTACTACATTAGTCGTGGTAGAATCATATTGCAGCTATATTGTCGTTGCAGCACGAATAGGTCGGCTTGACCATGAAAGGACCACCCTCTCACAGAATACCAGCGTGAAATAGCAGCTTGATGCCGCTCTGTTTTGTATGGTGAGTGTAGAGAGCTGAAGATCATTTTTACTGGCAAGAAGGCATTTTATCTTATTCCTCTGGGTTGACAATTTTGAATCTTAATCGAGGATAAATGTCACCATTAGGTAGACTATAAATAAATATAAATAAATACACACACCATTTGCTAGAGCGGATGAATATAAATTTAAATATATTTAAATAAAAATATATAATTTACATAAAATATATTATATAATATTCTATAATTTAATAAAATTAATTTAGATAAAATATATTTAAATCTGAACTAGAATTCGATTTGAACCTAGTATGTTTAAATCTGAACTAATTTTGATAGAACTTTTAAATGCTTTTCCATACCATTCATGTAAGCGTTGAATATATTTATTACTTTTGATTAAACTAGCTATTACCCGTCCACTTGCGGAACGTAAATTAAACTTTAATAATAATTGTTATAAAAGTACCCTGTGTCCTATTCCACAAAATAATTGACTTCTATATAGGTATATAAATGACCTCCTCCAGAAGCCTGTGTCCAGTAGAGGTACGTATATAGCCTGTAAATTTACTGTGCACATATAACGTCCTCTAGACCGAATTTCGGTCATGGCGACAAGCCGACAAGCCATCTGCGCAGGACAGGATTACAGTGCTCGAGTATGTGCGCAAGCACAGGTGCACTGTCTATACCCTCGCTCTCATAGTCCGATGCGACGATAATTCGACACGGCCGTTGAGAGATCAGGCGACTTCTTGCTTCGGGTTGTTACTGAGAATTTCGTAACAGAAAAACCCAATAACTGATTTTTGACCCGACCGAATCCAGCATCACCAGTCGTTCTTACCACCACTTGACCAACGAGGCAGTCAATTTAGTGCACTGTGTACAAATATCGCACTAAGCGCTAATGTATTCAAACACGATACCCCGACGCAGGATATATTTATCACCATTAGTTGGCGGTTTAAGCTCGTCACAAGCGCTAAGGTAATTCCACGTTGGAACACTTAATGCCTCGAGCGTATCTAATTATAGGTTAGGATTGTTTTACTTTCTGTTCTGCGCGAATACACTCGAACCCGATATAATTTTCGGATTATAGTAATAATTTGTGACAGTTTGTTCAGAATCTTGCATCCAGCATATACGGTATTATGCTAATACCGCCGTATAGTAAGAGTTCCGCGATTTTCAGTATTATTTTTTTATTTTTTAAACGTACCGTGGAGACATTTTACATTTTTAGATTGCACGGAACAACATCCAGTCTCGGAATTTGTAGGCCAAGTAAATATTTCCTCCGTGCGGGATCCGAACTCACAACCTCACACTGCCACGGCGAAACGCTTAGTCACTGAGTTACCAAGCTGTCAAAATTTCTTTGAAGAAACATTTTAAGCCTTAACATGAAACATATTGAAAAGGATTTTCATTATTTCTTATGTAATAACGGAAATCACCATAACAATTAATCTTTATCTTGCTTGACAACAATACTTCTAGTAATAGCTTTTTATAAATTGTTTTAACCTAATCTGAATTACTACGCATTCAGATTATGTTCGGGCCTCCGGCTTGCCCCCGGCTAATCTTCGATCGCCTCTAAACTTTGAAAGTAATTTGTTTTATGTCGCGACACTTCCAATTACAGCGTCGATTGCATTTAATACTATCATTGGATTGTTATTTCGTATGCAGCATTGATTTTTGTGCAGATGTGATTATTAGAGCCCAGAATTAACGTCAGTTGTGTACTTATGTTTATCTTAAAATATAAATGTGGAAGATTGGATGTTTCGATGTTTGTCGTTCAATCGTTAAAAGGTATTAATAAATTTAGTTATAGAAATTAGCGTATTGGTAGACTATATTATGAAATAGAACGTAAGATACGCCAATAAATAGGAATTTCACGGAAAAAGCTAGTAATCAAGTATCAAGTTAAAGTAAATTAGAATTTTTCACCTACGGGATTTTCAAAAGTATGATAAAAGTTATTCATCAAATAAATTATAACCTGATTGAACATAAAAGTGGAAGAAATAACTATTTTAGTCATAAAAATGTATTTTTTTGTTTGTTTATGACACAACGAGTGCAATATAGTCATATATACAGTCTAATGTATGAAGGGCCGGTTCGTGCGGGCTGACCAAATGGTTACACTCCTTTGAAAAGGTGCCGATTTACCACCTCCACCGCCGATCGCCGGGTAAACTCGACCGAACCACCCAAAGCGAACGAACGACTCCCGTACACATCGAATGTTGTCCAACGAACCCTGGAAGGTTGTATATGATCTGTGAAGGGCTGGCATTATGTTTAATAATAATTTGTCTCATCGCAATATGTATTACGTTAAAGAGTTTTGTCCATTAAAAGTGACGTGCTCTGTTTGTTACGTAATAAAATCTGCTACGTGAGACATCGCACAATTGTCGCTTACGATTTTTGTCTTTTGACTTTTTCCGCACGGCCAACACCAGAAAATTGTTTATAAGGTGCAGCATTATTTATGTAATTATATCAACGGCACCGAGTTACTTTACATCCTGTGTGCAATTAGCATAAAATACCTCATTAAGGTAGATAATAGTAGAATGGCCGCCTTGGTTTTCCTTATTATGTTCGTGTAGCGATACGTAGATGATAAAACATACAACTTATTGCAAGAACATAATATTGGAACGTAGAACACAAGATTCATCCGTTTTAAGATTTATAACTCACGATGATTTGGTTCAAAGAATGTTTGTATTGCAGAAAATTTTAATTGGTTATATGGAGGCGGTTACTAATTATTTATTTAATTTTTTTATTGAATAAAACTATTTTTACGGATTTTATCGCGTTTAATTTTACTAATTTTGATTCCCGACGTTTCGGGTGCTTTACAGCACCCATGGTCACGTCGGGAATCAAAATTAGTAAAATTAAACGCGATAAAATCCGTAAAAATAGTTTTATTCAATGTGTAGTGTTCGCGTAAATATAAGAAACCATTATGTAAACCAGTACGGACTGGTAATTTTTTAATTTAATTAATTAAGTTATTAATTTGTTTATAATTATATTCGACAAGTAGCGTATATCTATTAAAAATGCAGAACCCAAATCCTGCTGGGCAGCACCATCACCATTACAAATAAATTTCTAAAATCCACTTCGCATCTACCAAATAATATTGTTGCAAGAGAATTAAAAAAAAACTACATAAAAATACAAGGATAGTGTATCCACAAAGATCAATTAACTATCGTTTGTATTTATTTTTTCATTTATAAATTGAAAGTTGCAAATTTTACGAAGTAAATAGCTAATTATCACGTGGTGGCGGTTTACAAGAATCCATCATCTCATTTGGTACCTTGAGTGTAGTAAGAGGTGACAATCAGATGGCCTACAAGATTTCAACGCCTCCGATAGATGGTGGTGTACCACGGTCAACATAATGACACACATGAATATCCACCACTTTATATCGTCCCGTGAGTGTCATAAAGAAATATCCCCCATAAGGCAATTGGGGAAGCCTATATTCAGCAGTGGACTTTTGGTAGACTGTGACGGCAAACTGTAACGGTATTTCTCCAGTCACCAATTTCATGATATAGTAATGTTTTATTACTTAAATTTATAACAAACATGCAATATTTAAATTATTGGTAGTAGCTCAGGGCTAAGCGCTCGCTGTAAATTTCACAGTACGCGAGCACCCGGGTTCGATCCCCGCTGGCACCAATTAAATTGTTAATTGCAATTTTAAGTGCTGATTTGCCACGTGCTCGGCGGTGAAGCAAAACATCGTTAGGAACCCTGCATGTCTGAGAAACACGAAAAAAATATTTCGAAGACATGTGAAGTTCGCCAACACGCATTGGGGCAGCGCGGCGGACATTTCCTTGCCCTAAAACCCCCTCAGAAATGAGAGGTCTGTGCTCAGCAGTGGGACATAAATAAGCTACTTTTAGCTAACTTTTAAATAAGCTAACTTTTTTAAATAAGTAACTTTTTGGTTTTAATTTGTTTTTTACTTATTGTTAATATCTTATTAACTGAGGAGTTTCTAGTTTTAATTTTATAACATATATTTAGCTTGACTTGTATGTATGCATGTATGCATGAATATAATAAAATTTCATAATTCAGTTTTAATACACCCACTTCCGGAGGTCTTAATAATGTGAATAATTTCATGGCTATGACCTAGCATTCCCACTAGGATCATCACATCTCAAGAATAATGCGTATAGGATTGTTATATCTAATTTTTTAAAACTTTATTGTAGGTTATGTTAGAACAAGAGACTATACATAAGAAACGTGGCCATAGCCCGAAAATGAATTCATAATCATCGAAATCTACCAGAAATACGTTATAATGACACTGAACGTCGACATCGATTAAAATTGTAATAATTATAAGCACTACTGAGTATTTTCTTGTGTTCCTATAAATACGTTGCTTTGTACAAAGGTCACAATGTAACAATTGCATTTTCGAAATGCCTTAAATTAAAGGCAGATTATAATGTAACTTTAACATCCCATTATTGCTTCATTGTGCGTGTATCAATATTGTTTACAAGAAATTCATTGTATTGAGAATACTTCTATGAAATTATCTGCCTCGTTACAGGCTATAAATAAACATTTACTACGAATCAAACGCAATAAAACTTCGACGCCTGCAACTAATTCTTCTAACTGTGCTCTCTCTACCTACGTTTCATTATTACATTTTTTCTGTAGGATATTAAAATTTGTAAAGCTATTTACATAAAAATTTACATTATGTAAATGATTTCAAAGAAACTATATAAATGTTCTTACGATAGCAGATGTTTTTTTTACAAGAGGTAGATTGCTATATGAGTTATTTTTAAGTCGACTATATGAACTAGTGTAAATGATGATGATAGTAATATCTCTCAACAACGGAAGATATCCATGTACCTATAGCAGTGGACTTTTACGGGCCGATAAAGAGTAGAATACAATAATATTTTCGCCAGTGGCGTAGCAATCCACCTCGGATTGGATTTTAGAGGACGGTAGTTTAGGGGTGAAACTCTCGAAAAAAATACCTGTTACTGAATACTTTTGAATAAAATATAAGTAATATGTTAAAAGGGGTGGTTATTTAAAAAAATAATAGTAGAGTGAGAACGGATGTTCAACTTGCTTACTTGCGCAATTAATCATTATCAGCAATAAAACAGCGGACCATAACGTAATATGTCCTGGTCATAATCACACATTAGTGTAACGTGATCGAAGCAATTACATGATAATACTAAACTAGATTAAGTGTGCAAGCCGACGACAACACTGCTTATCACAATATGACACAGGGCAGCCTCTCCGCACTAAAGCCTCCTCCACTTGTACTAAAATAATTAGGTACTGCGACGGACGGAATCATTATTTTAAAATTGTATTTTTTTTAGATTCCTTGAAAATATGGGGGAGGGGATAATTTTTGGATCTAACAGCTCCGGACGGCAGCTACCCATGCAACGCCACTGATCTGCCAATCTTCGAGTACTGTAGAAAAGTACATAGTGCCTTATGTGTATAGTCTATTCGCTTGTCGCCTTGGCACGTGCCGCATTTTGTCAAAGGCGCCGCCGCGACATCGCGAGAATTTGTCATTTTAAAATAAAGCGCCGTAGTGAAAGGTTCTTTGCTACCTAACTTGTGTTTATTATTTATATTCGTTTGTTGTTATTACAATAAGCATAAAAGTAAAATAGTATTCTATTTTATTCTTAGAATAGAAAAAAAATTATTTAACAAACACAGTAAAATATAATAATAAAATTAAAGCAAAATAATACGTGCGCCTCTGGGTATACCGACACTATCTTAGTGAACAGACTACACATGGTTTGTGGCGGCACTTTTTTTTAAATTAAAAATGGGCTCACTCTTGTCCTCCATCTGGCCCTAGGGTAAAGATGAGATCTACGATGGAGCGAGTTTACCCAGGCGAAGCCTGTTAACACGCACCTTGAAGAGGTTAAGGTTATATGCACTCGGAAAAACAGACGCCGGCAGGGTATTCCACTCCTTGGCTGTGAGCATTATGAAAGAGAGATGGCGGTATAAGCTTATGAAGCTCATGGGCACACTTTCCGAAGTACAATCTGTAGAAGACCGACAAACAAGCAACTTGGCGGCGGTGAACTAAGCTGTGAAGTTTAGTTTCCACTAGTTTTTTGTCGCCGATAAGCCTCATGGCTCTGCGTTGCACTGAGTCGAGTACGGCAAGTTGATAATTTGCTGAGTCATCCTAAAGGTGACTACAACAATAATAATAATAATGTCCTCCAGACCGAATTTCGGTCACGGCGGCCAGCCTCAATGGAGACTACCCATCAACGCAGGACAGGATTATAGTGCCCAAGTGTATGCGCAAGCACAGGTGCACTCTCTATTCCGTCACTCTCATAGTCCGATGGGACGGTAAGCCGACACGACCGGAGAGAGATCAGGCGCAGGACGAACGGCTTAACGTGCTTTCCGAGGCACGGGGGTGAGACACCGCCAACTTCCTGACTCCGGGCAGCTACTGAGAATTTCTTGATGGAAAAGCTCAATAACTGATTTTTTTTGCCCGACCCGGGATTCGAACCCAGGACCTCATGATCAGCAGTCGCACTATTACAACCACTAGACCAACGAGGCAGTCACAAGTGACTACAATACTCCATGGATGTTCGGACTTGAGCTTTGTATAAAGTTAGCTGTTCGGGCGTGAAGTATCGCTCTACCTTGTTTAAAATACCCAGTGTTTATGGCCGCAGTTTGTGCTTTCGACTCAATATCAGCGCCAAAGTTGAGGTTAGCACTCAACTGTATGCCGAGAAGCTCGAGATGATTAGTAACCTCTACAGATTTACCTCGGAAAGTAGGAGCCAGATCAAACGGACTCCGTTTTGCGGAGAACAGACAGGCCTGCGTTTTGGCGACGTTGAAAGTGACCACATTGTCATCACCCCATTGGAAAACAAGACTAAGGTCCACTCCACCATGGCCTCTCTGAGTGAACGTATTACTGCCCCTCCATCTTTCGCACCGGACATGAATCTCTCTGTGACTGTGCCGCCATCTGCATACCCAACAATACCAATGACACTTGTACTAATCTATCCGTGCCCTATGTAAGACTTAAGCAATAAGATCTTACACATCAATGCGTGGATACAGCCCTACGTAGTGGTCATTGGTTATATACCCATCTAAGGTTATGTAAGGAGGATCGTTGGTAGGCTAGCTCTAATAATCGTGCATTGTCTGTCTTACTGGAATATTAGCTGTGTGTATACGGCGCAAGAAAATTTGTCTCATCTTGTTATTAGATCCGACTATTGGATACGCCAGGAAGATCTGTGGTCTAAAATAGATGACGATGTAATCATTGCAGATATATAATGCCAATAAAGGCAATTGATATTTTGTAGCATTTAACGCTTTGCCAGTAATGCCAAAAATCACAAAACCTATTGCAAACAATTCGCCTGTCAACCGTAGTGACTATGGTAAAAAAAATATAACTCTTACTAATCTAACACCCTTTGAATATGTGAACGGGCCCATTTAAGTAGTAGACTGTTCACAGCCTGTCGCATTTGTTTAACTACAAAATATTATTAGAAAATTTTATATATTTTTATTTTATTAAAATCGTACAATAAATACGTTTGGCTTTTTTGGTGGAATGTGACCGTGGTATTGTTATTACTGTTTTATCGTTTAAATACTATTTTGTGTATTAAGTGCCTACACATGTTAACTATTAGTGGAAGCGATGTAACCAGTGCTGATGTTGTAAAAACCTCAAGTTATTTTGTCCACTTAGGCGCCTTAAGAACTTAAAATACTGTCGTCATCGACAATCTTCTGGCTTAGTATGTCGTTAAATCTCTCAAAAACTCCGCAATATCTCATTGCGGAGTTTCATATCAACACATAGTGGTGAAGTTTTTAAACAAATTATTATAAATGTATTCATATGCTAGCTAAACATAGCTGCAGCAAGAATGTGTCGGCTGAATACTAGCATCAAATAGCAAAATAAAACTGCTTTCTTTCGTATGGTGAGTGTAGAGAACCGGAGACCCTTTGTACTGGAAACGAGGCATTCCATCGTAGACCTCGGTGTGAAAACGCATCTGCATTTTGATTCTTAATCGATGATATATGTAGACGTCCACGGGCCATTGCATCCACTTATCATCAGGTCGACTATGTGTCCGTTTGTCATTCTTATTCTATAAAAAATAAGATTATTTTTCCTATCCTAGTGCAAACCGTACGAGTCCATTACCAAAGAAAAAAAGTACCTACGTGTAAATTTTGATAAACAGTGTATTTTGACAAAGTATCAAGCGCGTTTTCGAACGGCACGTCATTTAACTTTTTTATCTCACTAGCACATGGTGCGATGACAAATAACTAATCGCATCTTTCCAATGCAATTTATCCATACAAATAGTAAGTTGTTTTTAATTCGAATGCATACACTACCAGTTTACGTATGGAATAAACAAATGCTTTGAGTATAGAAAACTATTGAACAACTAGCCAAATAAGAATGTAGTAAATTGTTGATGTAAACTTTATACCGACGATTTTCCGTTTAAAATTTAAAAATATTAATTTGGATCATTTTATAATTTTTTATTTTTAAATTACAAGTATTATTCATTCGTAAGCAATGTTACATGTAAAAAAAGACACAAAAAGAGGTTTGATTAATTACTTTTTAAATTAGGAATTGCCAGAACGAAATATAATAATTACAGTTAATGAGCAAAGGGACGTTACCCCGTGCGATAGCATCGACTCTTTCTATTCGAAATGAATTGAAATGGTAATATTGTTTTTGCATGCAGCACATTAGTCATTCAATTTTAATTAGTCCTTTGTATTCTAGATATTTTATAACTTATTTTATGCAATAATTTACATCAAAGTACCGTTATTCTTTACAGATAAGAGTTTAATTTAAATAGATGTGTTGCTTCAGGCATTTGTTTATAATATATTCATCTACAGTGCGATTAACGCTATTTTCATTTTAAAATATAAAACTAAATTCCTCCATTAGATTCAAAGATTGTGTTACGTAGTAAATGTTTAACACCATTGAGAATTTCAAATAATGATTACAGCATTATTTGCACTCTAAACTTTTCAAGGAATTTAATCCTCAAAATTCTGATATTGTGATAAAATTGAACAATATTCTATAAAATTCTAAATTTCAAATATCTAAATATTCTAAAAATGATGATTAAAATATTAGCAATAAGCTTCTAAGGTGAAAGATATCTTATACCTCTGCGAATTGCAGTTCCATCGGACTATGAGTCAGGGAATAGAAAGTGCACTTGTGCCTTCGCGTACACTTGTGTACTATAATACTGTCCTGCGCAGATGACTAGTCTCCGTTGAAACTGGCCGACGTGACCGAAATTCGGTCGGGAGGACATTACAAATATCCATATAAAAATCTACCTCATAAATACGGCATGTTACAAGTCAATGCTAGAAATCGGACTCCCACAGATTTTCTTGAAGCACGGTCCTAGGCAACCACATCGATCGAATTCCTACATACATCGCTCTGTTCATCGGGTTGTCACTAAATCTAGTTGATTTACACTGCGTTTTCCGGTAAAAGGCTGCCACTCAAGTAACATTTTTCACAAGCGTCAACCCTATTAAAAAGTATACATTTATATAATTGCGTACTTGCTAACAATGTAACAAACAGTTATAGATAAATAGTAACTGTCGCCCATAAATTCTTGATCATTACAAATACAAATCATCACTTATTTTTTCAGAAAATAATAATATTCACGCACACCACTCCAATTACATTTAAAATGTTTGTGCTAGGAGCTGTTTACAACAGTAGTTAAACGGTGGATTCAAACCCTCACAACTTTTTCCATCGCTTCCGTAATAAGGTAACTTGTTTTTGCCACTCAATACCATACTTAACATAGCAACGGTGTAATGATATTTTACATTCGAATCGTGTGAGCATTTAAGATGTACAAGCTGAAGTTGAACATGTTCTTTTTAAATGATGTTTAATAAATATGAGTTGAATTTTTGGTACCGTACGAGCAATACCTTTGTTAAAAATAATAACTACACCAAAATTAACGTTTATAAAACCCCGTGATAGTTAAAGTGACAGTGAAAATTAATAAAAGTACTATTATAATAATAAAATAAGACAATATATCAGATAACATCAATATTATACAGTGCAAAATTGTGAGGAACCATCACAAAATAGAGTGCAAGAATTAAACGCGTAAGCGCCGCTTACTGCATGGCGCTTGGGACCTTTTTTCACAACATCAATTATTGAGTAACAAGTAACAACTTTTAAATAATTGAATGCATGCTACAAAATCACTAGCTTCGGATTGTTTATTTCCTACCTACAATTTTAACGATTTCACAATTTATTTTTCAAACTCAAATACAATTGGACACTTTTAATTGACCATCAGATCAATATGACTTCAAAATGCAATGGATGTATGCAAACACCCACAAAAAGAAAGAATTATCGTGTACGCATTGCCCTAAAAATATCATTATGCCTGTCTTAATATAAGTGAAATTAATTTTATAATAAATTTTTAGTCTTTTAAATGCCCTGCATGTGTAAATCTCATTTAACCTCACCGGATTCTGATACATGCAAATATGATAAATTCATGCTTGAAGACTTGGAAAGCTTTTTGGATAAAAAGTTATTCGATTTTAAAAATGCCATCATTGCTGAAATTAAGAATACATTTATGTCTCAATTAAATAACAATATGAAGGAAATCTCCCAAGAGTTGCGGTCTATAGCTGACTCTCATTCCAATTTACAGACTGAACACTACAAATTAAATTAGGTATGCATGACCCTGAAGAACAATGTAATTAACTTAGAAGAATCTTTAAATGATCTTCGCTGTCAGATTTCCAGACAGCAGCAGTGGTCGAGACAACAGAATATTGAAGTTTTTGGTGTTCTGGAAGTAAAAAATGAGAATACAAAAGATATAATAATCAAGATCTGCAATCATGCAGGTGTTCAACTCAAAGAACAGGATATTGACTTCGCTAATAGAGTGCAGCCTTTGAATCGTATTGAAGGCCGACCAAGGGTCATGGTTGTCAAATTAAGACAGAGATGTCTGAAAGATAGTGTGATTTGATCTGATCTGAAGAAGTCTAAGGGAATCTCAACAAAGGATATAGGATTAACAGGTGAATCAAAACCTATATGTTAACGATCATCTTACACCCGAAAATAAGGCTCTATACAAAAAATGTAAGCTGAAGGCAACAGAATTGGCGTACAAATTTGTATGGACAAAAATCTGTCAAATCTTTACCAGAAAGAACGAAAAGTCACCGGTCATATCAATAACTTCAGAAAAAGATTTATTGAAAATAGTTTGAACACATTTCACTTTAGATCTATTAACCATATATCACTAATTATTGTTATCAACAAGTGTAGTTATTTAATTTATATTTATATGCTCAATTGTTTATTTCTTGCTCATTGTTACATTTTACACCGTTACTCACACACACACATCATAATCCAAACTTATCTCTTCTCAGTGATGTTACAAATAGCTTTCTCTAATTGCTCAGTCAGATATAAATTTAATACTGGGATTACGACAGAATTGGCAGACCAAATTAATTATCTTTTTATTTTAACAGATTATAATAATACTATTACTTATATTCCTCTTTCATTAAAATAAGTAACGCATTAACTCTATATTACCAAAACGTTCGGGGTTTACGAACCAAAGTTAACCAACTAAACCAAAGTTAACCAACTAAACCAAAATATCTTACTGAATGATTATGATTTAATTTTACTAACAGAGACATGGCTAAATGAAAGTTTTTCATCAAACGAAATATGACATAATCGGTATGCAGCATTTAGGTGCGATCGCAATAGCAATACATCAGGTAAATTCATTGGAGGGGGAGTAATGATATGTGCAAAACGCCTCTACCAGCCTCAAGAAAGATTAGAGTTTAGTCGGGATGGCGTAGAACTTGTATGGATAATTATTGCAGCTCGTACACTGAGCAATACGCAGCGCTACGCCCTCCACGTTGGAGTTGTAAACTGTACAATTGATAAGATTGCAATCTTATCTTATCAATTGACTCTAGTACAACATTCGCTCTCTGCGGTTATGTCTGCCCACACACAGGATTATATTATCTTAGCTGGCGATTTTAATTTACCTAATATTAACTGGACATTAACAGGACCTGTACACTCACGCTTAGGCACCTGTGATATTTAAACTGCTTCCAGTAACTTTATAAATAATTTGAAATTTTTGGGTCTTAATCAATACAATTTAAAAATTAATAGTAGCAATCATATATTAGATTTATTAATCAGTAATACACACCTAATAGCTTCCGACCCACATACACCCTTACTATTAGAAGATCATTTTCATCCAGCAATAGAAGTAGATGCTTCTGAAATTCTAGTTTCTGATCGAAAATCTAAACCAGAAATTAGGCAAAACTTCTATAAAGGGGACTATGAAAGCATAAATAATGAATTAGGTAATATCGATTGGGTATCCAAGAAGAGGTGTTAAAGTCTTTAAAAAATTAGAGAGTTGTAAAGGGCCAGGCAGTGACAAAATACCTCCTATTTTCTTTAAAAACTGTGCTGATAAACTTACTTTGCCAATAACCATATTATTTAATAAATCTTTGTGAAGGCGTCTTTCCATCCAAATGGAAAGAAGCGCACATCATTCCTATCCATAAAAAATGCACTAAAACTAAAATCGACCATTATCGTCCGATCTCTATCCTAAATACATTGGGAAAGTTATTGGAGAAAATTCTATATGCCAATTTATATCCAATTGTAGCACGAGCAATTCCTTATAAACAACATGGATTTATGAGCAATCGTTCTACTACTACTAATCTTAGCATTTTTACCAACGACATATTAAACAGCATGGATGTAGGTGCACAGGTTGACGTGATCTATACGGATTTTGAAAAGGCCTTCGACAGAGTGGATCACGTTATCCTGTTGCATAAATTACAGGTATTAGGTATCAACGGAGACTTACACCGCTGGATAAAATTATATATATCTAATAGGAGACAAGCAACAATTGTTGGCGGGTGCAGATCAGACTTCATAACTATAAAATCTGGAGTACCACAAGGTTCTCATTTAGGCCCACTCCTCTACAATGCTTATCTATTTGATATACACTCATATCTCAGGAATTCTAATTTTCTAATGTTTGCTGACGAGAAAAAGTTTACTATAATGTAAGAAAAATTTAAGATTGTATACTCCGTCAAAATGACTTAGACAACTTAGCAAAATATTATAACATTAATAGAATAAGCATCAATGTGGAGAAGTGTAATCAAATAACTTTTACACGTAAAAAAAAATCCGTTATTATTTTAATATACAATAAATAAATAAAATATTCCCTTACAAAAATCTTGTAGGGTTAGGAATTTAGGAGTAATTTTGGATTCCAAGCTCACAATGGTGGACCATATAAACTACATAACAAGAAACATAGAAAGAGCATATAAAATGCTAGGTTTTATATTTAGAGTGTGCAAGCCTTTCAGCAATATCAAGCGCACAAACGCAATTTACTTTGCATATGTAAGAAGTTTACTCGAATATGCGAGCTGTGTATGGTCTCCACAGTACGCAAAGCATATTGATGCCATTGAATCCATCCAGAAAAAAATATTAAATACCTAAATTTCAAAATGCATCAAAATTCTGTTATCTACGAAGATAGCTGTCGTTTTTACGGATTTCTACCATTAAGAGATCGGCACGAGTTGCTCTATATGTTATTTTTGCATAGATTGCTCACAGGTCAAATAGATTCTCCGGAGCTGCTATCGATGATATCGCTTAACGTACCTTCAAAGCGCACTCGTCACACAAATAAACGTTTATTCCATGTACCTTTGTCGCGTACCAGTTATTCATCAAACTCAATTCTGTCTAGGATACTACATAATTACAACACCAAATTTTCCGATATAGATCCCTTTAATTCGACCACATATAGTTTTAAACACGTCGTCACCAAAAAGCTTATGTAACATTACAATATAGCATGTTAATTTATATAATACTAAAGCATTTTACACACACATACTTCCACACACACACACACACACACACACACACAATCACACACGCATACGCATCTACACACATATATGTATGTATATATGTATATGTATGTATATATGTATACATATACATATTTTAAATTACCCTTTCTGCTCGTACTCTTAAGTTATGATTTTTAAGTAAGAAAACTGTAATTAGCTTTAATTTAAGACTAAGTAAAGGTTGTATACTATTATTGTAATCTTGCCGTAGTTTTCTAATAAATAAATAAATAAATAAACGTATAGTGGCCGACCGTGTAGTGGCAGTATAAGAATATGTACTATCCCCATGTATCGTGGAAATAGGACAGAGGTAAACAAACCAGGATATGGGACCAGCGTCTTTTTTTATAGGATAAGCACACAATCCATCCGATGGTAAGTGACTGCTGTGGCCCATAGACATCTACATCTATCCTCGTTTGCGAATCAAAATGCAGATGCGTTGTCAGACGTGAGGACTAAGATGGAATGCCTCTTTTCAATAAAAAGGGTTTCCGGTTCTCTACTCTTACCATACGAAACACAGCAGCATTAAGCTGCTATTTTATGCTGGTATTCTGTGAGAGCGTGGTCCTACCCCGGTCGAGCCGACCCATTCGTGCTACAATTATACAATTAATATACATAGCTGCAGCATGGCTCTACCACGTTCAGTCTTCCTAATATCAACTAAAAAATAAAAAACTGCAATAACTATTGCAAATATCTTATGAGGCAATCTAAGGGGTCTATGTTCAAGATTATTTTATAGGGGTATGTACTTGGTTAGGTAGTTTGTGATAAATTTATTTGCGATATAATTTAATTGATGATACTTTAATTTAGTTCTATACGAATTAACAGAGATACAAAGACGGAAAAACAAAGGAAAATGTGCATTTTTGGCGTTACTTCTCCCATTAATATAGCCTTATTTTAAAACAGTAATGAATTCATGAAATGGAATGTCTTGACAATAGAAATTATAATTTATTTTAAAATAAATTTCATATAATTTCTTGCTTTAAGCCTTATTTATTTTAACCATGCATTCTTCGAATAAAAACATTTTCTTATTGCAAGGCGAAGATTAGTAATTTTTTAATGCAATTAAAAGTGACAACAAGCATAGATTTCACCTGATGGTAAATGGACCGGCTTATAGTGGACTAGCACATCTATCCTCGTTTAAGTATTGTAATTAATAATTAATTTAAATATAGATGCATTGTCAGCCCCCTCCACTATGTTGCAAAGCCTAATTATCATTAAAATAATCTCCAGTTTCTACCACTAACACTGTTACAACACGGTAGTATTATGCCATTATTTTACGCTGGTATTCTGTGCAAGTTCTTCCCTGGTCGAGTCAACTAATTTCTACTCCAGCCCTAATAAAGCTACAGCGTGGTTTTACCACGAATAAAATATTTAAACTGCGACGCAATGTATTATGCACATTTAGTAGCTTCTACTGAAAACAGGGACAAGAACGTATTGGTTTAAAAAACTGAAGTGATAAACAAACTTACAGTCTACTTGAAACATAGAAGGCTACAGATGCGTTAACTGAGGACTAATACCGAATGCCTCACAGCCTGTAACTATACCGCCTCTCTATACTCTACAGGCCGTAACACAGCAGTGCAAGCCGTGCAATTTAGCGTCCAAGATATGTAAGAGGGTTGTACCTATCCAGACGGTCTCCTAGACAGAGATGGTGACCTACCACCTGGTAAAAACTTAAAGTCTAAACTCGTGTCTTAACTTAACATATTCAATGTGGACACGTTTTCTGTGTCCCATCCCGATTAATATAAATAAATTGACACTATGAAATCCGATTTGAAAGCTTACCCTACTTGGCGGCTGACAACAGCCGTTCATTAGTAATGAACACACATGCAGACGCACACATATGCATGCGAGCACACATTCACATACACGACAAGATCCGTGTGTAGTTGGCGTCGGTCGAGTAATTACACTCATTGTCACGTAATTACAACCAACATTTGTCATTGCACCCACGCTCGCTGGCAAACATACTTGCGCTCCATTGGAGCCTAATTTTCAAAGAAATAAGGTTGATAGTCTGATAAGTGAACGACTTCTACACCTGTATAATAATAGCTGACAATAATTCAGGATCGCAGGATTAACAATTTGTTGTTATAAAGTCATATGTTGGCTTCTTGAAACTTTTTAACAAGCCTACTGCTACTAATTAATAGAAGAATTAAGTATTGTAAAGATTTTTCAATCCTAGGTTTTTTTTTTATTTTTTATTGATATTTAAACGACTAAGGATGTACTACTATAGGCCTCAAAATATATGATTAGGAAAAATCACTAACCTGTTAATACTGTTTAAAGCAGTAGCGCCAGAATTATCCCTTTCATTTCTATCTCTGGGACCTCCGCCAAATCTGTCAAAGTTCTCCCTTTCTTTGTAATGTCTATCCGGGCGTGGCGACGACGAGCGACGTCCTTGCATCTGTTGCGGTAAATTGTTCTGTTGCACCGTCTGCAGAAGGTTGTGATTGCCTTGCGGCTGCTGTAACGCTTGGAGCAACTCCTGCGCATTGGTCGCACCGTTTGTCAAGAAGTTTGGCAAACCCGGATTCAGTAGCGCATTCTGCAATGTTGGGTTTAGCATGTTTGGTCGAATGTTCGCCGTCTGTTGCGGATTGGAGTTGAGGAGCTGGTGAGGTTGCGCCATCGCTTGGAGGTTGGCGAGCGATGTGGACACAACCTGGCCATTGTTCAATGCCAGGTTTACCATTTGGTCATTCGAGTTCACATGGTTTACCGGTATCGTAAGGATGGTTTGCGTCGCAATACCTGATGACAAGTATAAATTGTTCTTAAATAAAATAAAGTCTATAAATAATCTCACAATACATTATTGCATTTAACAAGGAATTAAGATGTAAAGTAACTTTTAATTAGTGTTAAAGCTTTGAGATATTTAATATATACCATAGTATTCTCGAAGCCACATTTACCTTGGGATGTGGGTATAAGGAGTTGTGCACCTTGGATGCCCTGGACCAGCTGTCCCGAAGCGAGGATGAGCTGCGGCATCGGGGAAGGCATTGCTGGAGGCAGCATGTTACTGTTGCCTACAGGGTTTGGTGATCCCATGCCTATGGACAAAATAATTTATAATTAGAATTTAATGTAAGAAACCACTATTATGTAGTAAAGTACTTACGGCATTTAGTTTTGTTTGTGAAAATCATTTTTATTGAAACAAACAAGTTAGAAAAATATTAATTCATCACATCAATACTTCGGTTCATCTACCCGGTGTGTTTAGTCTATTGCTAATATAAACTTCATGTAAATTTTACATAAGTTATTTTTAAGTAATGTAGGATATATCACAGAAGGTCATACAGTACGAAGAACGTTTTAATGGTCCGTTTTTCCTCTTAAGGTGATACCAGCTTCTTGCCTATTTTTTTTTCCAAAAATCAGTGCACGTACCCATTGCTGTGTTCTGATTTGGGGCAAAACCACCAATATGATTACAGGCTGTAAAGATTTTCATCGAAGTAACATATCTATGAACATCTTTGTTTAAATTTGATTACAGATGTTCATTCTCCGTGTTATAAAAATGATATTTATCATTCCATTACAGCCTATAAAAGTCCACTACTGAACATAGGCCTTTCCCATAGATTGCCTGATGGTTTTGCCATAGTTGCGACGCCCAGTAGACGGGTTGGCGACCGCATTTTTTTGTTATTTTTATTAGTAATCAGGAAGATGGTGCTTACCATATCCTGATTCGTTTTCCGCTATCGCCTCTTATGAGACCCACGGGAAGATATGGGATAGTGGATTCTTTTACGCCGCCATCACGACGCTGCTCTGATGTAACCGTACCAATTGTTCGTGATCGATTTGATAAAAACGTATATCTGTGGACACTTGTTGTCCACTGACTCATCGAGTCATCACCGAGAACGAGATGACTTTAGCGAAGTAACGTTAAATTTATTTACTAAGCCACAGCATATACTTAACATCAGGTGTACTGTGCGCTCGTCATCAATAAACGTCATATTGAATTTTCCCGGAAATAATCGTGTTCAATATTTCTTCAATCGGTGGACAATCTCTCTTACGTTCTTACTGCTAATTTACGTAATTATTTGGTGCAACCGACTGTAGATCTTTCAATATTACTAATACATTTCAATGATAACGTAGGTACTGTTAAAACTGTTAAACTACATAGTATATGTATGTTTTGATAAGTGTAAGATTCCGACAGTGTCACTAATCGTTGAAGTGCATGATTATATTTAACATCCAAAAAGTTCATTTAATTCCTAACTGATCGGTCATGGCTGCACTTGCAGAGTACTGACGAAACAATCGAGAAACGTTAAAATTAACTTTCTACTCGAATTATTAAAAACAATAAAATGATATAGTTAATTACAAAAGACGCCGGTCTATTATAAAGCAACGATAGAGAATTACACAAAAATCCATCAGCAACCGAGCAAGACTAATTCCCCGCGAACAAAACGGCCCCACAAAAATCTAAAACATTATCAGCGCAACTTACAAGCCCGTTAAACTCGGCATTAACATAACGTATTCATTTAAACCATGACATTTCACATTTTGTAATAAATGCTCTTTCCTACAGCGCATCAATTAAGTGCCGAAAAAAATATATAATTAGCTCTATTAAGACAATAAAATTCTTAATGATACCGCAACAGTCGAAACATTCGTGCGTTCGTGAAAAATATATAATTATACTCATTATTTAAATAGGTTTTTTTGATCACGGCATAACTTTAATGGGCGGGCTAGTGGGGCCGCTATCTCACTTTCATTAAATCGATTGGATTCGGTAATCGCCTAATTACGAGTCACGTGATACTCGAGTCAAGAGTTTTAATGCACAAATCGTGTCCCGCTGATTATCCCAATCTGTCTAATTCGGCCTAATTAGTGGCCTACCCTCGTAGCCGGCGAATAAATGCCTGTTTGAAATGGTAATGTGGTGAAAAACTGGATAGCGAAGTGGACGGTGCGAGATGCCTCAACTGTGTTTGCTAAAATAGATTATGTGCTTTCGGGTTCACAAATAAATGCCAGTTAAAGACAAATAGACCAAAACGTGCAAAGCGAAACTATTTTTAATCTGTTATATTTTGAGTTCATTTTGTATTAAATGCATTTTCAGGTAAACTTATTCTATTACCTGTATTTATATTTTATTAATCGTGAACCTTTAATCACGTTAGGTGGCTTTAGTGGAGACTTTCAAATTGTTTTGTAATGTCTGCTGTAGCTACAGCACGGTTAAATGGAATACGGTTTAAATGTTATTTTATTGACACCGTTATTTATGAAAGCACTCAATACTACATCATTTTTTGCTAATTAAGACAACTTTAAATTTTTTTTTTAAATATATTGCAGTTTTACAATACAAACGCGGTTATTGCATTTTGATTTCGATTGCCATTGGCACATGAAATTGTTAATCACAATTTAAAGTAAGTAACTGGGCAATCGAACCTTACCCGGCGTTAAAAAAATATAATTTTCTCAGGCATAAAACCTACTTAGATAAACTTGGTGCGTAAAACATTATCTTAAAACAACATTTCATGCGAATCGTCAATTACTAAGTTTATGATTCAAACAAAAATTCGAGTATAGTTCTCTCCATAGTTCGCTGAGGGACCTTGATCTTCCTCATGCGGCCAGCAGTGAAGCACCAAATCTCAGATCCATATGTCATCACAAGAAGAAACACGCTTATTGTGCACTCGTGTATTCAAATTTTGGGGTATACGTGTCGAGAAGATGTGTCGCAATCTCCCGAACGCTTTCCAGCCGAGTTGGATCCATCGATTGATTTTAAGGTCTTAGTCGCATAATTTGTTCTAGTTAAACATACTCGTCGACAACTTCGAGCGTAGTGCTCCTAACAACTACCGGTAATAAATGTAATATTGATGTTACACTGGATAACGTGTAATTTTTTAACTTATTATAAGGGTGCTTGACCACAATCACTTGGTGGTAAATGGTGATGAAGCCTTAGATGGTATGTCGCACTGTCTTAGCGTAACAAAAGCCTATGGGAGTTAAATGTACTAGGTAAATGCAATATTTTATTGTTATAAATTACTGTTATATATCCCTTGTTTATTTAGTCTCATAGATACATAGAGATTCTACATCTGCTATTTCTTTGATATATTATTGTTTTGACTATAAGTTTTTCATCATCATCATCACAGCCTATCAAAGTCCATTGCTGAATACATATTAACTGGATTCAGGTATAGATGAAGATGTCTAATTTGTTTTGTGTGGTTAATTGTGTAACATGCACGATTGTAAGCTGTTATTTTAATCAAAAAAAATCCCGCTGGGTTTCTTGCTGGTTCTTCCCAGGACAGAGGTTTTTTTCGAACCAGTGGTAATTAATCAAAAGATTGACTTTCAATAAGTATTATTTATGATCTATATTGAATAGAAAAGTTTCTGTTTCTGTTTATGCTTCTGATGGGTCTAGTTTTTCATAAAACTGAAGTGACAAACAAAATATGAGTCCACCTGATTGTAAGTGGCTACTGCGGTCCATGGACCAACTTCAAACCAAAAAAATGATACAGATGCGTTGTCACATTTGAGAAATTAATTGGAATGCTTCACAGCCTTTAATGGATCTCTATACCCTTCAGACCGGAACACAGCAGTGCACGCACTACTGCTTGGCGGCAGAAATACGTAAGAAGATGGTACCTATCTAGATGGACTACCATATAGAAGAGGAGTCCCACAAACGAGTACAAAGTTACTTATTATAACTGTTTATTAACAGAGAATAATGTATACTAGTTGTCGCCCAGTGGTCGAGATTTGACCTTAATTCATCAAGTTTTTAAGTTTTTTTATTAAGCAAGCTGTATTTTACTTTAACACTTTCGCTGTCCGGTTTTGAGACACAATAGTAAGACAATAGCAATGACCTATATGTAGTGCACGGGACAGCGAAAGGGTTAAACTACACATTAATACATAAAACACAGATGTCTAATATATAAAATAAAAGCTTTTTTGCCTTGACATTTCACAGGCTTTTAAAGAGGAACATTTGAAATCACACAAAATTCACAGCTCATTTAGGTCAATCTGACAGTAATTATTTGTTGGCAAAATTTTAAATTCTTTGACGACAATCACTACTCTAAAAAGTAGTGATTACATAATTTTTTCTACTCTGTGCGATACCACAGACTATTACGTATTTGACATTGGCAGCATGAACGTAAACAATGAGAGTTTAATTTAATTTAATGTGTTAGTAACACAAATTACTTAAATAAATTTTAGCTTTCTGTACTCCTACATAAACTTTAATTATGCCAAATCTCACACTCCCCCATGCGCGCAATATGCTTAGAAAGGGATGCAAAGTGTCGATAGATAAAAACCCTTTCTTTTATGGACATTACTGTACATTGAATTGAATACAATTATCACTTGCAAATGCCTACGTTTCAATTGCGGAAAGATATAATTATACGTTAAGCAGCCTCATTACATACAAATGAGATGTTTATATTACAAAAACTGTATTATTGAACGGTAAAAAAGATCATTAACTTTAATAATTTCACTAACCTTATTAAAGTGATTAACAAATAACTTTCACATATTTAACTAAACAAAAATCGTCAATATCAGACAACTGTTTTAAAATGTTGGATGAATTGAATTAGATTTTAACAAAAAATAATATTGGACATAGTCTGGCGACGTATTTTCGTGACCGTGCTCGCTCAGAATACCAGCGTGAAATATCAGCATAGTGCTGTTGTTCTTCATATAATGGTAAGTGCTGAAAACTGGTGACCCTTTCTTTCTTTTCCCTAATAATCCATTTCATCTTAGTTCCCTGGGTGACAACGCATCTGTATTTTGATTCTTCAT
This sequence comes from Parnassius orleans, assembly GCA_029286625.1. Lineage (NCBI taxonomy): Eukaryota > Metazoa > Arthropoda > Insecta > Lepidoptera > Papilionidae > Parnassius > Parnassius orleans. Next base: position 1,215,451 of record JAGSMP010000084.1, read on the forward strand.
CGAGGACAGATGAAGGCGTTTATGGGCTACCATCAGGTAGGCTGTATGCTTCTTTGTCACTTGTTACCTTAGTTTAAAAAAGTATTGAAGGCATTTTAAACATTTGTTGCATTTATAATTGTTTTATTATAGGCTATCTAACACTGTGTGGTGTTATACAGTGTAGAGGCGGTGTAAGAATATCCACTACCCCATATCGTCCTGTAGGTGTCGTAAGAAGTGACAGAGGGAAACAAACCGGAGATGGGCAGCAGCGTCTTACTAAAAATTTCTAGAAAATAAAAAACTGTGGTTGCGAACCCGCCTGTTAAGCGTGGCAACTATGACAAGTAGCCCACTTATGAGACAACCTTTGGGGAAGCCTATGTTCAGTAATGGATTTTGATAGGCTGTGTTACTTTCTTCAGATTTGTCTTAAAAGTTATATCGTAAGGTACCTTACCTGGAGCACTAACGCTGAGGTTAAGAGGTGAGTTGATAACCGGGTTCGAGGGCATGGAGGTGAGCCCCTGCAGGTTGGCTGCCAGCTGCGACATTTGTTGCGACATCTGCTGCGACATTTGCTGTTGCGACATCGGCGGCATGTTCTGCTGCATGTTTGCCAGGTTTTGCAGATTTTGGAACATCGACGCCACTGGGAAAGAATTGTTAATATTAATTTCCATTTTTCAATATTATATATATGATGAATCCAAAAAAAAGAATGATGAAGTAAAGTAGATATAGTTTTGGATTACTAAATAATATTTAATTTTTATTTACAATTATTAAACGTCATCTAACAATGATAATAAAATCAAATAGTTGGGAGCAATAAGCATACTCGTGGCGTGGTAGCGTTTTCATGCATAGAAATATAAGTAAAATAAAACATTGATTAATATTTATATAGAATATACTTAAATGCATTTATTTACATAACACGATTTTCCGAATACAGACCATTTTTTTGCCATTTGGAAAATACTTTTAAAGAGGTTGCTCATACTTAATTAAAACTTGGATCAAAAATATTTTTAAGTAGGTACTTTAACCCCTTCACTGTCCCGTGTACTACATATAGGTCATTGCTATTGTCTTACTATTGTGCCTGAAAATCGGACAGTGAAAGTGTTAAACTATATGAAAACAATAACAAAAATGTATTAATTTTCTGAACACGGATATGAAGTTTAAAGATGTTGACATATAAAAAAGTATATTTTATATTATATTTTGTGTAAAATTAGTAAAGTGATAAATATTGTATTTCATTATGGCCTGATTTTTCAATCGTCTAATACAATTTATTCATCACGTCAATAATAAACCTCACTAAATATAAAAGTGCAACATCTACATTTAACTGTGATTTTTTATTTGTTTATGTTGTATTTTATCACATAAATAACTTTTATCTGATTGAAAAATCGGCCCATAAAGGACTAAAGAAGTCAACATTTGGAGAGGACCTTGTTCTCACAAAGCGATACCTATGCTTTTGCCTCTTCTTTTATATCAGCAGATGCCGTGAATATAACTATGACAAACTTGTTCGAGCCACTACGCCACGAGCTTCACAACACCAAGGAGCGAAATAGAACGGGTTGTACGAACTCACTGGAGCCATTCAAGTGCGGCTGATGGTGCGGCGTGCGGGCACGCGGAGGCGATGGAGAACGTGCCTCGGCTAGCTGCCGCCCGCCGCCCTCCGGCGAGCTCGCGCCGCTCTCGCGGTCCGATTCCGCCTGCTGACAAACAAATATCCACGGTTAACACTTTCTTTTAATCTGTGAACGTAACAGAGCTACGCTGCAGCGAACGTTTAATAGTGACAGCACTACTTTTGCATAGCAGTCCGTCTGGGTAGGTCCTATTTCTGCCGCCAACTAGTAGTGCATGCACTGTTGTGTTCTAGTCTGAAGAGTTAGTATAATTGATTACACTGTAAGGCAATACATCTCTAGGCCTCGTTGTTTAAAGTTGGTAGCATGTGTTCATGGACTGCAGTAGACACTTACCATCAGGTGGACTGGACTAAGTTTTTCAATATTTTTGAGTATGATTATTATATATGCTAGATAATACACTTGAAGTTAGAACGTAATGCGAAGATGAATATCTGTTTGATAGTATCATTATAGTGTTTTTTTTTTATAGGATAGGGTGACAAACGAGCACACAGTCCACCTGATGGGAAGTGGTTGCTGTGACTCATAAACATCTACATCTATCTTCAATAAAGAATCAAAATGCAGATGCGTTGTCACCCGTGAGGACTAAGATGGAATGCCTCTTTTCCAGTAAAAAGGGTCTCCGGTTCTCTACAGTCACCATACGAAACACAGCAGTGTTAAGCTGCTATTTTACGCTGGTATTCTGTGATACAATCTTCGTTTAAGGTATACACTCAATGCTAGATAAATATAAAAATATTAAGAATGGCTATTAATGACATTGTGATATGATTAATTAATTAACGCTGCTGTTTCGTATCGTGAGTGTAGAGAACCGGAGACCCTTTTACTGGAAACGAGGCTTTCCACCTTAGTCGTCACGGGTGACAACGCATCTGCATTTTGAATCGTAATCGAGGATAGATGTAGATGTCTATGGGCCACAGCAACCACTTACCATTGGGTGAACTGTGTGCTCGTTTGTTACCCTTATTCTATAAAAAAAAAGTAATTAAAAAGACACTTTCTTCCTATATAAATTAATATAATATACCACATTTTATAATATGCGTTATATTTAATATGCGTGAAATAAGGTATGCGCCAAAGGAGATGAAAATATTCAGCATCGACTGTGAAATGGAAACCAATACGTATTTTAACGAGCATTATATCTTTTACTTTATTTGACATCAATAAAGGACGAGGTACCTTATTCGTTCTTTACCACGTTGTCCGATTTCAATGATTCCTTTTTAGATAGGGGTTACCTCAGGAGATAACCCATATAAATTTGATCATCTGATGATGGGATCCATGACAAAAATATCAAAGTCATCAAATGTGGGCGAATAATTCTTTACCACGTCAACCGATTTCGATGACTATATTCTTTTAGTTGTTTGAATTAGGTTTTTACTTTTTTTAAAGTTAAGTTTATTTTGGGACTTTTTTGATGGATTTATGTATACACAACAAGATACAGAAACAGTCATATAGTGAGTTCCTACAAAGGTTCTACTTATTCCATAATTCACTGAAATATCTTCCCGTAGACCCCATAAAGGAAAATCTATTGTTGTCGAAAGGACATGTTAGTCCCTACATAACTAATACTAGCTACCGCTAACAACAAAATGAAAGAGTTCCTTTTCTACCTAGGAGACCATCGGTTTTTTATTTTATTTATTTATTTATTTAACTACCTATACACCTTATAATATGGGATATAAAGAGCGGACTTAATGCCTTATTGCATTGTTGTGAGTTCATAACATCCAGTACCTATTCCTGTCGTAAAGCAGCAGTCCATCCTCTATCGCATTCCAGTTGGAAGAGCAAGAGAGCCAGTATAACAACAGACAGTAAGATACATATTTTTTTATAGAATAAGAGTGACAAACCAGCACACAGTCCACCTGATGGTAAGTGGACACTGAGGCCCATAGACATCTACATTTATCCTCGTTAAAGAATCAAAATGCAGATACGTTGTCACACCTGAGGACTAAGATGGAATGCCTCATTACCAGTAAAAAGGGTCTCCAGTTCTCTATACTCACCATACTAAATACAGCAGTTTTATTTTGCAGTTTCACGCTAGTATTCAGCCGACCCATTCGTGTTACAGCTATTTTAGCTAGCGCATCTGGCTCTACCACGTATATATTTCGCCTTTACCTCAGGGTTTTCATCGTTTAAAAATGGTTGCAGATGTCCATGGGCTACTACTATTAACGTGTTTGTGATTCTAATATTGAAAAATCTTGTCCATGAAAATAATTGATAGTTAGTTCATAGAATTTCTAATGTTGAATGAATGATGTTTTGCATCTAAAATCGGTATTTTACGAGTCAAACTCAATACCAGAAAAAGATTTTTTTTAATAATTTATTGAGATTTTTAATCAACCACACACAATTGTATTAAAATTTCTAGTCGTATTATTTGGGCATGGTCACCTAAGCTCGTAGGTACGTTTAATAATTAAATAAACATAGTACATTTTATAATCACTTCGAGCTGTAGCTCAGTGGCTAAGTATCCTTTGTATATCAATGACTGCGACCCGGATTCAATCCCCGCTGGCAAAAATTAAATTGTCAGGTGCAATCTTAAGTGATGATTTACCAAGTACTCGACGGTGAAAGAAATGACTTTGAGAAAAGAGGCATGTCCAACATTGCATTTTATATTAATTTTACAATATAATGACTAATGATATTGCTGTAGTCTAACTAGGATAACCGGCATAGCCCAATGCTTCAGTAACGTAAACTGGCAATGGAAAGTTAATCGGTGGACTTGTGAAGGGCTATCATGATGATATTATTATAGTTTATTTCAAATATCAAACACTAAGAGATGAACTCATGTTCGACTTAGCAATGGAAAGTTATTTAAATGGAATCGATACTCCAAAATTCACTTTTTGTGTATCACCGCGTTTCAAAATCTCTAGAGTCGGATGATGGGTTTTTAGGTGGTTGTCTGTGTATCTGTGCGCTCGGGTGTCCGTTTGTGGTCTATTTTCGCCTCGCGAATTTCGAGAAAAAAGATTTCAACGTCGGACTGGTTTCATTCGATACACAATTATATAATTAAAACTTGATTAAGTTTTATGAAAATCGTTCCAGCAGTTTCATATACGAACCGAATGCAGGTAATATGTAAACAAAACGCCGTCTAGTGGTGGCGTGAGAGAATCCACTACTCCATATCATCACGTGGGTGTCATAAGAGGCGACAGAGGCAACTTAAACAAAAGATAGGCAGCAGCATCTTCCTCATAACAACGCAAAACAATAAAAAAATTGTGGTTGCCAACCCTTCTGCTCAGCGTGGCATATATAGCAAATCCTCCTATGAGGCAATTTATTAGGTAGCCCTATGTTCAGCAGAGCCGTGGTAGCTCAGATGGTTAGCGCTCGCTGTAAGTTACACAGTACGCGAGCAACCTGGGTTCGATCCCCGCCGGCACCAATGAAATTGTTAATTGCAATTTTAAGTGCTGATTTACCACGTGCTCGGCGGTGAAGGAAAACATCGTGAGGAAACCTGCATGTCTGAGAAAGAAAAAAAAATATTTCGAAGACATGTGAAGTTCGCCAACACGCATTGGGGCAGCGCGGCGGACATTTCCTTGCCCTAAAACCCTCTCAGAAATGAGAGGAGGCCTGTGCCCAGCAGTGGGACGTATATAGGCTGTAACTTTACTTTACTTTTTTACTTTTATGTTCAGCAGTGAACTTTGGATAGAGGCTGTAATTAATGAATGAGTGATGTATAATTGAAAATTAAAAATGTTGTACAACCGACTTCAATATAAATTATTAAGAATAACTCAAAAACTATTGGTCAGACCTTGATCAATATATTTATATGGAAGCACATGAGAAGCACCAGCTTTCAAATAAACAAAGAATCATCGAAATCGGTTCGCCCAGAAAAAAGTTATGAGTTACCACACATAAAAAACATACGATCAGAATTGAGTACCTCCTCCTTTTTGAAGTCGGTAGAAAATGTAAATGGTTTCCCTATTTTCCTATTTCATATTCCGGTCTACTATGTTCTGAAAATCCTTCGTATGTAACGTCAATGAGCGAAGTAGTAATTTAGATATTATGTGAACAAATACACCAAATATAGCCTTTGCATAAAGTGTATTAAAGCGTTTTTAATTTATACAAGAATTTTATTAATTTTTACTTAGGGCTAGGACTCCATTTCTACCTTGGAATCTGTCTGGATAGGCAACATCTTCTTACTTATTTCTGCCGCCAAATAGCAGTCGGTGCATGTATGCATGGTCACTGTCTTAAGGATATTTTTTTATAGGATAAGGGTGACAAACGAGCACACACTCTACCTTATGGTAAGTGGATGCTGTGGCTCATAGACATCTACATCTATCCTCGATTACGAATCAAAATGCAGATTCATAAGGAGAATATTTGCCATAGTCGCCACCCCAGATTGGCGTGGTTGGCGATCGCATTATTTTTGTTTTGGGATGTTGGCAGGAAGATGCTGCTGCACATCTCCTGTGTCACTTTCCCCTGTCGCCTCTAACGACTCCCACGGGATGATATGGGGATTCTCTTATGCCGTCACTACAAAGTGCATAAATAAAATCTTACAAATAAGTAAGATAAATAAGTAATCAATGTAAGATAAATAAGTATTATATATTTGAACTTCAATTCATCATCAAGTTTATACTAAATCTATGTTTCAGATATAAATGCTTTAGTGTCATTTAAACTTCTTTACGCTTTTGTTTTATATTTACTTAATCGCAGATTGTTTGTAGTTTTTTATTTTTCTATAAACAAATTAGATTACATGCAGCCAGCTAATAAAAGTAAAGATAGTTGCACTGTTGATGTCCTTCTTAAATAAATTAATAATATTAATAATATAAATTTTTATCTGATGCAATGACATTATACATAATATTATGGCTTGAAGGTCAGTCCGGTTCACCTGTAATTATTACGGCTATTAAATACAAAATACAGTTTATTAAATTACTTCAAGGAAATTATATTATGATATGATAATCTATAGTAAAATTACATCTATTATAGTTTATGTAAAATTATTGTTAACAATGTGTTACTAAACGTCGTGTTGTTGATGTTTTAAATATGATTGATTTTCATCATTACAAAAATAAGAAAATAAAACACGTAACTGAAAATAAAACACGTAACTGAAAATAAAAAAGTTTTAAAGTATAAAAAATTGTTATTAAGTTGAGACTATTTTTAAAATACAATATTTAAGCTATTATTTTGTACATTAATTAATCATACATTACAAATGTAAAATTATATTACTTAAACTTCAAAATTACACGTATGTAATGTTTTTATTAGGTATATTCATTACTAAAACGAAACTAAATTTTACTAAAATAAGTAAAATATTAGACCAAACTATTAAAAAAATTGTAATATAAAAACAACTTACAAAGGACAATGTCATTCTCTTCACGGCTCCTGAAATTTTCACTTTATTTCAAATAATTTGGGCGATCCTTACGAATTTGTCATCTCTCGAAAAATTCTCTAAATGTTCCAAAGCACGCCCCGAAGTCGGAACTTCGTTGAACTTCGCAAAACTTTGGCCGAATTCTGTCCAACCGAGAAAAACGTCCTATATTTTATCCGCCACCGCTCCGTTTGTAGATAAAAATACAGGTAATTTTAATGATAGATAATAAGCGAGAAAATTGTTTTAATGTAATATTTATTTAACTTTTTAAATCAAAAGAACGAATATTAATAATTGACACTGTTTATACAAAAACACTAAACTTTTTTTTCAAATTCTAATAGGAGTTTCTTGTACGCGCGTCAAAAGTTGTATTGTTTGTCAAAAGTTGTTTTCGAAGCCGGTTTGAAACGGAACTATAGACTGGAGATACCACCGCGCAAAGGGGAAACAGGCACTATCGACAAAGCGTCCACATATTTTTTTTATTTCTTTTTTTTTATTTATTTATCAACAACAACGAGCGACACACATACAGCCGCGCGGCAAGTTGCACAGCGCGGAATGAAAGCGCGTCATCAGTTTAAAAAATCAACCCCTTCGGTGGTGGGTCTGGAAAAAATGCGGCCCCCGCGGGGCGGTGGCGGGCGGACCTACCGAAATCCTTGCCAAAGCGATCGCCATCGGCCCACTTGTCACTTGTCGAATGAGCATAATAATTAGATTTGTCAATTAGCATTTTATTTACCGATACGTCATATCGTTACTAACATCTAATGAAAAATTCAAGAACTTTCCAAGATTGTGGTTTCTTATATTATAACATCTCAAAATTTACCTTCAATATGGTTTTACCGATCTGGTTTAGAGACATATTTGACACGTTGATTCAGACATACTCCTGGAGTACAGTTTGTGAGTTAAAGTATTTAACCTCGAAAATTTTCTTTTTTAATATTAAACTTTAATTAAAAGGATCTTCGGCCATGACTTTAACACAATTATTAACAAACATATTATTAACAATTGTGTTATATTGTATTGTCATCAGTGGTGTGTCTTTCCTAGTGTAGTGGTGTTGGGAGTAGTGGTGCTGGGATTAGTGGTGACGAGGATAGTGCACGCAATTGTGGGAGGGTGGGAGGTGCTCTTCAAACTAGATAAGAGACATCATTTTATTTTATCGAGCGGATGTACGCAAGGTAATTTTTACCAACTTTAATATAATGAATTTCCGCAAAGTAACGCCTGATTCTATTAATTAACAAACATATTTTGAAATAAATTATTATTTCGGGATTAATATTAATTTTTTTTAACTTTTAATATATATTTTCGGGATTCTGACTGAAAACTGTTTTTATGACATAAATGAATTTATCAAATTCTGCCGTGACGGTCACCTCAAGCGAATTGTTGTTGATGTTTGAGATTTTAAATTGACAAATGAAATACTAGTTTGACATTATGCATGACATGACCATGCCTGTATATTTTTTATTTTTTTTCTCTTTTTTACTACCTAAATTTATTGACATTATACTGTTTTATTAAATTTTGATATGAAATGTTATTGTAATTTTCTAATTTTCTAATTTTAATTATTCAATTGCTTGTCGACGTAATATTTGCATACCGATAAATCGGTAAAACATGCATGTTCACACTATGTTATAAGACCTAAAAATGTACCATGTTTTATGCAAATAAATATTTTATTTATTTAAAATAATGAGTGATACGAAATAAAAGCTTTTCAAAGTAACTATTAAAATATGTTTTGTTTAAATTACTGAAAATCTAAGTATTATCGTTAAAAACAACTAAATCAATCTGTCTGTTCAAAATACGTTAACAAATTAAAACGAAATAAAACGTTAAAAGTCAATTTTCGGTTCACCTTTGTTTTTCCGGTTCTTATGTATCGTAGTCAAAGCGATAAACGTTGAATTTGTACAGACCGTAGAGTTATCATAAAAAAATTTGCTCTCATTTTACATATCTATTGTATAATCGAATTCTAATAAAATAAAAATTATTACGTATTACATTGCTAATTAGTGATTATGAAACAAAATTGTAATCTGTAATTTAGAGCAATGCCTTTTGTAGACGAGATTTTATTTGTGGCACAAAAATATTTACTTTATATTGTTTGATTGTTAAAGAAAAAACTAAATAGTGCCGAAAGAAATTTCTGTTTAAGTTAAATGTATGTATTGAAGCTACTGAACATCTCAGTTGAATAAAGGTTATGCCAAAGAGAGGCGGGCGCGGGCGCGGGCACAATGAATAACGAACGAGTAGAAAAATTATCACCGGCAAATAACATTCGAAATAATCAGCGGTACACGAAAAAATCAGTAATTATTCAGATGAAGTTGGACGAACGAAGGGGGTATGGGGGCAAAGGCCGGCCAAAATAAAAACGGCGTTGCGTAGGGGTGACACCCGCTCTCCCCTCGCCTCTACAAATGTTATCTAACTGCGTTCGCTTCGCGCGGCGCCGTTTCGCTTGGAATTAGCGCGCTCGAACCGGCGAATTTCAATTTGTATTCCACTTTTTCCTTGGATAGTTGTTCCTAATGGAAAGGGCTTGGCGATCATGGATTTCGTATAAGCTGCGCGCGGCAGCCTCGACTACAGCGGCCTCCGCTGACTCGATAACACCTCATTATTCGGCCAGTAAAGTGGGCATTATCAGGCGAGAGCTCACACACGCGTGGCGTTGTCCACGCGGATGTGTGTGTAGATTTTTACTCATTAATTTTAAAACGCTACGGATTTTTTTCAGGGCGGGTGCTAGGGGTTTCGTGGGGGGGTTAAAATTGGCGATGGCCGCCGGGCGGGGTGTCACCGGCGGGGGTTATTAAATAGATTGGTCCGCGGCCGAACGGAGCCGCCGATCTGCACTTGTACTCGCGTCATTAACGGGTTGAGAACCGATTTTAAATCGTGAAATAACAGCCTGTTACAGGAAAAGTTGAGCGGGCTTATCGGCCTCTCACCGTTCTATTCTGCAGGAGTTAATTGCATTAAAATGTCTAAGTGTATTTTTGTACGGCGAATCCGTCGTCTTGATTCGCCGGTGTTAATTGTCTGAGCGTAAAGAAAATACGGAAGACGCGTAGTAGCATGTCCGCACTGACCGAAATGATCGGAGCCATGCGGCGTTGCTCGATACACACACGCACAAACTTTTTACTGCGGCCGTTCGGAGGGCCGACCGGGCGGGGTGTGTGGGGTGCGGAATTGTGAAAAATACTCGAAAAAAGGCGAAATTGTAGCAGATATATAATTAAAGTCCGACGTACAGTAACGGTGTACCGCGATGTATTATGCAGACGCGCGCTCGAGTGTCGCGGCGACTCGATACGTGTACAATATACAAGTACACAGTCGCGAAGCGGGCGAGAAAAATTAATTGAATAAACGGACATGTGAGGGGTGGCAAATATTTTTTTGGGTTTATCTTCTTCTTATTAGCTAGTACAAATTCCACTGCTGGATATAAGCCTTTCTTTGTAAGGCAAACACTCCCTCACCATTGTCACGCTTGACAAGCGGATCTTTATCTTTATTCTGTGACTAGCTGTTCCCCGCGACTTCGCCCGCGTGGATTTGTTTTGCGCGGAACCCTAAAATAAAAGTAGCCTAAGTTACTCCTTATAACATCAGCTATCTGTCAGGGAAAGTCCCATCCAAATCGGTTCACAGGTTTTGCGTTTATGCGTGTTGCGTGTTCACGCTAAAATAGCTCGCAGATGACAATTTTTTTTCAGACTTACTTATATATCATTTATCGTTATATTTTGGCCAATTTACACAATATTTTTATGAACTATAGCTTATGTGTTATTCTGATGTATGAGCTATATTATTGTAAAGTTTCATTAAAATCCATTCAGTAATTTTTGCGTGAAAGAGTAACAAACATCCATACATCCTCACAAACTTTCACATTTATAATATTAGTAGGATGTAAGTGCTGTTAGCCCATTTGGCTTTTACAGCTTTATCTGATACAGGGCTGCGGACCCCCGCACACCCCCACTCGGACAGCGGTTAGGTAGCTCAAAAACCGCCACAGAAGGGACATGATGATTGGTAACAATACCAAATTATATACCATCATCATTGCCTTTCCCTTTTCTAAACAGCTCGCGGCCTTTCAGTTGACGATCGCAGTACCAGACGTCTCGCACCTTTGACGCTGCTCCCCGTCACAGCTCTAGGCATTTTACGTGGCGTTAAAGGGATGGTTATATCGCCATCTATCAGATGTCATTAGATCTTCAAGCACTTCCCATAGTCGCCCCTTGCGACACCCACGGGACGTAAGTGGCGATGAATTATTGTATACACCATCACACGGTAATGTTTAGTCAGCATTGAGCTTTTAGGCGGCCTGCCGTACTATTTATATTCATTCATTCATTCATTTATGACAGCCTATGAAGGGTTAAAAGGGCAATTTAAAGGCCTCCCTTTAGATTGACTCATAAATCGGATATTTATCATAAAAAACAAAGTTTTTTTTCTAGTTGTTAAGGAATAAGAAATATGCTGCCCATCCTCTGGTTTGTTTCACTCTGTCACCCCTTAAGAAACCTACGGAATGATATGAGATAGTGGATATTCTTACAGCGCCGCTACACGGTCACAGCCTGTAGTGTGTTAATTTTTATGAAATGCGATGGAGATGTAAAATTAACAAGTGGTAAAATTAAAAATTTTGTACAACCGACTTCAATATAAATACAAATTATTGTTGATTTAAAAAAAAAGAATTTTCCAAATCGGTTCAGGCGTCTTCGAGTAATTGATGAACATACATAAAAAAAAGATTCCGACGAATTGTAAGCGTCGTCCTTTTTGAAGTCGGTTGATAATATAGCGTACAAAATGTCCTAATTAACACAAATACACCAGAGGTCTTGTCCCACATATACCCGGTGTAAATCTAAGATAAGATCATAGGCATGTTAGGAACTGTGTATAAGAGAAAGAAAACGATTGTACTGAACAAATAAAACCAACTTTTTACAACTTAAAGAAAATTAAAAACAAACTTTTATATAAATGCTCTAAAAAGAAAAAGAAACTTTAAACTAAATCAAACCAATCAATTTATTACATTATATAATTTAGGTATATGATATAAAAGCTTGTCGCGAGATTTACCTGAGTAAATTTATTTTATGAAATACACACCTAAATTTTTTCTGAGAATTACTTGTGAGTCAAGTTACTTATTGTATTTCTTGTTTGTTTACACAGTTAAAAAGCTTGTAATAAATCATTATCACAAGCTTTTTACCTGTGTAAATAAACGGCTATACTAGGCTTAAGTCGGAGTGCTTGTCAATAGATAAGTCAGAACAAAAAGTTACGCTCATTCACAAATGAGAGTTTTTTTTTTTTAGATTTTTTGTGTAGCACTGGCACGTTCATAGACTATTAACATAATTTCTAACTTTTTACATATTATTTAAAAAATAAAAACCAATAATTCGTAAATTTTGAAAAATACGAGCGCCGGACTGAATTTAAACAAAATATTCAATACAGTAGGCGAGTACGCCGATGAGCCGGATAAAACATTATGAATTTTTAAACAGAACTATTTTTTTCTAAAACAGCGTTCGCTACATTTGTTTGAACATTCCTCGCATAACGCCTACTACTGCAACTGGTTTTGTTAAAAATAGCTCATACAACTATACTAACATCTAAAAATAACGCAATAACGAATACGCACAAATAAAAAATAACTTATAAAAGTTCATTAACAAGATTATTTCGAACTTTTTAATTGTTTAAACTCCATATCATCAAATATTACCTTTTCTTAAAACAATAAAAGATAAAGTAAGCTTACAGTCTGTATACGTTACACTGCTAGGCATAATCTCCTCTGAGATGGTTTTAGAGCAAGGAAATATTCTTCGCACTGCCCTAATGCGTGTTGGCGAAATTCACGTTTTCGGTATTCAATTTTTTTTTATTTCTCATACGTGTAGATTTCCTCACTATGTTGTTCTTTACCGCCGAGCATGTGGTACAATACTTTAACTTTTTTAAAATTATTTTTATTCTTGGCCTCAATAGTTTTTTTTTTTTAATAATAAAGAATTCGATTATTATTTATCAAATACTATTATTCGATTTCAAAATATTAACAAAGTAACAAATAAGGCTTGTAAGTTCAACTGCAGCACATGGACACAGGCTACCAATTATATATGTATATTAATTAATGAAGGCGCAGATACGTTGTTAACGACAGACGATTAAGATAAAATGCTTAAAAGTCTTAAATTAAACGGGCTCTTATCCATTATAACGAAATACAGCAGTGTGTGTACCGTAGCTTGGTGACAGTAATACGTAATTGTGTGGTAGGAATGTGATTACCTCTAGGTATTCATATCGATTGATCACTTTATCTGTCCTTCAATTTTTTAAACCTAGTTCATAACAACGGATTGGTATGATTGTCTATTGCTCTATTTTATTATATAGGTATATTTCAGAAACAATATCCTGTAAAGAAGCGAAAGAGTTATGTCAGGATCGTAACTAATGAAAGTTCATAGTCCCCTGCCTACTCCTCTGGGTGACAGGCGTGAGAGATTATGTATGTATGTATTCAATATGTATTACAATTTTGTGTTTTTTCTACTTATATGACAGGTGGGTCCTTTCCAAAACCAAGCCGTTATCGAGCAAAGTAAATTTCGATCGAAAGTCGTTAACAAACGCACTTGCCATATATTACGAATAACATAATAATGAAATTCATTGTTACCTCAAGAGCACATCTCAATATAAAACGTCCGCGGGGGGCGATGCTCGAGTCGTTCGACACACGACAGATGGTTAGGAGGGGGCTCACGATTAATTTAACATTAAATTCAATAATAACTTCCCATTTATTGCGTAATTTCCTTTCAATTACCTTTCATTTATCGTTCTGTAACGAGATTATTACATCGGCGATGAGTATGCTAGTGTTTATGTCTCGTGCACATTCGGTTATGGCGTATATACACCCAAATGTTTTTGAATGAGACTAGACTAGACTTTTATGTCCTTAATTGTTAAAACGAAAAATTGCAATCATTATTTTGTAACTGCCCTGGAATACATGACCAGGGTATGAAATGCACTGTAGTGAGGAGGGCTACTAGCAGTAAATAGACTAACGATTGGATACGACGAGTAACGTAAGAGAAAAATAAATAAATAGGTAACAACATATTTGCATTTCATATATTTTAATTTTTTCAATTTTTCATTACATTATTTTTTGGTGATTTCAAAGTAGGGATTATAATATTTGAATTTGTTAGATAAGTTCATGGCATTTATTAATCGAGTGGTGAATATTAACGACTCTAAATAAATCCTTGCTTCATTTTTGTGATTTCGATTGACACATGTAAATGCTTGCTTGCTGACGCATGCTTGCTAAGCCAGGATGCGTGTTACGTGTTAAAGCCACGCTGCAACTATATTATGGTTGTAGCACGAATGGGTTGGCTCGACCGGGGGAGGACCACGCTCTTACAGAATACCAGCGTAAAATAAACAGCTTAATTCTGCTATGTTTCGTACGGTGAGTGAAGAGAAACGGACATTCTTTTACTGGAGACGTGACATTCCATCTTAATCCTCAGGGGTGACTACGCATCTGCATTTTGATTCTTAATCGAGGATAGATGTAGATTCCTATGAGTCACAGCATCTCCTTACCATCAGGTAGACTGTGTGCTCGTCTGTCACTCTAATTATAATAAAACGCGATGTCCATATGTGGCTTAAAATGCTGACGAAGATTAAACATGTTGTTTAAAAATATTAAACAGATGCAAGTAATTGTAAAAATTACACGGAAGAAGAATTCTCGAGTAGCAGCCTCGCACTGGCAACTGCTGATAGGGGATTACCCACTAGACACGACCTGATAAAAAATACAAGGAGTCGATGGATGCAGGGTGCATGTCCAACAGAAAATACTGATAAGGCTAGAAGTTTGCTGTGTAATAATAATAATAATTATAATGATGATAATGTATGTAAAAATTATGTTACACAGCGTATTCTTATTTTCTCTGAAAAGCTATTTGTTGAGTTACATATCTTTTAACTCTCAACGTTGTCGTACTGCAATGGGTGAATTTTCTTAGACGGCTTTCAAGGATTTAACGAGATAAATTAATTACGGACGCAATTAAAGACACTTTAAAATACAAATAATTAATTTAATAACACTAAGATTTTTACGCGAAAAGTGCCTACGTTTTATTCCTTTGGGCTTAATTATTAAATATGTTTTCAATTTTACCATCTTAAAGTATTAAAAATTTGTAAACTTGGTAACTGTAAAAGGCACTTAAAAAGTATTCAATTTTTAGCAAATGCATGATTTATTTTTTACTTTGTTTTGTCATAGCAAAATATATTTTTTAACGGAGAATAATTTATATAATAGAGCAAGCGTTTTTAATAATGTAAATTTTTGGAATAAAAGTATAAATTAATACAAATGTTAACCTTACTTCAGATAAAACGTGGTAAGCCAGAAACGAACTAATGAAAGAATAACTGAACAACACTTATTATATTTTTTTTATTTGGGCTTGTTTCAAAATAAAAGCATAAACATAAAACATATTTTATCTCAGTTTAGTCTGCATTTTATCGGCTTTTGTACGAAAGTGCGAAACTAAACTGTTAGAAGTTATTTTTACATTTTTAAAAAACTGTTGCCTAAAATTAATAATACTTCTATGATAGTTTATCATAATAAATATATTTTTTTGTTGTTACTTTGAATTTTCATATAAACAGTGTATACATTGTAGTGGCGGAATCAATCACTCTAATTTGTCCCATTGGTTTCATAAGAGACGATGATTGGAAATGCCAGAGAAACTTTATAGCCTCCGCTAGATGGCGGTATACCATCTCCTTTACGCCCATATACCCAGCCCAGCGACGAGCAGCAGTTTCTAATGTGCGAGACGTCTGGTACTGCGATATTAAAGCTAAGTAGGCGATTAAGACAAATCCTCCCTATCTCGCCAGAGGCCCGTATCCAGTAGGAACTTTTATGTGCTGATGAAGAAGAAATAATTAAAAACTCCTGAAACAAAAAGAGCTGATGATTTTCAAACGGTTGAAAAGATTTTCTTGAACCATAGCTAAGAAAAATTTCGATCAAGCCTGCTTTCAAACAAAAAAAACTTAATCTAAATCGGTTCATCCTTTTGATGACGACTACGATGCCACAGACAGACATACAGACACACAGATACACGCGTTAAGCATATAACACCCCTCTTTTCGTCGGGGGTTAAAAACAAATTTTCATATACTGTAATAGTTGACCGTTTAGTAGCGGTGTAAGAATATCCACTACCCTAAATCGTCCCGGAGGTCTCTTAAGATGCGACAAAGGAAAACAAAGCCGTCTGCCAAGCGTGGCAATTATGGCAAATTATGAGGCAATCTATGAGGAAGCAGTGGATAAATTGTAATTGATGGATGGATACTATAATAGTATTCTTGACGTACATTAAATTATGCCAGATCAACTATTAAGAAAGGTATATATTGCTCTGGCACAATCTGTCATAACGTATTGTATACCGGTATGGGGAGGTGCCACAAAAACCAAATTTTTAGATTCAGAAAGAGCCCAGAGGTCGCTTCTAAAAGTAATGTATTTTAAATCCTACAGGTACCCTACAGTAGAACTTTACAGGTTTAGTGATTTACTCACGGTCAGAAAACTATATCTCTTAAACACAACCTTGCACCTGCATAAGACACTCTCATACACTCCAGCTAACCTGGATAGAAGACGCAAATATATTGTGGCACACTCCCCTAGGGCCCATACTGTTTTTGCCAGATGTCAGTATACCATACAATCAACATGTATAATAAATTGAATTTTAAATTAAACATATATCCTATGTTGCTCCATACCATGTAAACAAGCCTTAATAGAGTGGCTAAAAGCTCTTACATACGAGGAAACTGAACTTATCTTAATCAGTACTAGCTAAGTAAAACGCGCGCGCATACACACACACACACACACACACACACACACACACACACACACACACACACACACATATATTTTAGCTGACACATATATTTTAGCTGGATTGGTCTCAATACTGTATTAGGTAGCATTAAGAAGCAGCGAGGTAGTTCCAACATAAGTATTTTATAACTTACTGGAGCTACCTCAATTTCTGTAATGCATGACAATGTATTGAGAAACAATAAACAATTTATTATTCAAACAATAACTGGACTGGTTTAACAACAGAGCCCTGAAAATTGTTGTATGCTACGCTAGACATTCAGAATACGTGATAATGCGGGATGAATCAATGAAGTTTACATTCACTCTAATTTCCAATAAAATATTCCCTTACATGCAAATGAGCGGAGAAAATCAATGATTTTTTTAAATAAAATGTACAAATTTAACTAACTTTTTTATATAAATTAATCTTTTGAACGTACAGAGTGTAAAACAGGCTCTTGTCGTTCAACGTAACCCTCCAGTTTAGCGGGTGGGCACTTTATACCATTCAGTTGTGCGGTCATTAACGCTTGAGATCGACATTTCAATTTTAGAAAAAAAAATTGAATTATTGTATAACTTTATTAAGAGGATCAAGTAGGTAATTTTTTCTATTCAGGCTGCGATATTAGTTTTTTATTTAATTAGTTGAATATTGTATTTTTTTTCTTAATCCAAGTGTGCTCGTGTAATATAGTTCATATAAATAAATCATATTTTACGTTGGTTTATTGCAAGATAATGTTTGAACGAAGCTTTTCTTTTGATTTTGGAAAGGTTTTAACCGGCTTTAAAAATGTATTAAATCAGGTATTTATTAGCAAGAGTAGCACGAATATGTCAGTTATACCACGGAAGCACAACACTCGCATATAGTTCTAGCAATAATAGTAGAAAAAATGTTTTCGGTATTTCTAATCATGACTAATCTTTTTTCATCTGTATTTTGATTCGTAATCTTCTCGATCAAATATCAAACTATAGATACGCTGTCGAACCCTGAGGACTAAGATATCGAAGGTGTCTATGGGACACTATACCTACTTACCCCTACTGTATGTTCGTTTGCTCGTTGCTAATTTAGCTGTTGCTTATGGCAAAGTACTTATTACTTACAGTGATCCATATCCATGTTAATATTATTTATGAAATAGTTTGTGATTATGTTTTAATTGTTTTTCATTTCTTTTAGAAATAATAATAATAATAATAATCTAATAAAATAAGGATGACAAACAAGCACACAGTCCACTTGGTTGTGAATGCCATAGGTGTCCCATAGACATCTACATCATATCCTCGTTTAAGAATCAGAATGCAGTCATTTTGTTAAACATTTTCAGATGAAATTTTGTACGCAGAACGCGGGAAGTAAAAGTTATCACGGTAAAACAAACATGAAGACGTTTCTTATTATGTATGTAGAGCCGCGAGCAGAACCTAGTTCTTTATAAGTTCCAAACAAATTGGATGAAATTAAAATTTAATTGGTCTTGATTTATTAGTAAATAAAATAATTTTTTAAATAATTATTTTAGTTTACATAATGATTTCTTATATTTACGCGAACACTACACATTGAATAAAACTACTTTTACGGATTATATCGCAGGAGTGTACATGCTTGATTGTGAATGTGGTCTCTCATATATAGGGCAAACAAAACGATCAATAAAAACCCGCGTAAAAGAACACATAGCTGACGTGAAGCACCAACGTTCCGGGAAGTTTGCAGTTTGTGATCATATCCTAGACGGCCCCCGCCATTACATTAGATTTGATAAACCACAAATTCTCGCGAAAAAACATCGATTCCTGTGAGAGGCTATTGAAATTAAAAAACATCCTAATTTGCTCTGCACCTACAATCAGATCCCAAGCAGGTGTATCTACCTACTACACCTGCTTGGGATCCTGTAATTAATAAAATTAAAACTGAACCCAAGCATACCACTGCAAGACTTCAAGACACAGTAAGTTAATTCTGCGTAGATCGGAACAAAATTAATAATTAAAAAAGCTGAAGGTACTCCGGGTTAACTCTGACATCGGGACGTCAATCACCTCAGTCCCCCGTGACCATGGGTGCTGTAAAGCACCCGAAACGTCGGGAATTAATAAAAATAAGTTATTAAACACGATATAATCCGTAAAAGTAGTTTTATTCAATATTTTAGTTTTTTATAATGTTAATAAATAATGTATACTTGAAAGTAAAACTAAACAGATAATTCATGTTAATCCTATTATGTTTAATACGTTCATTAATTAAGCGATGGCATTTAAGTAATGTAAAATATTCTTTGATCACGTAATTAGGCTCCTTTGTAACAGTCGGCAACTAGTTTATATGTTAAACAGTACACTTATTACGTATTCATGAGTTGGCGCCAAAGTATAGTTAAATTATGGCGCATTACAACCTCAACCCTATATAATAGCAGTCGAAGGGAGATTCCTAGAATAAAATATCGCGAGCGCAACTTAAATGTAAATATCGGCAGGGATAACGCAAGTACATGACCTCACTCCCCCTCCGTACCCCCATCCGTTCAATCGACATACCTCGAAGCCTGCAGTAGTTTTTCAAATATGCAATTTACTGATTTAAAAAAAAGAGAGCCGCTCGGGCCGCGGGACGGGTCGCCCGGCGGGACCATGGAAAATGGCTGTAAAAAAGAAACGAAAAAGGCAATGAAAAATAGTAGGCTCGTGTAGGTATGGTAAGTAGTTACGGATGCATTGCACCCCTCTTTTTTACCACCCACCCGGCTAATTTGTTACGTTACGCTACTATGACGTAGTGATCATCTAAGGCGACTTTCGTGATTCGATATCGATATCAGTGAAGCTAGAACAAAAAAATATTTACGAATAGAAACATTTTTTTACGTGGTAGAGCCATGCTGCAGCTATATTAATAGTATAGTTGTAGCACGAATGGGTCGGCTCGACCGGGGAAGGACCACGCTCTCACAGAATACCAGCGTAAAATAGCAGCTTAATGCTGCTGTGTTTCGTATGGTGAGTGTAGAGAACTGGAGACCCTTTTTACTGGAAAAGAGGCATTCTATCTTAGTCCTCACGGCTGACAACGCATCTGCATTTAAATTCGCAAACGAAGATAGATGTCTATGTGCCACAGCAACCACTTACCATCAGGTGGACTGTGTGCTCGTTTGTCACCCTTATTCTATAAAAAAAAAAAAACAGAAGCGTAATTAATTTAATTTAATAATCTAGTGATATGTGCACTACATTAGAACAAAAGCGTATCTAGTGGTACGGAAATATAAACTGCCTTGTTTTATAATTTTCTACTTTATGATCCCCTAAGAGTCCATGGCTACGGCAAGTGACAGTCGACAGCTCTAGTACCGATATCTCGCTCCTTTGACGCTGCTGCTGTCGCCGGGCTGGGTATTTTTGTCAGGACTCGATAAAACTAACATTATCTTTAAAGTTAACCGAAGTAATTATAAACTACTCATCTTTATCTTCTTCATCAAGCCGTAAAAGTTTGCAACTGGACATGGGCCTGTTCCGTTGTAGAGAATATTTGCCTTAATCGTCAGCAGGTAGATTGACAATCGAACCCTTGAAGTTGCTACTCGTCGCCGGTCTGAATATTTCACGTCTGCCGTAAGCGAACCCGCTATCTATTCCAAGCTATAAGATTTTCTGGTCTTTCCCAAACTCACCTCTCACGACACCCACGGGACGAAATGTGGTAACGGATTATTACACACGGCTAATAAATTGTTTAACTTATTTGTATATAATATTTCACTAATTATTTTACAGATAGGTATTAAAATATTCTCTTAAATAATCTCAAGGCCAGGTTGGTCAAAATATCGTATTTTGGACACGATTTGATGCGTATATGCTCGAAAAGATATGCGCATGAAATACTCAATTAAATTCTTAATCGAATGGATTTTTAAAATACTTTATATTAATCGAGATAAAAAAATATAATTTAAATGCCGGGAAAAACGAGTCCTCGTTTTTTAAGCGATAACCATATAATATTTTTCGATAATATGAAAGGCATGTTATTGAATAAGAATATGTAACTTCGGTCATTTTGTGTCTGTGGTAAATAAAAGTTACTAAAATGAAATAAAAGAAAATAAGTAAAACAATTCTTCGGAAATATCATATGTTATTGTCCTATTATATATGCTATTATAATTGCTACATACTTCAACACATATGTAATTAAAATGACACAATAAACACCAGATTTCCATGTCAAGTAGGTATTTTTGCGTTACAATATTTTACTATTCCTTTGTAATTTCTTACCCGGCATTTAGTTACGGAAAGCGCGACACAATTGTAGCCACCCAAAAGGTACGCTCAATTCTGGCGTCTATTGAATGGAAATAAACAACAAATCGCTGTTTGCGATATCGATAGACGTGGCAAGTCGTGCGGAAGGTTGTCTGCAATAGCAAATAAGGGCGCTATTACATAATACATCACGGGGCGTCATTAGAGTCATATAGAAAGAAACGTAAGCCGCAATTAAAGCCAACGTTTGCAATTAAAATAATGGCTGTCACACCTATGAGACAATTAGGTGGCTGGAATAAATTCTATGTTTTGGTAGCCGACCGCCATTGCGGCCTAATTATGGCTAATCAAAAAAACTTAATGCGCGGTAATGGCAGGTAATAGCTTTCGTAGTTTCAGCGCGGTCTCCTGATAAAATGATAATGAAAGCTAATTACGTATTCCGAGTTTTTTTTTCAGAATCGGGCCCTGTGGGGTAGTTTCTTCGTCATTATGTTTGTTTACGGCTTTATTTCGTAGTAGCCATTACATTTCGTGTATTTATATCAACAAGCGTAATTAAGTTAGTTACTTTTGTAAATTCATTAAGTATTTTATTTGGTGTAACTGCGTGTTTTGGTAATGTGTACCAATTAACTTTTGGATGCAGAAGTTAAACGTTACGCATTGTATCGTGAGTAATGGGGACTTAAACAATATTAATAAATATCATTTGGTTTTGCTTCAACACTTGACTATCACGATTTTTATATTGAGATACAAAAACATAAAGCCGACTAAATATCTAAACGAAAGTCTTTTAACTTAATTAAAGCGAATAGGCATTATTAAAAATGTAATACTAAAGACAAAACTAACAGATTTCTCAGAATAAGGAATTTAAAAGTATTTTGTATATTAAAAAAAATATTGTTTTAATTATTATATAGGTATTTTAATAATTAGTACATATTTTTTAAAGTGTTACGATAAACACAAAACTTTTACTTTGTTTTATTTTTAATTACCAAATATAAACAAAAATTAGTCGCTAGTTTTCCAAAATTATATAATACGCAAAATAAATAGCTCTAGCAACATAAATTGGGTTCCTAAAAATAAAAAGCAATATATTTGTGCGAAGCCAAACACGGTGGGCAACTTCTTGGATACATTACGCATAACCTATTAATTATTCCCCTAGTAAACGAACAAAACCCGGATAATTTGTTTTAATAATCCAAATAGTAACGAAAAGGTATACTTCTAATCGCAAAATAATTGCTTCCACTTACGTTAAAAATATCGTTAAGGGCGGACATACATCGATACTTGTGTTTACAGACAAATAAACAGAATGCCATATGTACATAAAATTTTTTTTGGTTGTGTAATAAATTTATTACTTAAACATTAGATTAATTACATCTATTTAATGAAGAAATAATAAATGAAATAATTTTTTAAAATAAGTTTTAAATTACAGAGTATTGTGGCAGATAGATATCCAAAAATTAAATTAAATTTTAATTCAAATATAATATAATCAACATTACTTTGTTTAAAAGCTCATTTCCTCTGTATATTTACTTTTTACGGTAGTCATTTCGATCAATAGTCGATAGCCATTTATATCTATTGATTTTATTTATTTATTCAAAAACTTAAATATAACACCTTAAGGTAAAGGGTGCATAGGGCGGACTTAATGCCATGTGGTATTCTCTGCCAGTCAATCCTGGGTGCCTAAGATAATTATAGGCATTATATCATGGTGCATAATTTGGTACGACTTCATATACTACAATTCATCATTTCTATAGATTAAGTTTTTTTTTTATAGGAGATGGGGCAAACGAGCATGCGGCTCACCTGATGGTAAGTGACTACCGCCGCCCATGAACAACCGCACTTGCATTGTTTGGAGTATTAAGGGGGCGATTAGCAATACTCGTTTGTTATTTATGATTTTTATTTACGTGTAGCCAATGTTTGACTATATTCTCACCTAGTGGTAAGCGGTGATAGAAAGACCTGAATTGCACTGTCTTAAGGTAAAAAAAACTTTATTCACTACTGCCTTGCTATACATTCCTTTTAGCGAAATGATTTCAGCGTGATAAACTGGCCTTGCGAAGAGACTCTTTATATTTTCAGTCGGATCTACTACGGGTCGTGCTTAGATATTTTTGTTTAAGTTTGAATTAATTCCAGCAACCGAGTGATGGTGGATGTTTCTCTTGATGGTTAACATTAAAATACTACAATTTTCTAGGATTTAAAAGCTGGAAATAAACCTCGCCTATCATCAGGTGAGCGACATGTTCGCTTTGTTCCTCTTCTATAAAGAAATCGCTCGTCGGGAAATCCTGCTAAAAGTGCAATTCTTCAATGATTAATGCCTTTAGTAGTTCCAAACAGTTCTTTTAAATTTCCCCCATCCAAATTGACTTTAAATGAATCTCCTCCGTACCAAGTTAATTTTATAGAAACAGAAGTTAATATAACTGTCGCTGTATCTACGTTCTTGGGTGACTATATTGACAACTTGCAGTGCCGTAATAGTGTCTGAGTAGAGGGCCGGACTGGGCCATTAAGAAGGGGAAATTAGTGCATTATTGACTGATTTCCCGTTCCAACTAACTGATAGACGCCAGTTCGCGTCGGCTTTTCGTTTTAAAATACTGACTGGCTGTTTACTGCATTAGAGTTCGTCGATTAAGTTTTACAGTTGACCTATTTCTCAAATAGATAGTGGTCGAGATAGTGAGAGACCGAATTTAAAAATAATAAAAGGCTTGACTTGTTTATTTTTTAATTAAACATTTATTATTAAAGCTTCGGTAACTCGTCAGACAAGTAATGATTCGATAGTTTGAGTATTGTTCAGAAATGAATTAAAAATTACTTTCTATACAATTTAACTTATTATTTGTCGATTTGTGTTCGATGAGAATCCCATCTAATATAAAATGTCATGCGATATATGATTATAAAGTGTTAAGCTAGAAAAAGTAAAAAAATTAATGGGGAAGACTAAAGATGGCCATGTGGTGATGACATGAGGGAATTGGTACACCTAGTTTTGTGAAATGACGGTCGTAAAATTTCATAAAGTTGCCGAAGAAATTTTTATGTATTTGAACAATAAATACTCAACATAACACTGATGGAAGCGCGAAGCGAGATGGAGAGGAAGCATATCCGAGAATTATTAGCTGATAAAATTATAAAAATGTATGTAGTTTCTGCGTTGAATTATAGTCAATTGAAAGTGTACCATCGTCGAACCGCAAAAATATTACTTAACTTGTATTTTACTTGATTAGTGTACAAACATTAAGAGTGGCGCAAACATTCTTTGCTTAACAGTTAATAT
Organism: Parnassius orleans; assembly: GCA_029286625.1. Lineage (NCBI taxonomy): Eukaryota > Metazoa > Arthropoda > Insecta > Lepidoptera > Papilionidae > Parnassius > Parnassius orleans. The sequence continues at coordinate 1,240,380 of JAGSMP010000084.1, forward strand.
AGTAAGAGTAGATAAAGCTATAAAGCTAGATAAGTTATTAAACGAAACAATTGAAGAGTAAAAATTACTTAAAGAACAGCCTCGATGTTCAAATGGTAGAAACAGGCGACGACTCACGCCTCCGAACTAATTAATTTTTGTAATGATGATTATGTTTTATCAAATAGAATATACTTCAGAGGTTCCCAGCTAGGGTGAAATGGAGAAAAATACCACGCCTAAGGATGATAAAATAGGGGATGAAGTTTTTAATATAACAGTTAAGACGACGTTGTGATTGGGATGTATCTTAGTCCACTCAAAAGTGTAAAAAATTACCTTTAATAAAAAGTAAAATCTGACTTCAAAGAAGTAAAACAATAAAATAATTTCACATTCTGACATCGGAGCTTCAATTCTATTCACCATGTCTTAGCAAAGACTTCAGAATGTGAAATAATTTTATATTGCATTCCATTAAAAACTTCATCCCCTAGGGGTAAAATGTTTTTTCAAAGTTATATGACTACTCCTGAAATATAACCTATTTAATAAAAAAGCTGGAGAGCCGTGGTAGCTCAGATGGTTAGCGCTCGCTGTAAATTTCACAGTACGCGACCAAGCCGGGTTCGATCCCCGCCGGCACCAATGAAATTGTTAATTGCAATTTTAAGTGCTGATTTACCTCGTGCTCGGCGGTGAAGGAAAACATCGTGAGGAAACCGGCATGTCTGAGAAATAAGAAAAAGAAATATTTCGAAGACATGTGAAGAATGCCAACACGCATTGGGGCAGCGCGGCGGACAGTTCCTTGCCCAAAACCCTCTCAGAAATGAGAGGAGGCCTGTGCCCAGCAGTGGGACGTATGTGCTGTAACTTTAACTTTTAATAAAAAAGCAATCATCATAATCGGTTAACAATTGACGACATATCGCGTAAATGGAATTGTTAATCTACTTCTTTTATTGAAGTCGGAGAATTAGTTAATGAAACTAACAAAAAAAAATTTTCGACGATTTTTAGGAAGCATTATAGGTAGTCCAAAGTAGTATAAAGTATCCAAGCCTATTTCTGATTTCGATCTTTAATCGAGAATTGCGTCTAAGAACGCATCATTAATTTACCATCAGATCGACAGGTGTAAATAAAACTTTATCATACTAGATATTACGACGAAGTTTATGAAATATATTATAAAAATCATGACTATCTTTTATATTTTGTGGTACCTTAAAAAATACTGTATCGAACGTGATTTATTTTTAAATCATAGGCTGTATCAATAGCCAGTGTAATTCGGGTATGGAATAGCAATGTTGTCGCTCCAGGCGGTAGCACGTGTTGCCTTCCACCTACATAATGTTACTAGTACGGAATACAATGCTGTATGCGATTTAACTGTGATTCAAAGTGATTTCAACTTTATTTTTGACGATTATTTATGTATGTTACGCGGCTAAAAGCCGAAGTGTGGTTACATCTAGGTTTAGCCGGCTACAACTATTTGCAGCCGATTGTGGTTGGTTGAACGAAGGTGTATCCTATACAGGGTTATTTTTCAAAGAGTAGCCTTTTAAACTTAAGTTCGAATATATAAACAATGATATACCGTTATTGCAGTTTTTGAAAATACGAGTAAATAAGGCTTCTACTTTTATTTGAAACTATCCCAGTTTGAATTGTAATTTTGGGCAACAACGTTTTTGGCTAGCGATCGACCCTTACCTTCTAATAATGCATTACCACGCATTTTGAATTTAAAAGATAAAAAGGACAGAATGTTTGAAATTTTATTTAATTTATTTTTCATCGCCATTTGCCTATATTAGAATAATCTGAACCTTCTCTGCAAATTGGGCCGGTTATTGCAAAATAACACTGTATAATTTACAAACTAGATAAATGTTCGCGGCTTTGGAGTTGCCACCTTAACCTACTGTCGCTGATAATATAAAATACGATAGCACGTATGGAGTAATATTATTACTCTATACGTGCTATCGTATTTTGACAAAGGTAACAGTATGTATAGTATATGTAAATTAACCCAACCGCAATCGGCTGCAGGCAGTTGTAGCCGGCTAAACCTAGGTGTATCCGCACTTCGGCTTTTAGCCGTAACATTTACATATAAAAATGGCTGGACGGTGACAGCGTAAGAAAATCCAACACCTCTAGGAAAGTGGCGTAATTATCGTAACAGAACTGTACATGTTCCACGAGCGAAAAATATTCGAAAATATGTCTACAACAGCTTGGAACAAGCTCTTTTATGTTCTTGCTTAGGGACGTTACTTAAGATAAAAAGAGATCTCTGGTGGTGATAAAGGGAATTTGTAGTACGATTTGGCAGAAAGCATGTAGTGATACACACATGGCACAGTTTAAATATAATTCATATCAAAACTAGTAGCAAGTGAACAGACTTATTTTGGAACAGGCTACTGGAACTTTTATTTCAAAGGAACAGAAACAAGTTGAACAATTTTCTAATTTTTCCTAGTAAAACTTTCCCCACTTCTAATCATCTCACGGGTACCTTAAGAGGCGACTTTGAGAAAGGCCAGCATTTTGATTCACACACACACACATAACACAGGGTCTTCTTACCATCGGGATTGCGTGGTTGTTTGTCATACATGGATTCCGACAGACGGCGGTATGACATTTCATAATGTCGGATGTAAAATAGTGGAAAAATGTCGTTAATACGTCTCTTTGTCTTGATTGCTTCATTCGAAGTATGTTCAAATTGGAGATGGAAAGCAACTTTAAGGTAGTGACACCTGCTACCAATTTGAAGGAGGCGGCAGAAATACATTGTGAAATCTGGGGACCAAAATGTAATGACTCATAGTCTGTGTGGTAATGTGGAAGGCCGATTTAATTGTCGGTATGAATTGGTATAAAGAATACAATTATTCGCAGAATCTGGAATAATTGTGCAAGAATGTGAAAATTATCGGGCAGTTACAACTATTAACTATGAACAGATGGACAGGTGATGCTGGTACTTTTGATAGTTTATTGGTCACCACTTACTTCCCACATTGCGTGTAATAACATAATTGTCACTTAATTGTAAAACGAACAATAAACGAAAGGTCAAAAGCCATTAGATCCGCAAAAAAAACTAACTTATGGTCCTTATAAACGTTTAACTTAATTTCGGCGGCATATTGTTTACCCTTCACAAATTAATTGTCTGTATTTACGGGGAAGAGCTTATTAACTCATTTAAAACACACACACTTATGTAAGCGCACATACACGCACGTACACACACGTATGTACACACTACCCGCGTATGTGTTATTATTAGCATTCAATGATCGGTCGGTGCACATTTTGACATTCATATCAGCTTTAAATACGTCTTAATTGAATAAGAAACTTTGAACTTCACTTTTTAAAAATGAAATAAAAGTGATACTCGTAAACGGACTCACAGTTTACCTGATAGTAAGTGGGAACTGCGGTCCACAGACATGTAGAACCAACATCACACGAAAGAAGAAACACGAAGTAGGCTACAGATGAGTTGTCACTCAGTTCATTAAACTGGCTCTCTATACCCTTGAGACCGGTACACAGCAGTGCACGCTGACCACTGAACTGACGCTACCCAGACGAACTCCTGGGTAATAAGAGTCCTACAACTAATGAAAAGTCTTTCACAACTGTACTAGTATGCAACCCTTCATCCGTAATGAAATGTATTAGATTATTATTATTTATTTATGCTAATGAGCCTTGGGGTGGTGACAAAATGGAATCCATTTGGTAAAAAACGATTAGGGGAAATGCCAGAATCATATCGTGGGCTCGGTGATAAGACCATAAGCCAAATTCTCCTACAATGGTGGACGCCCTAGCCTAGCAGCGGACTTCCAAGTTCTGTTTAGAAAAAATAATATTAATCTATTATTATTTATATTTTATAATATACAAGGAATTTAATGATTTCTTATATTTACGCGAACACTACACATTGACTAAAACTACTTTTACGGATTCTATCGCGTTTCATTAACTTATTTTTAAATCCCCGTCGTTTCGGGTGGTTTACAAACCTCGAGAATTTAAAAATAAGTTAATTAAACGCGATAGAATTCGTAAAAGTAGTTTTATTCAATACAAGGAATTTCTTCTTGCCCCACACAGATTTGCAAACCCATATATATATAAAACAAAAAATGTCGGGCATATGCTATAGATACTTGATGCATGAATAGTTCACCTAGGCCACTAACTTTATTGCACTCCAAATTATATGTACTGTTGTGTGAGTTTTCTCCAGTTTAAATTAGTATATTTTTTTTATTTTTTACAGCTTTACCAATCATTCTTGATAGGAATGGGTTAAATTCTGAAACGCTAATCCATATGGACTGCTTTTACCCATTTGACCAACTGCCCATTGCAACTTATATTTCCAAATTTTGTTAGACTAAATGGGTGACTCTGGTCCCCCAGTGGATTTCTTTATTTCTAACCTTATCCACCAGAAAAACACAATTGTTTAGAATGAGGGTAGAAAATAAAAGAAAATACGAAGAATTGAGGGCAGAACTCTGATCGAATCGAAATCTGCTCGTTGTGGTGATTCTTTTGGTAAATGTAAAGAAGGTTATTCGTGTACGATTATTTATTCTGTGGTTATATAGCGGAGACGTTGCCTTGTGTGACATTGTGATCATAGTATTGCTGTTGGTTTGAATACTTAATCTAATTTAATGCAATTAAATTTAATCTTGTATTCAGTGTGTTGCATATGTTCACAAGTTGTATTATTTTATTTGAATTAAATAATTTTGGGAGCAATTCCTAACACGATGTTTATTTTTATTTGATATTATTGTAATGAATAGCTTTTTCAATTGCTCTCTGAGCTCGACTCGTCAACGAGTTTAGGATCATTATTCATTATTTCCTAGAATTTCTATAAAATTGTATTAAATAAATTGGGCAGGGAGTGCATGGTGCGGTACGCGCTCGGTAACTCTTTAATAAGCGAAACCATAAATTCACCCACTAATTGGTCCGATTAGAAATTTTAATTATTTTATAGATTTCTTTTGTAATTTTATCGTCCTCTTTATTGCCGACCGATTCGTTTTCTCCTTAATGGCTAGTTGAAATTGATTGTTAACATGTTGTTAATTTGATTTCACCAATTACGAATTTGTTCGAGTTGTATTAAACACGTTGTATTAATATCTTTTAAGTCATAATTATCAACAATCATGACTACAAAAGCAGAGAAAGTATTGATTAACGATTTTCGTGATACATATGAATGATTACTCATCTTCAAAATATTGTTTATACTTTTGTGAAATATTTAGAGACGATGGCAAGAGACCCGACGGTATGACTTTGGTCCCTTGGGAGAGAGGTAAAGCCCTAATGGGGGATGCTACTTGCGTAGACACATTGGCGAGCTCACATCTCAAGGCATAAACATAGCGTTTAAAGCCGGGACGGCATCAGAGGCAGCTGAATTAAGTAAGTGGCGCAAATATGAGTCTTTAAGTGATGACTACATATTTGTGCCATTTGCTGTAGAGACTATTGATCCGTGGGGTCCACGTGTGGTGAAGTTCCTAAAGGAACTGTATCCGCGTCTGTTCGTCGCTGCTGGTGATAAGAGGGCTGGTTCTTTTCTCGCTCAAAGGCTTAGTATAGCCATTTAGCGAGGAAACGCAGCCAGCGTTCTCGGCACGATACCAGGGAGTAGGACTGTATGATAATTAAAAAATTTAGTTTAAATTTTTCTTTATTACACTATATATTTTTTTTAATAGTGTGTGTAAACTTTTAGTTAGATTTAATTTTATACTATGTTTTAACATTGTATAAATATATAAATAATAATCTTCTACTTAGTTCAGTTTTATTCTTTTTCTTAGGAGAGGAGGCAAACGATAATACGGCTCACCTGATGGTAACTTAACCACTTACCATCAGGTGAGCCGCATTTCTTTTATGAAACCGAAGCGACAATCGAACTCAGCGCACTCGATGGCAAGCGGCCATTGCAGTCCGTGGATACCCGCAGCCAACATGAAACAAAGAAGGCCATAGATATGCTGGCACCTTTGAGGACCAAGATGTAATATCTGTAACTGTACCGACTCTCTATATCCTTCAGATCGGAAGACAGCAGTGCACACACTGCTATTTGGCAGCAGAAATAGGTAAGAAGATGGTACCCACCAAGACATAGTCCTAGATAGAAAAGGAATTCTACCATCTAGTACCGCCCATGAACAACTGCAACATCAGGGGAATGAGGGCATCCACGACTTTTTCTGCCACCAGGGCGGCGCCACTAGAAAGTGAGGTATAATATTTGACAGATTTCATAGCGGGGAAGTTAATTTGTTCGGAAAATGTAAAAGTTATTGTTTCTTTCTGTACTATTAGCTATATTTTATATTAATAACATTAAAAATAAATAAACCAAACCACAAATATTCATAAAAATAGAAAATTTAAAATATGCAAAAAATTAAAGAGCAAACCACAGACGCATTGTTTTGTGTATTGATATAATACTCTGGAAACTGATAAACTTTTATTAAAAAACAACTTCTCAATTAAATTACATTGTGTAACAAAAAACTTTACCTCAGTGTCAACTAGCGACATCTGGTGAGCAGAAAATTATTAGCCCTCATTGTAGGTGCATTGCCAGTCTTTAAAAAGGAGTAGATTCTTTTCTTGAAGGTCGAAAAATTAACAGGTTCAGAATCAGAAGAAAACTTCAGGTTAATCGCACCGTGGTGGAGTGCCAAGCATCATTATTCCTTTTACTGAATTCACTATTTTGAAATGCAATACATACATATTTGAGTATGCATACATAAATCGTGGTAGCTCAGGGGCTTAGTGCTCGGTGTAAATTTCACAGTTCGATTCCCGCCAGCACCAATGAAATTGTTAATTGCGATTTAAGTGCTGATTTACCACGTGTTCAGCGGTGAAGGAAAAACATCGTGAGGAAATATTTTGAAGACATATGAAGTCCGCCTACACAATTGGGGCAGCGTGGCGGACACTTTCTTGCCCTAAAACCATCTCAGAAGTGAGAGGAGGTCAGTGCCCAGCAGAGTGGGACATATATACATAGGCTGTAACTTTACATTAATTTTACATACATATTCGCTTTTATCGTAACTTCTGTAAACCCAAGTAAGCTTCAGATGAGCTTTAGATAGGGAATGAAAATAACTTGTTTTACAGTTTTTAGAAACGATTACACACAATACATGCGTTCCACATATACGCTCATGATGGTTATATTTAAAAGTAATGGCATATTTTTAAATCATAATAAACATAAAATAACATAAACACTCACGCCTATCACTCAGAGGGGTAGGCAGAGACTACGGACTTCCATTTGACACGATCCTGGCACACCTTTCTCGCCTCCTTTACATCCATATATCTACGCATACACGCTCGTCGGTTAAGGGTACTCCTAATCTGGCCCATTTTTAAATCATATAAAAATACAAAATGTCTATCCAATTATTGTTAAAAACTGAGCTTTAAAATATTTGTACTATATTTTAAAGTTGTATAGTTGTATAGTAGATGGATTGACGACCTGGTAAGATATGCTAGAAGTCGATGGATGCAAGTGGATTGTGCTTTGTGGCATTCCTTGGGAAGGCCTATGACACCAGTGAACTTGTGAAGGGCTATAATGATGATGATGATGCCAATAAATTGATTGTATAAACGATAAGTGTATATTCAAAGGTTAGTATATTCTATAATAACTACCCTGACCCTGACCAACCATGATTGTATGCCATTGAGATATTTAATTAACTATTTTTAAAGTTTTTGCCGGCCATATAACTTGAAGAACCGACAATCGATGGGGAAGAAAGGTTCTCGAGTGGCAGCCTCGTACCGGAAAACGAAGTGTAGGGCGTCCCCCCCCCCCACTAGATAAGACCTGGTAAGACATGCAGGAAGCCGATGGATGCAGGTGGCTCAGGACCGTGCTTTGTGGCATTCCTTGGGGGAGGCCTATACCCAGCAGTGGACATGTGAAGGGTTGTAATGATGATGATGATGAAAGATTTTGTCTGTCTGTCTTTCTATTTGCATTTTCGGAATGGCTGAACCGATTGTGATGAAAATTCACGAACAGATAGAGAGCAATGCCAAATAAAATATTGATATAACAAATGGCCTTTGATTGTCTGGAATCTAACCACCCACGCGAAGCCGAGATGGGCAGATGGGTCGCTTGTTTAGAATAAAATGAATCTACATGAATATTGTAAACATTAAAGAATACACCTTAACAAGATAAACGTTAACGAGATAAAAATAAAAAAACAGACAAGTTAAGATGCTTGTTAGTTATAACAGAATGTAGTTCAAATTTATTACCTTCCCAAATTGGTTGGTTGGGAGCCTACCAAGAATATCTCAGACACACAACGTGTATGCCACGTCGTAATTTTAAGCCTATAGCATCTCAGCCACGCGATATCCGAGTTTGAATTTTCAGAATTTGCCTTCGGATAAGGTCTCACGGGCTTGTGGATTTTGGAATTTGCCTTAGAGCCTGTGATTGAATAAGAAACAAAATTTAGTACAGAGCCGGCGGTGAATCAAAACAACGGAGGCTTTATGAATCTTGTGAACACAGGCTCGCTCAATTTGTGCTGCAGTACGGTGAGTTAAACACAAACGATAAATAAAACAAAATTTTATAACAAGTCAGTTTAATTAAAATAATATTTAGACTGAACAACTTCGAATGAAACTAATTTTATGGATTTCATCGCGTTTATTTTAAGTAATTTTGAAATCCTGATATTTTGACTGCTCTGCAACAGGCAATGTTTAGGGCAAATTTCAGTCTGATGCGGGAGATCCCGATTCGTGAGACTAATATTAAAATAATAATAATAAAAGAAGAATAATAATAATTAAAAATTTTGTACAACCAACTTCAATATAAATTATTAAGAATAACTCAAAAACTATTGGTCAGACCTTGATCAACCTTTTTATGGGACCATATAAGAAGCACCAGCTTTCAAATAAAAGAAGAATCATCGAAATCGGTTCTAACCGGTTCGGTAACACACATAAAAAAAACATACAGTCGAATTGAGTACCTCTTAGTTTTTGAAGTCGGTAGATAATAAAATGGCTGGGTACTACCATCTGCTTCTTCATTATCACCAATAGAGCTCATTACAAGTCCACTGCTGAACATAGACATCCCTCAAATAATGCCACAAAGCACGGTCGTGAGCCATTGCATCCATCGACTTCCTGCATCTATTACCATCTGCTTGAGAATCCAAATACTTGTACAACAATGCAAGACCTTAAAATACTGTTCTGCTTAGATTGAATCAAAAATTAATTATGTAGAACTGAGAGCAACTTCGATTAACTATAACAATAGCACCACAATCTTTCCTGCCCTCGTGATCTATGCGTTCTACAAAGCTTTAGACACCTTGAGATTTCAAAACTAATTAAATTAAACATAATACAATCCGCAATAATAGTTCCAGGAACACTACTTAGTATAAGTAGTTTATAATAAGTTGCACATGCATATTCATAAGTTGCGGCTGTATCTGCCAACTGAACCTTCGCAAATAAAACCAGAGTCGGATTGTTGACGCATGATTAAAATTCGTTTGAAGAATGTCACTGATATTTCAATACGTAGCTATCACATTGAAAAAAGTACTTATACATATTTGCTCTGTAATGATATTGATTGCATAGGAATAGTCTCTTAAGGATAATGTCGTCGTGATTAGTCAGTCTAGAAGTTCTCATGAGTATTTATCTCGTCTACGTGGTGGAAGGTTAGATTTTTAAGGTTTTCCGCATGGAAAATATCTTTGAAAAAAAAGTGATTTAAAATCTTAATATTTCGATAGCTATATTTTTCTGATTGGACAGATATGCCTCGAGTTTGTTCGATATTGGTGTAATTCGATCTACACGAGCATCGATAAATAATTTGATTAGATAATAAATTCAACACTGATTTTTGTTGACAAATTACAACAATGCAACGCGATCACCATGATAGCCTGATTTTTATATTCATTAAACATTTGAAGATAGAATTAGAAGGAAATTGGAAAAAAATTACGTAAAAAAGACGCTGTTCTCTTGTGAAAAGATAAAAGATATTTAGAATTTGATCATCCTTGCCATCTCGAAAACTTGTCGTGCTTGATAATTTCAATATTTTGTAACAAGCCCCTGCAATTTATTTTACATTGTTTAAAAGATTCGAACTTGAGGAGATTGATTAAGAATTCGGGATCAACACTCGAGGCAGATTATATATTACGTTTTAATATGATGAAGCCGCAAAGAAGTGGTACGGAGACCATCTTGTGTCAGCATTATCCCTTACAAACCTGGGATAAAATAGTGCGTTTAAGAATCGTGGTTTTTGTTTCTAATGATGATGATCATTCTCCGATAAAGATGTCCTGTGATACATCCTGTTACTGCAGATTTTTTTAACTAACCTATTTTATATGTTCTTTTATAAAACACGTTGACCAAGTTAAACTCAACAATTGAGGTGAGGGAAATATTTTGCGGTATTTGAAACAGAAACAGAAACAGAAACTTTTTTATTCAATATAGATTATAAATAATACTTATAGAAAGTCACTCTTTATATAAGTATTATTTGAATGTATACTTAATGCATACTTTTGTATGTACACTTCTATACTTTTGAATGTAATTCTGTGCAAATAACAAGTATGCTATTTGTGTACTGTTTTGCGCAGTTTCATTTTAAATTAACGATTAATTGTATGATGAGAGAAATGTTCAACATCTATCTCACTCGTGTAATCGTATATATATATAATATTTTCAAAATAAATCTTGGCGGAAAATGATTATTAGCAACGTTTTGGATATTTTTTTTTTGGTGAGAATGCAACCAATAGGAGCGCGCCAATGAAACCGCACGTACGTTTCGTCCAATCACTAGCTCCATTGGTTGTAGTCTTGCATCAATGGTTATGAGTGGTTATGAGTAATATGAACAAAAAGGCGGTTTTCAATCAATGCGGAAAGAGGTGCAGTTTAAAAAGAAATTAAAATTAAGAACATATACATATATGTTTGCTTGTAAATAAGTGAATAAATTAACGTATTTGTTTATCAATATAATATGCATTATACAGAGATCATTTCAACCCTCTGTGTGGTCGGTGCTAATTTCCTAATGCAAGGTGTACCGACGGTTACGTACGAACTACATATATTCATCGCGAAACCTGATTGAGAAGCTTTCATTTCTGTACAAAAGTAGGTACTTATCGGTCAAGTACCTACATTTGTACAGAAATGAAAGCTTCTCTGTTATGATGTTTTTCTTAGGTCAATCTAAAGTAAATCTGCGGTTTTCGTGGTTTCTTTCTTCGAATACGATGGATGGCCCTAAAGTACGCAAATTATTCAAATTTTATTCATGTGGTCCCGGGTCAGAATCCCAAGTCGGACAAAAATTAGTTGTTGGGTTTTTCTGTCAAGAAATTCTTAGCAGTCCGGAGTTAGAAAGTTGGAGGTATTTCCACCCCGTGCACCGAAAAGCATGTAAAGCGGCCTGCGCTTAATCTCTCTCCAGTCGTGTCTGATTATCGTACTATCTGACTATGAAAGCGAGCACACACTCGTGCACTATAATCTCGTCCTTTAAACCAAGAAGATTAAAGGACGCCACCTTTGAGATGGAATGCCTCACAACATGTAATTATGTTAGCTCTTTTTTATAGGATAAGGGTGAAAACGGACACACAGTGTCCACCTGATGGTAAGTGGTTACTGTGGCCCATAGAAATCTACATCTATCCTCTATTATGAATTAAAATGCAGATGCGTTGTCACCCGTGAGGACTAAGATGGAATGCCTCGTTTCCAGTAAAAAGCGTCTCCGGTTCTCTACACTCACCATACGAAACACAGCAGCGTTGAGCTGGTATTTCACGCTTGCATTCTGTGAGAGCGTGGTCCTACCGATCGAGCCGACCCATTCATGCTACAGCTATACTACTAATATAGCTGCTGCATATTATCCTTCAGATTAGAATACAGCACACGCACTGCTGTTTGGCAGCATAAGCAAGAGGATGGTACCTATCCAGATGCACTCCTAGGCAGAAAAGGCTGTGAAAAGGAGCATGATTATAAATATAATGAGATTATTAGCTAAAGAATTTAAATCATTCTCAGTGGTTGTAGTCTATACAACGACTGATCGTATACCTCACTATTACCGGTTTAACCGGCAATATTATCAATCACGAATACTTACATTGTGGCAATTTAATGATCTTAAACTAATGTAATGACTGTGATGGCCTTTATTCAATCCAGTGTACGTCGAGACGACGGTCAAGCGATTATTGCCTATAATGCGGTGGGTTAAAAGTTTTGGTTGGGATCCATTTCGCGCGGAGCGTGTATGTGAGATCATAGCTGGCACACTTGATTTATTCCTTTCAACCACTTGACCCACATTCGTGCATTGCCTTTAATTGTTAATAAGTACATATAATTAAAATGCGTGTTAAACATACGAAGTTTTACTTGCAGACAGGCGCCTTCAAGAAAGTAATGTTGACTTATTCCTTAACTAGCGACCCGCCCCGGTTTCGCCTGAGTGGGATCTAATAATGTCGCCTTATTTAGATTTTATATAATTATCGAAAACTATTTATTTTATCGCTTTTTCGATTAGAAACATTCTCTAAATTTTTCGGCTAAAATATAGCCTAGATTACTTCTAGCATTTCTATCTGTTCGTGAAGTTTCATTACAATCGATTCATCAGTTCCGAAGATTAGGCCTGACAGACAGACTGACACACAGATTTTTTTAAAATGACTTATGTCTTAATGGCTTGCAATAACCCCCTTAGCTCGATAAAAGGGTGTTATTTCGATATAACAGACAGACAATTTTATTGATAATGTGTAGATAAAACACAAAAGATATTTTTACAACAAATATTTATTTCAAAAGTTTTTGTTTGTAATAACAAGAAAGGTAACAAAAGAGCAGACAGTCCACCTGATGGTACTCGTTCCTTGTATGTACTTCTAAGTAGAGGTTGTGGCTCATAGACATCTACGTCTATTCTCAATTAAGAAGCAAAAAGCAGATATATTGTCACCCCTAAGGACTAAGATAGTCACTTAGCATACGAAACACAGCAGCATTATTTTGCAATGTTACACTGGTAAACTGTGAGAGCCCAGTCCTAATAAAACGGGCTTGACTGCAGCCACACTTGACTGCAACACAGCTTTAGATTTCTTCTACCATTTATTCATCATTACAACCTAGTCTATTAAAAGTCCACTCCTGAACTGCCTTCCCCATAGATTGCCTCATAGCGGGATGTTACCATAGTTGCCACGTTAGGCAGGTAATCGGCAACCGCAATTTTTAATTATTTTTTGATTGTTATCAAGAAGATGCTGCTGCCCATCACCTATTTAAGTTTACCTCTGTCTAATCTGATGACATCCACACGATGATGTGAGGTAGTGGATTATCTTACACCGACACTACATAACATACTTCAATCATGTAAGTTAGTAAATTACTTCTATCTAATATATCCAGTCTGTATTTTTAATCGATTATTTGATTTGTATTACATTAGTATATTCACTATGATAGGGTTCCTTTTCTGCCTGGGAGTCAGTTTGGGTAGGTTAAGTACGTAGTTAGGACGTCTTACTTATTTTTGGATGTGTTCCGATATTCACTGTGAGCACTGTAAGGTGTGACGACAACTCGGTATACTGTGAAGCCGTTCCTTTTTAGTTTGACATATTGGTTACTGTTTAAAATGGAACGCAGTCCAGTATACTGTCATCCCCATTTTTCGACATTGTTTTCAAATGAAAATATTTAAATATTCATGTACGCGTTTTCTGTTCAACAAGAAAAATCATTATTTGAATGTTGTTGCTTTTAAAACATTATGTCCGAGTTTATTTGAATAACAATATTAATTAATAATAATAACAATTATTCGTGGAAGCCGTTAAATCGCTAGGCATTGTTATGTTTTTTGATCACGTGATCAACGTACTGAGAGCACATTACCTCCAAAGCGCCAGTGCTCACAGTACCTACGAAAATGACGGCGATTTATGACGTCATATATTTCTCTAGGGTACTGCGGCAGTATACTGGTAGTCCATAACGGAACGAATTTTTCACCAGTGAGAGCACTGAGCAGTGCTCGCAGTGTATATCGGAACCCACCCTCTGCCGCCAAGGAGCAGTGCTCACTGCTGTGTATGCATGGTAAAGAGAGCCAGTATAATTAAATGAGAGGCATTCCATCTTAATCCTTGGAGGTTATAATACATATGTACTCTTCTTGGTTTGAAGATGGATGCAGGTGTCCATCAGCAGTAACCACTTCAGTTTTATAAAATAACACATTTTGGTCAAGTAACACGGTTATTTACAAAAGCTTAAACATATTACAGATAACATAAGCCCCAATGTGAATACCACTAACTCTAACTCGGGACTGTTCTATGAATTATTAACATGGCCGAAGGTCGCCGATAAATTACAAACGGATTTCTAATTCGTAGGTCGATTAGAAAATTATTTATTACATCCACATTATGTTTAATACTTAATTATATGTTTTGACGAATTAATTAAAAAACTAATTTCAGTGTAAACGTTAATAATGTAATATAAAAGTTAGTAATGTATTATGCGTATTGGTCGCCGTGTTGTGACGTCGCAAGAGAGTTAATTACCTCGTATCATCCAGGGAAACGAAACAGCGGTATCTTCCTGATTACAAGTGGAAATAATAAAAATCTGCGGTTGCCATCCCGTTAGCCAAGCTGCAACTATGATAAATATCCTCCATTTGAGGCGATCTGATCTCTGATATGAAATGTGAGTGTGTATGGGCCACATCATCCACTTACTAACAGGTGGACTGTGCTCGTTTGTCACGCTTACTTGCATAGAAATAGTATGCAGAAGTTGTCGCCGCGGTCGACTAGGAATATTGTAAGTAGCATTTAAGAAAAAGAAAACTAGAATTGGCGCTCATATTGTATGATACGGTGTCATCGTATCAACATATTGATTCTTAATCGACGATTGATGTAGATGCCTGTAAACTGTGTGCTCGTTTGTCACCTTATACTATAAAAAAAAGTTATAACTATCATTGATTATTATTCAACGACTAACAAATTGTGTCGCGAGTAAAGAATGGTTTTTAAGAGTTACATATGAGCATGCGCTAATGAGACGTGTCATTAGTATGCGGGTAGTCGGTAATTACGTGGCTATAATTATTTTGTTGTGAATAATTGCCTTACGACTGCTGTATCAATGCCAAAGTTTTGTTTTGTTTCTTTCTTATACAGGATTAAATTGATGCGTTAACCTACTAACTAAATA
Organism: Parnassius orleans; assembly: GCA_029286625.1. Lineage (NCBI taxonomy): Eukaryota > Metazoa > Arthropoda > Insecta > Lepidoptera > Papilionidae > Parnassius > Parnassius orleans. Next base: position 1,255,854 of record JAGSMP010000084.1, read on the forward strand.
TTACTCAAGCAGTTTTTTTTTTAATACTTATAAAAGGTAAGTAACAGCCCACATACGTCCCACTGTTGAGCACAGGTCTTTTCTTATTTTTGAAAGAATTATTTTTAATAGAAATACGGCTCACATAGAGTCACACATTTCACCTGATGATAATTGTATAAACACCACACTTCACATATACATATATTGTTATATACTGTAGTGTTATATATTATGACCAGTACCACAAAAAAGGGTCTTCTCTCTTTAGTTCTCATCACTCACCGCTGTGTAGTGGCTTAAGAGAATCTATTACCCCATTTCGTCCGGTAGGTGCCGTCAGAGGCGGCTGTTCAAATATCAGAAAAATCTTATGTCTTCCGATAGATGGAGGTATACCATCTCGTTTACGTCAGACGTATAATAACTAGACCAGACCGGCGATGGCCATCAGGTCAAAGATACGAGACGTCTGGTGCTGCGATCGTCAATCCGCCTGCCAAGCGTGATGATTAAGGCGAATAAAAATTTACACGTGGTAGAGCCATGCTGTAGCACGAATGGGTCGGTTCGACCCGGGACGAAGGAATGACTACGCTCCCACAGAATACCAGCGTAAAATAGCAGCTTGATGCTGCTGTGTTTCGTATGGTGACTGTAGCCGTAGATCCTTACTGTATACGAGTCATTCCATCTTCGTTCTCAGGGTTGACAACGCATCTGCATTTTGATTCTTCGATCAAGGATAGATGTAGATGTCTATGGTACACAGCATCCAATTACCATCAAGTGGGCTGTGTGCTCATTTGTCACCTATATTATATTAAAAAAGAATTCTTGTGCTGATTTTGATTTAATTTAATAAAGTTATAAGCTAGTGCCTGATTACTACTCCACATGATGGTGGTTATGTAACCGAAGTACTTAACATTACAAAAGTCTATTTTCTCTTGTCTTTAATACTATTAATGTTTTTTTTTTTTACTTTCACAGTTTACAATTGACATCATTAGTTATCATCAAAAGGGCACAATAATGCAACGCAAAAAGCAACTCTCGTGGTACGCGGTAGAGCCACGCTGTGGCGCATTATGACTGCAGCACGAATGGGCCGCCTTGCCCGTCGTCGTGTAGTCATATTATAACTAAATTCATTTATGGCAATAAAGTGCCTTAAATTATTGGAAAAATACATGATACTAACATGTTCTGCTGCTAATTTTATTCGTAAATTTACTCATTATAAATTCCAATACTGGTTTGTAAGGACCAATATAGCTATCCATCGGCAGCTACAAGCAATAATGCCGCTATATCGACTTGAGCGCCGTCGCGCCGCATGCATTACCAGCTAATTACGTCTCGATTATGATCACGTCGAGTCGTTGCATATTTCATCGCGCGGCCGCATTGTTCTGCGCGGTGTGCGACTGCCTTTATGTAGGCCCCTCTTGTGCTCTCTTTAGAATTGTGTTCATCATATATTATGTGCTATGGGTTTTATTGGTAGGGCCAGGTCAATATTTGTTGCAAAGTTAAAAAAATTATTAATATTTCAATTTTTTTTCTCCAATATTAAATAGATGCATAATTAATGGATTGAGGCAGAGGTAGAAAGAGTTACATGATATTTGTAAAAATGATACCAAATTTAACGTAGCCTCTAGAATGTGAAGAAATGGTGTTGAGATCATTATTTCATCTGCCAAGCATGGCAATAATTGTAAATCCTTCCAAAGCGAGCTGCCTATATCAAGGTCTGTATTCCAAGGAGCAGCTTATGTCAGCAGATGAGCAGCTATTTGACCTATACATGTAATAATAGTATAAGTTATGGTCATGATGAAATCTTTGATTGTAGAAATTTTTGATCGTTTTCATTTCATTTGAGATCGGTTTCATTCGTGTTTAATACGTAAATTATATTATTATAAAGCGATTCCATATAAAAAAATATAAAAATATTTCTAGTTTTGCTACAGCTCAAATACAGACTGGATAATAGCACAGTCAAAACAATAGAACAGAACAAAACAATATAATTATGTGTAACACGCTGTATACGTGACGCACACATTGATAAACTACAACGATACATTACAAACATTACAACGCGGTTCTAATTATACATCATTATTACTAATTGTACAATACACCGACTAAGAAATATTCGCGTCTATTAATGACAAAAGCAATTAGGGCGCACACACACACACAAGTGTGGTATCGTTCGCGCGTACTTTTGTGGGAGTGCGCATGTGTGCCGCACGAAGATGCATTAACGCCTAAGTGTGTGAAAGTAAGTTATTTGCTTTTTGAACGGGGAAAACGGAAAAATAAACTCGGTAAGGCTATTTTTCAATGTCGACGCCGCGTAGTTCGATCGGCAGAAACATAATGATAAGCATTTAATGAATGCCGTTTGCATTTACAATGGGACCGGCAATGCAACGAATTGTTTCGCGTTTTTTTATTAAAGTTATCGAAACTGATGTAGTTTTGTTTTGGAAACTAAAAGACATCAAAATTGCTATGAAAATTTATGAAATAAGCTTATCGCGTGATCTTGACAAACATTCATTATTTATTCGATATTTACATATACGAGTATGAGAATGGTAACGCGTAAACAATCCATCGCTTTTTTATAGAATAAGGGTGACATGAGAGCACACAGTTCACCTGATGATAAGTGAACGCTGTGGCCCATAGACATCTACATTTATCCACGATTGAGGATCAAAATGCAGATGCGTTGTTGTAACCCTTGAGGACTAAGATGGAATGCCTTGTTTCCAGTACAAAGGATCTCCGGTGCTCTATACTCACCATACGAAATACAGCAGCATTAAGCTACTATTTTACGCTGGTATTATACGAGAGCGTGGAAGGACCACCCTAATGGAGAGGATTTGTTGTCGTTACCAACCGATCGCACTTTAAGTCATCATAACTTGCCAAAGGAATAATTTGTAGCAGAAAGAGATATCATAATATGCACAACGTTTATTTATAGAAAACAGTCACTAGAAAAGGGCCGGTATACCATATATGGCGGTATCACATACTGTATTATATGACATATTAATATAATATCGTATTTCTCTTGGTAAAGCCGTGGTAGCTACATAGCCCCTTTCTGAAATTAGAGGAGGCCTGTGCCCAGATGTGGGATGTCATAGCTTGTAAATTTGATTATTAAATGTCTCATATTATGACACAGGATCCATTCATATTTAATACTAGTTTCAATATAGGTCGTTATTTTATTTTGTTCATGCTGACCGGTTGCGTCTTACGGCATAATCAAGGCATATCAACTGCAAGAACAGAAAATATAGTCCGACGATGACGAAGGCGTAATAGTCGGTTTAAGTATTAATTAAACAAGTTAAAATGTTAATCCTATAATCAATAATGATGGGGTTTCACCACGTGATAACAATCTCGGAAAATTATTACTGCTTCTCAACTGTTATCATACGTCATACTGGGAAGGCAATGTTCAGCTGTGGACTTGTGTTAAGATAATGAAAAGGAATGATGAGCTGTTGACTTTACACACATTATGTTCTATTTGGTATTATGTAAGTCATACTAAGCCTCCGACATAAACATAACTCTAAAAAGAGAATAATTTGTGCTATAATTGTTGTTTCTTCCCGACATTCCTTGTTTTCTGATAAATATACAGTAATACGCGCAATCCATTCTCATACCGATGACATAGCATAATTTTTGAGAAGAATTATATATTCGAGATATACTATTCCGTCTTAGCACAATGTTCACCATAATATACATGTACGTCATGAGCTCTAATTTAGTCGAATGCTTAATGATCCGAAATTAGTCTAAGTATGCGGGCGAGATCGCTCTACTGGACGCGTGCTGCTTCCTGTCTCCATTGCTTTGTACGATACGACATTTCATTGATTAGTTGTTTTTTCGCAAAATCAGTTGCTCCAATTGTAGAGCAACAATCTCATATGCCTCGAGTAGCAACGCGAACGTGTCTACTTCGGAGTATGGCTTTATCCAAAAAATTATGTAAGTAGTGTATGGAGAAAGTTATACAAAAATCACTTGTTTGATTTGTATTCTATATTTACATCATTTTTCATGGCATAAAATGGAAAATAAAACAAAGTAAAGTACATACTTAATTTTTTATACACCAATATGCGATTGTTCCATTTATTCCACAAAATAAGCTTTTATTGTCTTTATCCTCAATTATCAATAAATCATAATTTTTTAATTTTGATAGAGAAATAGAACGTGACGTGACGCGAACGAAACAACACAATAAAACCTGTTTGAAGTTGTATGCTAGATAGGCTATCGCAATATGACACAACTACTGACGTCCGATCTACCGATTAACTCATAGACTTGGAATATACTGGCGTAGATTAACTCAAAATAATTCAAATACTGTTGTACTTCGAATGAATTCGTCTTAACTTACAACACGCACAGTCACGCGAAGTCACATTTATTTTTTGCACGTTTGTACAATATGTCAAATTCGTTGTTTGTGTCGTTGTTTACGGTGGATCAAAGGTGGAAAGGTCTGCATTGGGTAAAACTTATATTTTTTAATAATATTAACTCAAAATAATTCAAATAGTAATACAATATAGCAGATATTTAAAGTTATCCATTTAGTATATAGTACACATTTTTAAATATATGAGCAGGCTGTGATTACCTTTAAGTGATTGTATATTTAGAAATAAGCCTACCGCAAAGTTTTTTTAGGTGTGTAATAATGTATCGATCGTTGGTAATCCTATAAGTATCTAATCCTAATGGTAATAAATAAGAAGAAAAAAACACGCATAAGTGTCGTGGAACACTCGGTTGGAACGAAGTTCCTTTTGTAGTATATTATTATTGATAAACGTATGATATTATTTATTAACAAATACAAATAAATGAATTACTAGCGTCTATTAAAATTAAGCGTCATTTAAAATAAAAAAACATGCGTGAGTGTCGTGAAATACTCGGTTGGAACAAAGTTCCTTTCGTAGTATTATTATTGATAAACGTATGATATTATTTATTAACAAATACAAATAAATGAATTACTAGCGTCTATTAAAATTAAGCGTCATTTAAAATAAAAAAACATGCGTGAGTGTCGTGAAATACTCGGTTGGAACAAAGTTCCTTTCGTAGTATATTATTATTGATAAACGTATTATATTATTGATTAACAAATACAAATAAATGAATTACTAGCGTCTATTAAAATAAAGCGTCATTTAAAATAAAATAATATTTCTTTCATAAGAGATAAGAAAAAGTGCGAGGGAGATGGATGTTATTCTATCTCGCTTCCTTATAGCCGCCAAGGCCGTCTACACTACGTCAGAAGGGATCGTGACGGAAAAATCTTACACTTTTTCTCACTTAATATTTCTCCTTGGATATTATATTATAACGGCGTTAAAGCTATTGCATTGCAAAATAAAAAATAAAACTTTAAGTATGCTCACACTAAATCAGAATTTTGCTTTTTTTCTAAACAGTGCTGGTAAAAAAGGAAATGACATATAGGAATATTTTTCGTCTCGCCTTACTTCCTTTATATTGCTTTTATACAACTTATATACGTCCCACTGCTGGGCACAGGACTTCTATTATTATTGAGAGGATTTTACAAGAAGGAATGCCCTAATGCGTTTTGGCTCACTTCACAATTCTTCGTAATATTTTACTTCTTTCCAATAATTTATTACAGATGCAAAAATTTTTAACGTGTTAGTTGCGGTGCATATATTTAAATGAGTTAATACGAAATTATTTAAATTGATATGACGCAATCAATGAGGGAGGCATATGTTCATCAGTTGACGTCTGATAGGTTGTGATGGTGATGATGATGACACATAAATACATAAGACTTGCAGAGTCAACGGATGGTGATGACCAATGATTGCCTTTCCTATATGTTAAATTACTGCTGGGGATGGGGCTGATTTTGTAAGGCTACGTTAAACTTTGACGTGTGACAATGTAAACAAGTCTCAGTTCGGAGGTGGTTCCCGTCGCCCGCTCCTTCTAGTAGCGGTGTTAATGACAATAACTCGCTATTAACGACGGCTAACCGACCGTGCGAGATTAGCCTCCGACCGCCGTCCAAGCTTATACAGGCTCTTATATTTGATTGGGTTATACCTTGAATGTGTGGGGTATTAAGAACGTATCGAATTTCGCAAAATGTCCTTTAGTTAGTTGTAATGCTGTTTTATGTGACAACTATAATGGCGTTTTTGTACCATTCTCTTAATTTGACCGATTGTCATCTTATTTTCAAAACTTAAGGTAGAGTCATAAAACGTACGTGCTTACTGATTAATATACAGAAGGGATAATAAGAGAAATATCCATGATATTCTTAATGTGTGCTCGTTCAATTATTATATTAGTTCTAATTTGGATGCAAATTTCTTAGTTAACTTTAAAAATATTTTGCAAGAAAGGTTTTCATAAGACAATGATGTAGTTATGTTTTTCCACTTTTTTTGTATAAATCAAATAGGTTGTATATTTAAAACTATTACAGACTAGCATTTTTTTTCACAGTTCATCAAGGTATTAGACAAATAGCCTCAAAGGTCTTGCCGCCAGTACGTGGAAATTTTTAGTATTAACAGGAAAGTTATGTTATCTTAACCCTGTCTCATGTCTTGGCTCTCCCGTGTACTACATATAGTTCATTGCTATTGTCTTACTATTGTGTCTGAAAATCGGGCAGTGAAGGTGTTAAACGACGAGATAAACCAAGAGAGCATTATGAATATTATAATTTTCAAATACAAGTTCTTTTAAAACTGAATTGGCAAACGAACTTACAGTCCGCTTGATGGTAAGTGGCTAGAAGAAGCAAAGAAGGCCACAGATGCAGTGCCATCTCTGAGGACTAAGATGGAATGGCTCACAGCCTGTAATTATAGTGGCTCTCCATACCCTTCAGACCGGAACACGGCAGTGCAAACACTGTTATTTAGCGGCGGAAAGGTAAGAGGGTGTGGTGATATCTAAACGGACTCCTAGACAGAAAATTAGTTCTATTAGCTAGAAAAAGGCGTTCTACCATCTAAATTTGAAATACCTATTAAATAATGACCATAAAATTACTCCAAATTTTACAAGGAACTAAAAAATAAATATTTGAGTTTGAACGAGATTGTTCAATCGGTGTTAAAACTACAAAAACCGTATTTGAAAATGCATTTTCTCACATCACCATTCGATGAAAACATTTTATGCGCACACATGCACAACCGGCGTACATCGTACAACACATTAACAACACTCACACAATCGCCTTTAAAAAGCCTAATCAACGGAGTACGGATTTTTCGGTTCGCAATCAAGCGAACGAATTTCCACAGCCACGAGCGGCAATTGGAAAAATATAATTACCAACATAATCCTCGGCAAATTGGATTAAAAGTGAAAAAAAAAAGTTGAAAGTGTTTTAGGGTGCGTCATTATTTTTTGCCGGGAAGGGATCGTGGGCTAATTACGACAGATGGATCGCAGCACAGTATGTAATAACGTTAATTAATCGATCGGCGCGAACCAACGTGAGCTCTTTTTTATACGAGTAATGCCATACCGCTGTATGTTATATAAAAATACAGGTATGCAATTACGTAGAGATAGAAAAGATAGAATGATATGGTATGCTATCGACGTTTACTAAATTGAATAAAACGTCTGCGGATTTCGATATATGGTTACATTAAGTATTCTATATCTTCAAAGAATCATACATTTAATTATTTTTCCAAATGTCACGAGTCATTTGATCGTATCTTATATCTTATCAGTTAATAATTAACATAAATTCATATTACATATCCATTAGCAGCAATATAAAATTGATAAAATGCTAAATCCGTCAGTTAACTATTTTTATGTTTCGCCAAAGGGTAATGAAAACCTAAATTTATATCAAAATTAATTTAAATTTCAAAATAAGTAAAATTAGTAAAAGTCAGTCAAATAGTGAAATTTGCTAAGTAGTTTTTGTATTTGTTTTTATCTACAGACCTCAGACCAATAAAGATAGAAATATGGAGCGCTGCATAGTTCATACAATGTATGCGGCATACATTCCAAGTAGCCAAAACCATGCTTAACTTATAGTAAGGACAAGCACTTTTGCGCACATATGCATCTAAAACCATTTGCAACTAATAACTTGGTTTTAGGTGCGCGTGTGTGTGTCCAGCAGTAATATTTTACGTAAGAAACGTTTATTGTACGTTAGAAAGAAAGAAGGAAGATGTGTGCGCGAGAGCAAGTGAAAAGTTAAGTGTCGTTTCGGCATCACTTGAAATGTACGCGTGGTGCTCCGTCTATCTTTCTTTGTAGGTATGAGCTACGGACTTTTTGTTTTCATAAATTTTTATCCGTTGTTCATATCAGACGTAACATTTGATAAGGTAGAAAACAAATTGTAATTTATTCTGAGACGTTAAATTTAATGAAAGCAATTTCTTGTACTATTCAACAAAACTTATAACTTTAAATGAAGTAGGTATATTACAAATAAGGTCTTACAAAGAATTATTAAAAATACTTAAAACCTGTTAGAGATATTGATCATCCTTTTGGTAAAATCAATATCCATAAATTAACTTTGAAGATAATGTAATAAAGAATTAATAATAAACTTAATTTGTACTTACAAGCGCATACTTTAAATGGTAGTATTATGGTGCTTAAACAGTAAATTTACACTAACTTACGGGTAAAGGTATGACGATAATAGTACGACATTACTCATTGGGCAAATACAAATGTAAAGGTCTTCAAAGAAATATGACGTGCTTAATATTAAATTATGCAAGGGACCGCATACTTGCGTTCTATAATCGAACGAGCGATTGTTCATCACAAAAAGATACAACGCGCGCAAGCTAAGTTATTTAGTCCCCGCACAAATTGTATAAAAACCACCAATAGCATAACTTTAAGGGAATACTAATTGAAACAATAATTTCAATTAAGACATAAATATATTTTCGGTATTTGGCACATGGTGCTTGCACCGTCCCATCCTCAGAAATAGGATCCATTTGCATAAAATATTTCTGCATAAACATGTTTCTTAGAGGTATTTTATAATATTTTATTTAGGATAACCAACCGTATTAATACGTTACGGTATTTCTATTTTATGATTAAAAAGTAAATGTTGTCTTAATTATAAGTTACCACGGCGTGCATCGTGGGCGAGCTAATTTTATTTATAAACAATTTATAATCAAATATGTTGACAAAATAATATAATTAAATAAAATTACATAATTTATAATATAATGTCTGTAGACGTTTTTTCGAGTTCCTTATCATTGGAGACTTACAAACCGAAAAGGTAAAGGTAGCGAAATGATCGGTCCTAACCTATGAAGTGAAAGGCATCAACACACAGCAAGTATCGGCGAGGGGTGCACGAATAGAGCCACTTAATTTCACCCTTCTACCCTTCATTATAATCACCACCCACACATAGACAATATCGATCCCACCGGCCTATCTGTACACGGTGCGTTTATACAAGTGATTAGTGTATTTAATTTGAAAATGCTAAGTAGTTGCCTTGTTCTATCGCTGTGTTAATGGTGTTTCGGCGTATGTGTGCGTAATTACGTGCCCACAAAGTAGGGGTGGGCTAACCCTTTTGCTTTCTGCTCGTATCGCGCCCGCTCGCCACGATCGCGCTCATAATTTTTCGATTAATGATTATATTTTCCGTTCGTTGCGGGATTTATCGAAACAAACGCGGCATTGTGTTGTTTTGCTGCAATCAAAATCGAATGCATTAGATTATATAATGCAAACCTCGCATTATGGCCAGCCAACAGAAGTGATGCTCAATATGTGTATAGTTTTGTATAATAGAAGATTTTTAATCAAATAGAATTTCACCAGGATTCCAAATGATTCGATGTCAGCAAGGTTTAATGTGGCAAGCACATTAAAGCATACGGAGGTTTGATACTTACACGTATAAGTTTAAAAGAAAACTATGCAGCTATACCTTGTAGTGGCGATGTAGGAATATCCACTAATTCATGTTGTCTCTCATTAATGTCGTAAGAGACGACATAGCGAAACAAACCAGGAGGTGTGCAACAGTGTCTTCCTAATAACACCTAGAAAATAAAAACTGTGGTTGCCAACCTGCCGTGGCAACTATGGCAAATATCCCTCTTATGAGACAAACTATGGGCTACGTTCAACAGTGGACTTTGATAGCCTTTAATGAATAAATGAATGATTCCAGGGATATACCAAAATGCGATAAATGTCAGTTGACACTATGCATTTAAATCGTAAGATACTGTTAAAGAGTCCTACCACTAACCATAGTGTACGGTAGTCATCAGCTTAGTTATTACCAGTGTATATATATATATATATTAAAAGTGTACAAGCTATTAAATTTTAATAACCATATATTTTATTAACTATCAGTCCAAATAAAACGCAATTGTTACGTTAGTACAGTATCTTGAAACTGAACCTAGGTAGGTAACAGTTATAATCATAAAATGAGTACACCAATCAATTACTTAAGTTTTGAATGAGCAGTAAAAACTCCCGGACGTGAGCCTCATCTAGGGTTGCCCAAACACTACTATATACATAACATCGTATCTTACCATATTAAGGATTCGAATGCTATTATTTTATGACAAGACGAAACTACTATATTTTTATAAAGGCTGACTACTAGCGTGATGCTGTTAATAAGGGCTCAAAGCAGCAAAAATATTCCTTTAAAAATAAAACATTAATTTGAAACATACTATATGTTTTTTCGCTCTACACAATGTTTTTAAAGGTAATAGCCTCAAAATACTATATATTTACATAAAAAAACGCTAGCCTCATTGCTGGAAGGATTTGGCATAATCGTCACGCTTAGCAGGCAGATTGACGATCCCAGAAGCCATGAGATCTTTCTGGCGATTTCCTTAGTCGCGTGTTACGATACTAACGGACCGATACATGGTGTAGAGATACTCTTGAGCCGCTAGAGTACGCTACTCTTATTTATTTGACCATAAGGAGTCCATTATTGGACGCTCTCACGAGGTATTTGCCGCAAGCCGTCGCATTTCACATCTGGCATATTATAGATCACCTTACCACAATCTATTGAAAGTCAAGAGATCCTTATAAATTCCCCTTTGTTATTTCCTTCTCATATTTTAACACCGTGGAAAATATTCCAAGTAAACTGAAGGACATTTAGCAGTCGAGCAGCACGTGTTTCCGTATCACGGTATTGTCAATCAGCGATAATCGGCGAGAGTCGAACGCATCAAATTAAACAAACATTGACACCGCATTACCGCGCCGGCCAGCCCGCCGCGCCGCCACGTACGCAAAATTTCACAAATTCATTCACGGCAATGCGTTCAGCAACAAGTTGCTCTCCAACATTAAGCGTTTCCAAAAGGTACTGACTCGGTTGGATTCTTCTATACTGCCATAAAAGAGTATTAACTTAATAAAAAATAAAGATGAGAAAATAGAAAACTATGCATTTCAAGCGTGTTGAATGCAGTTCACTGGGGGATACAATAAATCGTCATTGACGCCGCAAAGGGGCGAACCTCAATTTTTCAAAAAATTACAGGAGAGCAAGAAAACATTTATTATTCCCCGATTACTAACTTTTTTTCATCAGAAAATTAAATATATTAGACTTAATGGAAACCTACGAATAAGATTAATTATTTTTTCCAAAAATAACATGACGTAAGTCGATTTGTCGTAATCACATGGTTATGGCAGTACCAGATCGTCATGAACGTAAGATCGTTAGCGTCACCGATCTGGTTTTTAAGTCTGTATACATTTTTGACGCGGGTTTTCTAACATCTGACCAAGGTCACGACTTTTTGCAATTCTATTAGTCAACCTGCACGCCTAAGGAAAGAGACGCCACGCCGTCTGTTTTCAGTAAACTAACAGTAGCATAAATACATTGTCTTTAACAAGTATATTATTATTAAAAGAAAAAAAAACTAGACTGCAGTGATTTATATTTTAAAAGATTATATATTAAGTTCGCTTTTTGTATATGTTGTGCTAAAAATTTATCAATGTATTTCATACACAAATTATATATTTGAAATGTACTCAGTGATACCTTTCATAATTATGATGCAATCATTATATGTACCATTTAGGCACGTTATAGGTATTAATTTGCTGATTTTTTTTTAGGTCGCAAGTTTTTAACAGTTCAAGTCCGCCATGTTTATTTGTGATGAGGATAATAAAGTATGCTGCCCGCGTCGATGTCGTCCGCGGAGTTATGAAAAATCGATTGAGATATCATTTGTCAAAATCAGACAACTATAGAATAGGAGTTGCTACAGTTGGACATAGAAATGGACACACATTTATACATAACAGACAAAAAATTATAAGGTAGACGGTAAAAATAACGGAAGGAGTTTTAAAACTTAATTTGAAATACTTAACATCTCTATTTACAGTATAAAGTGCGGACTTAGCGCTATTGTAGTCACACTATAAGCCTTCATAAGGTAACAATTAATTTCAGAGTGTAAAACTCTCGGAGCAACATTAGCAATTCGCAACAACACTTATACAGGAGTAATGACTCGTCTGTCCATATAATCATAGAGCAGCCATTACTTCGTCCTTTTGGGTGACACACATTTAAACGGGATAATGAGGAAAATTTTCGTAATTTAATTTTGTTGTATTTTAAGAAGGTAAATGCGAACTATGTCCCTAAACGTCAAACACGTATGCAGTGCATCCTTATGACTAATAGACGGGGGTTTTGATAATCCACTTATGCTGAAAAATTCTACCACATCTAAATTCCACAGAGCGGTAGTTAAACTGCTTAAACTGCTTACGCATTCATACAAAGACTTAAGTTACGACGTAAAAAGAGCAGACATTTATTCTTTATATAATTCTTCTATTATAGTTCTCGTACTTAAGTTTGTATATTGTATAAAATGCGATTGTGGCGGCGCTGTCGGCGAGCTACAATAGCGTATATATACCAACAAACAAAGGAAGTCTAAATCACGATATCGAAGCTTCCGAACGACTCTGCATCTATAGAACAAGCTCCGAATTACTCGGAGCGTTGAATGCTCCCATGACTGTAAAATTAATGTATACCTTTTATATTACTCAAATGATATTAACTGTTTATTAGAATACATTTAAATATTACATTAATTACGCTGTGGTGGCGGCGTCTGAGCATCCATGACTCAATGTTGTCCCATGGGAGTCGTAAAAGGCAACTAATGGAAATGGCAGAAAATTCTTGTGAGTGCCGATAGATGGGGATATAACCGTCTCATTTACGTCAGACGTAAAATATACCTATAGAGCGGTGACGGACAGCAGTGTCAATGATGCGCGACATCTGACCAATGTGATCCAACGGCATGGTTAGCGTGACGATTCAGGTAAATCCTCCCTACAACGTGAGGGGCCCATGTTCGAAGAAGAAATACTTGTTTAATAGAAACCTACTTTTCACGTCCATCAACTATTTGTGATGTTAACTGCAATAATGAAATTATAGTTAATATGTGTATTACAAAAAACAAAACACTGTCTCAATCACACAATGTCCAAACACACACCGTTACTGAACGCCCGTAAATACATTAAATCTTTCAATATATGCATACTCATTTAAAACAAATTGCAAGTAATTCATTCGGACCAAAATCGGTGTGCGAGATGGTCACCTTACAACGGGGGAGGGACTCCACGACATTAATTTCGTGAAATGAACCTAATTTACATTTAAATAAGGACTCGCCTTAGCTGGGATAAGTTGCGAAACTAGCGGCCGGGGGCACTCTCTTTGCCCAAAGCAACGGGGTATTTCATTACTATAATTCAATTCGAGCGCTATATTTTGTGTGCCGAGATAATAATACCCATCGACTGACACATAATTAATTTTACGAGATTTAATTTTTGTTACACAGCGAGAATTGGATCTATTGTTCTTTCATTTTCTCTATGTGTTGACATTATGTGCGCAAGAGGTATCTATAGCTATGTTTTCTACACCGATTTCAAATAATACTTTGCAACATCTTTAATAATATATTTTTGTTTTCCTATCTGATATACAAGATATAATTTCAACGAATAATTCGAATGCTGTTGTTATTTGCACGGCGTCAATTACAAACCTAAGATCATAATATGGCATGACCAATTAACCACCACCAACCTTATCAACGACCTTAAAGGTTGTTGGTGAGGAGGTTTGAAATGTCAGTTATATGACATGAAAGACATAATTATTAATTTGAAATCTAGATGAAAGCTTGTTGTTGTATCATTTGCGTTTTATATGTCAATTTTTTTTAGATATCTAGTCAATATATTTGTTTCTTTGCAGGAAGTAGATGGAGGCATGTGGCTCAGGACCGCGCTTTGTGGCATTCTTTGGGGGAGGCCTATGTTCAGCAGTGGACTTGAGAAGGGCTGTAATGATGATGATGATAATACCATAACAGTCCACAGTTGGACATCTGTCAAAATTGCTTTAATTGTCACGTTTGGAGGAGGACTTACTGAGATTGGCGATCGGAGTACCGAAAGTCTCGCACTTTTGACTGTGCTGCCGGTCACTGCTTGGTTTGGCTTTTGCCGCCATAAAACTTTTCTGGCATTTTCCATAGTTGTCTCTTACAACACTCGCGGGACGAAAGGGGTTGATTAATTTCTCTTTCACCGCCACCACACGCCAAATAATTGTGAACCCTAAAACTGCTGTCGAGTTTGTTTTTTTTTCTTCATAATTTTGTTTTTATTCTTATAGAGCCTATGTAATAAATTAAAACAACTTAAACATCACCAGGGATATCTTCAGCAATAATCGAGTGATTTCAGTTAAGAGCTCCGTAATTATAAATAAGCGATTTGCGTTCAGAAATCGCCGCTCAAAGTTCTCTCGAACTTTTTAACAACTGCTGATTCAATCGGACCGCGGGAGAGGCTCATCAATAACAAAATTAAAAATTCCCCAATTTGAATTTTAATTGAGTACGATTATAATCGAGCGGTTCGCGGATCGCGGGAGCCTTCGGAAGGCTTGATTTTTACAAGGCTCATCTCCTAAATAATTCATTTGGTGAACTTGCTCTAACTAGTTACGTCTGGTTTGGACCGAACGGGGTGGCTGGGGAGTGTAAGTTTAATCCTTATAAATTTCCTTTTTACACAAAGCAATATAAGTAATTAGCATAATTTCGTTGAGTAAATGAAATATGGTAATGAGGGGTGTTTGTAACCCCTTCTTGAGAGGGTGAAATTTGCGGGGAACAGCGCGGTGAAGGGGGGTGCCTACAGTCGCATCCTCATTGATACTTGTCACCGTTCGATCTAGCGATGCTTACAATTAAATTATCCGTTCGGCTAAGGGCTATTTTGCTTTGATTTTAAATTCGCATTTGATGTAGAAATTAAAATATAGCTGGTTAGTAGAAGCAATTCTTTGTTTATATAAACATAATAACATTTAAAACACATATAAACATTTTTTAATAGAAGTAAGAGTGAATAACGAACAAGTAGTCCACTTTCTCAATCAAAATGCAGTAAAAAAGGTATCCGGTTTTTATCAGCACGTAAGAAACAGCTGTATTATGTTTTGATTAATTCTGTTCCTCCGTTGAGTAAACATATTGATGCTGCAGTTATTATTATTATTATATTATTTAGTAGTAGTTAGATTGTGATAATAAATAGCTCGAACAACGAGGGCTAATAATTTTACGCTCACCAGATGTCGCTAGTTGGGAGTGAGGTGAACTTATTTGTTACACACATCATAATTGAGAAGTTGCATTTTAAATAAGTTTATCGGTTTCTAGAGTGTGTAAATACATAAAGCAATGCCTCAGTGGTTTGCCCTTTTTATTTTTTGCACATTTTTAACTCTTTTTTTACTGTTTCATCTTTTAGGAATATCCGTTGTTTCGTTTAACCATTTCTAATCTAATTAATATAAAATATAACTAATCTTCTCTAAATAAAAATCGATTGCTGTCTGTAAGTCCCGTTAAACGGCTCAAACGATTTTGATGAAATTTCTTGTGTTCGTTTGAGTGAATCCCTGGATGGTTTAGATTTACAATTGGACCCGGTAGGTGAAGCTATTGTCGAGATCCAGAAATCACCCTTGCGAAGCCGGGGCGGATCGCTAGTATTATATATAAAGAAACATTAACCCTTACATTTTCCCTTAGACCATTCAATCCAATGGTCTAAGCATTTTCCGAACAAATTAATTTCACAGTTTTCATAGCGGTAGAAATGGCGCCGCCATGGTGGATGCGTGGATGCCGTCGTTGTAATTTTATAAGGATAAATTAAATGTAAGAAAAATCTCATCTCTAATAAACTAAGGGCGACCTAAACAACTATCCGTCAGTGGACGCAAATAAAACATGTTTTCATTGCTATCCGCATTTCCCGTATTAGGTACTTATTTTTGGGGCGATTTACACTTATAGTTACCTTACGTTTATCACTGATCATACAGTGTTCAATGATATATATTATCTTTTAATATATGTATCTACGAATAAACTTTAGCAATTTATTATTATAACCATATCAACCCTAATGCTTAAATTTTAATATTAACGCGTACCGAAATATGCAGAAAAACCTCAATCAATAGAGCTCCAATTAAAACTGAAGTGCTAATAAAATTCGAAAGGAATCGAACCGATGAACTCTCCACTTCGTGAAATGCCTCCGCGATAAAAGGTCTCCGAAAACACAATACTGAGTTCCTACCCTCTATGTTGGACAGAGACGAACATACCTAAGATGTGATTGGAGTGAAAGGAATGGCGAGCAATTGGAATTAATTAATTATAATTAAGTTTTAAGTTGACGCGCTGGTTACGAGTAAGCGTAGACTTTTAGATGCGCTCGTGTGGGTGGTGTTGTGATAGTTTTGTGCGTGCGCCTGTGTGCGTGTTAGTATCGATTCTGAACTATGGCTAGAGATAATGAGATGGGTAGGGTGGATTGTAATAAGTTTTTGAGGTCGTAGTTTCGAATGCTAGCCGACCCGAGCGGGAGCGGCCTCGGCTTTACGCCGCTGCTAATATTGTAAAGACGGCGCTATTGTACACGAACGACGATATTCTCCCATCAACACTAGCGTATATTTTATATGCACATAATATCACGTTGCTTTTTTATTTAGGACATGACTTCTAATGAATGTAGTAGTAATGACTGTTTTTTTATTTTATTATATTTATTTATTTAATTTTTATTGCAGTGGCATTTAACTAAGGGCTGCCATGAGCGGACTTAATAATCTGCGGCATCCTCTTTCTCTTCTAGGTATGGATAAATTATTGAAAATAATGAATGGTAATTTTTTATTAAAAATGAATGTGGAGTTTATTGTCACCCCTTGGAATTAATACTAATATATACTGAAATGGCTATCACAAAGGTGTGCGCACCAGCCTGTGTAGTTCACCCAAATTTATTTTTTAATATTACAAAGAGATTATAGAAAAGCGAACAGTAAATAAAAAAAAGCAAGTACTATTCAACATTATTATACCGGAAGGGAATGAGTTACCTATTTTAACACAGAAATCATTACTTTTAAGCTTTATATACGAGTATATGGGTGAATACGAACTATTATAGCTCACGGGCTAAGCGCTCGCTGTTAATTTCACAGTACACGAGCGACCCGGGTTCGATCCCCGCGGCACAACCACATACTCGGCGGTGAAGCCTATCAAAAGTCCACTGCTGAACATAGGCTTCCCCACAGATCACCACAAGGTACAGTCCTGAGCCACCTGCATCCATCGAATACCTGCGTGTTTCATCATGTCGTCACTCCGTCAAGTGGGGGGTTGCCCAACACTGTGCTTACCATTCGAGAACGTAAACCTGAAGCGTATCAGTAAACCGAAAAGACAGTGGACCGTCCATATAGCTCGAGAACTCTTACCCTAAGGCTTATAGATATCAAACCCTGACTCTATATTCTAAAGTAAATAAATGTAAAACTTAAATACGTCGTCAAATATAACGAAAAAATAATAAAAACATTTTGTTTTCGTGAGTTAAAATACGTTTAAATTTATCCACTATTTTTTCAAAACAAATTGTTATAAATCCGTAATGAAATGACTTTTTGACTACAAAACATTCGAAATTCAAATACAATTTCGACGCACATAGACTTATTTTCGGTCTATAAATTTTAGCATTGGCAAACTTGTTAATAACTTTGAGTAGATAAAAAGAATCGTATTTAGAAATGTATGCTAGTGCATTTAAAATGCCTTATCCGTGTTCTCTTGCTTAACACCTGACAGTCTGTAGTTCCAGACGACAAAGATCGGCATACGTGTGGGGGTACGAATTAGGAGCGGCCGACCTCCTCTATAACAACAGGGGGGCCCCCCGGGGCTCGCTATCGATTTTGGATGAGGAACTGGACTAGAGGCATGCAAGGCTTAATATCAATTCGAGATAACCTTTTGCGTTAAACAGTGCTCGTCTTGGATATTTCTTTACGTAAAGAAAAATTATTAAGTTTTAATTATTAGTGACGTAAGTTATATTTGCTATGATTTTAAGTTAATGCACTGAACTATTGAATTTCTATGTAAAAGTTTGATTTATAAATTAAAAAGATATAATAAACACGAGAATGAGAAAATCATAAAAAACATCAAGTATGAGAACTCGCCTCCGAATAAGGAATATGGCGCTCCAAGTGGCGCCCGAGGCGTCTAACGTTCGCGCCGAAAGGAAATAAAAAATAAAAATAAAAACTCGGTTGAAAAGTGCGGAAAGGGAAATGCAAAAGGATTCCACTGAGGGTCCTAAGCGGAGAGCCAGTGGAGTTAACATTGGTTTTGCCTCAGATTTAATTAAGACACTGTAACGAAAATATTTAATTTTATGGGTAATTTTATACTGTGTTTTGTGGCAGTCTTTTGTCAAGAAGAGGGCTTGTAATAACAATTGTACTAATACACATTTTTTTCAGCTCATACGATAACACAAGATGTGGTAAAATTAACAATTTTCTACCGACTTCAAAAAGGAGGAGGTACTCAGTTCGACTGTATGTTTTTTTTAATGTTGTGTGTTTCCTCATAATTTTGTTCTACGTGAACCGATTTCGATGTTTTTTTTTATTTGAAAGCTAGTGCTTCTCATGTGGTCTCATATAGATTTGATCAAGGTCTGAACAATAGTTTTTGAGTTATCCTTAATAATATATATTGAAATCGGTTGTACAACATTTTTAATTTTGAATTATGTACAACCGACTTCAACATAAATAAAATGAGAACATCATCAATGTCGTCGAAATCGATTAAATACGCATTATTAAGGATAATTCAAAAAATACTAGTCAGATCTTGATTAAATTTATTTGCGACCACATGAGAAGCACCAGCTTTCAAATAAAACAGAATCATCAAAATCGGTTCACCTAGAAAAAAATTCTGAGATAACACACATAAAAAAATACAGTTGAATTGAGAACCTCCTCCTTTTTTTAAGTCGGTTGAAAATTAAATAACATGGCAGCTAAATATACCTAATATTATATAATATTAAATCGGGTCTATATTCAGTAGTGGACTTGTGAAGTACTGTAATGTAATGATGGAAGTTTGATTATAGGATTTGGGCACTGCCGTCTAGTACCATAATTCACGTTGATAATAGCAAGTAAGTGTGCTAGTCTTTCGAAATTGTACGACAAACTAACTTAAGCCAATAAAGCGAAAATTATTGTCTACCGACTTCAAAAATGAGACGGTACTCAATTCGACTGTATGTTTTTTATTTTTTATTTTTGTTACCTCATAACTTTTTTCTGGGTGAACCGATTTCGATGATTCTTTTTTTATTTGAAAGCTGGTACGTCTCATGTGGTCTCATATAAATTTGATCAAGGTTTAACCAATAGTTTTTGAGTTATTCTTAACAATTTATACTGAAGTCGGTTGTATAAATTTTTAATTTTAAATTATTAGTAAAGTTTTTGATAGAGCATTCGTAAAGTTCAACTTCAAGACATTGTCTATTTGAACGCATTCTAAAAACGGAAAAATCTTCTAAATTAATCCCATCTTCAGTTACATTTCTTACGAATATAACATACGATTGAATTATTTTATATTAAAGTTTAATATAAAGAAAAATTAGGTAAACATAACATTCCTTAACCTGGATTTAATCTTATCGAGATCTGGTTGGGTCGGCGGTGGTGTAACTGGCCCGGGTCGGCAGAGCACATATTTGTTCGCGCCCAATGTTTTTGTCGTTGATCCTTTTCTTAGGGCTGTTCCGCTTTGATGCTTCACATTTGTCTATGTGTGCGCTTCGTTAGGGTTTTGCAAAAATACTGTTGAAGGTGACTATGAAATTTTATGGCGGAAATAGTACCAATATTTGTAATATGAATTTCTCTTGTCGAAAATATTAATTTACCAGATTCAGATAACTAATCCGGTACCAATAAGCCGTTATAAATATTTAGAACAAATATTTTGTTAAAAATATCGGTGCATGAGTACTATAAGATCAAAAATTTGTTAGGTACAACGTTATAACTTAACAGTCCTTAAAATTCTGAGAGAGATATAGCATTATAATGACTTATACTGGAAACTATTTGTGCCATCAACTTCTAATTAACTTCCCCCGATACGAAATCAGTCAAATATTTCACCTCGTTTCTAAGTGGCGCCGCCATGGTGGCAGAAAAAGTCGTGGATGCCGTCATTGACAACCGTTGTAATTTTATAAGGCTAAATTAAATGTAGAAAAAATCTCTAATAGACTAAGGAAAAACTTACACTGGTAACTAGTTGTGCCAAGAATTTCGTTCGTTAAATAATAGAATTAGGTGTAACTTTGTGAAAATCCATAAAAATTTAGATACTATAATTTTAACATTTTTAACTTCCTTTGTGTGAATTCAAGACAAAAAACATCATAATATAGGAACCGTGTAGATATAACTCAACAAACTATCCCAAACTAAATATTATGCCGTCAAAATTGTATATTACCATGACGAATAGAATAGAATAGAATAGAATAGAATAGAATAGAATAGAAAAAAAAACTTGAATTACCAATCCGCCTGCCAAACGTGGCGACTATGGTAAATATCCTCCCTATAAAGCAATTGATGGGCGAGGCCCAAGTTCAGCAGTAGACTTTTGATAGGCTGTAATGAAATATAATGCAACCTAGGTTAGTTTTATTTCAATAGACGGCCGCAAAGGCAATAAAATTGTAAACAAACACAGCATACTAATACAAAACATTTTTATGCATAGATATGTGCTCTTAAAAGTAAAGTAAAGCAAAACTCAACATAAATTCCTAATTAATATAGCCATTAAAATTATCGTTTGTTAAAAAGTATCCACTTCAATAAGGCAATGGAACAATAACAATCGCGATCAATGAGCCAACGCGGGCGTTGCACTAAGTGCGGTAAACAAAATGCTCATAAAGCGCGTTTACTCGCATTAAAACCAGCTAACAGGCTGCCGGCAGCCCTAGCGGAGGCAATGAAAAGTCGGTTAAGCTAATGTTATCGAGAAATAAAAATGTATAATAAAATACAAACACGCCGCGCGAGGAAACAATTTGCCGCAGGAGACTGGAAGATTTCGTGCCTCGATTTAAGCGTTAAACCAATCAAAAAACTTCTCTAAACCGTTTGTGTACGCTTTAAAATTGACTGTCGCGGTTGAGCAGAAAATTCCTTGAATTTTCTCCGAACAGTTTCAACAGCTTGAGCTTTATTGTTTGTTGTTTAAGGTTTATTTTTGTGTAAGAGTCTAGATAGTTAGTTCAGGGAGAAAAGAGAGTTTTCCGGCTCGTCGGGGCGTCGTGACATTTGTGTTAAGCGGGGCTGAGGGAGGGCGCCATTCATAAAGGACGCTCGCGGAGCAAGGTGCTCGGTTGAGAGCAAACTTGTCGGACGTACGGGACTTTTCAATGCAATTGATGTTTTAAGCGGACTTTGCTTAGTGAACACTTTGTAGACAATTGAACACGTATGTTTATTTTCTGCAATGTTTTCAATGGGTCACATTTTGCAACTTATTGCAATTTGCTGATTGATTGTTTGGGTTCTACATTACAAAGTCTCTTAACAATTAAAAAAATATCCCCTAATATTAACCTGTGTTCTCCAACGAAAAAAAAAAGTTTAACTCGGTTCGTATTAATTTTTACCTGTCTATGCTAAAAAATATTAGGGGATATTTTTTTAATTTTAAGAAACTTTGTAATGTATGAATATCTATGCTAGATAAAATATCTCTATCTAAGTTATCTAAGCTATTCAATCAAAATCACATTCGTAAACAAGACTAGAAACTCAGAAAAACCCTAACGAATAATTGATATAAGCGCAAAGCAAAGAATTCGAATATGGAATACGTGTTGTTTTTTTCCTCTGCGCCAAAAGCGGTAAGGACGCTTACGGCGCCACCTGTTGAGCTGGGTCACGTGACTTTTTTGCTCCAAGGACGCGTGCCTCCTTCGCTCATTCATGGGCGGGCGCACCCCCGCTCCTTGAGGGGGGCCCACAGATTTTTTTGTTCCCCTACGTGAACCCCGAGGGCTTTCACCTACGTGCGTTTTCGAGGTCACGGCGGGCTATTCCGAGGTTTTGTTTCTCGTCGCCGCGCGTCACAACTTTGTTTAGGGGTTTGTAAAGTCAGCCTCTTGTGCGTATATTGTTTAAGGGTCATTGCCACTTGTTATCTTCTCTATAACAAACTAGAGTCTGTCTTTGCGGGTGTATAATGTTGGTCGAATACGCTATTTTAAGACTGCTAAAACAAAATAAATATTTACATCTTATAAAAGCTCTATATCATCTGGTACGATAACTGCATAATGCATTAAACCGGACTTTGTGAGATACAAATAAGCGTTCTTTAGGCTTAATCAGTTTGTGCATGCTATCCCGATTTTTTCTTCTTTAGGAACACATTTTTAATTAAAAGTGACAAGTTATTAGCATAATAAGAAAAAGACCGGTCCGGCAATTGGCATTTGTTTTTTATTATGTTTAATTCAGTTTATCTGACACGTCGATTTAATCTCAATTAATGTTTCAAAATCGTAGATTATATGGATATATTTTTAATTTAATTAAGTTAGCAATCATTTGACGGTTAAACATAAGTATTGATATGAATTAAGCTTTCATAACTAATATTTTGTTGAAACATCATAATATTCATTAAACATGCATTACAACTATAAAATTTATTGTTAGTTAAAACATTATTTTAAAATTAATGTTACTATCGAAAGTAGACGAAGAGAGAAGTCAATACGACTGTATTTTTTTTATGTGTGTTACCTCAGAACTTTTTTCTAGGTGAACCGATTTTGATGATTCTTTTTTTTAATTTGAAAGCTGATGGTTCTCGTGTGGTCCCATATAAATTTGATCAAGACCCGACAAGTAGTTTTGGAGTTATTCTTAATAATGCGTATTTAATTGACTTCGATTACATTGATGATGTTCTCATTTTATCTACCGACTTTAAAAAGGAGGAGGTATTCAATTCGACTGAATGTTTTTTTTATGTGTAACTCAACTTATAACAACTCATAACTTTGTTCTGCGTGAACCGATTTCGATGATTCTTTATTTATTTGAAAGCTGGTGCTTCTAATGTGGTCCCATATAAATTTGATTAAGGTCTGACCAGTAGTTTTTGAGTTATCCTTAATAATTTATATTCAAGTTGGTTGTACAAAATTTTTAATTTTACCACTTGTTTATATTGCAGTCGAATGTACAAAATTTTTAATCTTACCACTTGTTTATGTTACAAAATATACCAAAGGTCGACATAAATATTTTTGGCGGGAAATTAACCGCAAATGGATTGCTGCTTCTGGTGGAATGTGAAAGTGGATTTTAATACGAAAATTGTGATAAATGTCTGCGCATGTGAACTATATAAGTGGATACGATGAAAATAGTGCTGTGATGGTATTTAAGCCACTATCTTATGTAAAAAGTTTTTGAAAACAAGATTCATGTCAGTTAAGGCTGTAAGATCACAGATGCGTTTATCTTTCATTAATAAAATGGATAGCTGGAAAACACAAGTAAAACATAATGATAGGACACTCTTTGAATCATGTTTTAAACTTAATAATAAATCTAAAGTGATAAACTTTTTGCTTAATAAGTTATTATATTTGATTAATTGTAATCAGATTCTCTTGGCCTACTCTTAAAAATTATGCTAGTGAGAAAGTCTAGATTAACTCAATCTAAATGTATATATCGTAAATATATATGTAAATGATCATGTAATCAAACGTGGTAGAGTCACGCTGCAGCTATATTATGGTTGTGGCACGAATGGGTCGACTCGACCGGGGAAGGAGCACGCTCTCAAAGAATACCAGCGTAAAATAGCAGCTTAATGCTGCTGTTTTTCGTATGGTGAGTGTAGAGAACAGGAGACTCTTTTCACTGGAAACGAGGCATTCCATTTTAGTCCTCATGGGTGACAAAGCATGTGCATTGTGATTCTTAATCGAGGATAGATGTAGATGTCTATGGGCCACAGCATCTATTTACCTTCAGGTGGATAGTGTGTTCGTTTGTCACCCTTATTATATTTAAAAAAAATGTATAAGTAAGGGTGTGCAATTATTTCATGGTCCATTGAAAATTACATTCTTTCGCACACTTATTTATTCGTTAGTACCTCACTGTTATTGGACTTAACCGGATTCTAATTAAACCTTGTCCCTGATAGTGCACCGTGGAGCTGTAGACTGCGTAATTTACATTAATCCAATAATTGCATGGAGGTTTCCTAGTTAGAAATTCAAATGAGGTGATGTACAGTAAGGGGTGGGGAGGCGTTGGGGGGAACGGTCTTTAGGGAGATGTGCGAGACGCGAGGAAACGGTGCGGTTAACACGCCACGATTATCTGATCAACATGGTTCGTCTTTTAATTCACTTTTCGCATTTTAGTGTTCTCGGCTACAATGGGTGTTTTTTTTTATAATATCAGACTGTCAAAATCAACTGCTATTGCCCACAGAACCTTGCAACTGATTTCAAACAAGAAGGTTACAAATACGTTGCCTTTTCTGAGGACTAAGATGGAATGCCTTACGACCTGTAATTATACAAGAGCCTCTCTTATCTGCTTAGCAGTAGACATAGGTAAGAGACAAGTATCTTCCTAAACGGGTTCATTACACAGAGTTTATTGTGTTTGGTGTACAGTAACAAGTTATTTCTTTGAAGGCTTTGTAGCGTAGTTGCTAAGTAATTGGCTTCAGCGCTGCGGGACGGGGTTCGAATTCCGTACAGAACTAGTGTTTGTATAGCTTACAAATAATTGCTCCGTTTCTGGATGTGTGTTCAAGTGCAAATTATATATGTAAATCGCAAACACTATACAGGAGAAAATCCTAGTGTAGAAATAGAAAAAGAGATAAATAAAAAATACCAGTTATCCACTCCACTACTTGCTCTACTATTATTATTAATTTCCTTTCCTTTGCACTTGCCAAATGTCTAAATCTTTAATTTGCTATTCCCCTTATGACGATAAACTTATTTATTTTTTAATGCAGAATATTTAAAATACCAATCTCATAAAATACTTGATTACTTGAAACAGGAATCTCTCTGAGTTTCTTTAACGTTTTACTTCGAAAAAAATAATCTGTTATTAATAACTATTTTTTAAATGTACTCTAAATTATATTGTTTATTTAAAAAATAATAATATATTATTTTATTAATTTTTTATTGCTTTTAATTTTAACTTATTTTTTAATTAACGACGATTTGTGTGCTTTCGAGCACTCGGTGGGCGACAGAGGTGTTCAACGTCCTGATTTCATAGTTAACTCGGGCTATCTTCAGCTTTTAAATATAATTTTTAGTCTGATCTACGCAGGGTGAGCTAGTAATCTCCGGTTCGCACGCGGTGCCCGCGTTACTCAAAGGTTTATAGTCAACATCAGTTAATTCAGTATGTTACTGTCACAAAAAAGCGATTAAAATAAAGTAACGAATAGTGATACAACTTTTTAAAACTAGGCTAGTATAATAATTTTATATAACAGATTTTAGCCATTTACAATTTTAAATTTTTAACGCTCTATTCTAGAATGGAAAGGGAATAGGAATGTCGCTACGTATAAAATATTTCAAAAATATATCATAATGGCTTCTACATGACAATTGACCGGTGAAATTTAGAGACAAAGACATTCGCCGGGAAAAACAAAAAATATTTAGTGCAATTTATCATCTAGTGCCACATTGACACTTACTACCTGGTGGCATTTTAGGTCATAAACTAGCTTATAAGTAAAAATAAATATCATCAAACATCATTAGTCCCCTTTCAAGTTGAAAAAAATTATCGTACTACGCATGTTACCACACTTAGCAAGTGGACATAATTGCAATATCAACTCATCAATTCTGTCGGACACAATAATCAAATATACAATTCTAAGAGAATTTAGCTTAAGGCGAATGAAGTTATAGTATTATATTCTAGAGAATTAGTTCGGTATCAGTAACGTGGATATTTGCATCAGAACAAGAGTAAACAACAAGAGTTTTGCGTAAAAGGATCAGTACACTGAAGTGGCAATGGCCATATAGCCCTAAGAACTGACAAGATATACCGGTGGGGAAGAAAGGTTCTCCAGTGGCAGTATGGGGCAACTTCTTCTAAATAGACGTCGTTTCTCGGTGATATTTGTCTGTTAGTTAGGAGACTTTTACAGTTACTAGACAGTTATAACCAGAAGAAATAAGCATCGATGGATGGACGTGGCTTAAAGCCGTGCTTTGTGGCAATCTATCTTGTGGATTCCGCTACTGTAAGAAGGTATGAGGCTTTTTTCCGTATCCCTTTTTACAAGGGCAATAATCTTCTTTTTTTTTCATCAATCCGTAAAAGTCCAGAACTGGACATGGGCCTCTTCCGTTGTAGGGAGGATTTGTCTTCATCGTCATGATTGGCAGACGGATTAACGATCGCAGTACGGAAATAATATTGTGATGGAATCTTTCCCCCACCACTGAACACCAATTATAATATGACGCAATTCACACAAAAGCAGCAATCGTAGATCGCGCTAATTACAACAATGTTTTTATAGCGCTTACTTATTTCCTTCTGAGTAGAGCAAGAAGGTTGAATTTTCGACACACAAGTGACGTCACCCAGACAGAGATGTGAGCAGTTCTTTAGACGAAGAACAATAGTATGAAGTTAGTTATTGTATAGCCTGTGACAACGGGTGGGGTATGATTAATTAAATTGTTATGGTAATGAGAGTTGAGGATTTTTGCTCTATACAACTTTGAACCAGTTTCTCTGCTATATTACTAAAGTCACTTTTAAAGTCGATGGTACGAATATAAAATGTTTAATAAAAGGTTTCTGTCTTAAATTCATTAGTTTTATTTAAGTTTATTGCTGTGTTGAGGGTCCATCACGCTGTTTCGTCTCGTGGGTGTCGTAAAGGCGGCTATTGGTAATGCCAGAAATATGTTATGCTTTTCGGTAGATGGCGCTGTACCATCTTATTTACACACCGGCAAAGGGTAGCAGCGTTAAAGGTCACAGAGTAGGTACCAGACATCTTATCTGGTACCTACTCTGCATCGTTAACCAAGCGTGATGATTAAGGCAAATCCTTCCTACAACGAGGGGCCCATATCCAGCAGTGGGTTTTACAGCGCTGATGAAGAAAAAGAGATTTATTTTGACTTTACTTTTTAATGTTTTAAAGGGGAGTTTTACTTTTCCTTTGCATTTCACGGGTCTTATAAATTTTGCTGGAGGGCCACGACGCGGGAATCCATTATATAATTTCATCTTGTGTACTGTTGTATAATATGACAGATTTATATATTATTTCCCTCGAAATAGAATGTATCAAAAGTGCTCTAACTTTTTCACACGAATGAGTTAATTTTGTCCTGCGTTGTTTTCAGTTTGAGCCAACTTCAAAAATATTAAGAGAGGGTTCACAATTCGCCTGTATGAACTATTTTGTAATAAAAACCGAATACAAATAACTAAATTTTACCGTGTAGAGGAAGTGTAAGAATATCCACTTCCCCATATCGTCCCGTGGGTTCGTAAGAGGCGACAGAGGAAAATAAACCAGGGTAGGATATGGGGTAGTGGATGTCTTACACCACCACTACACGGTCAAGTGCTA
This sequence comes from Parnassius orleans, assembly GCA_029286625.1. Taxonomy (NCBI): domain Eukaryota; kingdom Metazoa; phylum Arthropoda; class Insecta; order Lepidoptera; family Papilionidae; genus Parnassius; species Parnassius orleans. The sequence goes on from JAGSMP010000084.1 coordinate 1,284,194, forward strand.
ACGTTAAATCTCTATAATATAAAAATCAATTGCTGTCCGTTAGTCCCGCTAAAACTCAAAAACGGCACAATTGATTTTGATGAAATTTTGTGTGTATTTGAATGGGTCCCTAGATGGTTTAGATTCACATTTGGACCCGGTAGGTGGCGCTGTTGTCGAGATGCAGAAATCAATCGTGCGAAGCCGGGACGGATCGCTAGTGTAAAATAAATGTTTAGGGTAAAGCCGCCAATAGTTTACCAAGAAACACGAACGCAATTTAATAAGGCAAAACATGACAAAGTGAATTGTGTCCCTATTAAAATTTATGGGGTAACCGTGCAGTGATTGACCGTCTAACCGAAAGGCAAGGAGCTGGAGAGGGGGGGAGGAGCGAGCGTCGTCGCCTTAGTAATTTCCGAAATCGCTTGTCGACAATCAGAATAGTGCTGCGCCGGCTACGAGTCCAATCCGAATAATTAGATCTCGATCTGCATCTAATTGAAGCTACCGTAGTTTATTTCAGTTGAGACGATGTTGATTCAAATTTATTATTTTCTTAAGCCTTTATCTAAGTGTTTGATCTGGAAATACTTTTATTAAAATTTAAAAATTCAGGTTTAATTTTGTCTATCATCACCATTACAGCTCTTCCCAATTTCACTGTTGAGTATAGAGTCACCTGGTAAGACATGCAGGTCTTACCTACTATAACTACTTTATACGAAAAATTATTCATATATTTTAAAATATTTTTATATTTATAATTGACACTCACTAGAATTTCATTGCTTTTATTTTATGCTTATTTTTTTAAATAATGTTACGTAAACCTTATCAGGGGTTTTAACAATGTAATTTTAATTTGAAATGCCAATTGAAGAGATTTTTAATCAAAATAGTTTTGCTTTGGTTTTTTAAATAGCCTTTTTTTATAGGATAGGGTGACAAACGAGCACACAGTCCACCTGATTGTAAGTGGTTGCTGTGACCCATAGACATCTACATCTATCTTCAATAAAGAATCAAAATGCAGATGCGTTGTCACCCGTGAGGACTAAGATGGAATGCCTCTTTTCCCGTAAAAAGGGTCTCCGGTTCTCTACACTCACCATACGAAACACAGCAGTGTTAAGCTGCTATTTTACGCTGGTATTCTGTGAGAGCGTGGTCCTTCCCCGGTCGAGCCGACCCATTCGTACTACAACTATACTACTAATATAGCTGCAGCATGGCTCTACCACGTAAAAATTAAATACAAGCCAAGTTCATGATGGTGCTCCTTTTCGCGTACGAGTCCTTCTGGGTAGCACCATCATTCCAATCATACAGTATGAATGTGTCCGCTTGACCGGGGATTACGTTCTCACAGAATACCCTAAAATAGCACCATAACATTGCTATGTTTCGTGTTACGAGTGATGAGTACAAGTCCTTAAAAGTCATTACTTAAACACCTGTATTTTAATTAAACGATGATAATAGAATATAACTTTGTCGTTGGGTCAGCATCCATTCACCATGAGGTAGATTGAGTGTTCGTTTGTCACACTAATCTGTATAAAAAAAAGCTATTCCTACCGTCCAGCAAAAGTGAATGCACTTTTACACGTCTCACTGTTTCTGTAATGTTATATAAAATATAAGCAAGTTGAGACGTCGATAAGCCAATTTTAAATATAATTACATGCAGGCTGAGGCCTAATTGTGATAGTCTCAAGTTGCGAGAGCCTAGATGCGAGGTCGAACTCTGCGGCCGCAATGGCTAAATCAATAGACTATCTGACGCTTCAGAGCCTTGCGGATCTCACATACAATTCGTTTCAATTTACATTATATCTTTTATCTTTATAGGGTGAAACAGACTATACAAGTAACTATATAACTAAATTTTTAACACGTTATTGTTTTTTTTCATAGAATAAGGGTATCAAATAAGTAGACAGTGCACTTGATGGTAAGTGGAAGCAATAGCCCAAAGACATCTACATTTATCCTCGAGTAAGAATCAAAATGCAGATACGTTGTCACCCCTGAGGACTAAGATGAAATGTTTCCAGTAAAAAGGGTCTCCGGTTCTCTACACTCACCATACGAAACAGCAGCATAAAGTTGCTATTTTACGCTGGTATTCTGTGAGAGCGTGGTCCCCGTCCAACCCATTCGTGCTACAACCATAATATAACTGCAGCGTGGCGCTACCACGTGGAAAATTTATTATTTAAGTAAACTAGTGATTGTTGTGTATAGAACATTATCTTTAGCAATTAAATGTTATAATTTAATATTCTATATAATTTTATATTTATTCAATTTAAACCGGATAACCCCGATGTTTATGAACAACACGGATTGTCATATCTTGAATTTGAACAAAAGATACACTTAACGATTGTATATTAGCAGCTATATAAATTTACATATAAAACTTTTAATAGTTTGTTCCGCTACTCCAACTGCATCCTAGCAAACACGACTTAAGTCTGGTCAGTGGAAACTCGAATGGAGTCGTCAAAATAAGCAATAATTTAAAACCGAAGTAGGTAGTAAGCCGATAAGTTAGCACATTCTACTTCGTTAGGAGTTCGTAAAACAATGCTATAGGCTCCCATAAACGCCAGACCATTAAATAAGAGTGGCGGCCCGGAGCAAACGATAACTGTTCTTTCAACCACTAATCACCCCATGAACTCCGCACAAACCTACGGACAGTCCGTCATAATTCCCAACTTCAAAAGTAATACCATCAACTCCGTGTTAAGTTAATTTGAGTCACTTTAACAAGTCCAATTAAAGGAATTTGTGTTTCTCTTATCTTCAATATAACATTGAGCATAATTTCAAATTATATTTCAAACTTTCCGATAATGAAGGGAGGGTGGCAGCGGGTTGAGGGGGTTGCGGGGTGCGGCACTTCGCTTATTTCATTAGTTACATAAATTCTCCTATTGAAGATGGCTGGCAGAAAGGGGACGGTTTACCCTTATTATGAGAGTCTCCTTATCAATACAATTATTAATATCATAATATTATTATTGTAATAATTTAGGAGCGGAGTAGAAAGAGGAGTCGTAGCTTAACTTTGCCAGTAATAAAGGGCGGTGAGAGATAATGGAATGGAAAACAGTTTGAAGTTTTATTGGAAAATTGGTACCGACTAATTGGTAACATTATCGATCTGTTGGCGACTCAAGGAGCGGACGGGGTACATAACATTTTAATAAAACGCTTTGGTTACGGGCTTAGGTTATTTTTATAATTTAAAATAACTTTCAATAATATTCTTTTTGTTAGACAAATTAAGCACATATATATTTCCTAACACTAATATTGAACATACACAGTTTTATGCAATACTAGGAACCCGCCCCGGCTTCGCCTGAGTAGGATCGATTAATGTGACGTTATTTAGGTTTAAGATAGTTATTAAAGATTTATTTTATAAATTTTTTGATTTCTCAAAAAAAAACACTAATTTTTTTGGATATAATATAGCCTAGATCACTTCTGGCATTATTTTATTATCTGTTCTTGAAGTTTCATTACAATCGGTTCAGCAATTCCAAAGATAAGCCCGAGCAAACGGACAGACAGACAAATTTTTTAAAAATGGTTATTTATGTCTTACATGCAAATAACCCCTTCAGCTCAGTATAAGGCAGCTATTTCGACATTACAAACAAACACTTATAATTTATTTATATTTATAGATAATGATTAATTACTATCGTTTTAATTACAATAAAGATTTAAAAAAAATGTTTAAACTTGTTTAATATACGGCTATCAGTTTTTGTACTTAAAGTTAATACAATCGTAATACTGAACGTTACTCCAGCAACCTCCAATACATAGACATTGAAACTAGGTTAGGGGTAATCCCGAGCCCTGAGATCCGCAAGTATAGCCATAATTCCTAAGGGCCACGTCTCATTATAACACTAATACAAGACTCATCCCGAAGTTACGGTGAATACATTAAAGGGTTCAATCCTTACTGATGAGACATCGGTTGGGTGGGGACGCCACCCCGGGCGGGGTCGCTTCGGGCACTGGCCTGGCTGAGGGGGAAATAAGGCAGGCATTATAGGAGATACCGTTCATTTACATTGTCCAATAACTCCAAGTAGTGTCCGAGCGAATATTAGTTTACGGCATGCTGTCCCAACCTACATCATGTGCCTATTCATTTACTTTTGAAGCCAAAAAAATGCTTGAAACCTTTATCAGATATTTCGATTTTTTTAATTAAGACCACGCCAAATCCTTAAAAGCGTAAATCAAAAAATGGTCCCTTATATAATAATGCTATTTAGTTTATTAAGACCACGCCAAATCTTTAAAAGCGTAAATCAAAAAATTATTATTATATATATTAATTATTTAGTTTTAAAATGAAAATAAAAACACGCGATGTGATACTCAAAATAAAGGTTGTGAAATATTTTTGGTAATTTTTTAAAACAAGCAAAATTTTAAAGCATTAATTTAAAAACCCAACTGCGTTAAAACAACCTTCCCCTCCTTTTTTTTGTGTAACACTCCCATATATGTTAAAATCTTTTAAGCCGCTTAGGCTACAGAGTATGACAAAAAAATAGACATACATACATAAAAAAGTGCCGCTGGGTTTCTTGCTGGTTCTTCCCAGGACAGAGGTGTTTTCCAAACCAGTGGTAAAAGTAAAAAATTACTTTCAATAAGTATTACTGTAATCTATATTGAATAAAAATGAGACTATGAATTCTATTCTATTCATAGTCTCAAAAGCAGTACCCTCCTTTTAGGGCAGTCGGGTAAAAATAGGATGACTTTTTAACATACATAAATTTAATTAATAATTTTTAATTATAATAAAATCAGACTGAAATTAAAGTATGAAATCCGAAATGGAATAAACATCGAAATTGAATACATTGATATCAAATTCATCACGTGTCAGGGTAAGCACAAAAGTGTAGCGTATAAAGTATTTAACTTACATAAGAAGAATCGTTTTAAAAAAGTTCTAAACGGAGATAATGTCGGCAACCCTAGCGAAATACAACATAAATACATAAGGAATCAAGATGCACGTATAAAGCAACGCACACACTCGCAGTCTTCCGTCACACTCGTACAAAGGGTAGGCTTTATTCTGATTCGGCTCGGAGATGCACTATCCTAATTATTGAGAGGCCAGAAGCAAGACTCGGAAACCTATTGTTTAGGAAAGGGAATATTATTGCGCAGAGCGCTAGATTATTCCGATTTCAAGTTAAATTCTCAATTCGTATGAGATATTCATTATAAACCGGATACCGAAAACTGTCTATAATGGGGAAGGTACGTTCAGTGATAGATAGAAACAATTTCAAACTATATTCCATATATTTCAAGCAAACTTATGTAGTTTTTATAAATAAAAGCAATGCGTTAATAAAGGAAACAGAAACAGAAACTTTTTTATTCAATATAGATTATAAATAATACTTATTGAGGGTCACTCTTTTGCTTAATTACCACTGGTTCGAAAAAAACCTCTGTCGTGGGAAGAAACAGCAAGAATCTCAACGGTACTTTAAAAAAAATAACAGCTTACAATCATGTATGTTACGCAATTAACAACACAAACAAATTAGAAATAGCTTGGTAGCGATCACCTCATTCCCAGGGGTTATTATCATCCATAAATTCCTTAATATTATAATAACCCTTTTTAAATAAACTTTGTTTAATAAATTTTTTGAACTTTGAGCAGGTCAAATTTTGTATATTTTCTGGAATTTTGTTGTAAAAGCGTATACATCGCCCCAAGAATGAATTACTGACTCGGTGGAGTCGAGTAACTGGTACTACTAGCTTATGTGTGTTCCTAGTATTTACAGAATGAATATCACTTATTTTTGTGAAACTACTTTTGTTTTAGTGTAAGGAAAGTCTGAGATCTAAAGAAATTTCTTGTACTATGAGTAAAAGAGTAACGAATCTAACAATCTGGGGACGCCGTCCAGACTACCCGCAGTTCGAGCCTATTTGGGAAAAACTATTTCCTAAATTGATTCGAACAGGGACCGAAAACGGACCTCTCGTTTGGGGTGCGGAGTGCTAGACCGCTGCGCCACCGAACATATGAATATCCATACTAACATATGAATATCTATTCATATGTTAGTTTGGTTGTTTGTTGCTTCACCTTTTTAACCGACTTCAAAAAGGAAGAGATTCTCAATTCGAATGTATTTTTTCTATGTATGTGTGAACCGATTTTAATGATTCTTTTTTTATTAAATAGGCTTTACCTCAAGGGTAGTTCTATTAAATTCTGAAGAAAAATTTCCACCCCAAGGGTGGAAAATAGGGGAAAGTTTCATATTGGTTATTGGTCGATTTGTATTGCATTTTTTTAAATAATACATTCGACTCATTTTGGTTTGTCGTATATAATTATAAGTTTCTGTTTAAAAATGAAACATACAAAAGTGACATTATTCAAACAAGAAACATTTAAACCTAATTTGAATAACATAACTTTTAATATGATAGGTGTTACCTTGTAGCATTTTTTTTTTTCAAATATATTTGTTAAAATAATAATCAAAGGGCATACATAATTAATTGTCGTTTAAGGGCAATTTGTGCTACTACGATACAAAAGGGATGAATGTAATGTTGTGAAAAACGATCCAAGCCGAAACAATGTGACGTACCTTCGATCATAATTCCATGCTCCGCCGTCGCCTAAGCATAAATTCATTCATGGCCGCACGCACGCATCGTACCGTCAAATAAACTGGCAGTTTAATCAAAGCCATTAGACAAGTGAGCCAAACACCTCCGCCCAGCGTAATCTGACCCGTGAATCTTCTCAAAGTAACCCCTGTCTAGTTGCAAATATCTACATGCGGGGGAGGCGGAGGTGACCTATCTGAACTGGTAGAGACTGTAGCTGATGCCTTTAACGCCTTGCTGGCTGTTGACCAACGCCAGGAGGCGGGAGGCCATGCGTTCTTAATAAAGATGGCGGAAACAACATGGCCGTTTTGGCGGTAGAAATTTGGAAGGAAAATGTAGCACTGGCCGAATGTAACATCAATTTTGATCAAGTCGAGCTCGGCTTTAATCCGTATGTGAATTAATCGTCTTTGACGTCAATATCTTTAGTATAAAGTAAATAATAACATTTAAAAGCATACTCCACAGAATACTAACAAGCAATGTGTTGCTTTCAGTTTACAGTTTTTTAACCATAAATATTTCGAATTGTATACGTTTATATGCACAAAATTATTATTCTAGAAAATTACAAAGCGTCATTTATTAGTTGTTATTGAAAAAATAACCTATTTGTTCTATTTTATTTCCTTTTTGAATAATTATTTTCATTATGTTTTTTTTATTTTATTTAAAAGTTTATTGAGTCCCTTAAACTTAGAAAGATAAAGAAATGTTTTGTAAGAAATACTTAGATAATTCATGCAATTATAACTACAGATATCAATGACAAGAATTAAATAAAATTATTTAAACTTAAAAATTCGGACAAAATTCGGAAAAGATTGGACAGCAGAAATAATATTAGGAAATTCTGGAATTTGACTACTGTTGTAAAACACCCTTAACTCAAACTTTTTAAAAAAGTTAACAAGAATAGTAGAAATATTTAGAGCAGTAAGTTTTAAGTCTTCTTTAAAAATTCAAAAGCGTTTCGAGAAAATAGTAGACTGTTAGATGAGTAGATACATATACGAATCCGCAAGAGATGGAGGAATTTAAAAATAAATATTAAAACAAAGTGGCACGATACCTTAGCATATTATATTATCTTTAAGTATAAGCTACATTAATTATATGTACATATATAACATATGTACATGATTCTATTGTATTACATATTTTATTCACTAGGTATCAACAGGGCAGCAGCAATGCAGTGGTCGTAAGAGCAAACTAGCAACGACGTACGCTAGCTCGACCACGCCGGCATAGATCAAGTCAGACGTCCCCACACGCTTTATCAGGGTAGCCAAATTGTTTTAAATGACGGACATTACTGCACATTAGTGCACAGCATGCGTTGTAAATTATTACGGAGAAATCTGATGAATTTAAATGTATAAAAATTAAATGTTTTTTATTTAATCTGTATTGGTATAATAAAAATCTTTATAGTCAGCCGTCAGCCCGTAACAAACCAAGGCTGGACATTTGTCTCTCCCGTTATAGGCAGGATTTGCTATAATAGCCACGTTTCTCAGTCAGATTTACTTATTATTTATTTATTTAGAGATGGTGAAACCGTCATCCGTCGGAAGCCATAAGGTCTCTTTGGCATTTCTCTCAGTCTTATCTTGTGGTCTTACCCTTTACAACTATATTATGGTATTAGAAGTACAAATCTGGCTCGACTTTTTTTTCAAATTCTCGCTAAAATTGAGCCAGAATTGTTGTTCGAAAAAAATTAACTGTAACCCTTGTGTTTTATTCTGGTTTCTGTCGATACGGTAAAGTAAAATAACTATAAAAGCATCTTAAAATAATAATTAAGTAAAAACGGGTTACTCCATATTTTTCCAATGTCGTCTCATTCTACGATATAATATGTAATATAATACTTCTGAATAAAAGGAAATCCTAAAATTTCTTGATTGTTCTGTAGTAAAAATAATATAATAACTTAAATGATTAAATATTACATTTAAAAAAAAACCCCGAAACAACAAGATTTGATGATCTTTAAACGGCTGAACAGATTTTCTTGAAACGTAGCTAAATTGCACAAGGTCAAACATCCAAACCCGGAACAATTATTTGTAGGCCAATACAAATACTTGTTCCGTGCGGGATTCGAACCCGCGGCCCCCAGCGCACCAACTCATTGCTAAGCCACTGCGCCACGGAGCTGTCAAAGTGTGTAATCTGTAGCGTATAATCACCGTGCAGGGTCGGCGTAAGAGAATAGACTATTCATAGTATGGTCGTAAGTGTCAACAGAAATAAGAGGTATGATGTAAAAGCTGTAACAACTTAAGATAACAATAAAGAGCTGTGGTTTCCAACTCGCCTGCCAAGCGTTTGTAACTCTGGCAAACATCTCCCCTCTCAGGCGACATATGGGAGGTCTATGTTGCTGTTGTGACAGTGATGATGTGTGCTTATAATTTGTCTGTCTTCCGTTCAAAAATAAAAGCTAACGAAATGTCCTGACACAACCTAAGTTTGTGGCTTCCGGTCACCCTTATACATTACACTGCCCGATACAAGTAATAATGAGAGGCCAACGTACATAACTCATCTCCGGCTCCCTGCTAAATTATTCAGTAGAGAGTAATCTTATTACATTTACATATTAATCAACGGATTTTAATTATCCCCCTCCCTTCCCACCAGTTTCATAATTTGCTTTGGTAATGCGACTTGCCCTGATTGAAGGAGTGTTTGTGTGCGAATGTGACATTCGTTAATAGTTTGCTTGTGTTTAGCATAACTTAGTATTCAGAACTCGTTTATAATTGTTATTGTGTAGCATTGACGCTTTAAAGTTATTCAACTTACTCAATTAAGGAAGAGGGAAGCATTCGATTTACCTGGAATGAAAACAATAACTTAAATTAGAAGAACATCAAGAAAAATGCAACAAAAATCAGCAATTCAATAATTCATATACTTTAGGTCTAGAGTGAAACCAAATTGTCAACAATGTTATAGAAGTAATAAACTGCATAATCTTAGTTGGATTAAGCTCTCGCCGTTAATTTAACAGATTTATATAATAACAATATGAGTGACAAACGAGTATTCATTCCATCTTAGTCCTCACGAGTAACAACGCATCTGCATCTTGATTCGTAATCGAAGATAAATGTAGATGTCTATGGGCCACAGTATCCACTTACCATCAAGTGGACAAGTGGTGCGTGATACCTGGCATTGCGATCGCCAAATCAGCTACCAAGCGTGGCGATTAAGGCAAATCCTCCCTATAACAGGAGAGGCACATGCCCAGTTGTGGACTTTTAAGGGCTAAAGAAGAGAAAGAAGTGAAAACAGGAGCACTCTCTATCTAATCCTCACCTATTTTCATTCGATACAATACAGGCGATAAAATCGTTAAAATCATGAAACGAGATTTTAAAGGCATGGAAATAGTCTTGAAACCACGTCAAAAAATATAATCTTGACAAGAGCCGAACCGAACGATGTATTTAATTTATTTTACGTGGTAACTCATGCTCCTATATTAAGGGTGTAGCACGAATGGGTCGGCTCGACCGGGAAGGACTACGCTCCAATAAATGCATATTACTATGCATCACAATATACACTTACCATCAGGTAGACTGTATTCTCGTTTGTCACCCTTACTCGATAAACAATAATTGAACTATGTAAATACTTATCATAGATAATAGTAAAGGTGTTAACAGAGAATATTTGCTACGATGACAATCTTACTTCGTCTATATAATCCTCATAAATTTGCTTATCGATATCAATCGGAGCATAACTAGCAAGATACAGATACAGAGGCCAAGTAAAGATTACTACACGAGTTCAATCAGTCGTGTCATTTGTCGGGCGGCGGCGACGCATTAAGGTCCGCAGTGGAACGCGGCCTGGGCGGAGCGGACCCGTAAAGCATCGGAGAAACACAGCGGCTACCGAAGCCCGGGGCCAGCAATTAATGAGTATGTTAATATTGAGCTGGATGAAAATTTCGCGACGTGTTAATTGCGGTTACGAAACCTAACGCTAATTTCAGAACGTTTACTTTTCGTAATTAGAATAACGTCTTGTAAAGTCTAGTTCCTGCAACTGCCACAAAACATATAGAAACTTAATAGTGTTTTAATTAAAAAAGTGCATAATATTGAACAAAGTGATTAATATTGGTTGGTCCTCCGACGAGAGAGTTCACACGAAAAGGTTAGGAATGGAAATATTGATTTTTGTTATTTCTTATATGTGATTGTTACGTATTCAGCTAACCGTTAACTTAATTAGAACACTGAATGACTTTTCCATTATAGTTACTTAACTGGGGCTTCAACTCGTTGCAACAGCGTATGCGGTCACAATACAATTTCAGGAGTGGAATGGACCCCCTTTGAAGCGATCTTAAACTAAATTCCCGAACAAGTCCCAATGTTCATGCGCTAAGCTGTAGCCAACGACAAATTGAATATAATCAGCATTCGTCTAGTATTAATTATAAAGTTATGCTAAAATAGTAAATCATTCCATTATTTTACATAGTATTATAATGTTTCAACAAAATTTTTAGTCGTTTAACATTTTACTTAACCTTTGGTCTTTTTAGGGTTTCCTACCTAAAGGGTAACCAACGGGACCCTATTACTAAGCCTCCGCTGACTGTCCATCCGTTCCTCCGTCCGTCTGTCTGTCAGCGGGCTGTATTTCATGATCCGTAATAGGTAAACAGTTGAAATTATCACAGAATGTGTATTTCCGTTGCTGCTATAACAACAAATAATAAAAATAAAAATTTAAATATTACGATGGTACGAAACCCTTCATGCGCGAGTCCGACTCGCACTTGGCTGGTTATATCTTTGACTACTTCCTCATACGGTTGATATTTTTGCCAAAATTTTGAAAAAAAATATAACTTAGATCTCTCCTGGCATTGCTCTCTATACGTTCGTGAAGCTTTATTGCAATCGGTTCAACCATTCTGAAGATTAGCCCGGACAGACAGACGTACAAATTTTTTAAAATGCAAATAGCACCCTCAGCTCAATATAAGGCAGTTTTTTCGATAATATATATATACAGACACTTCAATTTTATTTATATGTATAATTGCGGGTGTTGCCACTTTGAGAAGCATCATTGATTTTAGGAACTTGTGCCGTCGCGTCGTAACCGGTCGGTTTAAATATTATATAAATATTAACAGCGAAACAAGTTTATACCATTACTGCATAATAATGCAGTTTTTAAGTGCAAGAAAAGTTATGTAAGACAAAAGAGCCGTGTTAGCTCAGGGGCAAAACTCTCGCTGTGAATTTCATAGAACGCGAGCAACCCGGTTGCGATCCCCAAAGGTACCAATGAAATTGTTAATTGCAATTTAAGTGCTGATTTTCACGTGCTCGGCGGTGAAGGAAAACATCGTGATCCTGCATGTCTGAGATATCTAGAAATATTTTAAAAGCATGTGAAATTCGGCAACACGCATTGGGGCAGCGCGGTGGACATTTCCTTACCCTAATACTCTCTCAGTTTATGAGAAGGCATGTGCCAGTGGGACGTATATATAGGCTTGTATATAGGCTGTATTTTAACTTTTTTAATTTTACATTAATGCGAAGATATTTCGATAATATTACAGTAAATCTGATTATAAATAATTGTTAAACATCTAACCAAAAATACTTTGCTGCAGCAAAATTAACTAGTTGCTAGTTTCATTTTAAACTTGTACATTTTAAACTGTTAAAATTAAAATAATGTTATCGTATGTTCTAGTTTAATAAATTAAAAGAATCTAAAGTATGTACAGCAAGTAAAGTACAGTGTACATATTATATACGTCAAACGGCCGGACATATACTCCTTTTATAATTAAGAGTGTTACCCCTGAGCTACCACGTACCACGGCTAGTAATTTTTATTAAGATTTTGGCTTGGATGCTTGTCCTTTAAGCCATGTCTTCATTTATCTAAGTATCAAGTGATAACAATCCTTTATAGTAGTCTGCTTCACAATATGTTGATGCGTCATATTGCGCAGCCCTTGGGAGATTATGACGGCAACTTGAGCAAGCAGACAGTTGGCGATACTATCTCAAGGCACCTAAGCCTTACACCTGTTTCACCGTTTCCACTTATAGTTCACATGGACAGAAATTTAATACACAAAATCGCACCACTTTTACATATCAAAATCCTCTTTAAACCAATATATAAACAATAATACAGGAGCAGCAATCCGCCGCCGGTCAAGTTCCCGCCAAAACTCACGGCTAGTTAAATTATCCATTTAGTACAGCCTGTATATAAATCGTCCATAAGCTGTATTTTTGTATATTTTTTGTGTTTAGGACACATTTTGTGTGTTAGCATCATGACATAGTAGTATACTTACATAAAGTACATAGTGTTAGTCGGTTTGTCTTTCTTTCACGCAGCAACAGGGTAACGGATCGACATGTTTTTATATTACCAGAAAGTGACATAGGCTACTTTTTATCCCAGAAAAATGTGCAGTTCCTGTGCGAAAGATCTTGAGCGCAATTATGTATAATTTTTTAATAAAAGAAGGTGTAAACGAGAATGCGGCTCATCTGATGGTAACTACCGCCGCTCATAAACAAGTGCAACACCAGTGGGACTTACAGAGTGCGTTGCCGGCATTTTAGAAAGGAGTACGCTATTTTTTTAGAGGTTCCTAAGTCATATCGTCGAATCGTGTCCACAAAGAGGTCATACGAAGAAGAAAACTCATAATATAAAACACACAGTGGTAGACCGCCAAGCATACAAATAGTGTGGATAATATCGTTTTGTCGCGATGTGCATTGGTGTAATTTGGCGGCTGGAATTAATCCGAACAATTCTTAAGAGCACTCCCCGTGGTAAATTACCTCCATATGCTATATATATAAGAATAACAAATTGGCTGTGATTGATGTCATCAAAATAATATCGTTTACCGACCTTCACGGGGTCGAAGCCGCGAGCAAAAGCTTATATTAAATAAAGTGGAAACATAAATAATTTTATATTGTCATTTCTCTTGACAGAATTAATAAATGTAAAATTATTACAGATATTATGCCATTTAAACTTCGACAGTTAAATTCGACGAAACGGTTGCCCATTCCACCCAGACTTCTTCACGCAATCGCCAAAATGGCAGCCGTGTCCTTATTAAATGCGTGCATCATGCGAAGATAAATGCACCTCAAAATTAATTAATTAAATTGCATTCATAAGTACGAAGCGCTGATAAGAGATGGAGAGGCGGTAAAAAGAATAAGCAGAAAGTTTTGGGCGCTTGATTGGGCGCGTTATTTCTTTTATTGCCTGTTCGTGTTTGCTTTTTCTTGTTAATCATTAATCTTTTGTGAATCTCTCGTAATGATGTGGGATTTGTTATCCGCTGTTGGTTTCGTTAAGCGAACGTAGGGTACAGCTAAAGGGCCCTTCGAAAACTAAAATGGAATTTGGCGGTGCCACCATGTTTGCTGTGAAAAAATGTATATTTGTGTATGTGCGCCGTTTATTAGAAGATATTTTTGGGAAAATCATTGTAAATTAATTGCAAAAATATGTTACTGGTATATTTTCTACAGTACATGCCAATTTTTTACACGAATGATTCAAAGAAATACTTTAAAATAATCACACATCAATTTATTCCAAAATTTAAATTTAGAACGTAATAGAAAAATACATAGGTCGATTTAAATCGATTAAAACATACAGTAGGCACGTTCTACATCTTCCTTTCTCTATGTTATCTCGGAAACTAATTTCGAAGTCGGCAGTTACGGTTCTATACTTAGCGCTGCAATAAATCTCATTATCTCTAGATAATTTCACTGTTCCACACGGAGAAGTCGACCAATAAATATAATGAAAGTCGGAACGTGAAGTTAATTAAATAAAATGCAAGTATTTCGCGGACGCACGCGATCCACGATCGGTACACTTTGCATATTGATTAGAATCGGCGATCTGGCCTCGCTGCGCGTTACGTAACACACTTGCGCAATTTCTAAAATATTATGCTTGGAGATTTTACAACAATACTAACGATCCACCCCGGCTTCTCACGGATGATTTCTGGATCCCGACAACAGCGCCGCCTACCGGGTCCAACTATAGCCAAAAACTATCCAGGGGACTCGATAAGTACCCCATAAAAAGATCATCAAAATCGGTACAGCCGTTTAGGAGAAGAATTACGAACACACGCACACATGGTAGAGCCATGCTGCAGCTATATTAGTGGTATAGTTGTAACACGCATGGGTCGGCTAGACCGGGGAAGGACCACGCTCTCACAGAATACCAGCGTAAAGTAGCAGCTTAACACTGCTGTGTTTCGTATGGTGAGTGTAGAGAACCGGAGACCTCACGGGTGACAACGCATCTGCACTTTGATTCTTTATTGAGGATGGATGTGGATGTCTATGGATCATAGTAACCACTTACCATCAGGTGGACTGTGTGCTCGTTTGTCACCCTATATCTATAAAACAAAAAAACGGATTTTATATAAGTACCAAGACTAGTTAGTACCCGGCGCATTGCAGCCGCAGAAGAAATAATTGTGCAAATATCGTTTTAAATTTGGAAGGGTTATATTGTTTAATTAGGAATGATAATACATTCATTGAAGTTGAATGATATATAACTTTCAAATAAATTTGTCGGTACGATACGTGCGCCACTGTAATTTAATTTTACTATGCCTATAACCTTCGCGAAAGTGCAAGCAATAAGTTGACAAAGTTTTACCGTAATCTGATGAACGGTATGGCAGCGCATAAAATACGAACAAACAAACATTAATTTTTATATATTAGATTGGCAAACAGAGAAAACGCAGCCCAAGTTTAATGAATGAATGAATGAATGAATTGAATGAATTGTATTCGTGTATTGGTTATACGATCTTTGCTCATTACCGCCCAGGGTTGAACAAATTTTGGTACGTGTTAGAGTTGCTCCAGTGTATTACGGCTGCAGCATGAATGAGTCGGCTCGACTGGAGAAGGACAACACACGAACACAATACCAGAGTGAAATAGAAGGATAATTCTGGTGTGTTTTATAAGGTGGGTGACGATAATGCGGTAACCGTTTCAACTGGTAACGAGGCATTCCATCTTAGTGGTAACGTGAAAATGCACCTGCATTTGTTCCTGAATTAAAGATAAATGTCTATGGCCCACAGCCTTCACTTAGCATCATATTATGGTGTGTTGCCCTGTGTCATTCCTTACTTCAAAAAAATCCTTAGCCTAAAGTCGGAGAAGATAGCGTATGGTGACGCATGTGGTGTAATAGCACGTTCAGCATACAAAGCAGCATGATGCTGCTGCATTACGTGTGATTACATAGACATAGACTAGAGGCTAATATACTTAAAGACGATAGACTTTCTTCAGACTTTGCCTAGCTAATGCTATGCAATATACTTTTCATTTTTCACATTTCATTAATATATTTTTACATTTTCGTAGAAATAAGATGTGTATGCTTAACATGATATATTACTATTTTTAATATGGCTACCAGCGCGGCGATCTTAGCGATAGATTATACGCTAAGCAAATTCTAAGTCTAAGTGCTCTATGAATCTCATCCTAATACAAACAACGAGTATATAAAAGAATTATTTCTAGTGAGTGTATCAGTGGGTCAGTGACTTATTACCACCAGGTGAACACAGTTGTTATTGTTGTTTTGTTGTTCTCGCTTGCAGTCCTTCAATAATACTTGTTTTAATGCAGAATTTCGCCATAATCAATTTGGTTGTTTCCAAATAAAAAATGTTTAGGGCACTCTTGTTGTATGGTGTGTAGGTATGAATGTTACTTCGCTCCCGAAATTACTAATAAACCTTAATAGCATTAATATTAAAGCGGGAAGAATTTTAGAAAAAACAATGTAGTTTATACATGCAACCTCAAAGGTGTCTCGGCGTGCACTGGACTAAGCGCTTGATCTGATCGTTTTTGTAATTATAATAATGAAAACAAATTTATAAAATGTATTCTCAACATTCCCTAAAATATAATTAGCCTTATACAATTGATATAAGATTTACACGGTTTAATTATGAAATCTCGTATGCGTTTAAATTGCAATTTAGTGTCATATTCGTGATTTATATTTATCTAGGCAATTATTATGATTTGCGTTCCTGTCTTCACGCAACCCTTGTCCGTATGTAATTTTTTTATAAAATGATTTTGTTTTGTACAGTTATTAAAATTAGATTCACAGGGGTTAAAAAAGTGGGTAGGTACTACTAATAACCTTAAAATATTTTAAATTCATCTTTTTTAGGTTTCCGTACCCAAAGGGTAACCAACGGGACACTATTACTAAGCTCCCGCTGTCCGTCCGTCCGTCCGTCCGTCCGTCTGTCAGCGGGTTGTATCTCATGATCCGTAACAAGTAGACAGTTGAAATTTTTACAGAATGTGTATTTCTGTTGCTGCTATAACAACAAATAATAAAAATTAAAATAAATTAAAAATGGTAATGAACCCTTCATGCGCGTGTCCGACTCGCACTTGGCCGGTTATTTTAGTTTTGAAGTGACAGAATTGCACACAGTTAACTGTAGCCCTGATAAATATGATAGGTTAATGGTTGAAACAACGTTAAGTATTAAATAATTATAAACGCTAACGAATATGTTTAATAATTTATTGCAAATTATAATATCAGAAAGTGGGCCACAGACTTCATTAACCGTTCTTATGTTATTGCGAAACACTCGGTGTGGATAGGTACATTTAATCTCATTTAATGACAGGAAAACTTGTATTCAATGTTGCCAGAAGTTAAATTTCTTACATTTTACGTAACTCTTTATCAACCCATCTTATTTTAAAATCCAATACCTATAAAATAAATTAAGGAAACTGGATAAAAATTATGTATATTTACTATTACTTTTATTTCGATTATAATGCCTTTATTCAATACATACAGCCTATAAAAGTCCACTGCTAAACAAAGATTTCCCCAATTATATATTGCTTTATAGGAGGGAAATTTTGAGTGAAAACGCTTCATTTTGAGTGTTTTACAGAAAGATGTTGCTGCGCATCTCCTGTTTCAGTCTCTCTCTGTCGCCTCTTACTGCACCTACGAGACGATATGGGGTAGTGGATATTCTTACATCGCTACTACGTGTCGATAATAATTTTTCTTGCGTCGAGTCGGACGCGCTTATTAATACGCGCGTGTGGGATTCGCGTGCGCATGCATATATAATGGTTATTTTTTATAGAAGAGGGGGCAAACGAGCATGCGGCTCGCCTGATGGTAAGTGACCACCGCCGCCCATGAACAACCGCAACACCAGGGAATTTCGGATGCGTTGCCGGCCTTTTAGAAAAGTGTAAGCTCTTTTCTTGAAGGTCCCTAAGTCGTATCGGTCCGGAAAAATAGCCGGTGATAAACAATTCCACAGAGAAGTTGTACGAGGAAGAAAACTCCTACTGCCAAGCATTCAGATGGTGAGGATGGTATCGTGAATTTTGACGCGATGTGCGTTCGTGAAATTTGGCGGCTGGAATTAATCCGAACAATTCCTCAGAGCACTCCCCGTGGTAGATTCGATAGAAAATGCAAAGGGATGCAACATCCCTACGCAGCGCCAAAGAATCGAGCCGATCGGAAAGAACTCGGTCGTCAACGATTCGAACCGCTCTGCGCTGGATGTGGTCAAGTGGAAGGAGCTGGCACTGGGGTGCCCCGGCCCAGAGATGGGAACAGTATTCCATGTGAGGCCGAACCTGCGCCTTGTAAAGTTGCAGGCGTTGTGCCGGCATGAAAGACTGTCTCGCTCTGCTGAGCACGCCAAGCTTTTAGAGGCCAATTTGGCCTTCCTTCCAAGTGACCACAAACTTCACACTATTCGATATGTCGACGCCGAGGATTCCGATGTTAGCTGAGGCTGCAAGGAGAGTGCCTTGAAACTGAGGAGATACGACAAAGGGTTCTTTTAGCGGTAAACGCGCAAACTTGTCTTCTGGGGATTGAACTGGACTAGATTTAGTCGACCCCAATCCGCTTTTTTCAGCAAAGTTCAGCAAAGACTCGACTTCAGACAAGTTTGTTCCGGTACTCGGCGACGTTTTCACGAGAAATATTGGCACGGCCGGTATGTAATTAAAAAAATATTATAAGAACTATTATTATATCAAAAATAATAATTTAAGGTTGATTTACCAAATAATATTATCACTTTGTAACTTATAGTTAAATAATGTTACTTTTTAGTCATGCCGATGTAACTTTAAGTCAAGATCAGCTGGCAACACTGCTCGTGTTGTAGGACGACGATTGTAGTATAGGAGCGAGGATATCATTTTCAACTGCAAATCGATTGCAACCCTATTCATTAGTAATTTAAGATGACATTAGCTTGTTTTATTTCAACTAGGCTACTTATTAGCGAGACAGCTTGATAAGTTCAGACTAAATACATAAACTAGCTTTTAACATTCCCTTGTTGCTCTATTATTATTTGCATAACAAGTTAACAGGTTTTTAATTAGTTTGTATCACTTTATAAATGACGTGTTTTTCCTATATTTAATTAGAAACCATAAACAATATCTAGATTTAGATCAGATACTAATAACATTCTTAAGATCTAAAACTTGGATGGTTTATGATCTTGCATAGTTTTGAAGTAACTTAAACTATTATATTATATTTATTGATTTATCAGAACTAAGTATATCTGCTCATAAAATCTACTGCTGGACGACGATTGCAGGACAAAATGTCTCGCACCTGTGACGTAGCAATCTTTTGCCGGTGTTTGGGTTTAAGTCTAGCGTAAACAAGTTTCTTCTTAGAGTATAGATAAGCATAGCTCGCTCTTAGGGTTTCTTTAATAATTACATGAAATTATAAATTGTCAGAGTTGGATATAGTTGTCATATCTTAAACTTATTTAAAAATCGTAAGTAATAAACGAAATAGCTTATTAAACTGACCAATTACATCTATTCTCGAAATCATGTTTCCAAAATTGACACGATTTAATATTACGATGGTGCGATTTAATTATGAGATATAATATATTATTATCGATTGAAACTTAAGTTCAATTCAAATAATAAATGATGTCATTATTCATTCATACATTTATTACAGCCATTCACAAGTCCACTGCTGAACATAAGCCTCCCATAAAAAATGCCACAATGCACGGTCCCGAGCCATCTGCATCCATCGACTTCCTGCATCTCTTCAATCTAGAGGTAGGCCGCCCTACACTTCGCTCACCGATACGAGGCTGCCACTCGAGAACCTTTCTTCCTCATCGGTTATTGGGTCACTTTAGCTTACTATTCCGTTGGGCTATGTCGGTTACTCAGGTTCTACTCTGGATATCCTCATTTCTATGTCTTTTCCGCAGGGAAACTCCGAGCATAGTCCTCTGCATAGCCCGCTGAGCGACCTTGAGCTTCCGTATATTATTATTTTAAATATTATAACATCCATGAGGAAAGGATGTCATAATAATTAAAAATAATACTTTGAATTGAGGAAGTAGCGATTAATAATAATTAATCTTGCCACATACAAGTTGGTATAATTGATTAAGAAATAAACAAGCCGGAAAACCGTATTTTTTACTAGCAGTTTTACTTATGATGATTTTAATGTTCGACAACTGCTCCATATTTTCTTTGATCAAGCTTCTAAGCATGGAATTCTAAAAATACCTAGACAACTATCAACTCTGTGAAAATCAAAATCGCCGCAGTTCAATATAATATATACTGTAGCACTAAGACTAATCTGTTTATTTACCATTATGCAACTTGTTCATCTTATATATTGGTAGTTCCTACCAGCTCCCTACCCATTACAGCCTCTTGTATTAATCATCATGATAATTGTTAATAAATCTATGGCAGGATGGATGGCTCGCCCCAAGTTCTGAAGGTCAACAATCGTACGCCAGAGTTATCACCATAGAATATATCTAGTATCCCAAATACTACTCTCTGTCGTTAGTTTACAGTTATAACTTACAATAGCATTTCCGAACTTCCCTTTGATATAGTTATATAGCTATTTTCGCATTTTTCCTTTCGAAAGGCACATTTCGTAATTGATTCTTACGGAACCGTTACAACGTTACATCCAATTAGAGTTCACTTCTGAACATAAGCTTCCCGTATAGATTGTCTCATATTTTTGTTATTCATTGTATATTTGTCATAGTTGCCACGCTTGGCAAGCGGTATGACAACCGCAGTTTTTTTATTTTTAGTCGTTATTAGAAAGACGCTGTTGCTCTTCTCCTGATTTGTTTCCCTCTATCGCCTCTAACGGTAACTCTCTTACGTAACAAAGTGGGATAATAGTAAGCTCATGTATTGATAAGAATGAATATAATATTGACATTATAGAAGCAACATAGGAATACACACAAAAAACGAGATTTTTATAACGTTAAACACAAAATGCCAAACATAAAAGCGTTTTTTAAGTAGCGCCTACATTGCATCGCGTTGATTTTATTAAAAGCAAAATAACAATGTGGGCTCCCGCACTACCGCGGAGACTTGGCGGGGGCCGGCCAGCAATCTTACTTTAATTGCGTGTAACATAAATTATGTGCGACTTATTACGTTCCGCCACTGCTTCGACGTACGCTGCCCGAAGGTGGAGGAATCCACTCAAATACTAATAGTGCCAGAATTTTCTAACAATAGCTCAACTTCTATTACATACACTCAAACAAGTACATGTGTTTAATATCCAAATCACAAACATGAAGATGAAGTTTCACTAAATGGCAACAATTGCAAGTATGTATAAATTATAAGAATTTTCAAAGCTGCTTGTCTCTTTCTTATTGGTGAATATACTCGGACAGACATACATTAAAAACACTTACAATGCTGTTAGGTTACCTTATACCATACACAAATAATGTAATTAATAAAAAAAACACTAAGTCGCCGTCAATTGGAGGCTACGTGGTCGTTCTGGCATTTCTGATAGTTGCGTCTTACTATACCTACAAGACAGATTGATCGAAACTAATTTTATGAATTTGATATCGATCGATCTACGTAAATTGTATTTTGCATTAACCATATCAGGGTTAAATGTATCAGGATGTTGAATGTCAGGATACGAAATGCCTTGATGAGTGTTGTGAAGTACTCGAATCGGGATTCCAAAATAAGTAAACATTGAACGATATAAATTCGATAATATTAGTTTCATTGAATAAGTAGTATTCATGTAAATATATTACAAGTCGTATCTCCGGTCGGTGCCCCGAACATCAAAGGAGCTACGAGTACATGCCACTACATGGTATTGAAAAGCTTGGACGAGAACAAATTGTAGCGACCACATATAAACAATGTTGTGCAGATATACTGACTTGATACAGTATAGACGCGTTAAATATACTACAAAATACATCAATACACAGTCAAAAAAATTATATGCTTGCCCGTAATATATTTATAAAGGAGATAAATATGAAAATTGTTATCGGCGAGTAATAATGCCAAATTAGGACTTCGTCGATAGTCGAAATGGGCACCCAAACGTGGACCACTTAACTTTTTATTATTTAATACTTTTAAAGAATTCTCCACAAGCATCTAAACAAAGTTTCATGCGTCTATACTAGTTTTCGAAACACTTTACAGTGCGCCTGAGACACTGCCTGACGCCCTGCTCAGGCCTGCTCGAACGCTCTAGCATATCTTCTTGCATAAGGAGGGTGTCTTCATAGCGTAACCAGTATGACAGAATAAATAATAGTACCAGTGTGCCGTCCAGGAAATTCCAGCAGAACCCCGGGTTATGTCACCAGTTGCTCACAGCAGTGAACACATCTGACAAGCGTTTGGGAGTATACTACGTTGATGCTACTTCGATTTCGTAAGGAATAGATACCAGCTACCCGTCAATCCAACAAAAAGCAGTAATCGGATTATGATCGCCGCGCTTCTCTATTGTTTCACCTTGGTAGGCGTTGGTACATTTAAATAGACAAACCGTCAACAAATCCAAGATTCATTACCTCTAATAATGTCGTAATCATGCTAAGACGAGCATATAGAAATCAATTTTACTTCTGAGCATCGGTAAGGTAGAGCGGCACACAACCCGAGACTATCCTCTTCCTCACGCGAAGGTGTTCGTACTCGTAAACTCTTCCCAATCCAATGTCCTTTAAGTGCTAAATATCTTCATACGTTTCTTTTTGAAAGGGCCGTCAAAAGGCGTCTACTTTTTTCTTTATACCTCTAAGTTGTCCACCGTACTGAAATTTGTTATAAAATTGGTAAGCGGTTGCCTTAGATGGGCTTTTATCCATAAGTGTCATTTGAAGTTTATGAAATGATTCATCCTTCGGTTTCTAGGCGACATTTGAAATTGTAAAAAATCATCGCGCGAAAATGTACCCGACGCAGGTCAATTTTTCAATGGAACACGATATTTCCATTTAGCTGGTAAAAAAAAAATGTGGAGTGAAATACGAAATTGAAACATTGGTATGTTCGTATAACATTTCAATTGCAAGTAATCGTATTTTCTAAATAAATTGTAACGGTCCAGTGTCTCATACAAAAAACCTTTTTCGCAAAATTTCTGCGTGTACTGTCGTACTTAAGATACAATAACGATACAAATACAGTCCACCTGATGTCGTTGTTGTAAGTGGTTGCTATATTATAGATATCTACATCCATAGAATTAGTCTAATTACTCGACTACGAATCAAAATGCAGATGCGTTGTCACCCGTGAGGACTAAGATGGAAGGCCTCGTTTCCAACAAAAGGGTCTCCGTTTCTCTACACTCACCATACAAAACACAGCAGTGTTAAGCTGCTATTTTACGCTGGTATTCTGTGAGAGCATGGCTCTTCCCGGTCGAGCGACCCATGCGTGCTACAACTATACCACTAATATAGCTGCAGCACGGCTCTACCACGTAAAAAATATGTAGCTGCAGCATGGCTCTACCACGTATACTCGATACGATATGCCTGATCAAAATACATCAAGGAGATCAAATATGAACCCGGTCTTGCGAGTAATATTAGGATATTCACCTATTCCATGGTTTCATCTTATACTTTGCCACAACACCGCGAAATGTTTTCGCCTCTTCGACACACATTCACCACCTTTTCATTTTTTTTATAAACATATATAATAATGTTAAATTATACAATATTTTTTATTAACTATTTAACATTATAAACAATAAAATAACGATTGGTACGCCATTAATTCATAGGCTCATTATCATAAAATTAACAGTTAATAAATCATAGCGGTATCGATGAAATCATCGCCGATATACTCAGCCATACAAGGCGAAACTTTTAATGCGTGTAAAATTTATTTAAATATGATTATGAATCACATGAGTGAAAACGCTTGCTTAATCAGTATCCGTGCTGCACTTTGCGATGACAACATTATGCGATGACAACATAAAGATTCATCGCCCAAGTACTTTCGTAAATTCTGGAATGTATTTATTGCCAGAAATTATCCTCATATAACTTGTATGTAGAGCCGTGGTAGCTCAGATGGTTAGCGCTCGCTGTAAGTTTGACAGTACGCGAGCAACGGGTTCGATACCCGCCGGCACCAATTAAATTGTTAATTGCAATTTTAAGTGCCGTAATTTGCCGAACGCTGCCCAGCCGAGTCGAATCCGTCGATTGACCTCTCGGTCGAAGTTGGACTTACCTAGTCGGACTATTTGTCCCATGACTTTTGTTTTGTCCATGTTCATCTTAAGACCTATCCGTTGGGAGACACTATTGGTCATTGAGCATAGTGCTTAGGTCCTCCAGCGATTCTGCCATAAGGACTATATCGTCGGCAAATCGAAGGTGAGTGATGTACTCGCCATTGACGTTAATACCGTATCCTTTCCAGTCCAGAAGCTTGAAAACGTCTTCCAATGCAGCGGTGAAGAGTTTCGGGGATATTACGTCACCCTGTCTTACACCTCTCTGCAGTTGGATAGGTTTCGTACTCTGGTTCTGTACTCGGATAGCCATCGTAGCCCTACTGTACAAACACTTCAGCACCTCGATATACCGACAGTCCACTTGGCACCGCTGAAGGGACTGCAGCACCACAAATTTCGACGGAATCAAAGGCTTTCTCATAGTCCACATACGCCAGACATAGTGGCAAATTGCTCTTCGGACTTCTGTACAATTTGCCGAAGGGTATGTATGTGGTCTATGGTGCTAAAGCCTTTTCGGAAACCTTTTGGGCAGCGTTCGGGAAATTACGGCACATCTTCTCGTCAGGTATACCTCAAAACTTGAAAACCAGACTGTACAAGCAGTGCTTGTTGCCAGTGATGACCTATGGAACTGAAACGTGGTCCTTCACTGCTGGCCGTATGAGGAAGCTCAAAGTTGCTCAGCGAGCTATGGAGAGGACTATGCTCGGCGTTTCTCTGCGTGATAGACTTAAAAACGAGGATATCCGTAGTAGAATCAGAGTAACCGACATAGCCCAAAGAATTAGTATGCTGACAACCGATGGGGAAGAAAGGTTCTCGAGTGGCAGCCTCGTACCGGCAAGCGAAGTGTAGGGCATCCCCCCACTAGATGGAGTGATGACCTGGTAACACATGCAGGAAGTCAATGGATGCAGGTGGCTCGAGACCGTGCTTTGTGGGGTTCCTTGGGGGAGGCCTATGTTCAGCAGTGGACTTGTGAAGGGCTGTAATGATGATGATAATGATTTTAAGTGCTGATTTACCACGGGCTCGGCGGTGAAGGAAAACATCGTGAGGAAACCTGCATGTCTGAGAAATAAGAAAAAAAATATTCCGAAGACATGTGAAGTTCGCCAACACGCATTGGGGCAGTGCGAAGGACATTTCCTTGCCTTAATACCCTCTCAGAAATGAGAGGAGGCCTGTGCCCAGCTGTGGGACGTATATAGGCTGTAACTAACTTAACTCGTATGATATTGACTATTTTATAACAAAACTATGAGTGTTAATAAATGAAGTTAAAAGACCTCTTTTAATTAAAATTAATTTATATTTAAAAAAAATCTATTGTACATAATTTTCAGGATAGTATTTAAAAAAACTGATTTTAAAGTGGTTTTCAGATAGTTGAATTACTTGCCCAAATTGTAGAACCGCCGGATTATTTTTGTTTAAGTTCTACGCGGGCGAAAAAGTGGATAAAAGCTAGTAAAAAAGTTACCAGTTTGTTACTTAATTCATAGAAGGTCATATGCTCAGAGATAGACCTTGAAGAAGCGAATAATGATTTTGCGCGACTTGGAGTTTGTTGTATATTTTTATATATTTTAATTGTATAAAAAGGTTAAAATTTTTCCTTATACATATTTCATTATCGTGAGTAAACTTGCATGTCTGAGAAATAAGAAAAAAAATATTTCTAAGACATGTGAAGTTCGCCAACACGCATTGGGGCAGCGCGGCGGACACTTCCTTCTTCCTTGCCCCAAAACCCTCTCAGAAATGAGAGGAGGCCTGTGTCCCAGCAGTGGGACGTATATAGGCTGTAACGTATATAGGATCTACGTAAATTGTATTTTGCATTAACCATATCAGGGTTAAATGTATCAGGATGTTGAATGTCAGGATACGAAATGCCTTGATGAGTGTTGTGAAGTACTCGAATCGGGATTCCAAAATAAGTAAACATTGAACGATATAAATTCGATAATATTAGTTTCATTGAATAAGTAGTATGCATGTAAATATATTACAAGTCGTATCTCCGGTCGGTGCCCCGAACATCAAAGGAGCTACGAGTACATGCCACTACATGGTATTGAAAAGCTTGGACGAGAACAAATTGTAGCGACCACATATAAACAATGTTGTGCAGATATACTGACTTGATACAGTATAGACGCGTTAAATATACTACAAAATACATCAATACACAGTCAAAAAAATTATATGCTTGCCCGTAATATATTTATAAAGGAGATAAATATGAAAATTGTTATCGGCGAGTAATAATGCCAAATTAGGACTTCGTCGATAGTCGAAATGGGCACCCAAACGTGGACCACTTAACTTTTTATTATTTAATATTTTTAAAGAATTCTCCACAAGCATCTAAACAAAGTTTCATGCGTCTATACTAGTTTTCGAAACACTTTACAGTGCGCCTGAGACACTGCCTGACGCCCTGCTCAGGCCTGCTCGAACGCTCTAGCATATCTTCTTGCATAAGGAGGGTGTCTTCATAGCGTAACCAGTATGACAGAATAAATAATAGTACCAGTGTGCCGTCCAGGAAATTCCAGCAGAACCCCGGGTTATGTCACCAGTTGCTCACAGCAGTGAACACATCTGACAAGTGTTTGGGAGTATACTACGTTGATGCTACTTCGATTTCGTAAGGGAATAGATACCAGCTACCCCGTCAATCCAAAAAAAAAGCAGTAATCGGATTATGATCGCCCGCGCTGCTCTATTGTTTCACCTTGGTAGGCGTTGGTACATTTAAATAGACAAACCGTCAACAAATCCAAGATTCATTACCTCTAATAATGTCGAAATCATGCTAAGACGAGCATATAGAAATCATTTTTACTTCTGAGCATCGGTAAGGTAGAGCGGCACACAACCCGAAACTATCCTCTTCCTCACGCGAAGGTGTTCGTACTCGTAAATCCTTCCCAATCCAATCTCCTTTAAGTGCTAAATATCTTCATACGTTTCTTTTTGAAAGGGCCGTCAAAAGGCGTCTACTTTTTTCTTTATACCTCTAAGTTGTCCACCGTACTGAAATTTGTTATAAAATTGGTAAGCGGTTGCCTTAGATGGGCTTTTATCCATAAGTGTCATTTGAAGTCTATGAAATGATTCATCCTTCGGTTTCTAGGCGACATTTGAAATTGTAAAAAATCATCGCGCGAAAATGTACCCGACGCAGGTCAATTTTTCAATGAAACACGATATTTCCATTTAGCTGGTAAAAAAAAATGTGGAGTGAAATACGAAATTGAAACATTGGTATATTCGTATAACATTTCAAGTGTAAGTAATCGTATTTTCTAAATAAATTGTAACGGTCCAGTGTCTCATACAAAAAACTTTTTTCGCAAAATTTCTGCGTGTACTGTCGTACTTAAGATACAATAACGATACAAATACAGTCCACCTGATGTCGTTGTTGTAAGTGGTTGCTATGGCCCATAGATATCTACATCCATAGAATTAGTCTAATTACTCGACTACGAATCAAAATGCAGATGCGTTGTCACCCGTGAGGACTAAGATGGAAGGCCTCGTTTCCAACAAAAGGGTCTCCGTTTCTCTACACTCACCATACAAAACACAGCAGTGTTAAGCTGCTATTTTACGCTGGTATTCTGTGAGAGCATGGCCCTTCCCCGGTCGAGCCGACCCATGCGTGCTACAACTATACCACTAATATAGCTGCAGCACGGCTCTACCACGTAAAAAATATGTAGCTGCAGCATGGCTCTACCACGTATACTCGATACGATATGCCTGATCAAAATACATCAAGGAGATCAAATATGAACCCGGTCTTGCGAGTAATATTAGGATATTCACCTATTCCATGGTTTCATCTTATACTTTGCCACAACACCGCGAAATGTTTTCGCCTCTTCGACACACATTCACCACCTTTTCATTTTTTTTATAAACATATATAATAATGTTAAATTATACAATATTTTTTATTAATTATTTAACATTATAAACAATAAAATAACGATTGGTACGCCATTAATTCATAGGCTCATTATCATAAAATTAACAGTTAATAAATCATAGCGGTATCAATGAAATCATCGCCGATATACTCAGCCATACAAGGCGAAACTTTTTAATGCGTGTAAAATTTATTTAAATATGATTATGAATCACATGAGTGAAAACGCTTGCTTAATCAGTATCCGTGCTGCACTTTGCGATGACAACATTATGCGATGACAACATAAGAGATTCATCGCCCAAGTACTTTTCGTAAATTCTGGAATGTATTTATTGCCAGAAATTATCCTCATATAACTTGTATGTAGAGCCGTGGTAGCTCAGATGGTTAGCGCTCGCTGTAAGTTTGACAGTACGCGAGCAACCCGGGTTCGATACCCGCCGGCACCAATTAAATTGTTAATTGCAATTTTAAGTGCCGTAATTTCCCGAACGCTGCCCAGCCGAGTCGAATCCGTCGATTGACCTCTCGGTCGAAGTTGGACTTACCTAGTCGGACTATTTGTCCCATGACTTTTGTTTTGTCCATGTTCATCTTAAGACCTATCCGTTGGGAGACACTATTGAGGTCATTGAGCATAGTGCTTAGGTCCTCCAGCGATTCTGCCATAAGGACTATATCGTCGGCAAATCGAAGGTGAGTGATGTACTCGCCATTGACGTTAATACCGTATCCTTTCCAGTCCAGAAGCTTGAAAACGTCTTCCAATGCAGCGGTGAAGAGTTTCGGGGATATTACGTCACCCTGTCTTACACCTCTCTGCAGTTGGATAGGTTTCGTACTCTGGTTCTGTACTCGGATAGCCATCGTAGCCCTACTGTACAAACACTTCAGCACCTCGATATACCGACAGTCCACTTGGCACCGCTGAAGGGACTGCAGCACCGCCCAAATTTCGACGGAATCAAAGGCTTTCTCATAGTCCACATACGCCAGACATAGTGGCAAATTGTACTCTTCGGACTTCTGTACAATTTGCCGAAGGGTATGTATGTGGTCTATGGTGCTAAAGCCTTTTCGGAAACCTTTTGGGCAGCGTTCGGGAAATTACGGCACATCTTCTCGTCAGGTATACCTCAAAACTTGAAAACCAGACTGTACAAGCAGTGCTTGTTGCCAGTGATGACCTATGGAACTGAAACGTGGTCCTTCACTGCTGGCCGTATGAGGAAGCTCAAAGTTGCTCAGCGAGCTATGGAGAGGACTATGCTCGGCGTTTCTCTGCGTGATAGACTTAAAAAAGAGGATATCCGTAGTAGAATCAGAGTAACCGACATAGCCCAAAGAATTAGTATGCTGAAGTGGCAATGGGCCGGCCATATAGCTCGAAGAACCGACAACCGATGGGGAAGAAAGGTTCTCGAGTGGCAGCCTCGTACCGGCAAGCGAAGTGTAGGGCATCCCCCCACTAGATGGAGTGATGACCTGGTAACACATGCAGGAAGTCAATGGATGCAGGTGGCTCGAGACCGTGCTTTGTGGGGTTCCTTGGGGGAGGCCTATGTTCAGCAGTGGACTTGTGAAGGGCTGTAATGATGATGATAATGATTTTAAGTGCTGATTTACCACGGGCTCGGCGGTGAAGGAAAACATCGTGAGGAAACCTGCATGTCTGAGAAATAAGAAAAAAAATATTCCGAAGACATGTGAAGTTCGCCAACACGCATTGGGGCAGTGCGAAGGACATTTCCTTGCCTTAATACCCTCTCAGAAATGAGAGGAGGCCTGTGCCCAGCTGTGGGACGTATATAGGCTGTAACTAACTTAACTCGTATGATATTGACTATTTTATAACAAAACTATGAGTGTTAATAAATGAAGTTAAAAGACCTCTTTTAATTAAAATTAATTTATATTTAAAAAAAATCTATTGTACATAATTTTCAGGATAGTATTTAAAAAAACTGATTTTAAAGTGGTTTTCAGATAGTTGAATTACTTGCCCAAATTGTAGAACCGCCGGATTATTTTTGTTTAAGTTCTACGCGGGCGAAAAAGTGGATAAAAGCTAGTAAAAAAGTTACCAGTTTGTTACTTAATTCATAGAAGGTGATATGCTCAGAGAGATAGACCTTGAAGAAGCGAATAATGATTTTGCGCGACTTGCGGAGTTTGTTGTATATTTTTTATATATTTTTAATTGTATAAAAAGGTTAAAATTTTTCCTTATACATATTTCATTATCGTGAGTAAACCTGCATGTCTGAGAAATAAGAAAAAAAATATTTCTAAGACATGTGAAGTTCGCCAACACGCATTGGGGCAGCGCGGCGGACACTTCCTTCTTCCTTGCCCCAAAACCCTCTCAGAAATGAGAGGAGGCCTGTGTCCCAGCAGTGGGACGTATATAGGCTGTAACTTTAACTTTAACTTTTGTATTTTCTTATATTAATTTGAATATAACCGACTTCAAAAAAGAGGAGATTCTCACTTGATCAGATTTTTTATGTATGTTCAGCGATAATTCTTTACCACGTTGTCCGATTCTTTCGCTGGAAAGGCATTTAAGAATGGTCCCATATAAATTTGGTAAATATCTGATGATGGGATGTATTTTTTGTTATACTTTAAAAAAAAAGGCCCGCTGGGTTTCTTGCTAGTTCTTCCCAGGACAAAGGTTTTTTTTCCGAACCATTGGTAAAAGTTGATTTTTTTTCGAAAATTATTTTCAATAAGAATTACATGTAATCAATATTGAATAAAAATGAATTTATTCTAAAAATCTATTATAGTCTTTGTAGGTCTTGAAGTTAGTTTTTGCTTTTTAAAAGTTTAATTATTACTTAACTTTGAAATAATAACGATGAAATCGATTTCAATTGTCTTATATATAATACTAAGTATTTAGTACTGAGACATTATTCCTCCGGCGGAGTCACGAAAGAAAGTGCGCATATAATAAAACGATCACAAATCGAGAGTGAAACCGGCACGATTTCTATTTAACGTACAAATTTACATCCAGCACTTTCCTCAAGTCGCGAGGGCTTAACGTTTAAGACATGCCAAAGTTATTGCGTTCACTTCTTTGTTTTTAATCATTGAACTATGGGTTGTTTTTGTATGTAAGTTAAAAGTTAATTTGAGTTTCAGCCTTTCTTATTGTGTTACAACCTGTTGAGTGAGCCTAGCCTAGCCTATACGGCACAGGCCTCCCCTAATTTCTCAGAGGGAGCAATTAGTAAGTCACGCTGCCTTGTGTTGGCGGACTTCACATTTCCTCGAAATATTTCATTCTTCAGACATTGAGATTCAGCTCAGAAGATGTGGTAAATTAGCATTAAAAATTGTAATTTAAAATTTCCCTTGTTCCCATTGCTACCATGTTTATGTTGGATAGCAAATAAGAATTTCCCTTGTTGGTCTAGAACTTAAAGGTCCCATGTTTATGTTGTACTTATAATAAAAAAAATGCGTCAACAGTGTTACTTGCCTAGCTTGTCGTTAAAGGCGACTAATGGGATACTGGGCTTATGACTGCGTAGGCGATCAGATGGCCACCTTTTACAATTTTTTTATTTTTGACTAACCGTGGTTCGAGTGGGTCGCTGCTCTTTGGACTCTGTCTAATCCCTTGGGGATTACAGGCGTGATGTATATGTATATGTAATTAAGAATTCAATTGGTGACAAACGAGAATCGAACCCGGTCTATTCGCGTACTGTGACGTTCAAAGCAAGGGGTAACTTAAGCTACCACGGCGCCATGATATCGGCGTTATTGCATTTCTTTTTAAATATACTACTTTGTGCACATAATATAAATATATTTTTGTGCCGACATATAAGTTTATACGAAATATACTGTTATGAAAAGAGAGAAATGTTTGTTTTAATATTCTATTTTTAAATACAATATTCTTCGTAATTTAAAACCTAAATAGTAAGGAATTTAATAGGTACCTAAAAGGCTACAGATGTCTGTAACTGCCCGAAAGTATATTTTTCTTAAAAAAATCCTCCAGCAATAGTGGCTGCCCGGGTGGCGCGTAACTCTATCCGGGTAATGATCTAATTACTTTGATTAATGAGGCGCATTTATATCGTGGTAAACGTACACTCGCCTATCCGGGGAGGCGGTCTCAAGGCCATTTGATACGACTGCCCGCGTTCTGCAGCTTCCAACAATGAGAGATCACGTGAATACGAACTTATCCCCTAACATTTAACCATCACGGCTTAAAATACCGTACTGAGCGTTAAAATTTATAATTACACTGTTGATTTCTTCACTTCTTGTTTACCTTAAGAAAATGGATAAAGTAATAAATGGGATTGAAGCTATATTACTTTTAAATTACATTTTAACGTTTAAGGTTCTTCTTCATAGATCCTAAAGAAGTTCATGAGGCTTCGAAAACTTCTGAAGAGGGAGTCGACTTACAATTACAAGAATGGGTACAGGTAAGACAATAGTAACGGATGATAAGAATTAGAAAGGATGAGTTTGAGTTCATTGCTCGAAAGGTGTTGACTTTTGCTTACTTATTTTAAAGTATGTTAAATATAATTTAAATTAGAAAATTGTTTAATTGGATGTTTTTTATTTATTTATGGTAATTTGAAAAAACTAATGCGTTCGTAATATTAACTACCTAACTAGCACTGCATAGTAATTCTAACTAATAATAATCTTTAATTCTGAAATAAACGTTATTAATGAATTACGAATGCCGGTTGGACGTTTTAACAATAATTATATACGATAATTTAACGCTTGTTCGTTGTGGATCGTCTGTGACTCCATGCCGCTACACTCCAAGTGATATAATCTGTTTCCTTTCGGAATTATTTCTTTTGTGCGCGGCTCTCTAATTACACCAGTAAGTGTGCATTTTAATTACATAGAAGGGTGCAGAAAACCCGGTGTTGCTTGGGGCAGTGCGTACGGTCGAACCTGCTACGCTCTAAACTCACCAAAAATGGAATTCGTAGTTCAAACAAATATATATCAATGTTATTCCGAAAGACTATTGCAAACGTCATTAATTATAATTTTTGTCATTGGAAGGTGCTAATTTACATATTATTCGATGTATCATCGTAATTTACCTACCTTGAGGGTACCTCGTTTAAAGACAGAGCGGCATTAGAGGTGGTTGAACTGAGTCAAAGGCGCAAATTCGAGTATCTGGCATATACGAGTACAATTTGTGCCATGCTGCAGAGATTCTCGGACCGTAATGTCCAAGCGCGGTTAAATATCTAAAGGGACTGTCATCACAACTGCTGGAGACATAAGGGCTGGTACTTTTCTCGTCCGAAAGCTAAGAATATCTCTTCAGCGGGGACTATACTGAGATTTTTTAATAATTTTAGATTTCACTTCCTTTTGTTGTAACACATATTGCATATTTCTAAATAAATATATATGCTATTATGATTAATGTTGAAAAACTTATATATATAAATTTAATTGAAGTGTTTGTCTGTAATATTGAAATAACCGGCATGTAATATTTATTTGCATGGTAATAAGACATAAACAAAAAAATTTCCGAAAGATTAATGCCAGGAATCTCTTCTGGGGCTATATTTTATCGGTAAAACGGAGATTAAAAAAAAGAACTAAAAATTGATATTTTTTTTCATTATTATCTTAAATCTAAATAACGCTACATTAATAAATTCAAAAAATAAAACTGAATTTACATAAAACCAGAAAATTTAATTTAAAATATTTACATCGCTACAAGGCTTGTGGTTATTGTGTTAAGTCTATAGCTTCGGTAGTGGATCTGCAAACTCCTTGTGATTAGCCGTCGCCGGTTAATAATCGTCTGCATGTTATTTATTGCCTTAACTCGCTAATTATCGAGGAATTTTGATAGTTGAGTTATTTGTCTGGAAGCAGCTTAACGTGTATTTTAAGGCATGTTCCGTTTTACTTATATCTTTAATTTTAGTTTTTCTGTCTTTTGTTCTAGCATTTGTCTCGTTTGTAGTTAGCAGAAGTTAGCCTTGAAGAAAAGAACTTACTCC
The DNA here is from genome assembly GCA_029286625.1 of Parnassius orleans. Classification (NCBI taxonomy): domain Eukaryota; kingdom Metazoa; phylum Arthropoda; class Insecta; order Lepidoptera; family Papilionidae; genus Parnassius; species Parnassius orleans. The sequence continues at coordinate 1,318,631 of JAGSMP010000084.1, forward strand.
TTTCTAAAAGGCCGACAACGCACCGGCAATTCCCCTGGTGTTGCAGTTGTTCATGTGCGGCGGTAGTTACTACCATCAGGTGAGCCGTTTGCTCGTTTGCCCCTCTCCTATAAAAAAGCAGAGTTTTCGGTTGTCGATGTCGTCACTTAGCATACAAAACGTAGACGCGTTTATTCTATTCTGTTCTTTACGTCATTTATGAGCTTTAATCAAAATTTAAATGAAGAGGGCTTTACTACGGCAAAACTTATTTAAAGTTTAAACCGTAATGTTATTGGGAAGACTAAACTTGAAGAAATACAATTATTATTGCAAAATTCTAATAATAATAATTATTATTATCCTCCAGACCGAATTTCGGTCACGGCGGCTAGCCTCAACGGAGACTAGCCATCGGCGCAGGACAGGATTATTGTACCTAAGTGTATGCGTAAGCACAGGTGCACTCTCTATTCCCTCACTCTCATAGTCCGATGGGACGGTAAACCGACACGACCGGAGAGAGATCAGGCGCAGGATCAACGGCTTTACGTGCTTTCCGAGGCACGGGGGTGAGACACCGCCAACTTCCTGACTCCGGGCAGCTACTGAGAATTTCTTGATGGAAAAACTCAAAACTGATTTTTTTGGCTCGACCCGGGATTCGAACCGGGGAACTCACACGATCAACAGTCGCATTTACAACCACTGGACTAACGATGTAGTCTGCAAAATTCTACCGAATTTCAAACGTTCGATTACCGTTTAAAAAATCATAACCAGATGAGCTTTTAGTCAAGTACTAAAAGCTCATCTGGTTATGATTTTGATGTGATGATAAGAAAGGTGTATCTTTATTAATTAGAAAAACAACTCACTAACGACGATTTGACTCATCTCCTTGATATCAGATTCCTTCGTCCATTATCGAACAACTACCAATTGGCTACCTACATATCAATAGTCTATCGAAAATAATTTCTGTATTCAAGTTCTTTGCGGTAACCTGCTGGTAAGTGACTACCGCCGCCCATGAACAACTGCAACACCAGGGGAATTGCAGGTGCGTTGCCGGCCTTTTAGAAAGGAGTACTGTATATACAAAATACGTAGTAAAAGACTATTTATACTACGTTTTTTGTATTTATGGCAGCCTTTAATATGATAATAAACGTTAAATTACGTTGTGTATAGCAATTAATAAATAAAATAGTGGAAAGGAGAAAAAATAAAAATAAAGGAGTGTAATATCGCCGACGTCTATTAATCCGTCCGAATACTTCAAGGCATAGGTGAATATAGGCTTTTGTTACGCTAAGACAGTGCGATTTACCATCTAGGGCTACATCACCACTTACCACCAGTGGGATTGTGGTCAAGCACTGGCTTATAATAAATAAAAAAATCAATATCTACCATATTATTACAGATACATATTACCTACCGTTTTCGCAGTGAAATATGCAGTAAGAGCTGTTGGCTCTTACAGCGAGAAAAAAGCCAATAAGGCTGGCAACAAATAGAGTAATCTTAGTAAATTATAATATTTTTTTTATAGAATAAGGGTGACAAACGAGCACACAGTCCACCTGATGGTAAGTGGTTGCTGTGGCCCATAGACATCTACATCTATCTTCGTTTGCGAATTTAAATGCAGATGCGTTGTCAGCCGTGAGGACTAAGACAGAACGCCTCTTTTCCAGTAAAAAGGGTATTCGGTTCTCTACACTCACCATACGAAATACAACACAGCAGCATTAAGCTGCTATTTTACGCTGGTATTCTGTGAGAGCGTGGTCCTTCCCCGGTCGAGCCGACCCATTCGTGTTACAACTATACTATTAATATAGCAGCAGCATGGCTCTACCACGTATAAAAAATTAAAAAATAAACTGAAATCCTTACTAGAAAGCACATTGATTATGATATGACGATGTTTACGAATGTAACGCCATAACAGTGTATTTCAGTATTGCAACCTCATTGTATGAAATAAGGTAATAAGGTATTAAATATTGATAAGACGGGGTCGCTCACCAAGGCCGACGATTTCGCGCGAACTTTCGGAAATTATCCTCCGAGTACAGCCGACCCGTTTTTTTTTATTTACACAGAATTTAATTTCCGCCGCTCACGTGTCACGAGGCTCAAAAACTATTGCGCATCGCTCAGACGGTAATACAAAGCAATCTAAATTGGAAAATAGGCAACGCGCAGTGTGTGCTTACCAAAAACGACCATGCTGAATGCGACGCGATTAAAAAAAGAAGTCTGATGCCGATCGCGCGGGAGGGGTGTGGGAACCCCTGCCCCCTTTTTTTCCTATTTTTCTTTTTTTCGGGAGGTGGGCGAGGCACGGATGCATGCAGCCAGTGCCCACCTTTGTTTCGCATAAACAAATTAATTTCGGGCGCTGCTTTTGATGCCTAATATATCGAGGCCGCTTCGATTATGAAACGATTATCGCTAACAGAATGTTTTGATATTTTAATAAAAAATATCGACGGAGAAATTTGAAATATTAGAAGATATTATACTGAAATTTAGTACAAATTGACGAAAAATACTTATACTTATCCTATCCAAACAGATGCTAAACATCAAATTATTTGTCCAAGATTTATTTATTAGTACCTAGTATAGAAACCGTGTAGATAAATAAATAAGTAAATAAATAAAATAAAATAAAAAACTGCGGTTGCCAACCCGCTTGCCAAGTGTGGCAACTATGACAAATATCCCCCCTATAAGACAATCAACGGGAGACGCCCTGTGTTCAAAAGTGGACTTTTTAATATACATACATATGTATAAATATGATAATTACATTAACTAACTTTAAAAATCTTTAAAAGTTCCTTTTTTAATTATTAAGATTTAAAGCAAAAAGTGCATGTAGGATTAAAATCGTTAAATTTACAATTCTCAAGACATTTTTTAAAAGAGATATTTTCAACTCATTCACCCTTATATACAACAATTAGAATAAATCCCGGTAATACGTTCACCAATTGAATTTAACTTGCTTTAAAATCAATACAAGATCATTAGCATTTCCTTAGTCATTCCTCTGCTCTACATCGGACACGGAAATGCGAAAGAGCAGCAATGCGAGATTATGCCGCTACGTGATACCGGGGCTGATGGAATCAGGTGATAATCAGCCACTTCGGGCGCGTCGCGCGGGTAGGCGCCGGTCCCCAATCCCACTCATTAAGGGGGGCGGGTGGTGAGGACAATGCATGTTTGTACTGTTTTTTGCCCATTTTTTTCATTATTTCATTTCATTTCGCCCGCCACCCACACGTCCGCGCTCGCGATTGTGTGCGCCCGCTTTTTTATAATTCGTTACCTTTTTTATCGGTCGCTCCATTTTCAGAGGATGGGCAGCGCGGGATTTCATAGACGGGCGGCTGGACCGCCGCGTTTTTTTATCACTAAGATCTAGTCAACTTACGTTAAGTAGTGCAATAACATGCTTTTTAATATTGAATAATTCATTCTTTCAGTACTGACTAATCATAATAATAAATATCCACTTTGAAATCATAAAATATGTTTGCTTTGATTGCTGTACTTTTTATAACCTTAATATTAAAAATTATGCTGGTTACCCTCCGTACTAAGCTGATTTGTTAGTAGATAAAGTAATTAGTTTAGCATATCTAAGGACAGATTTTTCTTTTAAAGAAAAATATATTACTAGGTTAGAACTGTTTATTGCAAATAAAGTGTATTATTGTAAGACATTAAAGTTCACCTAAAATGTTTTTCACTGTAATTAAAAATTAAAATTTTGTACAACCGACTTCAGTATAAATTATTAGAATAACTCAAAAACTATTGGTCAAACCTTAATCAATTTATATGGGACCATATGAGAAGCACCAGCTTTCAAATAAAAAAGGAATCATCGAAATCAGTTCACCCAGAAAAAAGTTATGAGGTAACACACATAAAAAAACATACAGTCGAATTGAGTAACTCCTCCTTTTTGAAGTCGGTAGAAAAAGTAAAAAAACGCGTGCTATGCGTGGCAACTATGCCTACTTTAAGGCAATTTTTGAGGGAGGCCTATGTTCAGCAGTGGACTTTAATAGGCTACAACGGAAACGGTAACGATATATAAAAGTAAACATCATCAATATAATGTTAAACTACGCCTGAAAGTGTCATATATTCCATAAATTATCCTGCGATAATGCGCATCTAAGCCACCATCAAAACTTATTACTTGTGAAGAAATAATTACAACGTTTAACAAAAAGAAAAACCGAAAAAATTGCTAAAAAAAGTTATTTATTTGATACATTTAGGGATGGATTTTTTTCACCAAATTTATGTAGGGCCACCCTTGAAGTATAACCTATTTAATAAAAAATGATCAAAATTGGTTCACAATCTGCAAAGATATCGCGTAACATACGAACAAAAAAATATACACTCGAATTGAGAACCTCCTCCTTTTTGAAGTCAGTTAAAAAGAAACAGAAATCAAATGTTGCTTTAAAATCACATAAAATATAGACTGCTTTGAATTTGTTAACGATTAAATCAACAGATTGATGATTGCAAGTCCAAACGACCTTTTTTATATCCAAGTCAATCTAAGTTGCACATTACTCGTGCGATAATAGGTTCTTTGTTAGGTGCTGCGATAGGTGCAATAATTCAATATCCACTCATCCGCCGGAACTCCATTGCATTAACTCGACTTCATATTGCCTCTTTGTTTTTAATCCTGATAGAAATTGGCGCCGTTTATTTTCTATTATATTGGAGGTGAACTTAACGCAACGTTCATTTCGAGCGACTGATCGAAACGAATATTTAAATTTCAACTTCAAAATTCAATATTAGCAAGCCTTCGTGATTAAAATCCGCGTCGGTTTAGAGTACTCTTATTTTAGAACTAAATGTAAAATGTTTAGCAGTTGGATTTAAACATAAATAATCCATGTTTATTTTATATCAGTGAAACGAAATTATTTAGGAATAAGGTATAACAAAATATAATTGATGTATGATGTCAATAATTATACTTATAATATAAAAATAGCGATTGTTTAAATGATAACAAAGTATAAACAAACAAAGTAAAATTGCATGATATGTTGAAATGATTAAGTTGTATGTTCTGTTTAACACAAAATTTGCTATTTTTTATTTATTGTGGCAATGAAGAGTCATGTTACGAACATATATTTTAGACTTTAATTTAAAAGATAAGATAATGAACTATTATCTACATTAACAAACCATTGTCGGGGAACAATTTTACTACACAATCTGTTAGTGCTAAAAAGCACCATTTTCGAAAAATACTTATATTTATTATACGTATTGGTGGGAAGACATACAAGACACACAAGAGTTACGTATACAATTTTCATGAAACCGAAGAGGATTAAATATTGGTAATGAACGCGAGGAGCGCACAGGAAAAAGAACGCGTTCGCGAAATGATTGTAAATTTTTCATATGTAATTGTACAACATATTGTATTTTAAATTAATAATTTAAAAACCAGCTGATTCTATAAAGAATAAAGGATTTTTTCCGAACGAGTAGATAAAGTAATAAAATAAAAGATAAAGTAAGTAGTCTTGTAATCTATATTGAATAAAAAATATTCTTTTCCATTATTCTATTCTAATTTATTGTTCGGAAATGTCAATAATGGCTATTCTCCATATTATGGCAACACAACGATGGGTCGGTCACTGGAAAAGGACGTCATTCTACCAAAATATCAGCGACAAACATCAAAAAGGGTGCTGTGTTTCGTATTGATGAATGACGCGAAAGTTATTCACCAGGAGGGATGACAGATCTGCATTTTGATTTTTAATTGAAGATAGATGTACCTAGGTGTCTTTGAGCCATTGCATTCAGTTACTATCAGGTGCACCGTGTACTTATTTGGCATACTTAATTCTTTCGTGACGATTAAAACAAATACTCCCTATAACGGCAGAGGCTTCCAACTCTTGAATTTAACTATTTTTTGGAACGTAGTTCCTTACCGCACGGTACGAATTTGACGGATGGGCGCTAAGCGAGAAAAAGTATAAGATTTTTCCGTCACGACCCTCTTTCCATAGTGCGAGCGAGATGGAATATCCATCTCCCTCGCACTTTTTCTTATCTTGCCATGAAAGACATATTATTTTAAATGACGCTTCATTTTAATAGACGCTAGTAATTCATTTATGTGTACTCGTATTTGTTAATCAATAATATAATACGTTTATTAATAATAATATACTACGAAAGGAATTTCGTTCCAACCGAATGTTCCACGACACTCACGCATGTTTTTTTATTTTAATTCTTGATGTGCTTAATTTCGTTTACCTAGTCTTATTTAATAATAGTAATAATTAATGTCACCTGTAGAAGGGGTTCTTTTCTGCCTTAAAGGATCTCCGTCTGGTGTATCTGTTACCTATTTCTGCCACTAAGCACTAGCTACTACTGTGTTATAGTTTGAAGAGCAAAAATAGTATAATTGCAGGCTGAGGGGTATTTTATAATTGCTGCCAAATTCAAATTATTCCTGATTTCCTAACAAAGGGTCTAAAACATTACTCAGCTCAAGTACACGCACTTGAGTACAATCTTGAGTTATGATCTTATTAATAAACATATCTCAAGATGCGGTTTAGGTTTACGATATCAGCTGAGTGCCACACTGATTAATAAACGAAACTCGACTCTCAAGTGTGTATACTTGAGTGCAAGTCACAGAACAGTATTCCTAAGTACAGCGTTTTGAGATACTGTTTTTATGTGTTTATTAATTAGCAACGATCTTGAGATGCTGATTTCGTAATGAGGGCGTATCAAATGATTACGCACTTGAGTTCATCGTTGAGTAACGTTTATTAATACGGACCTTAATTTCTGACATGACAAAAATTTCTGACAACTGGCAACCCTTGTTGCAGTTGTCCATGCATTGCAACAGCCACTTACAATCGAGTGGACTATTAACTCCTTTGTACTAATAAGGTAAGTGAGAGTTAATATGGTCACCTTAAGCTTTGCCGCCCTATAAAACCAAAACTAGCAGGAGATCAGAGACAAAAACACAAAGTCGTATACTATAACAAATATATTAAGAAAAAAATAGCAAAACAAACTTTGGCAATAATTAGATCTTCAAAAAAACTAACTACACTACACAATACTAAAATCGACTAAAATTTTAGACCAATGATCTAAGACTAAAATATATTATAATGTAAACTGTCAAAATGGCGTCGATAAAGCAGCGCCCTTTTGACTCTTTATTATTTGATTGACTGATGAAGAGCTATTGTATCACAGAGCCATCTATCCAAACAACGCTGTAGTTTTTGAGTTATCAGATAGTGACCATGTTAACCGGATGACCATATTACCCTCACGTACTATAGTTTTAATAATCCTGCACTAGTACACTACCACAATGTAAAATAATAAGTTAAATAAGGAGTATAACTAATTAGCAAAATTGTTATTGAGCAAATTTTAGTCATAGTTTTTCTGCGCACATAGTTTAACCATCCAAAATAATTGACATCGTATAATAACTGACCTATGGAAATATGCGACAAAGAAATGTGATGGCATCCATGCATCATTATTTTTGATGCCATTCGCAGTAACAATTACTTACTTTCTTTCTTTAAGTTGGATACTTTTAAAGTTTAAAGCAGAACTTCTGGAAATAACAAGTGGCTTTATTAACGTAGTAAATGTTACTGGTACAAAATACACTCACCTTGCAACGAAAAAATTAATGAGAATTAAAAAGTTACAAATAAATGACTAGCAGACTCGCCGTAATTGTCATTGTCCAAAAAAAAAATGAAAATATTGCTGCCGTACAATTTATTTACCATGCATCTTACTTTATGATAACTTTGCATGGCAGCTGTCGAGTAACCGTTACAATTATTTAAAAAAAAAACGTTACGTTGAACTATACTAATTCTAATTATTTTTATTAATTCCACTGATGATTTATTCTACAACTGGCGTATTTAATAAACAACACGATTGGCGCGGACAAACAAAATCGAACATTATTTAAATTGAATTAAAAATGGAACGCCACTCCATGCCTCTCGTGGGTCGGGCTTGTGTAAGTGTATTGAAAAAAAAAAGAATGGAGCAAGCAGTAATGTACGTGATTCCGCATTTTAATTCATTCGTAATGTCGGTACATCTCCCTTTTTAAATGTTTATTGCGATTCGCTCATTTTTTCCTCAGTCACATTATTAGGTGTCCGCACAGACGCGCTCGCTCGCTCGCATAAGTGCCGTTTTGCATTAAATGAAGTGCAATGGGGCGTATAGAGGGTGTTAAGACGCGTGTCCATCTATAAGTAAAATCAATTAGCACTCTGTAATTCTTTTCATGGTGATTTTCATATCACACACCACAGCATTCACTATTTCTCCCAACTGTTTTTTTTATAGAATAAGGATGACAAACGAGCAAACAGTCCACCTGATGGTAAGTGGATGCTGTGGCCCATAGACATCTACATTTATCCTCGATTAAGAATCAAAATACAGATGCGTTGTCATCCCTGAGTACTACGATGGAATGCCTCGTTTCCAGTAAAAAAGGTCTCCGGTTCTCTACACTCATTATACGAAACACAGCAGCTTTAAGCTGCTGTTTTATGCTGGTATACTGTGAGAGCGTGGTCCTAACCCGTTCGAGACAACCCATTCGTGCTATAAGATGAAAAAAAAAAAAAAAAAAACAGAAAACGAATTGAAGCATCTTGTGTTCTATGAATATCTTCTTGCAGTTCTATAGGAAGCCAGCATAAAATCTATCAGCATTTTTATGATAAGGAATCCATAGTTATTATTCTGGAATAGTCCATTGCCATAGGGTTTTATCAATTTGGAATCATCGATTGCAGTACCTCGATACTTCGATCTCTTCGAAATACGAATATTGAAGCCGATAGGAACAGCGGACAAGCTCTTCCCGCTGCTATATTTTTTATTTTACCACTGTTATATTTTATATTTATTTTATTTATTGTATGTAGATATTTTATTTATTATTATATTCCGTCATTTTGCTATAATATACACAAGGTGATAATATGCGGCTCTCCTTCCCATCATCTCCGAGATTGTTAAATTGCCTGATACGATGCCCCTTTTATGTCGTAAACACATTTGAATATTCATCGGTTAATAATTGGCTCTCAGTTATTTTCTTACGCTCGTAAAACGCACGAGCAGGCACGTCGCGTCTCGCTGTCGTTTTTGTTCCACAGCTCTCACTAGCATTGACGCCTATATCTTGGTACAACGATTATCATCTTTATGTTGGCTATTTTTTTTTATACAACTGAAGTGATAAACGTACTAACAAGTGGGTACTTCCGCCCATGGACACCTGTAGCCAACTTTAAACAACTTATAATACATATTATAGAGATGCGTTGTCACCTCTGAGCACTAAGATGGAATGCGTCGCAGCCTGTGATTACTACTACTACTACTGGCTCTCTATACACTTAAGGCGACACATCGAAAACCGTTGAAGCGGACTATCGCCGGACTAACCCGAGCGAAACATAATTTCTATAAAAACTTCAAAAACGCCGTCATAAGGTCTAAAATTGCGTAGCGCCCGCGACGATTAAGACTGCTTTGAAATCGCTTAGAATCTTAAAATATTTAAAAACATTTATTGATTTAAGTAATCAAAATAAAGAGCAAGTAAATTACGAATATTGATGCTATGAATGTATTTGGGTGATCCCCAAGCATATGGATTAATTAATTTCGTTGTAATTTCAACTATAGTGATTTTTAGAGGTGTTTTCGCAAATAATTATGATCGAGTCAAAATTATACAATCGTGTTTTTGAACAAGCAAATCCAAGATAAAGACATGAATTTACCTATATCAAAATTCCAGTTTCGTTAGTCGTGTCATACTCCTATACTATTCGATGAAAGGAGGTGCATTTTTTCGCGGTGTCGCCTTAAGAAGGGAATACAGCATTGCAGGCACTGCTGAAATAGCTAAGAATGTGGTATTTAGCCCGAGGGATATTTAATTAGAATAGAAGACTACCACCTTGTGTTATTACTATTATTTATTGTAACTCACTTTCCGTTATTTACCCATTTTTGGTCGTCCGTAACTTTAAAAAAAATAGTCAAGCAAGCATGCATCCTTAGAATGACGTAAACTAAATGTGCCTATAGTTAGCTAACAGTTAGTTTATGTCATTCTAACCACACGTCTGTATCTTGACAACTGCTTTATATAACTCTGCTAAATTTAAATCATCTACGTGATACGCTGTCAGAGAAAAACATCTATGACTGAAAAACTGACACTGAGCTGATTTTATAGGTGCCTCGTTTTGCTGCAATTGGCATGGAACACTAATAAAGATAGTGTTCGGTTCTTGTGATGCGCCTATTTATACTGGACCATTTTATGATAACAGTATTTAATTTACAATTTATTATGAATTCCTATCACTACCGCAGAATTCTTGTCATGTCTATTTTTGCGTCAAATACAATAGGTGAAGTTAAACATAATTATTTCCTATATTTATTTACTCGTACACATTTAAATTAAATCTTAACACAAGCATACTACTGTAAGACTTCAACATTCGGTAAGCTTTTTCTGCGTTCGGCCAAAAAAAAATCAAAAGTTGAAGGTAAACTGGGCCAAACATGACATCAGGATGTCAAACACCTCAGTTTCCTCGTGACCATGGGTGCTGAAAAATACTTGAAACGTTGAGATTTAAAATAAGTTAAAATTAAACGTGATAAAATCCGTAAAATGAGTTTTATTCAAAGTGATATTGAGAAAGTACAAAGTAGTAAGGATATTATCACGGCTGCGGTAATAATCTGTTCTTTGGTCTATACTATGTTGACGGAATTCAAACGTGTCGAATACATATTTCATAATGAATGAATAAATATTTATAACTCTAACATTCATATTTCCTCATGATATTATTCTTCCCATCCGAGCACGTGTATAAAATAGCACTTTAAATTACAATTATTGGTGGTGCTAACACCGGGTTCGAATTTACGAGTGGCTTGCTCGTGTACTATGAAATTTAAGGCTCGCAGTCAGCCCCTGAGGTTTTATCATTATACTTCATAGTCCTATTTAATAATACGCCATCAAGCATGTATGTCTTTAAAGTGTCGGCGGTACGCACAACTTTAAGTATGCGGGTTGTTTAATGCAGGTAGAGATCTTCTTATTGGCTGTTCTCTATCGTTACCAGTTTGTTGGATGTGAGGTTGCCATTTTCAGATGGATTTACCAGTATCAATCGATCGCTAAAGTGTCAATCTATCAATGAATGTTGGGAAAGACGTAGGAATTTCCTTACACCGTCTTATTCTACATGACGCCTAGGTAACAAAGTGGAATAGGGTTTCGCTGCGCACTGTGTTCGGAGCAGGTATCTTTATGGTCTACAAATAATTATTCCATATACTTTTACCGTGTAAAATCCTAATTAATTCAGATTAAACGGTTCCATCATATAATATAAATTCTTTTTTTTTAAATACTTAGGTAGTCTAAAAGCTTTTATACAATACCAAAATTTCCCATTCATTATCTTGTTGCAATCGTCTTTACTCAACGAACTATGCAGAGTACTATCCAGGAACTATTGATCAAAATTGTCAAGTTGTCATTGGATGCTTAATGATTCATTGCCTAAAGTATCTAGGCACTAAAATTACTTTTTCATTACAATATTTTTTTATCAGTTTATAGTTATAACACTTCTATAGTTTTATTATATATTGACATTGCGTTTAGGAAATATTAGTATATAGCGCTAAAGCGTTTCCTAAACTAAGAAGGATCATCTTGAATCATTTCACCGCGTCAACTAGATTTGTCACAGTAAACTTTGGAACGGTGCAATTTTAGATGGTTTTAATATTATCTCATTAAAACATGCGATTCTTATACATAATATATGTTTTTAAATAAAATAACTATATTTGTTATTAATATTATTATATTAAATATTTAGTATTTTTATATTCGTAATTTGAAAACCGTAAGCGATTTATTTTCGGGATATCAAGTGTCTAAAATGTGACTTCTCCTGAGTAAAATCATAGCACATTTTATTACTTCAAGTGTTTCTACGCTTTGCTCCTAATCAAAACTAAATACGTGTATTAGAGCTCCAGAATCATGTGCTAATTGCACAGGGCGTGCAGCCGCCACGCGAGCCTGACAAACGACTTTGATCAATCACGGCCGTCCTCCGTGGGCAGCACAGCCGCGGCCGGGCCAGGAGATTTATTTGCCCCAACCCTGCCTCAGGAGGCGCCGGCGTTTGCTGTTGTCAATAACCACTTGCAAGCGATATTCATCTCTACCGCAATCGATTTATGATATTCTGTTCTTTAAGATATGGATTTTTATCTTTGTCTAGTATCAACGATTTCGGGTGTGTGTTGGGGTGACTTTGTAAAGCATTGTTCGGCGTATTCGTCTTATAAATTTAAAGAGCATTATATATAATATTTATATCATCAACATTCGTTATATTATACTCTCCGATTATACAACTACTAATGAGCTACATGCTGTAGCTCATAAATGCAGATAAGTTGTTTTTTATAGAATAAGGGTAACAAACTAGCACACAATCCAAGATAAGTCTACACTCTACATATACCCTCGATTAAGAATCAAAATGCAAAAGCATTGTCACCCCTGAGGACTGAAATGGCATGCCTTACAGCTTATTAATATACTCTATACCCTTCAGACCGGAACATATTACTGCTAGCATTGCTATTTGGCAGCAATAGGTAAGAGTGTATATAACCAGACAGACTCCTAAATAGAAACGGACTTCTACCACCTACTGAGATTTTAAAATAAGTTAAAGCAAACCCGTTAAATTAGTTTGATTCGATATATTTAAGTACCACAAAACATTCACACATCAGCGTAATAAAACATTCATTTTACATTTGGTTAAAATCAGTGAACCACGTCAACGTCATCACGGGTTATCCACAGATAGTAAATGCACCGAGGCCACCAGACCTGTAAAGGACCGCACGTAATGTAAAAAAGACGAGTGAATTTCGTTGGGCGACGAGATTGAATGTGCCGTTTGATAGGAAATTGTGGATAAATGAGTGGAAAGAATTAATGAAAGTTTCCTTTCTTGTGTGCCAGTGAGAATGATTAATATGACACCGTTTTAATAAGCGTGTTCGCACGACTCTTACTTGATTGTAAGCTTAGATGTTACGTTTATGTCGGTGTGTGTATTTTTGAAGTGCAACTTTTAGTGCGACTTAATGATGACACAAAAAAAGGAACGTTCAGTAAAATCTATAAACTGTCAGTTTCCGCATTTATATAAGCAGCGCCTGGCCATAGTACTTCGTTAGTGTATGATATTATGTTGTACTAACATTTTAGATGAATACCATTTTCAAACAATTAAATATTTTTATTTAATATTATTTCCATTTCATTTTTATTAAGTTCTTATAAAAAATATTACAATAAACTTTACTTCGATTACACGTAAAGATTACACGAACTCATTTTTTAAATATTTTCCCGTAAACATTATACTAAGCTATGATTAATTATAAGTTTAACATTACAAAATCATGTTTATCTTATTTTAACGATAAGAAATTTTTTTCTATAGAAAAACTGTAAAATACATAGTTTTTAAGTGTTTGAATTATTAATAACGTTATAATATAAGTACGTGTAATATTATGTATTTTGTGTTAAAATTTTAACATGGAGATCTCAAGTGCCCGGCAGCAGCAGCTTAAGACGAGCAGAAAACAAAAGTCAATTGTAATATAGTGCTATAAAAATCCAAAAGCATCACGTATTCCTGAACTTTGTCAGGTAAACAAGAATGAAAATAATTTGCGAACAAAACAAACGAATACCATGTGAAAACTCCATACACTATAAAATATTCCCATGCTTATGCGAACTTGTCGTTAACTCTTAAAACTGTGTGTGGAAATTTAAAACGGCACAGCCAAAAAATTACCTCAGAACATTTTCACTATAACTTTAAAAATTTACAAGCCAATAAAAAAAAAAAGGTATATACCCGCTTAATTATGTTTTTTTTTTGCATTTTCTAATGATAGTAAACACTATATTGTGAACGTACTCGCGACAGTTGTCTACTAGATTTTATTACTTCGACGGAGTTACAACACACTTGCATACACACGTAGTAAGTGGTGGGCAGTTAATAGAAGACATAAGCTTGTTAAATAACTGGCTTTAGATTTTAATTCGTTATTACATTATGAAACTCTTGCCTTCGCGTTTCTAGCACAAACATAAACGGATAATTTTTACGACTGACAGACGCGCAAAAATTTTGTCAACGGAAATCTTATTCACGTAAATTTGAAACATCGTCATCTTATTATTTTTAACCGAATTCAAAACAACGAGGCTATATAATATATATATTTAACGCGTAAGTTTTTTATAGGTATGTTCACCGATTTCTCGGAAACGGTTGAATCGATTTAAATGATTATTTTTCATTGAATAGGTGATCGCATATCAATAAAAATAAAAATTACATCGTCTAAGGGTGGAAAATAGGGAGAGAAGATTTTAACATTCTAGTTATGACCTTGAACTTATAATATTCGTTAGTCTACTCAATCGTGTATCACCATTATTCTATAGTCCATGATGTATATTGTATACCCGATGAGGCAATCTAAGGGGAAGCCTAAATAAATGGATGGATAGATTTTTATATTGTTTAAAATCTTTCGATATGGTTCATTGCATTTTCATAGATTTTCAAAATTTGTAAGTTAACTTTAATATTTGTAAGTTATTTTTAATTATAAAATTTCACACATTTTTGATATCATATAGTACCTACAGTGGGTAATATATGGTCATCCGGATAATATGGTCACTTTCTTATAACTCAAAAACAGCCTTGTTTGCATAGATGGTTCTGTGATACGATAGCTCTTCATCAGTCAATCAAATAATAAAGGGTCAAAAGGGCGCTGCTTTATCGACGCCATTTTGACAGTTGACATTTTCGTAAATATTTTAGTCGATTTTAGTATTGTGTAGTGTAGTTAGTTTTATTTAAGTTGATTTTACGAAGTGTTCCTAATTATTGCCAAAGCTTGTTTGCAATTTTTTTCTTAATATATTAGTTATAATCCACGACTGTGTTTTTGTCTCTGTCTTCCTGTCAGTTTTTTTTTTTAGGGTGGCAAAGTTTAAGGTGAGTTTGTTAAAAATACACGAGATTTTTGCAGCTAATTAAAATTGCAGGATACGAAGAACAATAGTCTAGTGTTAACAATTATATGCATGTATAGCTGATAACTTCAATCTTTACAGACCACCAATTCTACGTACTCGTATATCAAATTCTAAGTACGGACGAAACTATGATATTTTCGAATTTTAACTAATTAGCACGGTGAATTACACTTGTGTTCAAAAGAGAGGAGCGATAGAAATTGAACTGCTACGGTATCGGGGTTACAAAAAGCCGACCGGTTAATGAAAAAACTACACGCAGTCAATATTTGATGAGAGCCAATTTAAATGTTCGTCCACTTGTAGACATCGCATAGTTCGCTAGCATCGGCCATGGCTATACGTGTAGCGAGTGTGGGGGGACGGGCTTCGGAAAAAAACTAAGAAAAATAAAAATGGCGCTCACGCGGCTGTGTGCGCGGGAAAAAAATTGCAGATATAATGCCGGTAATAATAATAATAATAGCCGATCGGCCGGCGGACCGAGCGGCGCACCCCCACTCAATTTTCATTCAAATGTGCTTGGGTATTTTTTAACTTTTTTTTGCCACGATATTTTTCGGGGGTTTCTATTAGCAATGCGTCTATCTGAATAGTTGGCTGCGTTGTCGGACTTGAACGTACGCTTGGCACACACACACGCCGCTCAACTCTTTTACAAAAAGACTACAAACTCTTTTTACATGCTCGCATTGTGCTACAGAAAAAATATTTAAGCATACTTATTCATCACCATACTCCACTTAAATGAAAAAAAATCTAAGTACTAGTTTCTTAATTATAAAACAAGCATTTAAAAGCAAAACTATTTTTTTTTATTTTATTCTGTCCATTGAAAAAGAAGTTGTCAATGAAAACACGTAGAACTTTGTGGTAAAATTAAGCGAAAGAAGAAGGCTTGAAAAGGATGTACAAGTACGATGAAGTTCGAAAAGCGAGTGGTTTTTCTTTTGTAGCGAACGCTCTTCCGTTCTTACGCACAGAGTTAAAGCTGGCTAATTTAGTGAACAAAATTTTCTCAGCAAGAGATTTGTTAATGAATATGATATTTTATTTCAGGCATTTTACAAAATTATATTTCTAAACAAAGAACGCTGTTGCATAATATTTTGGAAAAAAATAAATAAAAAACTGACCTCATTTAGTAAACATAATGAAACTATATTTAGAAGAGTTATAGCCTACCAGTGCCCCTATATAGAGGATGTCACCGACCTCTCATTTATGGGTCTTAATAATGATAACATTTTATACAGTATGCACTATATTTCGACTGTATCGTTAGTGGTCACACGTGCTGATCATGTGGTTATTGGTTTTTTGTTAAGGAATTCCCAAAAGCAACCCGGAGTCAGTCTCTGGTCGTATCGGATTGTCGTCCAATCGGACCATGAGAGTGAGGGAATAGAGAGTGCACTTATGCTTGCGCATACACTCGTCCTACCCTGCGCAGATGCCTAGACTCCTTTGAGACTTTACGCCGTGACTGAAATTTTGTCTGGAGGACATTGTTATTAAATATGAGATGTATCTGTGTGGAATTTTAAAATTATTTCAGAGGAAATACTTTTTTTGTAAGAATGACAAACAGACACAAAGCACAAAGTCCGTCCGATTGTAAGTAGATGCTGTAGCCAATAGACACCAATGTCTTTCTTCAATCAGACTAAGATCGAATGACTCTTTACAAAAAAAAAAGGTTCTTCGGTTCACGTCATGCACTTTGCGAAACGCGACAGCATTATGTTGCTATTACACTCTGGTATTCTTTGCGTGTGTGTTCCTTCCCTGTAGAATCCAACTACAGCTGGAAAGTGGCTTTATCAATTTCTGTTTTTCTTTACACAGTATTTAAATCTCAGTCCGTTTTTTTTATTACGATTTACGCCATGCAAAAATATTGACTTAAACTTTGCGTAAATTACTTTTTGACCGACTTGGCTTTGTTCCATCATATTCCCCCAAATTAGTAAAAGGGAATCAAGTAGATTTATATGAATATTACGACTATATTTTTTTTCGAACCACATATCGTTATTTTGAAATACGGCCACACACATGAAACTTGTTTGTTAATTAATATTGCAGTTTTATATTTTATTACTGCTATTATATTAACGGTTTAAAATTTGAAATAAACATCGAACAATCGATCTTTAATAATCGATGAGTTTTATTCCATGTTTAATTTATTTAAATTGCAAACTGTAATTATAGCTGAGGGCATAAATCATATAACATCTTTAGAAACAAACCAAGGATGATAAATGTATAAGTTAGTGAAATAAAATTTTACATTTAATTGAGTTTCATTGAAATCTTTAAATAAAGTTTAAATATTAAAAGTCTTAATCGTCGAGTTCTTCATTTGGTATAATCGCAGTAGCAGACGTTGGGCATCTTGGACTGTTTTCCGTTATCGGTCTGAACATTGGCTATTCATCCTTTCATCCATCCATCCATTACAGCCTATAAAAGTCCACTACTGAACATAGGCCTCCTCCATAGATTGCCTCATAGGGGATTTTGCAATTTCGCCACCGTCACTACACAGTTTATTGGCTATTCATGAGATAGTTTTTTCTGCTGGTTCTTATATTTTACAAAAATAGGACGAAATGCGATGAAAGATTCTCTATTTTAAAGAAAAATATTTGTAATTCTATCAAAATAATTTTTACAACTTATCACTAGTCGACTGCTGAACCTAAACCACCCGCAAAGAATGACGCAAAGCACGGTCTTGAGCCACCTGCATCCATACACTTCCTGCATCTCTTAACAAGTCACTCTCATCTACCGAGGGGCCGCCCTGCACTTACTTACCGGTATGAGACTGCTACTCGAAATCCCTTCTCCCCCATCGGTTGTCGGTTTTTTGTACTGTTACTCTCTCAACATTACTAATATTCTCTTTAAACACATCAAGTATGCTTAAAATGCTTGTGTTAGGCGGTTCTCAGTAGTAGTCAAATAACGAGTTCGAACTCACTACTTTTAATTTCTCGATCCTTACCCTCAACAACTAAGCTATTGATGCTTTAGAAATGTAAATAAATCTCTATCATCATTATCATATCAAGTCTTTTACAAGTCCACTGCTCAACATAGGCCTCATAATGATCTTAAATGATATGCGTGTCGTAATTGTCATAAATTTCCAATACTGACACCAAAAATATGCAATCGATATTCAACAGAAACATATGGCGGTGACGCTTAAGGGAATCTGTCACCACATGTTGTCGCATGGGTGTTATGAGAAGTGTTTGAAAAAACCGAGAAATATGTTATTGTTTCCGATAGATATGTTATAATAATTCTTACGCTAATTCTAACTAATTCTTATTCTTTACGCCTAGCGTAAAATACCAAGAACAGTGACGGGAATCAGTGTCAAAGGTGCAAGACGACTGGTGTTGCGTTCGTCCGGCTCCGCCTGCAAAGCGTGACAATTAGGTCATATCTTCCCTAAAACGAAAGGGGCGAAAGATGGAGTTAAACATGGATAGCACACATATATTAAGTATAATACGTTGTCAAGTGAGCCTAAATGTCAACAGTTTAAGGAGTATGCTGTAAAACAAAATAGTAGATTTTTTAAAAATTTGTTTTTTTTATATATAAAAAATACTGGCAATGCTAATACTGTACTATACTATAGTGGTTTACGACAGTAATCGAATGGCGGATACGAAACCCACGACGTTAGAGTTTGCGGTTCGATCTCTACTATTTTGCTACTGTCGCTTCGAAAAGAGCTTATGACTCAAAACAATTGAAATGAAAGAATAAGAAGCTTGACTCCTTTTTGTATAAAAAAATAATTCAATATTAATACCCAAAATTTGCTACAATTTTCGACTACGTACCTACAACACAGGAGTTACGAGAGTAGACTTGTTTAATCAGTAAAAAAGCACGTAGGAAAAAAAAATTAACGAACTCGACGTACGGAACGGAATAGAACAGACAAACGTAGGACGCCGCGACACAGTATGACATGACATTCAATTTAAACTCGGACGACGGAGCATGCGTTCAATAATTAACATAATGTTCTTTTACTCCTTTTTGCTTCCCGTTTGACACTCCATCACTCATGGAAATTCCATTTTCAATGCTGCTATATGAGGGGTGGGGCGCGGGGGTGGCCTTTGCATGCGCGCAATGGACATGGCGGTTTTGGGGGCGAGGGGTGGTCAAAAAAAAGATTGTTAAAAAGGCATGCCCCCACCGCGGCGGTGTGTGAGTGCGTGCGGGTAAAAAAGCTCTCACTAATCGATACTATAGATTCTGAGGCAAGTAGGCTGCGCGGGTACCACACCGATTGGTCGGCGGCTGATCGTTTCGGATTTTTTTCGGGGGCTTCTAACGAAGCGGTGGATGTTTGGTCTTTCGGCGCAATCGCGGACCTTTTGAGTTGCATGCTGAAAGCTGTGTTAGGTCTTTTTAGTTAGCGCTGCTTACCCGACTAACTCGACGGTCAACACTTGAGAATAAAGCGTGCTTATTCACACTTAACTTTGTCTTCTTTGTTATGTTTTAATTTTCTGCAAGCGTCTGTTCTACGAAACCCCGATACGTAAACACTTTGGTCGATTAGTTTTGAATTTCTACTTTTGATAATTTTGTTAGTAAAGCAAGAGTGAACTTAACTAAGTAAAATTAATTTTTTCTCGTGTTTAATATTAGGTACATTTACAATCAAACGCTTCGAAGGATATTTTTCTTAGAATAACTAATGAATATAGGTGGAGAATAAAAAATGTAACATGTTTTCATATTTCGATTCTTAAATGATACTTAAACTTACAAATAAACTTATTTACTGCAAATGTTTATTTCATTTGCAATAAATATTTTGTCAAACAATTATTAAAGCATGCAGTAAAGAATTACAAATAAGCCTTTCATTATTAATTTTATTAAAAGTTTAATATAGTATTAATATCTAAACACAATAGACTACACATTGTATATATAATTGTATACATGGGAGTTCGCCCCACAGTAGGACACCGACGTCCTCTTATGGAGGCAAGAGGGCTGAAGCACACCAAGCTGCTCTAGTTAGGCCTGGCAGGTTAAGTGCTGTAATAAACGCTTTGAATAAAGTATTTTAAAATAACTTTATGAAGATTATTTTTTTAATTTTTTGACATGAAGCTTTTTATTTTTTTCAAAGTACTTAATTTACTACAAGTAATAAAATTAGTTTTTAATAAATGGTACGTGACGAATTCAGCGAAACAGAACCTGTGTCAATTGGACTAATTGAACTTATTTGTTACGCAGATGGTCACACAGTATCATCATCATTGGAAAGTTACGATTTAATTACAAGCTTTTTTGGTTTTTAATATTTTTATCGTTTTTAAATTCTTCTACTTTAAGGAATATCCGTTTGGTTTTTCCATTTCTAATCTCATTCATATAAATTATAACTAATATTTCAGAAAGAAACATTAATCTCTACACTTTTCATACTAATATCTTCCCCCGCTAAAAATCTGTCAAATATTTATTATCTCATTCCTAAATAGTGCCGCCCTGGTGGCAAAAAAGTGGATTCCCTCATTGGCAGGCGTATTGGCAATCACAGTAGTATTAAAAAACGTGGCAATGGCTAATAAATTTCTTCACAATATGTTGATGCAAGCTATTGCGAAGTTTGTAAGTGATTTTGATGCCAGCTTAAATCAGCAGACAGCCGAGGACGATAGTATGCCAATTTCTTAAGGCACCTAAGCAGAAAAACTTCAAGACAAACAAGTGCACCAATGGTGATATAAACCTGAACTGTGATACCGATTTTTTATTTATTTTATGTAAAACATTGTGTGAGTAACGATCTAATGAAACAAATTGAAGTAGTGATGAAACGAAAAGTGATAATGATATTATACCTTTTAGGGTAAGAAGCGAGCTAACAATCGGCCCACGTATACCTTCTACTTTAAGCGATGAACACTTCACAATCTATCATACTGGCCCTTTTACTACAGAACACGGCCAGCAGTGGGTGCACTAGGTTACTGTTTGGCGACAAAAATAGGAAAGATGATATCAACCCAGACGGGCCCAAAATGGACAATACTTGTTCTGTAACATTCTTAATCGAGTTAATCTTCTTTAAGTTAATTTTAGTTTGCCTATGGCAACACTGTAATTTTGCTTTTGCCGTGTTCTCATCTGAACAACTAAGACGTTACCCTTGTCTGTATTGTTAAGTTATATCTAATTATCTGATTGCAATTAAAATGTTTCTAAAACTATTATTGGGATTACTATTATTAGAAACATTTAGTAAAAATATACAGATGATTTAATGAATGAATGTGGTGATTCCAACAAACAGCATAATACCATTCCGAATTTTGTTAATGAAACATTCAAAGGCTTCCAAATAAATTTCCTTATATTAAAGATAGTTAAATGCTGTTCTTGAAGCGTCAAATATCAAAGAAAGTGGTCTCCTATATTAAAATTAACGTATAATTTCTTTCGATATTATATCTATATAAATCTTCTTTCGATATATAATGTGCAACTCACCTCATTCTTGAGATTGATGGGCTCCTGCTGCGGCCGGGGCGGCGAGTGCCGTCCCACCTCCGAGCCCTCCAGCATATCAGCCTCGCATCCCGACTCGTCTGGGGACAAATAATCATTACTATTTATTTTATTTTAATAATATTTGAGTAATTACCTAACCAACCAACTGATGGTTAAATTGGATTCCTACAACCAACTTCAAGCAAACAAAGCCACAGATGCGATATTATCCCTGAGAAAGAAGATGAAATGCCTCACAACAAGTAATATAGTAGTTCATTTACTCTTCCAATTAAAACACAGAAGTATTGCTTGGTGGTAAAAAGGTAATTGAATAGTCTCAACACGGACGGGCTCGTAACAGGAAAAGAGTTTTACTATGATTTAGACGTAGTTAAACTTTATCACAAAATATTCAATTGCATCAAGCAAAGGTCAACTAAATTTTTCAGAAAAACAAGATGTTCTGCTAAATTGACAATGTATCTGCGTTTTAATTCTAAATCCCGCCAGCCGTAGGGCTATACGATAATTTTTTTAATTTCATTGGTATGAATTTAGATTTAGATTTTCAGAATTTTTTCTGATAATTATTGTTCCATTAATTTTTTTATTTATTAATGAAAATTAAAAAGAATGCTCGACAACTGCTCGATATGTATGCTACGCGATATCTTTGTCAGTTTCGAATCGATTTGAATAATTCTTTTTATTAAATAGATTATATTTTAAATTTGGAGAACAAATTCTGCCCCTAAGCACATGAGTAAAGAAACCGTCGGTTTCTTTACTCATGTATTAAGTTTTTAATGTAACTATTTAAATGACATTTAAATTGTTACTTTGCGATTGTGATATCTATCGCTTAGTACTTTCAAACGGTCAAAGAATTAAACTTTTAATAAAGAGTAAAATACGATTACAAATATCTAAAAAGAGTAAAAGAATTTCCACATAACATCTTCTGAAGTTGGGGTATTATTTCTTGTATATACTATTGTTGTATACATTTCTTGTATGCACCGATTCCAGAAGCTATTATATGGAAATAATTTAACTCTTTTATAAAAGTTTATTTTTTAATTTCTAATGCACGTTTGTGTTATCGGGACAAATAAGGTATTTTTCTTTCTAATATTAAGTAATGTTATGTAATATAAAAGATTCAAAAATATTACACATTGAAAGATTAGGTACCTTAATATAATAAATAATAAGTCTAACTCCGTACTCCGTCACACGACGTGAATCGTATCACGAGAGTAGAGCGCTCTCGGAAAGAAATGGCGGTGCCTGACCTGCCCCAACGTGTTGGAGCAAATAGGTCAAGAATTGCGTCTGGTGGAATTTAGAAGGAAAACTCCCCGCGTTATTTACCTGGGGGTTGCTCGCGTTATCGAGAGGGGATCGCGGCGCGCTCGTTCCGACTCGCGTCAAAAGGTCTTACGGAGGAATCCGTCGAGTTAAGCTCCGACAAGTCACGGTTGAATATACATTTCAACAAACCGGAATGCTGTTTATTGCGTTATTTTCGTAAATTACTATATCATTCGATATCTTTTTTGCAACCTAATTTTGTAATAACGTTTAACGATATTTGTAAGTAAGTATTGTATACATTGAACACATAATTTGTCAATAATTACGTATTTCAAGTTAGTAAAACATTACTTCGCATATATCCGCTCAATAAAATAAAATGATGTGTCTTACCTAGTTTGAAGAACACCTCCCGCCCTTCCCCAATTGGGTGCACTATCCCCGTCACCACTAACCAGTACCACTACTTAGCGATCAGCCACCGCTGAGTCTACTTCACCTGAGGATGCCTCGTGTAGAGGAGAAACACGTGTCTCGTTGGTGGTGTGTCTTACCCAGTGTAGTGGTGTTAGGAGAAGTTCTTTAACATAGGTAAGACACATTATTTTATTTTATTGACTGGATATAGGCGAAGTATTTTTTACTAACTAATATAATGGATCCGCAAAGTAACACCTGATTCTAATAATTATATGATAATTACGTAGTTATTTTTGTAAAAATATCACAAAATGCGACATATGTAAAGCAAGGTTCCTCTGAGCATAGTATCTATGATATTAAATTGATAAAAAAAAGCGATGTGTTGATTTAAGTTACATTATTAATAAAATAAAGTGACCCTGAGCCACCTACATTCATCGATTTCTTGCATCTTTTACCAGGTTGTCGCTCCATTTAGGGGGCCGCCCAATATTTCGCTTACTAGTACGAGGCGGCCACTCGATAACCTTTCTTCCCTATCAGGTGTCGGTTCTTTTAAATATATAGCCGGCCTAATGTCGCTTACGCATATATTATATTTTGTTACATTATAATTGAGACCTATATTATGAAATTCACTACAACTCACAATTCTAGAAGTAGAAGAACAAAAGGACTGCACGATATTATGCAGTAAGTTCCTTTTATAACAGCAGAATCTTCAAATTTATTATTTCCAATTAACTGTCCTTTACGTTACACTACTTGGAAAAAATTTGTTAATGAAGCTAAACACGTTCTACATCTTTATTAACACACACTACTGTAGTTTCCTCTAAAATATTAGGTCCTTACATATGAAATTAGCGTTTTGTTGTACTGACCAATTTGATCTGAAATATCTCCTCTTTGGTTAAGAATTCCAAATTCAAATTTATAAATTCGTTTAGCTGGTACATTTGAGTTTTGAAAACAGTCATTCTTTTGTTTTTTCCTCATTATTTTTTTCTTTGGCGTCGCTTATTACCGCACAATGGAAAACATGAAATATCGGTATATTTACGAATACGAGTTCTACCGTGGCACCAGTGCTGCAGAAACAGCGCGAAGGATTAATGATGTGTACGGCGCTGGTGTCGCAAAAGCACAGTACGTTTTGGTTTCAACGTTTTCGTTCTGGAAATTTCGACTTTCAGAACCAACCCGTGGACGGCCGGAGACCAAAGTGGAAAATGAAGAATTAAAGGCTATTGTGGAAGCGGATCCATCACAAAGCACTTCAGAGATAGCTGCAGGCTTCGGGATAAGTGATAAAACTGTATTAATCCACTTGAAGCAAATCAGGAAAGTAAAAACTTGAACGATGGGTACCTCATGAATTGAGTGAATCGAACTTGCAAACACGCGTCGACTGCTGTGTTACTTTGCTCAAGCGACACAATAATGAAGGGATTTTAAATCGAATCATTACTTGTGATAAAAAGTGGATACTGTACGATAATCGGAAGCGCTCGTCGCAATGGCTGAACCCTGGAGACCCAGCCAAACCCTGCCCTAAACGAAAATTGACTCAGAAAAAGTTACTTGTGAGTGTTTGGTGGACTAGCGCCGGTGTCGTTCACTACAGCTTTCTAAAATCTGACCAAACGATTACGGCAGATATCTATTGTCAGCAACTACAAACCATCAAGGAAGAACTAGCTGCTAAACAACGAGATTGGTCAATCGCTCTAGGCCACTGCTGCTTCACGACAACGCAAGATTACACACTGCATAACAAACAACCACTAAGTTAGATGAGCTACAATTGGAATGTCTGCGACATCCACCGTACTCCCCGGATCTTGCTCCAACAGATTACCATTTTTTCCGGAATTTGGACAACTTCTTACAAGAAAAAAATTCAACTCCGATGCGGCAGTCCAAACCGCCTTCAAAGAGTTTATGGATTCTCGCCCCCGTGGTTTTTTTTAATAAAGGGATCAATGAACTACCTATGAGATGGCAAAAGTGCATAGATAAAAACGGTGCATATTTTATTAATTAAATATATTTTACAAAAAAAAATTGGCTTTATATTCCTCCCGTACAAAACGCCAATCTCATATGTAAGGAACTAATATAATTTTAATTACAAATAGAATAGAGTAGCATCGATTGCGAATGTTCTAAATAACCAAAACATGTGAAATAAGAAAGACGGAAGCACCTAACACGTCCTATCTCCGCACTTAAATTTTCTCGACAATATTAACACAAAGCATTACGTACAATGCTGCCGATACAATAATAGTGTAGTGTATATCTCTTCCTTTATTTGCATTAAATAAATTGATACCATATTATCCGCGCGTATTACTGTAGTGATGTTAGAATAAACCTGTACTATTTCAGAAAATGTTTATTGTTTATTGAGAAACAGCGAGCGCCGAGGCGATTCCGAAATTCTACGAATCGTATTAGACGTATGGATGAGCAGAATAATTCATATTTATTTCTATACTTAACTATTTTCAAGGAAATTAACTATGTAGAGTTACGTACTAAATATAATAGTGCTTATAAATATAATATAAGCATGGCTTTGTAAGCACTTACGGGTAATTTTATGATTTATTGTTTTTTAAGAACATTTTTATCTCAAGAATTTTGTATTCTCTTATAAGACTTACGTAACAAATGAATGAAAATGGGCCAGATTAGGAGTACCCTAACCGACGAACGTGTATGCGTAGATATATGGATGTAAAGGAGGCGAGAGAAGTGTGTCAGGATCGTGCCAATTGGAAGTCCGTAGTCTCTGCCTACCCCTCTGGGTGACAGGCGTGAATGTTTATATATTATATATATATACTTACGTAACAATATAAATTTGATTTGGGCTAATCATAATCATCTTTGCAGCTTAACAAAGTCCACTGCTGAAAGTAGGTCTCCCTTCCTTTTAAAAGATCAAATACAGATAATTGTTTGAAAAAGTTATAAGATGTAATATAAACTAATAAGAAGTGGTACATATGTCTTATATGCATTATGAATACTCCTAAATAATTATTGATTTCAATATTGTAACTTATCATTAAATTAAATGATACTCTTTTGATAGTAATTATCTATAACCTGATATTTGCCATAATTGCCACACTTGGTAGGTGGGTTTTCAACCGCAGCCTCTTATTATTTTTATTTATTATAAAAACATGCTGCAGCCCATTTACTATTCCCTTGTCGCCTCTTACGACACCCACGGGATGACATCGGTTAGTGGATTCCTTACACTGCGACTATAAAAAATACCGTACTTTTTACACAAAATTAGGTTATAATTGAAAAAAAATAAGAAAATTTTCTTAATTATAACAAATAATAATGCCAATTATTACGATAGATTAGAAGAAAACCTGTTCCATAACTACCTACATGATACACAAACATTGGTGGAATTATGCTTTATCGAATAAATAAGTTATCGATAGTTTATAAAATCTATTCAGCTTGGATTCGAAAAAGTAACAAACTCATTTAAAATCAAGTGTCCTACAATCGACACGGGGATAAGCAAGTCGATCTTAACAAAAGCAAATAGAACGGTTGTCCACCGTTACCACTCCAATCAACTCGGATAGGAAGCAAACAAAAGTGAACCTTATCGACCTTACGAAGTAAGACACCACCAATCATTGTTCTGCAAATAGCCCCGGCCGGCCTAAGCAACACGAACTGATGCCAAAACGTAGCAGCCGTCGAATATGATTGCTCCTAATGCGCCTGGCGATGGGGGGTGAGGTTAGGTTTGAGGCGCAGGGGGAGGAGGTTACTGCGTCGCGCCGTGTTTCTGACCGAGCAGTAAGTCTGGCTTAATCCTATCGGAAACGCGGGCCCCCATTGAAGATCGGCAAAGATTCACAGGCAATGGCTATTTGGCGATGTATCTTATGACATCATCAATTGTATATCTTTAAAAGAATTTCTTTAGAAGAATATTAGGGTTTTGAAAAAAAATCATTGTCTTTAAGACATTTGTTCCGGATTAAATAAACAATAAAAAAATATTCGTCTACAGAGTTGTATTGTTCCAATACTGAAATTTATAACTTGTTTTAACCGACTTTAAAAAGGAGGAGGTTCTGAATTCTACTGTATTTTTTATATTTTTTACTCAGAACTTTTTTCTAGGTTAACCGATTTCGATGATTCTTTTATATTTGAAAGCTGGTGCTTCTAATGTGGTAAGATCTGATGAGTAATTTTGAGTTATCCTTAAGAATGCGTATTTAATTGACTTCAAATACATTTATGATGTTCTCATTTTATTTATATTGAAGTCGGTTGTACAAAATTTTTAATTTTACCACTTGTTATTTATTGTGTTAATTTAAACTTGTCATTTTCTTAAATAGTTTTATTTTTTAAAGGAATAACACCCTTAAATTTTTCAACTTATATTATGTAAAAATGTAGTGTAATATATATTGTAGATTATATACAATGTATCTACTCAAAACAACCATCAGACTTATCCGAGGTCTGTATGCCTCGTATACCCGTCCGTTGCATCTAGGCGGCAGGCACAAGGGGGGACATTACAAATTAATAGCACAAAGACCGGCCGCAGATCGCTGCTGCGAAAATTTACAGGCACCAGACACTTATAGTGCACTGCGGACGATAAAGGCACTAGCTTTATAGTCACGTATTATATGTAAGGCGGTTACTCAAGGCTTGCTTTGGCTTGAGGATAGAGAGTTTTGGCATGTGTTTATACCTTGCATGGAGCAATTTTCTCACGAAACTATAGCGCATAAATCTAGGTTTTTATGTGACAGTATGAGTATGTTACCGATCACTTTAACCTAGTAAAGTGTATATAAATACATACAGTTAATATTCTAAAATAAATTTAGGTAACACAACACAAACTTTCTTCTAGTTTTGAATCGAATGCCATGACAGTAACAACGATGCAAAATCATTAGTATTTGAGCTAAGTTCAAATAAAGAAGAGGTTCTCAATTCGACTTTTTTTTTGTATCTACGCGAAGATATCGCCAACTGTGATTTTTTTTAATAAATAGGCTATTAGTCCTCAAGGATTGTGTAGTATTCTAATTTGAAAAAAATATCCATCTCCAAGAGTGGAAAAATAGGAGGTGAAGTTATTGATAAATTTAGTAAAAACATTAACATATATACTACTACTACTACTACTACTACTACTACTACTACTACTACTACTACTACTACTACAGGCCATCAAAAGTCCGCTGCTCAACGTAGGCCTCGCCCACAGATTGCCATAAAGTACGGTTCTGAGTCACCTGCATCCATCGTCTGCCTGTTTCATCAGGTGATCACTCTATCTAGCGGGGGCCGCCCAACAGTGCGCTTACCAGAGAATATAAATAATTTTCACGCAATAGTTTTTACATTTTATTTAAATTTTATTACTGTTGTATACAGCCCTGTTTGCAGGATATATTATGTATATTATAATAAAATCTTATGACCAGCACGTAGCTAATTATTCAATCGTATGTCCATTTGTTTCACAGTTGAAATTACGTTTACGAGGTAGAGCTCTACGCTGTATCTACTCGTATATTATGGCTGCAGAAGGAATGGATCGGCTCGATTGCAGAAGGACTATACGCTTACTCAGAATACAAACGTAATACGTACATATATAAACATGTATATTGTGTATATGCATATATGAGTATATGTATATATATATATATATATGTGTATTTATATGTATAGATTTTTGCGTAATTAGATACGCTTAAAGTATGTATTTAAATAATAGTTATACTTAGTTATTATGCATATAATATAGATATTTATTTATTGTAGTTGTTTGAACTTTGCACTTATTATACCTTAGCCTGAAGGTAGATTAGAAAATAATTTTTCATTTAGGCATTAAGTCCGCCTTTTTGAACATGGTGTACAATAAAGCTTAAAAAATAAATAAAAGTTTAATAATAATTATTTATCGTATGATGAGTGTTAAAAACCGGAGACCCTTTTACGCATCTGTATTTAATTCTTTATCGAAGGTAGATGTAGATGGACTGTGTGTTCCTTAGTCACCATAGTATAATCAATCAACAAATACCAGACTGTCTGGAGGACATAATAAAAAAAACAATATTTATGCAATACCGAAGATATTAGAATAAGATGTCTACATTCGCCGCACATTGTGAGTCTTCGAGTATCTAACACTGAAACTCGTTTCTTCTTATCAGAAAGGGAAATTGGCTATTCCGCTTACTACTTCCGCACTGTTATATTTACGCGTGCTTAAAAACGATATGTATTCGTAATTATTAAATAAACAAAATCAGTACCATATCATTATCACTATCTTTAAAAGTTCTAAATTACTATTACGAAATGCGGGAACGCATCTTCGAGGCTAACGCAATCAATGTACCGCCGGGAACGGATCAGGGCGCATTCGTCCAGTGCACTGCACGCCACAGGGTGGGTGGCCTGCCCTCAGGCTGCCCACCGGCTTAGTGTAAAATCAACAATTTTAATTATTCTATGTAATTTTATCACTTTCACACAATATCAATTGATCGCCTATGGATAATGTATTAATGTATAATTATATAAACATTTAAAGGTTTTCTTTCCTAAACCATTGAACTTGCTCCGTCTATGATCCATACAACATTTTATTTTACGATATAATCAAAAACTTATTTATTTGGCTTTAGTATATTTTTTACACATCAATTTACAGATTCCATAAACATTGTAATCCATCCATCCATTACAGCCTATGTAAGTCTCCCCATAGATTACCTCGTAGGGGGCATCTTGCTATGGTTGCCATGCTACCAAGTTTGGCAGGCTAGTTGGCAACCGCAGTTTTTTTATTATTTTGAATTGTTATCAGGAAAACGCTGATGCCCATTTCATGTTTCCATTTCCCTCTGTCGCCTCTTATTACTCCCACGGAACGATATGGGTTAGTAGATGTTCTTACACCGCCACTACACGCTTATACTTCCTCGTAGATACGGTTGATAATTTGACCACTGTGAAGTAATCGGAAACTGCATTGCAAAGTCACTACCACACAGTCAGTTGTTATCTATATTTGGTAAAATATATTCTATTCTATTCCATTCTAAGCGAGCTGAAAGTCAACGCTATTACGGCCCAAGGACACAAGAAGAAGGCCACAGATGCGTTGTCGGTTCTGAGGACTAAGATGAAATGCATTCTATAATTATACTGGCTCTTAAACCCTTTGAGTTGGAAAACCGCAGTAGATACATTGCTGCTTGGCCGCAGAAATAGGTCAGAGGGTCACCAATAGGACCAAAAGGGACGCCTAGACAAAAAATGACCAATCTATCAATCTTATTTAGAACCATTATCAAAACCTATTCAGTTTACGTTAACGAGGTATTCCATCTTACTCCTCAGGGGTGATAACGCATCTGCATTTTGATTCTTAATCGAGGATAAATGTAGATGTCTATGGTCCACAGCATGCATTTACCATCAGGAGGACTGTGCTCGTTTGTCAAATAAAATTCGTTTGTCAAAAATCATTAATACGTAAATTATGGTAAAATGGTATTATTACATAAAATAAAGAGCCTACATGAAGAGACTTTAAGAAGAGACTTCTAGTAGTTGCTACGTGCTACGTACTGTAACACGATACATTTTAAAC
The DNA here is from genome assembly GCA_029286625.1 of Parnassius orleans. Classification (NCBI taxonomy): domain Eukaryota; kingdom Metazoa; phylum Arthropoda; class Insecta; order Lepidoptera; family Papilionidae; genus Parnassius; species Parnassius orleans. The sequence goes on from JAGSMP010000084.1 coordinate 1,349,962, forward strand.
ATTTGCAAGTCGAAAATTCACGTCAAACGGTCCGACTAAGCGGGCATTATAGGACACTTAAAAAAAAATTTTGGCGTGGAATCGAGCCCGTTATGTTTTACATCGTTTTTTCTGTTCAGTTCGAATATCATTGGTGGAGGCTTTAACGAATGCCTCTCAACAAAAGTAAGCGGACAAATTGCTTCTAAAACAACAAAAGCCGACCGGAAAAATTCACAATCGCACCGAATCATTAATCTCAGAAACAAATGGAAATCGCCCGACATCTGCTATACTGGTCCTCGTAAAAAAAATGGCCGCCATAGTCGACAGTTGTCACGTTATTCTCGACGGGATTAATTAGAAATGCGATTAAAAGCAAACAAAACAGGGTGAACTTAAATTAATGAAAAATTACCACCCTCCGCGAGCACTCGTCAACTCTTTTTTCACAGGGTCGCTCCCGCGCATTAAGCGGCTTTAATTTGAATTCGAAATTAGAATTACGCGCGCTTTATAATTATATTTTTTTCGACGAATGTTGATTTCTAATTCTATAGGGTTGATTATACGCTGATGTCGCAAACATGAGTTATTCGCATCGTGCATATTCATACGCATCAAAAAATAAATAATTTATTAATTCTATTCCTTAATTCTTCTTTTTTGAAAAACGTAACATACCATATTATACTAAGGTACGTGAGGGTAATATGGTCACCTTATAAAGCCTAAACTTGGATGAAGACAAAGACAAAAACATATATAGTCGTATACTGTAACTAATATATGTATTAAGAAAAAAAATAGCGAACAAGCTTTGGCAATAATTAGGAACACTTCGAAAATCAACTTAAAAAAAACTAAGTACACTACACAATGCTAAAATCGACTAAAATATTTACTATAATGTCAACTGTCAAAATGGCGTCGATAACGCAGCGCCCTTTTGACCCTTTATTATTTGATTGACTGATGAAGAGATATCGTATCACAGAGCCATCTATGCAAACAAGGCTGTAGTTTTTGAGTTATAACAAAGTGACCATATTAACCGGATAACCATATTACCCTCACGTACTATAATCTATGCTTTGTGGCATACCTTGGAGGAGGTCTATGTTCAGCAGTGGATTTGTGATGGGCATGATATTTAATTATAATGATGATGATAATGACTAATATAAATTTGTGTTGTCATAAAAAATATATAACTAGCGATCTGCCCTGCCTTCGCACGGGTAATTTCTGGATCTCTCTCATCTGCATTTCAACAACAGCGCCACCTACTGGGTCCATTTGAAAATTTAAACCAATCAGGGACGCACTCAAACACAAAAAATGACATCAAAATCAGTCCAGCCTTTGGGAGGAGTTCAGTGACAAACACGTACAGAAGAATTAAATATAAAAACATATTCTAGATTTGTCACTGAAGAGTTAAAGTTAAGAAAAGAATATGCGTATCAATGGCAAATCAAAGTACAGGCGGTGGTTAGGTGAGCCAATCTATAATTTTATAGATTGCTCAAGACGCGCAAGATATACATGGAGGTTCAGTACTTAAAGGTGCTCTCGGTACTCACAAGGACGCTCCTGGGATATTGAACTGAACACCCTTCCGTGTTTCAATGCAGCACTTTTTAAGATTAGATGTATTTATATATTTTCCTTGTATGTAACTTTTATATAATGCAAATAAAATATTGGGAAAATTATCTTCAATAGCTCTTTTCGTTGGTTTTGTTTTATGGAGTGAGTGTCAATAGATATGTGTATTAAAATAATTACCACGTTACAGAAACCACTTTCAGTTATTAAGTAATTTGCTTTACTTTTTTAATCTGGAAAAATCTTTAAGAGAAACGTTCTTATTAATTACTTCCGATTAAAATTATGATTAATCAACAAAAGGAAACAAGCGTGGAGATAGGCAGCGGCGACTTCTTAATAACAAATAGAAAATTATAAATTGCGGTTGCCAATAAGCGTAGCAACTATGGCAAATATACCCCTTATGAGGCAATTGGGGCCTTGGTTTAGCAGTAGACTTTCATGGGCTATAATGGATTGATGAAAATTATAATCATCACTAAAGCATATAAACTTCATAAGATATTAGAGTAATCTACATAGCGAAACTCTACGGATGTCTGAATACGCACTTGGGCCTTGAGTAACCATTTAGAAATAGGGAAAGATGCTTTTTGTATTACTATGTTTTCTCAGAAAATGCATTACAAAAATGACTTCTTATTTAGAATGTAATCTAAATAATCGAATATAATACACAATTTTTTTTTATAGAATAAGGGCCACAAACGAGCACACAGTCCACCTGATTGTAAGTGGATACTGTGGCCCATAGACATCTACATCTATCCTCGATTAAGAATCAAAATGCAGATGCGTTGTCACCCCTGAGGACTATGATGGAATACCTCGTTTCCAGTAAAAAAGGTCTTAGGATCTCTACATTCACCATCCAAAACACAGCAGCATTAAGCATTTTACGCTGGTATTCTGTGAGAGCGTGGTCCTTTTCGGTATCAATTTTTGCAAATGTATAAAATTTAACCTTTGCGAATATATAAAATTTATTTTTTATTTTTTCACTTTTTATTATTTTTTATATATTATTATTACTCTACATAGATCTCTAGTAATAAGGAGAAATAGACTTGGCTACATACAAAATGAAATACCTTTGACGAAATATATTTAACGCTCACTAAAGAAACACAATAACGTAATTATAACGAAATTTCAGCAGTTCAATTAAATATTAGAAATTTTGCGAATAGACGCAGTTGTTAAAAAAGCGGTTCGCACAATTGACTTTCCCGCGTGAATATAATTTTAGAACAATGGCGTTCGGAAATAATAAGTGATTGGAGTGGGGACAGCCGCGGAAGGGCAATGATGAGTGCTTTTGTATGTGAAGTGCAGGACGAGGGCACTCCACGCACGCGCCTCCAGCCGTCTCCGCAGATTTTATTTTTTACGAAAATAATGAGCCAGTAACTCGCTATATTTAAATTAAAAAATACATATACATCGAAAGCAAATATTTAAATTTTTTATAGAAGCAAGGGTTTCTAAACGAGCGCATAGTTCACTTGATTGAAGAGAATAAAATATCAGCGTGATGCTGCTATGTTCCGCATGGTCAGGTGACGAGCATCGGAGACCCTTTCCAATGGTAACATTTCTTCATTTTGATTCTTCACTTCCGCGTTCACTAAACATCAAATCAAATGGGCTATATGCTCGTTTGTCACCCTTACTCTTACATATCAATAAAATACAAATTTTACTAGTACAAATTTACACCCTATAGTTTTGCGTGGCCTGACAATAATAAAAAAAAAGTTAAAATAAGTTAAAATTAAATGCGATAAAATCCATAAAATTAGTTTTTGATTCTATGCCCCATGGACATCTACGTAAACAATCGATTAAGAATCAAAATATGAAGTACAGTTTTCACCCCAGAGCATAAAAATGGAATATATTAAATTAAATATAAGAAAAATTTAATTTAATTTTTATAATTAAAGAATATATAAAAAGACATTTTTACCAGTTAAAAAGGTTTCCGGCTCTTTACACTTACTATAGGTCAGCACCATTATGCCCGTATTATGTAAGAGCGTAGTCCTTCCTCGGTCGAGTCGACGTATTCACGCTACTGCCCATAGTACAGCGAAACATGGCTTTATCACATATGAAAAGTGACTAAAGTAAAACAATGTTTAATAATTATTTAAATAAAAAGTAATTCTTCAACTCATCACCATAGTCATCATTAACCGTGCAGTGGTGGCGTAAGAGAATCGACTATCCCATATCATACCGTGAATGTCGTAAGAGGCGACAGAGGGAAATGAAACAGGAGATAGGCAGCAGCATCTTTCTCTCTGTCACTCAAAATAAGGTAAACAACTGCAGTTGCCAACACGCCTGCCATAGCAAGTAACCCCTCAATGTAATTTGATAGGCTGTAATAACGAATTAATGAAGAATTTATATATGGATAATGGATCATCATCGTTATTAAGTTAACTGAACGTTGGGTTTTCAATAATGTGTGAGCTGATAAGGATAACTCGGAAGATTTACTTAGCACGCTCGGCGGACTTGTAGAAGAACGAACCTATTATGAAAATGATAACTAATCATCATGTTGACAATGATAAATCTTTATTTTAAATTAAAAAGTTTTTTTGTGATAAAAGACATTCCTTCTTAGCCAGGGACTACAACTCATCTGGATTAAAAGTGAATCGTGGATAGATTACATCAAATAGATACCTATCTATGGGCCACAGTATCCACGTATTAAAATGTCAATAATGAACCTATCTAAAAGAATTTGCCACACATAATTATAGCACCTTACTGTAAATTTAAAAAAATCACTCTCTGAATACTTCATGTATCCAAAAGATCTTTAACAAGTAACATACACAAAAACTTTAAACAAACAACAAACCAAACTTCGCCCGACCCAAATAGACGTATTTGCATTTTACAATACTAACAGCAATACTAAAACCGAACTATGATGGCGGTGAACACAGCGACGCGGTAATTTCACAAATGACATAAATCTACATAAGAATTACAACGCATAATAAAGTAGGTAAATCCATTATTCGTCTCGGACGTCATTAAATCACACATTAGGAGGCATTTTACATTCTCCGCCGCGTTTCCGCGCCTGTTACGATTCCACTCCCGTGTGATGTTGCCAGCTATAAAGTTTTGTTCAAACTACCCATACGATAGTTCAAAGCAGTCATGTCAACGCCCAGCATAATATGTGAATAATGTGCGTAATTATAACATAGAGTATATTCATAATATTTTATTTCGCATTCTAGTTGCTATGGCCAGTTTTGTTTCATTTAAATCCTTCATAGATCTTTTTATAATATTATTAGCGATCCGCTCCGGCTTCGCACGGGCGATTTCTGCTTCTCGACAATAACGCTACCTACCGAATTAGATTGTGAATCTAAACTATTCTCGAATCAATTTAATTACATAATCAAAATCGGTTTTAGCCGTTTAGGAGGAATTCAGTCACACGGACAGAAGAATTATATATATATATATATATATGTTACAGTGGCAACGGAGTAACGCTGGTGGTAAGCGGCTACCATAGCCAATATTTTTAATAAAATTAAATTAGTAAAAAAAAAAAAGAAAGATTGAAGTGATGGTAAGTGGCTACAGCAGCGCGTCATCGCCTAGAACCAACTTTAAGTAAAGAACGAAACTACAGATTCGTTGTCACCTCAGAGGACTGAAGTCGAATACCTCACAGCCTGCAATTATATTGGCTCTGTATACCCTTTAGACCGGGACACGTTCGTTATACCGGGTTTCGCAGCAGGAATAGTTAAGAGAGTAGTTTCAATCCAAACGGACCACCACCACCATAGAGGATTCCTACCACTTAAATTATGAAACTAATTTTTACGGATTATATCGCGTTCAGTTTTTTAATATTGAAGGTAGCCGGGCTAACTCTGACATCGGGACGTCAAACACCAGCACCCGAAACGTCGGTAATTGAAAAGTAAAAATTAAACTCGATATAATCCGTAAACATTAGTTTCATTTAATGTGTAGTATTCGCGTTAATATAAGAAAACATTAAATTATGAATATATATATATATATATATTTATACTGACTTTCTAACACTTCAAAACAGGACTCGACAATGAATGCACTATCTTGGCGGCAGAAATAGCTAAAAGAATAATGAACCATTCTAGATAAACTGTTCCTCTTTTTAATACTTAAAAGTAAAATAAAATTTCAATACTTGGTTTTATTTTTTTCACGTTGTATTTCAAGGTTTTGTTTTATAGAAGCGATAAACGAGCGTGTAGTACGTCCGATGGCAAGTGACTACTGGCGCCTCACTAACTGACGTGGGGAATTGCACGTGCGTTGTAGGCCTTTTTTAAAAAGGAGTAGATTCTTTTCGTGAAGGTCCTTAAATCGTATCGGTCCGCAAAATCGCTAGTGGAAGAAAACTTCTGGTGAATCGCACACTCGTAGACCGCTAAGCATCCAGATGGTAGAAGAGTAACGCGAATTTTGTCGCGACGTGCGATGGTGATACTTGGTGGCTCGAATTGTTCCGAAAAATCTTCTGAGCATTCCTCGTGGTAGATGCGATGCGAAGAATATGCAAAGGGTAAAACATCAGGTACCGATGCAGGGCCCGAACTGTTTTGTTTAATCTTTTATGGGCCTTTCAGTATATTATCTTAGATTTTTATCACAACAATACCTAAATTCTAAAAACTTAGCAAATAAAGTAAATAGGTTAATAACATAATAAAATTTGTAAACGTTACAAGTGCTGGAGCTGCGCTGCAGCTATATTATAGTTGTGGCGGTCAGCGGAGACTAGCCATCGGAGGACAGGATTATAGTGCCCAAGTGTATGCGCAAGCACAGGTGCACTCTCTATTCCGTCACTCTCATAGTCCGATGGGACGGTAAGCCGAAACGACGGGGAGAGATCAATCGCAGGACCAACGGCTTAACGTGCTTTCCGAGGCACGGGGGTGAAACACCGCCAACTTCCTGACTCCGAACATCTACTGAGAGTTTCTTGACGGAAAAACTCAATAACTTATATTTTTTATGGCCTGACCCGAGATTCGAACCCGAGACTTCATGATCAGCAGTCGCGTTTACAACCACTAGACCAACGAGGCCGTCAAGCCAGTGTTAAAGTCAATTATTAAAGTTCAGGGGCGTCTGATTTTACGATTGTCAATAAGCCCTCCTCTTGCAAGTTTTGGAAAGAACTATGTGCTGTCTGTCACAAATAGTTTATATGATGATGATGTTATAAACATATAATATATGATAATACTTCATCAACCAATAACAGTACACAGCTGGACTCAATAACATAGCGCATCATTCTGCATTACAACTCTAAACAATAGCCTCTCAATTCGGAACGAAAATTATGCGGAAAGCGCGGGAAAACGGTAAACTAGTGCATGATTAAAACAAAATGAACCCGCGGGCGTTTACAAATATCGGTCAATTAACGGTCGAGTGGGATAACAATTGAAATCAGTTTCGCTTTCACCGAGGCCCGGCTACGAGCTAAATATAATAATAGACGGACAGATACATCAATGCTTGTCCACCGTGTTTTCGTACGGTCACTTTCAATTTTCCGTACGCGCGCTCTGTGTACAAAACGCCACTACCACCGCCACTAACGCCACCCGATCATGCCTTGCCGTCGAGATCCAGACGATCATGTTATGAAATTATTTTATATTATGTCCATTAGATAAGACTTGACATGAATATAATATATACAGTCTTGACATGGTAAAAACCCTTGAACCTTAACTTGAAATTATGACTTACTCTTGTTAAACATTTGTTTAGATTTTTTTGTCACTTGCTGCAATAATTTAGTTATGAATGTATGAGAAATTTTAAAGCTGACTTAAATTTATTCAATTTTTATGAAATATTGAATACCATTCGTTTCTTAATCGTTATCGTGTAAATCGACTCAAAGTTGGAAATAGATATTTAATTGAATTATCAGTACAGACTCGTAATTCGTAATGACAATTAACGTGAAAGGGTAATTGAAGTGAAAAGAGTGCAAAAAGTAGGGGTCTGTTGTATGGATGCGATACGCAGGTTCCGGGTGTTCGCGGTGCGGAGCGCGACGCGGCCACGTGTGCACCGCCATTGCGCCGCGACCGCACATTTGTTTCCGGCGCTACTTACATTCGCGCGCTTTAATCATTCAACGGCCTGCTTTCGAGCGTTTCGCGCGAAAATCACTACGTTTCGAAATTAAATTGTGTGCTTGCGGATTGCATTATTTAAATTTTATGATAATTAGCAGCGCACAAATTAAAACGACGTCCCGTTAACATTCTTTTAATACCAATTTAAAGACTATAAATTTTTTTTGATGAATAATTTTACGTTTAAATCAAAGATGAAAAAGCTCTATACTTTAAAGTTAAAATGTAACCTTTTTATTTCGTAAGATATGCATTATGTGTATACTATTATCATTCTAATAATTAACATAAGCTGAGTTAAGAATACCCTTAACCGATGAGCTATGCATAAATAAATGGATATGAAAGAAGCGAATGAATTGTGTCAGGATCGTGCCAAATGTAATTCCGTAGTCTCTGCCTGTCCCCCTAGGTGACAGATATAAGAGTTTATATTATGTGTGTATGTAATTTTTTTCTTATATAACATATTTTTATTGATATATACATAACTTCATTATCATCATAATTTGAACGGTGACAGCGTAAGAGAATCAATCATCATAATATTTCATCCTGTGGATAGTAAGACGACTATAGGATATTCCAGAGAGATTTTACAACTTCCCTTAGATGGTGGTATAACCATAACGCATACGTTTTTTTTTCTACTATTTTGGGGCTTTGGTTATCTTTAGAGATTACCAACTTTGGTTGCTTATCCCTAAGCCGCAAATGGCAAATAGCAGCTTAATGCTGCTATGTTTCGTATGGTGAGAATTTGAGACTCTTTTTACTAGAAACGAGGCATAACATCTCAGTCCTCAGGGATGACAACGCATCTGCATTTTGATTCTTAATTGAGGATAAATGTAGATGTCTATAGGCCACAGCTTCCACTTACCATCAGGTGGACTGTGTGCTCGATTGTCACCCTTATCCTATAAAAAAGTGAAAGATCACGTCTCAGGTCCATATATTATTATATTGTCCATATATTTTTTACGTGGCAGAGTCATGCTGCAGCTATATTAGTAGTATAGTTGTAGCACGAATGCGTCGGCTCGACCAAGGAAGGACCACGCTCTCACAGAATACCAGCGTAAAATAGCAGCTTAACGCTGCTGTGTTTCGTATGGTGAGTGTAGAGAACCGGATACCCTTTTCACTGAAAACGAGGCATTCCATCTCAGTCTTCAGGGGTGATTGATTTGATTCTTAATTGAGGATAAATGTAGATATATATTGGCCACAGCATCCACTTACCATCAAGTGGATTGTGTGTGCTCGTTTGTCACCCTTATCCTATAAAAAAAGTGAACGACCACGTCTCAGGTTCATATATCATCACTAGCGAAATCCATTTGTTGTACAATCTTGTTTTCAAGTTTGAAGTTTGTTGTAATCTTCCGAACGCTGCCAAGCTCAATGTAACAACTAAAATCCGTCGATTGACCTCTCGCTCGAAGTTAGACTTACCTAGTCGGACAATTTGTCCTAGGTAAACATACTTGTCAACAACTCCGAGCTACTTCCAAAAAACTTAGGCTAAAGGTATGACATGGACGTTACACATAACCTTGTACATGTTAATTTTAAGAACTATCCGTTGGGAGCATTATTGTAGATTGTCAGATGTCAGATTGTACTCTGCCATTTTGTAATAAATATAATTAATTTATCTTTATATTTAGAACTTGAAAGTCCCAATGACCTTAGTCTCTCAATGAAGTTATTTCTGTCTTCTTTTTCTCAATGAATTTGCAGATTTCAACAAAAATATTACATTACCTATTTTAATCCTGAAAATATAGTATAGCCAACTCGAGCAAAGTTCTTACAGTACTTATGTATAGTACGCAAGCGTACTTGCCTACAAGTTTCACCTTAACATTTATAATAGAGCTTTCTATAGTCTATGTACTGGTAAGAACAATAGCATAATTAAAAATTTTATGCGCAAGTCGGGGACGGTGGGCAATCGAACGCTCCACAGAATTCGTGCTCCCGCGTACGATCAAAGAGATTTTTAACGATTTATTTCACGATAACTTAACATCTGTACTAAACACAATACGTGTACAATCATAAAAATTGCTCATCCATAAAAGCTCATAATAATAATATACATTAATGATCGGAGCTTCACTAAATATTAACTTTATGTCCGTAGATATAAGGTAATATATCGAACGGACGCGTAGGGTTTCATTAGTAATTTGAATGAAAGGGTTGGCAAATCCAACTTCTATTGTTAATAGTCACGCGTCAACTTAGTATTAAATATAATTATGTATTATAATACTGCTGTTAGCATAGAAATAAAAACGTCTGGTATTGAATGGGTGAATATGTGTGCCTATAACGACGACCATATCTTAAAGCTACCTGAGATCATGAAGATGAACAAAGGTACAATGAAACTAAATCTTTTATGTAATATTAATTGTAAAAAAAACTTCTTTAATTGTCATTTTTCGTCTGTTTTCCTACAGATTTGATGTTTGTAATACAGATTAAAATTAAAATAAAACAATTATAAAAATCTTATGTATGACTTTAAAAATAAAGTATATAATAAAACTTCTCACTCAGATCCGCATGTTGATAACCTGACAACAAAAAAATGTAATTAAGGTTATAATATTATAATACATTAAATATTAGGGTATATTATATTTATAAAATGAAATAACTGGTTTTGAAACACAAATGATAAAGAAGCAACAACTAATTTAACAATAGAACTCTTAGATTTTGATAAACAAAACCTATAGCTATGTGTATAGGTATATATATATATATATATATATATATATATATATATATATATATATATATATATATATATACAATATAAAATGTTACAAATTTGAATAGATCTCGTTTCTTTATAATAATGTAAATTGTTCTTAAGCAGTATTCGATGTTAGATATAAAATTCCTGGTTTCATCATCGACAGCTATTTCAAGTCGAATATACACGCTGGCTTTTTCGAGAACACGCAATAATGGTGCCAGGTGGCAGTAAGTTGGAAGACGAATTAGGTTTTGCAGAGTCGAAACTCCTTGTACTATCAACGATGTTATCCGTCACCAGTTTATATGATTGACGTTCGGCGTTTTTAAAAGTGTTTTTCAATTAGTCGAACTTAAGAGCTTCTTATTACATGCCTAAAACTCATCTTAACATAAAACAATATTGAATAATAATAATATACTCCTTGTAATTCTAACATTTGCGAGAACATCTCTTTTCATACTCGTAGAACTTAACCGGCCTTAAAGCTACACATCTGTAGCTTTCTTTGTCTGAAGTTGGTTGAAGATACCCATGGGCTGCAGTAGCCGCTTATTAGCAGGTGGGCCGTAAGTTCGTCACCACAGTTTTATATAAATAAACTACGAAGAACAAAATAACTGTTGTTTTGTAGTTTTTATGTGAAGTACTAAGGATATAAAGTATCTAAGAATTAAGGCCACCGAAATCATTTTATTATTTTTCATTGAGGTCATTTAGTACTTATTTGAATGTTTAATTTTTAACCATTTTGTGTTGGCTAAGCAAAAACTTAAGTTTCAGGTAACACTTAGAAAATCGTCTAAAAAGTTACATTAAAACCTTCTTTCCCCCACTCAAACTCTTAAAGCCTTAAAAGAGGAATCAATAAAATCACAACTGGTGAAGATATCGTGTAGCATTCATCAAAAAAAACATACAGTCAAACTGAGAACCATCTCCTGTTTAATTCTCTCTCTGGAAGTCAGAAAATTTAATTACATGAGTATATAAATTTCGTATTCAATTGAAAACACCTCTATACAGTATAAGGACGATTTATATTTATTTTGAATTTATTTATAATTTAAAAAAATATGACGAAAATGGAATAATATCCAAATTAGTTACAAACTAATTAAGAGCAAATAAATTGTAACTATTCGTATTTGACAAATTAGTCTACAAGTCATGGAAAATATTATGTTAATATAAAGCGTAGACAAACACTGGTAAAGGACTGCCAAGTAATGTGATTAAGTTCCACCATAAAAAGGCGAAAAGAGCGGCACTGTTGAGACGTCTCGTTATTTCGATTCTAATTATGTTTAATGTCCCTGTTATTTTTTGAGTTTTAATGCGCGCCCGCTATAAAAAGATAATCACAAAAATAATTGAAACGAAATAATAAAGGGAGCAAGAGGGGGGAAGGTGGGGAGGCGATTAATGACGCCAAAGGGGGGCCGCGGGATAGTCGGCGCATTACGACCTAAATAATCAACATAATTACACTTTTTACCCCCGTTTCCCCTTTTCCGCCTAAGAGAGAGACTATTTGAAAAGGTCTAAAAATACCCAATTTTATGTCATTGTAATGTTCCTTTCTATGTTTGTCATGATAATTGACTATAATAAAGTATTATACGAACTGAAATTTGAATGAAGAAATATCCTTGGGGTGTTTTACATCGATATTTTTATCAACAACTCATTATTTTCTATTATCACCCTAAGGGACAAGCCGAACAAGAAAATCCTAGTAGACGAATTAAGAAACCACGAATTAAAAAAAAATATCACTAAAAGCAAAACACAAGTTAATCGATAATGAAGATTTCGAATACGGAATTTCCGTGGTTTATATAAACACGATCTCATCTTGTTTTAAAAAAATACTTACAGCGGTTAACAACGCGCCCCGTGTCATTTGTAGTATAAAAAAGCATTTCTATTTCCTTTAAAAAATATTAATGACAAATGTTGACCTTGTAGGTGGCGTAATAGAATTCACTATCCCATATCATGCCGTGGATGTCGTAGGAGGCGACAGAGGGAAACTAAAATAGGAGACGGGCAGCAGCACCTTCCTGATATCAACACAAAATAAAAATAAAACTGCAGTTGCCAACCCGCCTGCCAAACGCAGCAACTGTGCAATGCTATGAGACAATATATAGGGAGGCTTGTGTTCAGCAGTGGACTTTGATAGGCTACAATGATGATGACGATGATGATGATGATGGCGATTATTACGTAAAGACAATCCATTTTCCATATTTCAAAATCCTTAGATGTTTCCATTTTTAAACAGATCTTACTGAAATTGCCAAAGCATGTGTGCTGCTAGATGCACACATTTTCTGATTTAATATTTTGAGTTTTGACCTGTGTTTAAAATATTTATTCTGACGCATACGCTTTACTTTTAAAGTTTATTTTAACCTCTTGAAATAATTAAAGCGGGTTTCTCGAAGGAATCAGTATATAATTAAAGATAATGAGACGCCATTCAGACGTCCGTCTGAGTCCTTTTGCAACATGGAGCTACGAAAACTCTAAAGTAGATATATAAAAAATTACTGAAATATTGATAAGATTTTAATCTTTTTTTATGTTTTCTTGTTTTAATTCTTTATGTTAATTTTCGATACGAAATTTCAACTTAAGAAAGCTTCTTTCACAACATTTGTAAGTTATATGAGCGATATGGCTCCAGTACATTACTCTAAACATGTGAAACAGATGCATGACCGAGAACAGTGCCGTAGGTCAAGAAAAGGGTAGTAAAAGGGTTTGGTTTGGGATGCATTGACAAAAGCATCAATATAATATACAGGGTTATTTTGCAATAACTGGCCAAATTTTCAGAGAAGGTTCAGAATAAGTATCTTTTAAATTCAAAATGCGTGGCATTATTTTAACTGATTTTAATGCGCAAGCACATATTTGTAAGGGTCGACCAGTAGGCAAAAACTCTGTTGCCCATAAATCACTTTAAATGGGGATAATTTCAAATAAAAGTAGAAGCCTTATTTCCTCGTATTTTCAAAAACTGCAATAACGGTATATCATTTTTTATATATTTGAACATAAGTTTAAAATTTGGCTACTCTTTGAAAAATAGTCCTGTATATTATAATTAATGTGAATAAATATGTACTATCTTCCCAACGCGACTCGTTAAAATCTATTTCAATAATTAATTTTATCTTAAGCAGAATAAATGAAAACAAAATATTAATATAGTTACGTTTTTTCTTTCTTAACATTATTTTAAGATAAATTGAAGATTCGTAGCTCCTTGGCCGTTTCTTTGAGATGGACCAAGACAGAGATATCCAAATGAAGGATTTAATTCAGTTATTTCGTAGTAATCCATTCCTTTTTATTTGCAAATTTAATTCGAAATTTTATTGTTGATTAAGTCAATTATTCAGCATCCCAACTTATTCTGTTTAATTGCGTATTTATAAATGTTGAGAGAATTCCGTTTTGTTTATTACATAATTGGGTAGTTGAAACTTGAGACCATCATCCTATCAAAAGTCCACTGCCAAAAATAAAACTCCCTCATAGATTGGGGATATTTGCCACAGTTGCCACGCTTTTTAGGCGGGCTGAATACCGCAGTTTTTTTTGTTATTGCGAGTTATCCGAAAGATGCTGCTGCTCATGTCCTGATTTATTTCTATCTTTGAATAAAACTATTTTTACGGATTTTATCGCGTTTAATTTTACTAATTTTGATTCCCGACGTTTCGGGCGCTTTACAGCACCCATGGTCACGGCTGAGGTGTTTGACGTCCTAATGTCATAGTTAGCCCGGCTACCTTCAGTTTTTTGAATATTAATTTTTGGTCCGATCTACGCAGAATGAGCTTACAGTATCTTGAAGTCTTGCAGTGGTATGCTTGGGTTTGGATTTAATTTTGTTAATTATAGGATCCCAAGCAGATGGCAGTACCCATCCATCTTCTCTATTGAAATTAGGATGTTTTTTAATTTCAATAGCCTCGCGTATCATCCTTGGTAGGAATCGGTGTTCTTTTGCGAGGATTTGTGGTCTATCAAATCTGATGTAATGGCGGGGACGATCTTGAACATGTTCACAGACTGCAGACTTCCCAGAGCGTCGGTGCCTCACGTCAGCTATATGTTCTTTCACGCGGGTTTTAATGGATCGTTTAAGATAAAAGATTAATAAAAATTAGTAAAATTAAACGCGATAAAATCCGTAAAAATAGTTTTATTCAATGTGTAGTGTTCGCGTAAATATAAGAAACCATTATTTCTATCTGCCGCCTTTTACGACACCCACGGGATGATAATATGGGGTAGTGGAGTGGCCAAAAAACTACATCATATAATCTGAATGTGCTATAATTAGTAATGTCTTAAGACTTGGATGATTTAAAAATATTCAAATAAGCTGATATTTTTTTATTAAATAAACGTGACAAACGAGCACACAGTCCACCTGATGGTAACTGGATACTGTGGCCCATATACATCTACATTTATCCCCGATTAAGGACCAATATGGAGATGCGTTGTCACTCCTGAGATGCCTCTTTTCCAGTAAAAAGGGTCTCCGGTTCTCTACACTCACCATACGAAACACAGCAGCATTAAGCTGCTATTTCACGCTGGTATTCTGTGAGAGTGTGGTCCTACCCCGGTCGAGCTGACCCATTCCACGTTAACTATGACTATTACAACTGTTACTATATTATTCTCATTTATGTAATGAATAGTTTCTTTTGACTACTCTTTAAAAGTATGTCAATTGACTGTAATGTGTCAAATACCAAATTGTAAAGATATCAGAAAAATAACTGCAAAATATTTATTGTTTGGCAAGTTGCTTAATTTTTTCTCTCTCTATAAATAAGCAAAAAAAATGTCCATAAACGTTAAACTTTGTTTATCGATTTAAGGTTCGACTAAACTATTACTTTTTTATAACATTGAAGTGACAAACGAACTAACAATCCACGGGATGGTAAGTGGCTACTGCAACAACTTCAAACAACTTTTATACGAAGAAGACTACAGATGTGTTGTCACCTCTAAGGATTGTGATGAAACGCCACACAGCCTGTAATTAAACTGGCTCTCAAACCCTTCAGTCTGGTACACAGCAGTGCGTGTACTGTAGTCCTCACCTAACCGATAGCCTCCTGGGTAAAGAAGGAGTCTTCCTCCTACACGTAGTAGTAGTCCCGCTACTTAGTAGGTCTATCAAAATTTTGTAAACAATACATTTTCCAATGGTAAAAACTGTATTGAATTATATTCTTAATAAAAAGAGTTACTCCGTCTTATTACATAAAGTGGTTTAATTATATTCCCGGACATAAAATATGGTTTAAAAAGAGTCCTTCTAAATAAATAAGTCCCTTAATTGCTGCGCCACTGACTTCTCGAAATTTGACATTTGCTGTCAAACCCCATACTCTACATTTTAGTTCGCATATTTCCGCGGGACATCTTTCATGAAACGTATTTTAGTTAAACTTGTGACTAAGTACAAACCACTTTTTGTAATGAGGCTGACTATGTTTAAATAATATACGCAGTATCACAATATCGTCTGATTAAACTTATGTGGTTTTACAAAGCACGGAACCCTAAAACACGAACAATAGCGAAATGAACGTATTGCGATATTATTGGCCATAAAAGTTAAAAATCGCGGTGCCAATCGTAAAGCCGCTGTGGAATTGTAATTTTCAACGGACGAAAAAATAGACTATTTGAAATTAAAATCGCTAATGACTAAGACCATTAACTTAATCATTTTAATTAGAACTTGGCGTTCTCTTGAGCTTTGAATTTACGCTTGTTCTTTTTCTGGCAAATATGCGCTCATATGTTGTTTGATGTAAAGGAACTTATAAATGCCACAATTACGTCTTCATTTTCAACAACCGCAAATGTCCACGGCTGAACTAATTTGCTTGACAAGCGGATTGGCGGACTTTATGCACTTTTGATGCTACTCGTAATGGTCAATTCTTAAGATACCCTCGAGGTGAGATGTGGTTTTAGATTTTTAGGGTAACAAACGAGCACACAGTTCACCTGATTATAAGTGGATGCTGTGGCCCGTAGACATCTACATCGTATCCCACAGCAGCATTAAGCTGCTATTGCACGCTGATATTTTGTGAGACCGTGGTACTTCTACCATTCGCGCCACAACCATAATATAGCTGCAGCATGGCTCTTCCCCGTATAAAGATTCTCTTAAGACGCCATATTTCGATAAATATTAATAGTGGTTAATGAAATATTATTGAATATTCTGTGATAAAAGACTGATGTTGCTGACGTCTATTTGAAACGTCTCAATCAACATTCCACTTCCGCTCCACTTCAGCGGTAGTCTTAGAGGGGAGGGGAAGAATTGCTAAATATATAGCGGATGTAACACCAAGCGACAGTTAAGTAGAGTAGTGCAGAGCGATACAAAGCGACAGTTTTTAGTCCCCTGATGTGACAACGTAATCATTAATATAACAATTGATATTTTGGGTGTGTATCAGGTGCTATCTAATATTTACGCTCTACCAGAAGCCTGAAAATACTCTGGATAGAATGCGGTGATTGATTTCTAAATCAAAACAAAAGGTCACGTATTATTACGTGATTGCCTAGTAGACCAGCAAATGCGTAATATCCAATCTCCTGTCAACACTCAGTGTTCGATTTAAAGTTGTTCAATTGGATAATTTGCAAAATCTCTGGAGGTAAAGTACTGCGCATTATACTATGCCAATAAAATTTTAGGACAATTTAATGTTGCCGAAATACTTATAAAATCCGTAATTAAAAAAAATATTTAAGTATATTAAATTACGAAATTATTAAAGTGAAACCTAAGTATAATGGCACGATCGTCAAATTTTTTGAAAATTTTGTGGCTTTGTTGTTAATGTACTTCCTGAGTCCTGGGTTTGTATCCCAAGTGGAATTTATATTAATAAAGATTTTTACCTTGATTAGCTTCAAGATCTGAATGTATTCTGTGATCTGACATTGATCGGACACTGACCGTAAATGGATATTTGAGCAAATCATTTAGGGAATGTATGACAACCGACGCATTTTGGAAGACCCTTTTTAAAAAAGGCTGTAAATTTGTCAAAATTTATAATTATTATAATGGCATTGAGTTATATGTACTACGTACTAGAGAAGCTATTCCAAACAAAAAATGTGCGCTACTCTATGTCTTCGCGCGTGCGCGGTAGATAGTAAAATATTACGATATTATTACCTATTTATTCCCTTGAACAACAAAAAATTTTACTTACTTGACTACTGAATTGTTATTTACGTAAGGTTTAAACTTTAATTTGAAATCTCGTATTATTATCGCCGCTCCACACTGCATGAATATTGAAGCCACAGTAAATGACACTAAAGTAAGGTGTACGGATTGCAGTACAGTTCAGTTGAACATATTGAATGTTCGGAATGCCAAATCTAGTGCGTAGTACATATATATCAATGTATAATGGTTTGTTTAAAAGATATTATTTTTTTGTGATTTTTGTTTATTTTTTCTCAGATTAAACGTTACTACACTAATAATTTCTCATGTATCACTGATATTTTACATTGACAAACATCAGAACCGGAACAATTATCTGTAGGTCCCACTAATATATGTTCCGTGCGAGATTAGAAGTCGCGGCCTTCAACGTCCAGCCAAATGGTCAGTTAAGGTACAGAGCCGTCTAAAATTAAAGCAAAAATATAAAAATTTATTTAAGATACAATAACCACAAAAAACCGTTACCCAATATTAAGGCTTCTCTAATTTATTAATAATAATAGATTTAATGTCAACATAATGAGTTATTAATTTGTACGTAATTAAAGTCGCGTTATCTTTGTGCACAGCTAATTAAATACAACGGAGATCAAAAAACGAAAGAAGTTTATCGACTGCGGCATAGTCCTAATGGGTTGTGGGTATAAGGTTTAAATGAAGATGTCAATACAAAATATTAACGCCACTACACTGTGGTATGGTAAATACGAAAACTTAATAAAGAATGCCCGAAATTGCGGTCACGTCGGCCAATAGCCCATAGTAGGATTCTTTATTCCTTACTCTTGTAGTCCGTTGGGAAAGCAATCCGAAACAATGTAGCTGGATCAACGGCTCTGCGTGCTTTCGAGCCATGCACGGGGGAGAAACATCGACAACTTCTTGATTCCGGACTGCTACTGAGAATTTCTTGACTTAATATTGGGTAGGTTTTACCCTCTAACCTATATTTGCCGCCAAACAGCAGTGCACGCACTTCCACTTCCAGTCTGAAGGGTATACAGAGCCAGTACACTTACAGGCTGTGAGGCATTCCATTTTAGTTCTTAGATGTGACAATAAATCTATAGACTTCTTTGTTTCTATTTCCAATAACAGGTTTCCCTTATATTGCCCGAGTGTAGAATGTTGTTGGAAAAAATTGGAATAAGAATAATCTCATAGGCAAATTATAATCAATTCAATGTAATTGAGGTGGTCACAAGCTCACAAATAAAGAAGTATAATTTATTATACGTAGGAGCGAGTCGCGAAAGAACAGAGTTTAGTTAATAATTTGTATGATGCCATTGAGTCTGTAATAAGGTTGTATTGCGAGTATGGTATTTTGAGGTACGAAAGGTTTATCACATCATACAACAAAGCCATATACACAACACGCTTGTGTTCCAAATATATGTAAGAGATCGTGCTCAGTACAACTGTCTGCGTAAGTATCGAAGTTATTACAGTAAACATTGCACTGTGGAGACCATATCGAACTAGCGTATTCCAAAACACTTCTGACATATGCAAAATAAACCACTTTAAATGCATTAATACCATAAGTACGCCTAAATCCCGGAAACTTAGTTTTCGGCTGATTTCTACTCTGTCAAAGTGATATTTATGTAGAATTAGCTAAATTTCCGCGTAAAAGAAGTACATTCGCACTTGCCTTCATTAACAGTTATATTATTTACTCTCTAGTATTATATTAAACGGTTTAAGTCATCTCGTATCAATAGACAGTCATGTATAGTGTTAATTTTACAAAACCATAATCAGTGTGGTTTATGCACGAACCTATGTCATATAGGTAGGCATTGTAAAAAAGTGGACCTAAATGAGAGCCCTGGGGAACTCCTGTAGGTATGTTCATATGGATCGAGCGGTAACCACCTATTACGACTGCCTGTGAGCGATTCGTGAGATGTGATTCAGGAGCAAGTAACTGAAATCCTAATGTTTGTAACTTGTTGAGCAAGATTACGTTATCCACACGATCGAAAGCAATGATATTATTAGTAGCGGTAATATAAATTTAAAAAATCCTGTCTGACTTATCCAGAACGCAGCAGTGAGTGAAAATTTTGTGGCACAAATAGTTAGGTGGCTGCTACAAATTTAGACGGTCTTCTAGGTTAATTGTTCTTACATATAAAACTCTCTTTGTAGGTTTTATTATGCTGCATCGGAGTTTTATCTGCATATATTACTCGTACAATATCCACAACAGAAACTGAGTAACTGACGCATATTATCGGGCAGCGGGCCGCCATATATTGTGTCTTAAATATTCGACAACAGACGCGGAAGAAACTTTCTCGAAGGGCAGCCTCGACCGGTAAGTAGATTGTAGGGCAACCCACCATTAGATAAACGAACTGGTAAGACAGACGAGAAGTCGATTGATGCAGGTGTCTTAGAACTGTGTTTCGTTGCATCCCTTGGGGGAGACATATGCTATATATACAACCAAACCAGATAATTCTCCTTCTGAGCAGGCAAGTATAAAACGTTTGCAAGCATAGTAATATCTTTAAGTAAGATCATGTACAATTCAGTTTATTCAAGTTTACTTAGGGCAGATTCGACCAAAAAGTCTTATCCTGAGAATAAAATCACTAATTACTCTCGAGATAGAGAACTTTCGTTTTACCAAATCTTAACCCAGGTATAACTGTCTATCCGAGATTAAATTGCTATACCGCCAAAATTCATGGAGTAAACATTTTATCCCAGAGTATTTTAATGGCGGCCGCTACATTTTAACAGCTGTTTTCGTAAGCTTTGTTGAAAAAGTAGGATATTTTATCGTTGTGCATTTATAATTTCTTGTATTTTTGTGATAATTGTAGGGATTTTTTTTTAAATAATGCAACGTTTACGTAATATGATCGAAGATTCTGACAGTGATGAAGAATACATTCCAAGACGTCCACGATGGATTAGAGAAAGGAACAATTACTTCGATAACTATGATGACCGTGACTTTTCAATAAGGTTTCGATTGTCCAAAGAAGCTACTTTGTGTCTTTTATCCAAAATCGAGCATCACCTAGTATATACATCAAACCGGTATGTACACACCTATACCTAGATATATTTTTTCGAAAAACTATGTCTCGCTCAAAGATTTAAAACTAAAATATTATAGTAGGTAGTAGTTGTACCTATGTTACCTAAAGTTCCTTTTTCTTTCAGAAATTTCTCAATATCTCCAGTAAATCAGTTGTTGGCCACTTTGAGATATTATGTAACAAACTGGACACAAACAAGCATTGGAGACTACTGTGGTCTAAGTACGCCAACAGCAAACAAAATTGTACACAGAGTTAGTGTTGCAATATCTGCATTGCATACAGAGTACATAAAATTTCCTGAATCATCTCAAGAAATAAGACATGAACAAGATAAATTTTACCAAATAGCTCGTTTTCCAAGAGTAGTTGGAGCAATGGACTGTATGCACATTCGCCTCACATTAATACCCTTAAGACTCGAAGTAGGTGGGGAGCAAGCCAAGACATTTAGAAACATAAAAGGATACTACTCTATTAATGTGCAAACTATATGTAATGCCAATTTAGAAATAACCAACATGGCCAGGTTCAACTCATGACAGCACTATATTTAATAATAGTGTCGGGAAAGCGCATTTTGAGACTGGTCGCTATGGCAATGCATTATTATTGGTAGACAGAGGATATGCTGCAAAGAGTTATACCATGACTCCGTTAGAAAATCCAAGGACACCAGCTGAGCAACTGTACAATGAGTCACAAATTCGTACCAGAAATCCTATAGAAAGAACCTACGGTGTATGGAAAAGACGATTCCCAGTGTTGCGCAGGCAAGGAGAACAACTTCCACCTGATGACCCAGAAGTGCTATTGCCAGCTCCGTGGGATGAATTATTAGAACTTGGCCAAATGCAGAGCTTGGAATCAGCACAGCATTCTACTGGCTTCTTAGCACGCAATTCATTAATAACTAATTATTTTTATAGTTTATTGTAGCTATGGAATCTAGTCAGTTCATCACAGTGATTCCAAATCTAATTTTATATTACACAAATTTAAAAAAGGAAGAAGTATAAAATAAAAAGTTGAAATAAATAAATTTACTATTTTATTGGTCTTTTAGCAATTGCTTTTTCTTTAATCTTAAATCTAATAATAAAATACAGGTCTTTAATTTTTCTTGTTTCAATTGCTCCCTTTTTATTTGTAAGTCGAGATTGTTAATTGAGTTTAAATGTAGTGATTCCTTCTCAGCAACACTCTTCTGGAGATCAATTGCTTCAATTTTTTTCTCATGCAATTTTTGCAATGATGATGTTGAAGCTACATATGTAGGTCGCCTTCTTGAAATCCAAGATTTTTTTAATTTTCCTTCTTGCTCATTGGTATCATATTGAAGCGGTGTAGCAACAGGAGTTCTTAACATTTTAGGAGTATAATCACTCCAATCCTAAAACAAAGATTGAAAATGTAAACAATATAATGCCCATATTATATTTTATCAAACAGTAGTAGAGCCAAACTGCAGCTTCTGCTGTTGCACGGATGGGCAGGCTCGAACCATATAAGTACCATCACTTCACAGAATACCAGCTTGAAGTAGAAGCTTTGCTTCTGCGTTTCGCTTGGTTAGTGCAGGTGGCCGGAGGCCCAACTGGTGTTGCAGTTGTTCATGGGCAACGCGTACCATCAGGTGAGTCACATGTTTGTACGCCCACTATCATATAAAAAAAATATCTCACTAAAGATTTTTATCATAAAATTAAAAACAAGTATAATGATTCTACTACCATGCTGAACACAAATTATGGGCAAGTCTGGCTTTCTTTATTCGACAAGGCATGTTGCACCATTGCAAACAATGACAGACTTCGCTATACTAAGCACTATTTATAGTAGTAGTCATGCAACTTATGTATATATTTACTATATATTATGAGTTGCTTCAGGTAAAGGTGTAGGGCTACAGATATTATTAATGTGTTATGATTTTACCTGCATTTCTACTTCATTCGAGTCAATCCCAGTCTTTCTAATTTCATCAATGTCAGTTTCAAGATCTGTAACCAAATATTAAAGTTATAACAATTTTGTTTGGTTTCTCTAGGGTGCTTAACTAAACTGCAAGATACTAACCTGTTTGGATTCTATGCATCCTCCTGTATGACTCTTCTTTTTTGGCCTTTTTTTTTGATATATTTTCCCACTCATTTTTTAAATTTTCTGGTGTACGCGAGCAGTGTGTCGTTTGACTGTTGTATTCGTGGCATATAATTTGCCATTCGGACAATTTTTGCTTTGAAAATTTTTTTTCTGAAGGTAACCAATTTAGGCTACGTTTCCTTTTTTCTGCAGACATTTTATTTTAAATTTTCGAAAGATAAGAATAAGAAATCCAAGAAATCATTCAACTGACAACTCGACTCGTGTTAATATTCTTTAACACGTTATAGCAGGGTGATGCAACTTTGTATGAAAGCTGAAAAATCTGCACACAATCATGATTTTGTCAATGTTCGTGTTGGGCTTGTAAAAATAAAGCGAGAAAAAAATGTCGCTGTTTCTTTCCTTCATGTTGTTTTAAATTGCCATTTTAAAAATTAGATACAAAGATTCATTATATTGGAAGAAACTAAAAATGTTAATTCTGTGTTAAACTTTTTTTTGATTTGCTATTTTTAAAGTATAATTACACACATATTACTCTGAGATTTGCACAATTAATTTACCTATTAATTGATTAAAATTAAATTATTAAATATTAGCAGAATTCTATCAAAAGAATCCATGAATTATTAGAAGAAAAAAGAAATGACATTTGTTTGTCATATTGAAAATATTTTCCAAAATTTATTTAAATTTATTTCATAGCTTTAGATTTTAATATTTATTATTGATTTTTGCTTAAATTCAGTTATTATGGGCTCAGAATACTTCATTTTCGTTTGTAGGCAAATACACAGTCATAATATCGTCGGGAATATACAGCAAAGATTTTTTGTGAGATGTTAACTCTGTATAAGATATTGACTATAAAATGAATTCATTATTTCAAAATTTTAAGCACGATGTGTAATCATCATCGAAAGTAAGTTAAGTGTTGTGAAAATAAAAACGCACAAAATTATCTGATCACTTTCTGCAGATTTACTATAATAGGAAAAGAAAAACTTATGACAATATTGTGGTAAGTCTATAAACATTTGAATTTATTGACCGTTATTTGTAGGGATTATTACTATATTGCTTCAGATCACGTATTTGAGGTGAGTTAAGTTTTCACCATGAGAATTTTGCTGATTTAAATTTACGTTAATGTTCTGTGAAGAATAACTCTCTGACAATAACATGTGTTATATATCAGTAACAAGCGTGGAAATATTATGTGCAAAAGTAATAAAAAACATCAATAATAATGTATAGTTTACAAAACAATCTGTCCTCCAGAAAATAAAAGTACATAACTATACTTATTTATAGTTTTATTTTATCCCACATACTAATCTAAAGTATATTCGAGTAATTTTGGTGCAACCTCTCAAATGTATGGGGATTTACCCCAAAGGTTTGTGAGGCTTGGGGCCAAAATTATTCGAACATGCTTTAAATAAAAAGTTCAAAGTTACAAACGGTGGGCGCCCATATAAAAAAGTTTTATATGGGCGCCCACCGTAACGCTTGTAGTGTACACTCATAAACACGTGTTTCCGTTTTTTAGTATGAAGTTGGCGTTCTTCTCTTGCTAGAGAGCAATTGTGTTCTGTGCGTTATAGTGTTCAGTGACAGTTGACACTATTATAATCTGGCAAAATTAAGTGGATAGAATATCTTGCATTGCGCTATATAAACAATTGTATTTCGATTTTGTTGGCTTACATGGTCATTTATTTTTCATTCACCAACTCTAGAGTAACAATACCCAGTATTAACTACTCTACGGTCGTGTTGGAAAAACGCAAGCGAAGTTATCTGAGAGTAAGAGCAAAGAGTAAAATTATTCGAGGGTTAGTTATTCTGGAGTAACATGGTATTTGGTCGAATCCACCCTTAGAGAAAGTGAGACAGTTAAGGAAATCTAGATATTCAGTGCAAGTGCCTTAATTTAAACACGGGGCTAGTTAAACGTTGGTTTTATTGGAAGGCTCAGTGAGGAAGGGTCGTTTAAAGTCGGGATCTTAGATTACTAGCCTTTAAAAAATACAAATAAGGGAATACTTTGAAAAACCTCATTTTAAAACGGCAGTAGATTAAAAACATGCTGACGTTTGACAAACTAAATGTTAATTTCTTACGTCGAAAAATAAAGACTATTCATTTTATTTCATTTCAGGAGTGAACGACTGTTATAGCAGTGATCATAGTAGAAAATATTGGGCGCAATAATGGCCTTGCAAAAAACACTTTTACAAAAAAAAGAAAAATACATTTGACAATAACTTTTCACTTCAATGCACTCAGCATTGAATATAAAAATAACCCATGAAAATAGACTAAGCTCTTATGAACCTAAACTAGCAACGCACCCCGACTTCGCCTGGATGGGATTAATTAATATGGCGTTATTTAGGCTTAAGATATTTTATGTATTTTTCGTTATTTCAAAAATATCAAGATTTTCAGATAAAATAGCTTAGATTACTCGTAGCATCTAGGTCTCTATATCTGTTTTGTAAAGTTTCATTACAATCGGTTCAGCCATTCCGAAGATTAGAACGCCAGAAAGACACACAAAAATTTTAAAACTGGTTATCTGTGTCTTAACTCTTAATAGCATGCAAATAACCCCCTGGGCTTAATAGAAGCCAGATATTTCAAACTTTGAGACAGACACAATAATTTTGATGTATAGATTTAATATTTGACTTTGAATTTGCAGTATACACAAATTAAATTTCTTAAATCCTAAATTTAAAGTACTACTACTCCATTCTACTATTTTATTGTTTTACAGGGTAACAGAAAAAGATAGAGCCGTTTTCCAGTTTAAAAATAAAATATTTTTAATCATATAAATTAAAATTATTAATTTATGTGCAAGGGTAGTTAAGCTTAAAAAATATAATTTTAAATAGATAAAAATTTGCAATAAATCTTGATATTCTACCTTGATAAGTCAATTTTAAATAAATGAGCAAATTTCCCTGAAGGTATGTAAAAAAATTGTATATGCTTACGGCATGTCCTAGACTCAATGTGCCCTTCATTCGAAACCGACACATACGGATTTTCATTTTTCATAAAGGCTGTGATTGCAATGGCCTCTGAAAGAAGAAAAAGAAAAGTTGTAACTGGCGCATTCTTCCAACAAAAAGAGAAGACAGCTAACGCTGACGTATGACTTTGCAAATGATTAAAATACGATACATGACGAACTGCTTAAATTTAGCTTGTGGATCTTAATAAATTCGAGTCATTTGTAAAGAAATTGTAAGGTCCAACTATCAGCTAGTATAATTTCGAAATCACAGATTTTAAATCATTAGATTAATTACAAATTCAAACAAACAAAGTCGCGGACGCAACTAGTAGACTACAAAATTAATATATAGTCCTTCATCATAATTATTACTAAAATACATAATTATATTTCCTTTTTAATATAATTGATGTTTGAACTTTAAGCTAAATTAGACATCAATCTTAATATTTTAATTATGTTAATTTTCCGTTCATCCGACAATATTATGGACAAAAACGTCGAAATCAATCACAAAATGAATTTAAATTACGGTTATTATGACGCATTATTACCTCTGACATATTTATCTATTAGACACAGATATCTTACAAAGCTAATGACGCATATTTTCTTAATAATATTAAGAAATATTTGGAAAATCACATTCAATTATATTAAGCAACGGCCTTGTGGTTATTCATGAGCACAGATAAGGAAAAAAATAATTGCCGCTTGATTAGGTAGTTAATTGTATCCGCATACGATTTAATCATAATTTATTTATTTATTTATTCTTTATTGCAAACCGTATCAAATAGAATATTACAAAGGGCGGACACAATTCCTATTGGCATATTGTACAAAATGCCAATAGAAATTGTGTCATAGTCAACCTGGGTGTGGTGAAAATTGGAGGAAGCATAAAATGAAATGTAATTATGTAAGTATACAAATTAAACTAATTATATCACGTAACTTGCCATATGGTGGCGGAGTAAGTATAGAAACTGAGTGACAAGCGTCCCGCCAAACACTTCACTCAGGTCTTAGGGTAAGGCATCAGTCACTATAGTGACGAAGAGTTCAATATAATTAGATACGATAATAAAATTTGCTAAGATCCGCGCGAATAATAAAATGGTGTGGCTTACATAGTTTAAAAGCTCCTCCCTCAATCCCTCAATTACGTGCACTATCACCAACGGGGCATCTTCAGGAGATATAGATTTTGATGAGATGACGTACTGCTAAGTCACTTAGACCGAATTTTAGTGGATT
This sequence comes from Parnassius orleans, assembly GCA_029286625.1. Taxonomy (NCBI): domain Eukaryota; kingdom Metazoa; phylum Arthropoda; class Insecta; order Lepidoptera; family Papilionidae; genus Parnassius; species Parnassius orleans. The sequence continues at coordinate 1,377,326 of JAGSMP010000084.1, forward strand.
GATTTTTTAAAATAGAATATACGTTAATAAGGAGCACATAGTCCATTGTAAATGGATCTCCGCTTCTCTACAATTACCATACGAAACACTGCAGCGTTTAGGTGCTATTTCACGCTGATATTCTGTGAGCGTAGTCTTTTCCCGGTTCCCAAAGCACCCTACTCAGGCCCAGGCTTAGGTGAAGAATATGAGAGAAGAGCGTGCAGCGGAGCGGGGCTTTTGGCGTACATGACAAACACATGCTCTTGTAGTTCCCTGAGTGGCGGGTGCTCAAAATACATTGCCAAATGTATCACAACATCGCACGCTCTTTTGCCCCATATCCTTCCAAAATGACGTAAGATTCAATTAAGAAATGCTAGAAAGATCTCTACTGATTCTTCGCAGAAAAAGATTTTATCAAAATAATGCAATAGCTTTATTATGAAGCTAGATTTCGTTATGATGTTATAACATAACTAAACAATAACAGCGTCAAGAGATCATCAGTTGCGGAAATATTTAAATGAGGACGCTATCAAAGCGAAGATCCAATAACACAATAATTGAGACATTAAAGTCGGGACTGCCAGTTGCGTCACACGTGACGGCGTGTTGGGTTTGTTATGCAGATACGCTCAAGTACCGTAACTCTAAAAGTCTTATAGTGCAAGTCTCTGAGCAAACGTAAGAAAGGAAAAATATTAATTGGTTCCAGATAAAAAGTTAGTTACAGCTTATATACTATATACGTTCTACTGGCGGCTTAGTCTTCCTGTCATTTTATTTATAGAATAAAGATGACAAAAGAGCACACAGTCCACCCGATGGTAAATGGATGCTGTGGTCCATGGACATCTACATTTATCCTCGATTAAGAATCAAAATGTAGATGCGTTGTCACCCGTGAGGACTAAGATGGAATGCCTCGTTTCCAGTAAAAATGATCTCCGGTTCTCTAAACTCACCATTCGAAACACAGCAGCATTAAGCTCTTATTTTACGCTGGTATACTGTGAGAGCGTGGCCCTACGTCGGTCGAGTCCATACCATAATATAGCTGCAGCGTGGCTCTACCACGCTTATCGAGCAATTAGTCTATAGCGCTCCTCTATAGCGTGTTGTATCTATCTCATGTCCATGGATATCATGGATATCATGTTCTTAAAATATTTTGTTCCTCAAAGGTAAAAAATAATGTCCTTTAGACCATCTGCGCAGGACAAGATTATATAATGCACGAAGGTGTGCGCAAATATTACAGGTGCACTCTCTATTCCCTCACTCTCACAGTCCGATGAGCATTCCTGTACCACCGGAGAGAGATCAGGCGCAGGACTAACGGCTTTAAGTGCTTTCCGAAGCACTGAGGTGAAACACCACCAACTAACTTTGACTTTGGGTTTCTGTCCGGTTTACTGATAATTTCTTGAGAGAAAAATTCAATTACTGATTTTGGCGCTTCCCAGGATTCCCTTGGAGGTTATTTTATACAGGGTATTATTATTTTTCTCACGATGTTTCTTTCACCGCCAGGGACGTTGTAAATCAACACTTAAAATTGCAATTAACAATTTAATTGGTACAGTCAGGATCGAACTTAAGCTGCTCGTGTATTGCGAAATTTATGTTGTGTAATTAGCCTCTGAGGTACAACGACTTTTTGGTTTCAGATATCCAAAATAAGTTTAAGGGCCAGTGTAAAACTTGACGCTGGTCTTCACTAATCACTAGTAACTTCACTTATCCCTTACCCGTTTTGACTTTTTCAAATTCCATTGAAAGTCAGTCATAATCAGAATTATCATTAATGATATTAATGAAGCAGTAGTGGTAGTTTTTTGAAATTAACTTTTACTTTTTATTAAAAGTTTAATTTTGTGACCCTTTAGAGTGGACCAAGGACTATTAGAAACTCGAATAGTTACAAACTTCATCCCTTTTTTCCCCCCACTCTTATTGGTGAATCGTCCTCAAAACCACTCCTAAAGTATAACCGATGTAATGAAAAAAATCATTAAAATTGGTTCAAAATTAACTAAGATATCGAGTAATGTATAATATGAATGTATGCAAATATTTTACCATTGCAAGAAAAAACCAATGAAAAATATCTTGGCCTTTATTTGGATACCCATTTAACATGGAATGTTCACATTAAATATTTAATAATCAAATTAATGTCACTTCACGCCTCCCTCCGGATTAATTTTCGATACATACCACAGAAACTACGTTTCTCAATATATAATGCCCTAGTAAAACCACACCTGATATATCTCATCGAGGTCTGGGGAAGCGCTGCCAGTACTAGATTAAACAAATTACAAGTCCTACAAAATAAAATAATAAAAATGCTATTCAACTACAATTTTCGAACATCAACTTCAAAAATTTTCCGAGAAATGAATCTGATGAATATCAAAAAATTATACATTTATAACACCTGTATCTTTATTCGTAAATCCATGAACAAGAAGGTCCGCACGGATCTGCAATTCACCAAGGGAATGAAAGTTGGGCGCATCTGCACCTGGTATACAGTAATCTGTGATCTGCACTCGACGCGCGAGCTTCATCGTTTTGCCTAAGACTCGAACAAAGTACGGCCAGACCACAATTACATGCGAAGGTGCGCGCCTTTTTAATAAGATACCCACGGAAATAAAAAATGTAGACTCGTTCAATGTATTCAAAAAGCGACTAGCAAATCATATAATCACAAACATATCTATCTGAGTGCGTTGGATGGGTTTGTTTTGGTCTTGGTTTATGTTGTGGTGCTAAGGTGATAGTGAATCCCAGAATTTGTGAGTGACTGTTTATAACTATTCTTTTATTTGTATAGATTTTTCCCGTCGATAGCTGTTTTTGATGTTGTTTATTTTTCAACAACATAGGTACGACAGCGAATTTTGTTCTTTAGATTTACTTTTATCTACGTTCTCATGTAAGTGGCGTATATAATGTCTTTATGAGAATAAATGTCTTTAAACCTAAACCTCAAATAAAAGAACATACAATTGAATTAACAACCTCAGAAAAGAGAGGCGTGTTCCTAGTTCCTAGAACATATAATATGCAGGGTGTTAGGAAGGTTGTCCGTAACCGTAATTGACAGGTGGATTAGCGCTATAAAAAAGCGAGACTAGTTCCCGTAACTCACCAATTGAAATACAGCAGTATAATGCTGTTAGTTTATGCTAGTATTCTTTGCTAGCAAAGGCCTTATCCGGTCTTGCTTTCAATCATTCGTGCTACAATCATAACATACTCGTAATAGATTGCAACATGGCTCTACCACGTACAAAATTTTGGTACGAGTATAATATTATGCCACACGATGTTTTGGACATTTTAGTAGATAACATTATAAAGATTCGGATTTTTAACTTCAACTCTTGTCAACTTAATACGAACATAACGAAGTTATACCAAGGAGTTGTAAACTGACTGTTTCTCTCTATAGGCGGGTTGCTTTATTACAAAGGGCATATGAATATGTGTAATTGTATCTTTTTTAATGATCATTTGCTGATCACAGGCCAGTCTAAATGCGAATTCCTTTTTTTTTGCTTCACAGTTTTTTTTCTAGAATAGGGTGACAAACAAGCATAAATTCAACTTGATGATAAGTGGATAGTGTGGCCCATAGACATCGACATTTACCCTCGATTAAGATTCAAATTGCAGATGCGTTTTCACCCCTGAGGACTAAGATGGATTACCTCGTATCCAGAAAAAAGGGTCTCCGGTTCTCAGCACTCACCATATGAAACACAGTAGCATTAAGCTACTATGTTACGTCGGTATTATGTGAGAGCGTGGTCCCTCCCCGGTGCCGACCCATTCGTGCGACAACCATAATATATCTGTAGAATAGCTCTACCACGTAAAAACATGACATAACTTTTCTCAATAGGATCATCATCATCATAGCTCATACACACGTATTGTTGTATAAGTGGTCCACAGACACCTACATCTACCCTCAATTAAAAATCTAAATCTAGATCCATTGTCACCTCTAAAGACTAAGGTAGAATGCCTCGTTTTCAGGAAAAATGGTCCCCGGTTCTCTACACTCACTATACGAAACACAGCAGCATTAAGCTGCTGTTAACGTTGTTATTCTGCCAGCGTGGTCCTTCCCAAATAGAGTCCATCTACTCGTGCTGCAAATTCGATCCATTCGTGCTGCAAACTATAGCGCAGTGTTGCTATACAACGTGTAAAAGACACTCTAATTATTTTTAACCGACTTGAAAAGGAGGAGGTTCTCAATTCGAGTCTATGTTTGTTTTGTTGTATGTATGTTACGTGATATCTTCGCAGATTGTGGACCAATTTTGATGATTCTTTTTTTATTAAATAGGTTATACTTCAAGGATCCCATATAAATTTGGAAAAAAAATCCACCCTAAAGGTAGCAAATAAATAACTTTTTAGCAATTAGAAGTCAGTTTTTACTTTTGTTAAAAATTCTAATTATTTTGCTATAAGCACATAAAAGTACGCTGCTGGCCTTTTCCGTTTTAGGGAGGATTTGTCTTAATCGCCACGCTTCGCAGTAGCAGACATCTTGTACTGATGACGCTGCTTCCTGTCACTGGCCTGAATATTTTACGCTTAGCATAACCGAGGCAGATAAACCACCATCTATCGGAAGGCATAACATCTTTATGGCTTTTCCACTGTCGTCTCTTACGACACTTATAAGAATTTCTTAAACAAATGATGGATTCTCAAATTCGCTACCACACGGGACGCTATATGCGTATGCTTATTTGCTACAGTACGATCAAACCAACAATCACAAATGACGGCTCCGTGGCGCAGTGGCTTAGCGAGTTATTGCGATGAGGGCCGCGGGTTCGAATCCCGCACGGAACAAGTATTTGTATGACCTGCAAGTAATTGTTCCGGGTCTGGATGTTTGTCCTTGTGCAATTTATGTTTGTAAACTGCCTTCACGATACAGGAGAAAATCCTAGTGTGGGGGTAACGTTAAAAAAAAAAGAGAAAACCCCTCCATCCCAGACCACCTATTACTATCCTTTAGTATTGTGAATAGAGAGTGCATTTAAAATAAAAAGACATTGTTTCAAATCGCTCTCGTTACTCTTTCATACCGGCCGGGTTCTAATCAAACCCCGGGCATCCTATTTACTATTTCTATTTGAATAGAAGGATGTGAGTACTTATAACGATTGTTAAAATTTGCTCCCTAAATTGACAGTATAATGACAGCACTAAACAAGTACATGCTTCCGAGTTGTTCAGCTAATTGGATCACAATCCTAATCCTAATCGAACTTGATTTGTGCTGAATAAAATATTCGAATGTATTGTATTATTATAAAAATACAATTTAAAATTTGTTCGAGAATTTGCATAACATAACATAAATAATACTTTCCGGATTTAAGAGTCCGTTTATAAGCGATGTTTTACGTCGCTAAAACTTCTACCACGCAGGAGAATTTCTTACAGAGGTTGTAAACTGTTTTATAAAAAAAATGGAAACCACAAAATTTGCTTAAAATTAGTACTTTATTCTTTTGTGCGTCTATTAAAGCTGCTGTGTTTCGTATACTGTATGGCGGGAAAATGGTATAGGTCTTCCATTTCACATATACTACAGTACAATGAACATCCTGATTCTTTATGATGTCTATGGGTCACAATGACTGTTTACCATCAGATTGTTTAGCACTCTTATAATACAATAAATTTATTGGATTTATAGAGTTATTGGGTGACATAAGAGCTTTTAATGGAACTATGGCGATAAAACATATAAATCCTATCTAGAACATAGTTTTAATTCAAAGTAATTGTCTTAAAATAATCGTAATCTATTTACTTAATACCTAAATCTCTTTTGTTGACGGGTAGACGAATAAATACATTAACACCACAGAGGTCTAACGGAAATTCGTGGGATCACTGTACTTCCCCAGATAGACCGACCAATATACAAACGAGAAAAGTCTAATTTCAGCATAATACTACCACGTACCATTTGCTTACGTATTTTTAAGTTATATTATATTTTTAAGTTATATTAGACGTTGTTCTGGTCTTTCCGCAAGATGGCGCAATGAGTTCTACGAATTAATTTCGGAATTTTTAGAGTACATATGAAATTTATTAATAACTCGACCACATCGCCATCAGAACATTTTTTTTTTCAAGTGGTAGAGCCGTGCTGCAGCTACATATTACTGGTATAGTTGTAGCACGAACGGGTCGGCTCGACCGGGGAAGGACCACGCTCTCACAGAATACCAGCGTAAAATAGCAGCTTAACGCTGCTGTGTTTCGTATGGTGAGTGTAGAGAACGAACCGGAGACCCTTTTTACTGGAAACGAGGCATTCCATCTTAGTCCTCGCGAGTGACAACGCATCTGCATTTTGATTCGTAATCGAGGATAGATGTAGATGTCTATGGGCCACAGCAACCACTTACCATCAGGTGGACTGTGTGCTCGTTTATCACCCTTATCCTATAAAAAAAAACTCTTACCTGATTCTGCCTCCGTCAAAGCAGAAGACAGGTTGGTTGTAGACATCCATGGGCTGCAGAAGCTGTTTACTATTAGATCTTTTGTCATTTAATATTATGTAAGATATCATTTTATTATTTACTAACTGGTACCCGGCGCATTGCTGCCGCTGAAGAAACAGTTGTGGAAATATTAAACGTATTAAATTTGAAAGATGAACGTTTTAAATTTGAAAGAGTTATATTGTTGAATTAGGAATGATACATTCTTTGAAGTTAAATGATATATAACTTTCAAATGAATTTGTCGGTATGATAAGCGCACCACCTGCAGTAAATTAATTGCACTATGCCTATAACCTTTGCGCAAGTGTAAGCAATGAGTTGACAAAATTTTCCCGCCATCTGATAAACGGTATGGCAGCGCAGAAAATACGAACAAACAAAAATTATTTTTTATATATTAGATTTCTTGCATCAATTACAATAATTTTCTCGCCCAAAGGTAAACTATACCCATTCAGCGAGAAAACGTAGCCAGTAAATATACTACAGGTACTAGAGATTCAGATTTCAGTAATTTTTAATTGTAATATATTTTGTATAATTTTGTTTTTTTTTTTCATTTTATCTCCATTTATTTACATAAGATGAAAATACACATTATTTATTACAAAAAAAAAAAATTAAAAGCAACAACAAAATTACGGAGTCAACTGTGAACCGATTTTAATAATTTTTATTTAATAGGTTATGCATCACGGGTGGCCCATATTAATTTGGAGGAAAAATTACAATTGCAAAATTGCATATTCTAAAGTAAAATGTCAGCTTTATTAAAAGTCCTTCTGTTTTTGACGCGTTCGTAAACCTTACTTTTTCACAACAGTAGATACTTAAACACGAATGTACTCGTGTACGTCAGTCTTTACAAATTAACTTATTTTGCAAACAGTAGTAGCCCACGCCTTCCCTCGTGTATACAAAAGTTTGGATTGTTTGTTTTTGGCAAAAAATGTAGACTGTTGAAACGGAGAACAACACAATTCCAACGGCGAGTTTTACAATCAGTTTCGCAGTTTCGTTAATTATAGCAAACGCGGAAAACTTTATCTATCAATTAATTAACAAAGATATACATTTAAATCTCTATCATTATTTTTATCGCCAGCTCGTTACTTGTATGCTGGAAAAAGGTTTTTCCCAAAGTAGTGGATATGCCATGTTTAAACATGACCAAACCAATATTTCTTTTTCATCTCAACAAGATTTTGTAGCCGACTTCAATTCTCAATCCGACTGTATGTTTTTTGTATATACGTTACGCGGTATCTACATCAATTGTGAATTGTGGTTTTAATGATTCTTTTCTTTTTAAATAGTTTATACTTTAGGAATGAGCACAAATAAGTTTCGAAAATAAATTGCTACCTTATTGGTGGAGAAATAGTGGAAGAAGTTTTTGATTTAATTATTTAGACGACAATTTAGTTGTTAATTTGAGGTTATAATATTCCTTAGTTAATTATAAAAGGCAACATAATTAAACAACTTCCACAAAATATCTTCTGAAGTGTGTGAATTGCTTGCATGGCTTTAATTTTTTTATACATTACGTGCATCAACTACAGCAGCTATTATATCTTAATTATTTGATTTTTTTTTAGTTTATGACATATCCGTTTGAAACAGAAATCTTTGAAACAGAAACCTCTAAACAAATAGAAAAATAAACAAAATCTAAACATCTTTCATTTTATTTTGAATTAGTTATAGCAGGTTGATGAAATTTCTACATATTTACTTTTGCCACATGAAAATGTCAAACTTTTGTCAATTTGTGTATTACTTAGACATAACACTATTTACTAAACCTTTTATTTAAATTTACTATTTTCATCATGATTAACTTTAAAGTTTAAACTTTACCTTTAAAGAGCATTGATAATGTAAAGAATGGGTTTCAGGTGAACAATCTAAAATTGGCAAAACCGCAATTATGCACGCTTCAAATTGATCCCATTCATCAACGTCGCCAAAAATGGTTTACCCTGTAAAAAGTAGGCAGCCCGGCGTATTTTAGATGATTCCGCGAGCAATCCTATCCGGGCCTAATAACAGTATCGGAATGAAGGGTTGCGGCCGATTCGAATTTTAATGAAATATTTGATTTATGCCCGCCATGAATATCAGGTAGCTTATTATAAGAATATATCATTAAACATTACGTATATAATTAAACCTCCGAGTTGCCCGCAGCAACCCCAATTTATACCGTGCGGGTCGCATTATAATTTTAATAAAATTGCTGACCGCTCGATAATAATATGAGAGAGAAAGAAAAAATATAATAACAAAATTATAACACATCTGATTGATGTATTATTTGGTAATTTATTGGCTGTAATTACATCGTGTAATAATGGTCGATAATGCGATGCGGCGACGGCGCTGAGGGAACGATTTATTAGTATTTATTAAAGTATGAATTATTGTATAATTACTGGGATGGTGCTTCCAAACTAAACAGAACGGTTGTTTTAGGGTTGAATTTATGGGCAGTTCTCGGAGTCGATCTAATCGCGCTCGATCGCGATGGATGCCGCGTCCTGGCGGCGCGGCGAGCGGCGTGCGAACCAACTTTAGAACAACGTGTTCGACACTTTTAAGTATTTCAGCCTGGAGATTTTGGCAAATATACTTGTATGTCAATTATAATATATAGAGAGTAATGAAGACCATAAAACATATTGGTAATCTATTGGATAAATCAAAGTCAAAGTCAAAACTTTTTATTCTATTTAGACTTGCTTCAAGTTCCTATGAAAGTCAAAATCTACACCGGTTCGGAAAACAAGACCTTCTCAAAGAAGACCCGTCAAAAGACTCTGATGTTTTTTTTTGCATGCCATGTTACAATTAAAAAAAATTAAAATATTTTACAATTTATAGAGATTTTATAGAGATACTCCCATTTTGTTACATTCTTGTATAGTTTTTGCTTTTCTGTGGTTCCAAATTTCTGGTCTAATTTAACGATGACAATTATTATATTTTATATATTCGTAATTTTCTCAGTGGTTAAACGAATATACAGTAGTGCAGCGTCAAAGGTGTAAAACGTCTGGCACTGCGATCGTCAATTGCCTTGACGATTAAAGTAAGCTCTCCCTACAACGGGAGAGGCCCATTTCTAGCCGTGGACTTATAAGTTTTTTTTGTAGAAAAAAGAAGAGGTGAGTTATAACCCGTTACGGGTTGATATTACGACGGGTTAATTATAATTTAAACCTTTAAATTTCTGGAGCGCATCAGAGTAAGTCCGTAGCCAAATAAGTTAAGATATTATGAGTTTGGTATGGAAATATCTCATTGTTTTGGTGTAGACAGGCGTTTACTGTTTTGGCTAGACACAATATAACATGAATAAACTTAGTAGTTTCCACAAATTATTCTTAGACTTTAGTTACATTCGAGATAAAGCTTAGTCTTTTAATGGATTCATTGCCAAATTGGGTAAAATTATTTATACAGTTAAAGTCATTGTATACGTATATGTAACATCACGTAAATATATCCGCAAAAATGTCACCTATTTACATTTAGAAATAGTGTTACAAAGTTGCCTGTATATCTCTATTTCAGTATATGATAGTCAGTATCATCATTATAAAAACAATATATTCTATTCTAAAGATAATACATGTATATTGTATTTATGTATTGTGTTGTAAATGGTGAAATTTAGGGGTATTTATATGTGTAACTGATCCAATATCCAAAATTTAAAAAGAGAGGAGAACAAACGCCAAAGCCTAAAGTTACGTCTCTTTTTGATAGTGAGCCTCTTAAGACGATTTAAAGACATTTTGATATGTTGTCACATTTACGAAGCACAGATTTAGAAATTGTTACCATGTTCAGCAGGACGGCTGTAAATTTAGGATGATGATGAACATTCTCAATTTAGCCGTGTAGTGGCGGTTAAGAATATCCACTACCCCATATCTTCCCGTGGGTGTCGTAAAAGGCGACTGTAGGAAACAGGCAGGAGATGGGCAGCAGCATCTTCCTGATAACAACAATATTACAAAAAAAATTGCGGTTGCCAACCCGCTCGCCAAGCGTGGCAACTATGGCAAATATCCCCCCATGATGAAAGTTACGAAGAGACGCCCTCACCCCCGGCGGCCCCGCTATTCTTGGCTACGGTGGCGACTAGGGTAACGGCGGGGCAGGGGGTGCTAAGAATCTCCGGTGGAGGTTCGGTTGCTACCTAAGACGACTCGACCTGGCAACATACAACGCACGCACCCTGAGGACTGACGAGAAGATCCTGGAGCCGGAAGAAGAGATAGACAAGTTACAACGGCATATTATAGGATTATCCGAGGTCCGAAGAGAGGGGGAGGCAACTTGTTCTATCACCGGGAGGGCGACCATCTGTCCCAAGGAGGTGTCGGATTTATCGTCCACAAGTCTCTCGTTAACAACGTTGTAAAGATTGCGAGTGTGTCGACGAGGGTTGCGTACCTTATACTCAGAATCACCAAACGGTATTCGTTGAAGGTCATACAGGTTTACGCACCAACCTCAGCACATCCCGATGAGGAGGTGGAGGAAATGTATGAGGATATCTCTAAAGCCATGCATTCCTCCAAAACCCACTATACGGTGTTAATGGGAGACTTCAATGCAAAACTAAACACAAGAGAGAACGGTGAGCTGAAGGTAGGGAAATTTGGAATAGGGCAACGTTACCCAAGGGGCCAGCAGCTGGCCGACTTCATGGTGAAAGAGGGACTTTTTATGATGAACTCTTTCTTCCAGAAGCGGCCCCACAGGAAGTGGACCAGGTCGAGCCCCGACGGTTCGACAAAAAATGAGATTGACTTCATTATGACGACCAGACGACAACTGTTCAGTGATGTCTCAGTGATCGCGAGGGTGAAAACTGGCAGCGATTTACCGAATGGTTAGAGGCACACTGAACCTAAACGTTAAGTTGGAGAGGTCTCGTCTAATGAAGTCAACGATGATGATGATGATGATGATGATGAACATTCTCAATTTAGAAATTATATCATTTATGCAGCTTATAAGTGATCATCTTTTTGTACATACAAGCATATAGTAGGAAAAAAATTTAAAGGCACTTTTTATAAAAGCATGTGTGTGTGTATGTAAATAAAATTTTGTCGAACGATATCTTTAGAACGAATCAATCGATCGAGATGGGTAACGGTGATAAACGGGCACACAGTCCACCTGATGGCAAGTGGTTGCTGTGGTCCATAGACATCTACATCTATCCTCGATGCCGAATCAAAATGCAGATGCGTTGTCACCCGTGAGGACTAAGATGGAATGCCTCGTTTCCAGTAAAAAGGGTCTCCGGTTCTCTACACTCACCATACGAAACACAGCAGTGTTAAACTGCTATTTCACGCTGCTATTCTGTGAGAGCGTGGCCCTTCCCCCGTCGAGCCGTGCTACAACTATACCAGAATTATAGCTGCAGCATGGCTCTACCACGTAAAATTGAAATCGGTTGCACAAAATTTTTAATTTTACCACTTGTTTGTTATAAGATTCTCATAAACATGGAACACAATAAGTCCCAGACCGTAGTACCGAGTAGTAGTGGTAGCAGTACTACCACCTACTACTCAATATAATAAAATTGTATAATATAAAAATCAATTTTAAACATACAGACTTCCTTCCTGCACTCCTTATCCCCATAATGATCGCGGCTAACCCCTTGACTAATTGCTTGTTTTTTTTAATATCATACTTGCTTAAATCTTGCCGTAAAAAATGTTAAATGTATTATGGTTAATTGTTCTACTATCATCTAACAACGATAAGAATCACTCGTTAAAACGAATAAACAAACACATATAATTCAAATTTATAGTTTTTATGGGTGCTTTTATGTGTTGCGTTACGGAGGGATCGCGCGTAAGATTATAATATATCACAAATGTGTGTTAAACGAAAACTACTCAGTGGTATTTATATGTTTTTTAAAACAACAAATGTTAGGGTAAAAAACGCTTATAAAACTGTTTTGAATGAAAATTGATCGATTTAATATAGGACCCCAAAAAAAACGTTTATTTCTTCTGTTGTAATTATCGTGCGTACTGGCCACAAACATTAGTAAATGCTATTTAAAAAAACATGCATGAGTGTCGTGGAACACTCGGTTGGAACAAAGTTCCTTTCGTAGTACCTATATTATTAATGATAAACGTATTACATTATTGATTAACAAATACAAATAAATGAATTACTAGCGTCTATTAAAATGAAGCGTCATTTAAAATAAAATAATATTACTTTCATGGTAAGATAAGAAAAAGTGCGAGGAATATGGATATTAGTCCATCTCGCTTCCTCATAAGCGCCAAGGCCGTCTACACTACGTTAGAAGGGGTCGTGACGGAAAAATGTTACACTTTTTCTCGCCTAAACCCCATCCGCCAAATTCGTACCGTCCGATAAGGAACATCGTTCCAAAAAAAGAAAGTTTTGGAATGGTTTTTTTTTCGAACTTCATTTGTTTTTATGTAATTATTGCATAATTTAATTTCAAAATTATTGCGTTTTTTCATACTGCGAAAAATTAATAAAGCTAATTTGAAAGCTCTTAAAAACACATTACAGGAAGAATACATTTTAAATTAACGTATAATAAGCAAAAACCAAATTAATAAACTTACTTGTCACAAATATCCATGTAATTTTTTTATACACACGTTTTTTTGCGTTCCTCTAAATTTATACTTTAGTGTCTATATTTATCGTTTCAACTAAAAGAATAATTTTGGAATCCACTAAAATGATCTTTTTAAATAATTCGTAAATTGCCATTAAAAAACTTCAGCGATACTTTTTAAGAATTTTTATATAAGCTAACCAGTATCTTGTTTTTTCGCCATCCAATTTACGAGTAAGTGTTACACATAACAGAGTGACTGTCAAACAAACACACATACAATACATATTTGTATATCTTCGTGCTACAACAATCTTTTTCACGGCACGGTCAGTTAAACTGATCATTTGAACTGACCGTGAGCCCGGAAAAATCCATGGGTTGCCGTCAGTTAAAAATTTCAACGTAAGATTTCACACTCACGATCAGTTTCGTCTGCCCGGAAAAATTCGTGGGTTGATGTCAGTTAAAAATTTCAACTTAAGATTTCACACTCACGATCAGTTTCTGGATGTACGTCAGTTCAACTGTTCAGCTTAACTGACCGACTGCCCGGAAAAATCCGTGGGTTGCCGTCAGTTAAAAATTTCAACTTAAGATTTCACACTCACGGTCATTTTTTGGATGTACGTCAGTTCAACTGATCAGTTTAACTGAACATGTGTCGGCCATAAGTAAAGCAAAAAGAAGAAAAAGAGATGACAAAAATTATCAGAAGCAAATAGTTCTAAAGACAAACGTATTTTACAATTTTATCTGTGATAACTATCAAGCACGTTGCTTAAAATATTTATTTTTCCATGAGGTTTTAAGAGCAGGGACGAATCCGCCGCCCTAATCCAATATGAATTTTCGGGATTTACATGTTCTCGAAATATTTTCAATGTTAAAGTCAAATGAATGACTGTTAAAGTCAAGCAGGTCACGGTGCTTTCTTCTTTACGATGAATTCTTGATATGCCAGTGCTAAAATTGCGGTTTATCGTTGCAGTGGTGCTATTTAAGTACAATGTTTATTAAAACTTTCAATGAAAGCCTCTAAAAACACTTATACCTTGTTGAAAAAGGTAAAGATTAGATAATTGTGAATAAACTAATGCCTATTCAGAAGTATACTATATAAAAGTATTGATATTACTTTTTTGATACGATTGATCTCAGCTTTTGATTGGCATATTATACTTAATGCTAATCAAAAGATGTCGCCTCGCGAAAAATATACTCTACTTTTTAATTTAATTACGGTATAGAATGCATTTATGATGACAATCTTATTTTTATTCCAGCTTTCTCATAAATTTAAAAACATAAGAGAAAATGTTAGAAGCCGTTCGAAAAGGGGGTTGGTTTCCTCGAACCGCAACAGCTTTATGATTTATGAAATTCCGTATCTAAAACATCAAAAACGTCAAAATAGGCTACAAATAAAACGTTTGTAATGTAAATCAAAAACGAAAACATCTTGAGCATACAATACAGCACATGCTATTATTCAATAATTTTTGAACTTGTAGATGCTAAATTATTTTGTTTGTCATGGCCGCCATGGATGAATATAAGTTTTTACTTATGAAAATAATACTAATTAACTGAGTAAGTGGCGCAAATATGAGTCTCTGAGAGATGACTACATATTTGTGCCATTTGCTGTAGAGACTATGAGTCCGTGGGGTCCACGTGCGGTGAAGTTCCTAAAGGAACTCCATCCGCGACTGGTCGTTGCTGCTGGTGATAAGAGGGCTGGTTCTTTTCTCGCTCAAAGGCTAAGTATAGCCATTCAGCGGGGAAACGCAGCCAGCGTTCTTGGCACGATACCGCGGGGAGTAGGACTATATGATAATTAAGTTACTAGTTTTAGTTTTTTTTAATAATCGTTTTTAATATTGCATATAATAAAGTATTGTATATTATGTTATGTAAATAAATTTATATTATTTAATTATAATTATTAATTTATTTCTTTAAAATGTATGCACAAAATAGTAATTGCGGCGGATTTAAGGCCTATACGCATTCTACTCCAGTGAAAAATTAGGCTAAGAACCAGATATATAAAGAAGGGACTGGAGAAAATTAATAATATATACATATATTTATAATAAAAAATAAAATATATCAATAATAAATACACAAATATCGAAAAGTTATATAAATATTGTTTACGTCAGTCAGGACAAACAAAAAAAAAGAAACGATTTTTCACGGAATTTACTTTTAAAACAAACTTATTGTTGTCAGCTTTTGTATGTCTTTTATTCCAGAGTATCATAAAAATCAAATATTTTAAAATAAATGCATTACGCACTACAGTCATTTTTGCATAATCACGTTATTGGAGTTACTGTAGCGACAAGAATTCTTCCGAATTATTGTAGCGACTAGTACGAGTATGAGGATGCCGCTAGGTTGGCTCAAGAATCAAGAAACCACTTCAGTCGCACTTTAGCCTATTGTTAGTGATATAAAATATTTCCCAAAGTAACTTCCAATAAAAGATACACCAATACATTTTGAGCCGTGGTAGCTCAGATGGTTAGCGCTTCGATCCCCGCCGGAATGTAAATTGTTAATTGCAATTTTAAGTGCTGATTTACCACGTGCTCGCCGGTGAAGTAAAACATCGTGAGGAAACCTGCATGTCTGAGAAATCAAAAAAAAATATTTCGAAGACATGTGAAGTTCTAAATTGTACAACCAGTGCGTGTTGCCAGTGATGACATATGGAACTGAGACGTGGTCCTTCACTACTGGCCGTATGAGGAAGCCCAAGGTCGCTCAGCGAGCTATGGAGAGGGATATGCTCGGGGTTTCTCTGCGTGATAAACTTAGAAATGAGGATATCCGCAGTAGAACCAGAGTAACCAACATAGCCCAAAGGATTAGTAAGCTGAAGTGGCAATGGGCCGGCCATATAGCTCGAAGAACCGACAACCGTTGGGGAAGAAAGGTTCTCGAGTGGCAGCCTCGTACCGGCAGGCGAAGTGTAGGGCGTCCCCCCACTAGATGGAGTGACGACCTGGTAAGACATGCGGGAAGTCAATGGATGCAGGTGGCTCGGGACCGTGCTTTGTGGCGTTCCGTGGGGGAGGCCTATGTTCAGCAGTGGACTTGTGAAGGGCTGTAATGATGAAATGATGATGTGAAGTTCGCCAACACGCATTGGGGCAGCGCGGCGGACATTTCCTTGCCCTAAAACCCTCTCAGAAATGAGAGGAGACCTGTGCCCAGCAGTGGGACGTATATAGGCTGTAACTTTACTTTACTTTTTTTAATACCTTTTAAATAAAATTACAATAAAATTTATTTTATGATTTAGTTATATAATTAATTATTTAACTATTTTATCTGAGTAGTTAACCTCGTAAAATAATTTATATTCAGTTGATATACTGGAAAGTGGGAACTAATCTGTAAAATTCTGTTTTATCTAATTTATGTCAAACAAACATTATGGCGTTCGTTATTAAAATAAATTGAAGCAACTTACCGGAGCCACTGGCAAACAGGAAGTCCCTGTGAAGGGAAGACGTCTTCAGGTAAGGGTAAAACAGCTTGCTGCCTGCCGGAGCCGTTCACCTCACTACCACAGAACGAACAATATTAAAAAAATTATAATTTAGTCGACAGGTGCGACAAAAAATAATATTACAAAAATATTGCCTGCTATTTTGTTAAACTATACTGTATAGTGGCGGTGTAAGAATATCCACTACGTCTTCTACTAACAAATACAAAATAAGAAACTGTGGCTGTGGTGATTTTAGTTTCCAAGTTTGTTTAGTTATCTATGAGTGATCCCAGAGAAAATTATGTTTTTTTTTTCTAAACGCCGAGCAATGCTCATTCATCCACACATTTAGAACGTAAACACACGTTAGAAATTTTAGCATATGTAAAGTGAATAGACGTATGCCCGTCTGTAATTTCGAAAGCCTTTTCGTTTCCTAATACATTCGCACACACCTTAAAACGTAGAAAGAAATTTCTGCGTTAAGAAAAAAATTGAAAACTGCTTCGTTTCCACTACACTACCGTTAGAGCCTAGCAAAAGTCCACCGCTGAACATGGCACGGATGGAACGGGCCTCCCCCGTAAATTGCCTCATAAGAGGGAGATTTGCCATAGTTACTTGGCAGGCGGGTAGGTAAATGTAGCTTTTTAATTTTAGTTGTGATTAGGAAGATACTACTGCCCATTCCCTGGTTCGTTTCCTTCCGTCACTTCTTACGACACCTACGTGACGATATTGGGTAGTAGATATTCTTACACCGCCACTACACGGTCAAACTCATTACTTCATTATTTAAAAAAATACTTAAATAATTATCTTTGGTTTGCCCATGTTTCATTAACATAATACATAATATATGTTCAATGAAGAACAAACTAGGTGGTAAAACTCATTTTTTGCCGGTAAGCCCGTCTGGGTATGTACCACCTTCTTTCTGACGCCTATAGCAATGCTTGTACCTACTGTTGTATTCTGGTCTGTAGGGCATAGAGAGCAACTATAATTATGGGCTGAGAACCATTTTATCTTAATCCTCAACTGTGACAACGTATCTGTAGCCTTTTGTTGTTTAAAGTTGGCTGCAGTTATCCATGGAGCGGTTACTACCAGGGGACTGGAAACTTCAGTTAATAAGAGAAAAAACTCAGTTGCCTATTGCCATTATTTAACTACCAGGACTACCAAATTGAATGCTTGGATGTGTATATGGTTATGTCATATATCCCGTTTGGATAGCAGATTGTCTTGTATAGTTGGATACAATATAACAATGAATAAAGAGAATGTAAACTTTGCGGGAGTTAAAACATCACTTTTATGTTACATTCCCTTCACAAGTTCGCTAATAATAATCAAATTATTAACAAACATAAAAAATAAATTAATAAGATTTTTCCTATACAATATAATTAAAAGTAATAATATAAATACATAATAGACATAAATATATTTGTATTTGCTATATATATATTATTTCTCAACAGTTTGGTAGATTTCAATAATAAGATTTGATTTTGTATAATTTCTGCGAACCGACGATATAAGTAAGTTTGCTCTACTGGCAACCCTGTTATCTACGGCCAGTGCACGTAAGCGATCAGTGACTTTTTAACTTAAGGCTTTATCCCTACAACCCGATGTCAAGTTTATGTAGCCTTATTCATTTTCGGCATGCGAAGACCGTTCAAACTTAAATGATTAAGGATCTACAAGAATTAAAAAGTACGCAAATCAAGTAGCCAACTAACGGATACAGCTGGTATAAAATGTATCAACCATTAAGGCGACGTTACAGTACTTGTTAACTAATTTGAACCTCTGTTTATCTACTTTATAATTATTCCGTAAAATCAAAATAATTTTATAAACATTTTACATACAGACAAGGTTCGTTTGACAAGAGACGCAAATCATAATAATTGTCTAAAACAAAATTGTTAAGATGACACTTCATTGGACACATTTTTTGTTGTTTTTTCTAAAATTCTCCCCGCTTTATTGCTACTTCCGCGGGACAATTGCGGGAGCGAGGTAACGGTTTTCATAACCTATATACCGGATTTAAAGCGGGTATAAGCGACACTACCACTTAAGTACTTTTGGAAAACCTTACATTATATTGCGAAAGATTTATTATGAAGCTAATGCGCTTAACGCCGAACATACAATTTTTATAGATTTTGTACATTAAAAATGTGAGAAAAAAAATACGCCTATTTTAATTAATATTAAAGAGATCTAATATTTCATTTATACTTTCGATTGAATTCACTTGGTGTAACTCCAGCTTCATTTTTGTGATTCGGATAAACACTTGTAATTGTTTCACAATGTTTGTTTTAAATAATTTAATATATCTACTAACTATAAAAACCGAGCAGTTTTGCCTTACGGCATTATCACGGTATAAAAAAAAGATCGAACATTTTGTTATATCTATTAATCTTTTAAGGCGTATTTTAAAACTGTTCTAATTATAAAAAAAAATATCTAATTATAATTTCATTTTAATGCCTTTTTCTATTTAATAAACATAATAAAGAATGTATAATAAAAAATAAAAGATTTTTTACGTAAAATTTAAATAATAGTTGGTCTACAGAAATCAGCAACAGATAACGCAACTTTTCCGCTGTTATCCCCGCTTCCGCCTGTCACTGAGAGCGTACTGTTAGTCCTTAGGTGTCGTGATCGTGAGCCGAGCTACGGAGGGGCGGCAGCGTACAAGGAGCACGGGGCCTGCGCAATTTTTCACTCAAGACCACGTGTTAGTCACGTGCGTGAAACTTTTAGCAAAGTTTTTCTCGCGCGCTGATACGCACCTCGCCATTCGTGACACATTCGTTCGAAAACTACGTTTTTTGTACTATTTGTTTTTACCTGCAATTTCAAATCGAATACATCGCTCTAATTATTATTATTTTTTTACAATTTTAAATACGGTCAGTATATATAATTTGTTTTATCATTTTTTTATTATATGCTAAAATAGGTTAAAGCCAAGAATATCTTACAGTAATAAGCGGTAATAGTATTAAAATAGTAGTCATGAAATGGGTTTTCGTTAATAGCGCATTAATACTAAAATTTAATTACCATTCGTAACAAAATATGTTAAAAATTTAAATTTAATAGTGTCGATAGTAAGAATGGGGCATTACTGTTTTAATTATGATTTGATTAAAACGCAAGAAAACTTTAGTATTTGATAGATGCTTTCTCAGATTCAGTTACAAAATAATCGATAGAATCGAATCGAAGTTTTCAATATAATAAACCATTAATTAATTAGAGGTTTTAAGCTGCACAGGCGTTCCGGTTTTATAATCGATAAAACTGAACGTGTTGTAGTCTAGGAAATCTCATGTTTAAATTCAAACAGTCGTATAATAAGCGGGCAAGGAAGGCTTCGGTACAGCCGCGGCGGTCGGTCTTTTCCCAAATGTTCTAAAACATTTAACTTATGGATATTAAAAATTAAAATACATCGATTAGTTCCATATTTCGGAGTGATCATTAATATTGATTGATATAAGCCGTGTCTAACGCTCATAAAGTTTATCGATTATCGACGTCGGATTTCACCTATAGACAATTCCCTTGTTATTAACGTAATAGCAATAAAACGCCGCTTTCTCAACACAATGCATCACCAGATCGGACCGTTTTGCAATCAACATATCAACTATACCGTGTCTAGAAAATTCTTAATTGAACTAATGAGAAGTAATTACAATTTTTATTGCGGCCATAATGATTACGATGCCTTAAAATAATAAAAGCAATTAGACATTGATGGGCGTAGCGGAGTGGTAGTGGTTGTCCCACTCACACGCGTGGCTCGCGGGCGAGACTGGAGTGGAGAGGAAAAGGCACTGATTAGACGTAATTGTTCGAACGGTTATAAAATTTGATGTCAGACGGTATTCAGTGTCGTAAAATGGCGAGATGTTTCCACTCGAAACGTCTTAATGTTGAAAAAACGAACGAGCGAGTTAATTTAAGATGTACTTACACCAATTCCGCTACTTGATATTATTTGCAAATGCGAACGACGTGCTTTCGTAAGACAAAGATTATCGCAGATCATTTAAATTAGGATTCAGAGTTACAATTAGGACTCAAGTGACTTACAGACGTTACTTTTTGTTTTAAAATTTGGTCAAATGACAAAAGAGGTGAATGATGATATTTTGTACTTTTGAAGTCACAAAGTATTTTAAAAAATTCTAACGAGTTTCTTTGATGGTTTAAACCTGGGAATAGTTTAAGCTAGATTATAATTTCGATAGCTGTGCCTTGTTTTTACCACGCCTTTATTAGCTTGACCTGTTTTTTTTTAAATTGTAATCACCTTAGGTCTTATAATGAGCGGACTTAATGCCTTGTGACATTCTCTGCAAGTCAATCTTGTATGTGTGTTTGTATGAATGTAATGGTATTTTTCCCTGCATAATCTCAAATTTTGCAGACGTATTAAGAACCGATGACAATACAATAATTTCATGACAATGACTGATGACGATGATCATCATAGCTCATGATCAAAGCGTATTGTTTAAGTATTTTTTAGTTCAATGTTCCAGAAATTCAACGTAATACATAAAACATTACATATTAAGTACATAAAACATAACTGTATTTTTGCACAAATTTAAAGTGACAGTGACATTTAAAGTAACTGTCCAAATGATGGTAAATGACTTTTACAGTCCCTAGTCACCTGCAAACACCTGACGTTTAAAACGGAATGCTTCTCAGCCTTACACTTTAAACGGGAACAACTGGAACAAAGCAGTAGATGTATTGCTGTTTGGCGATACGAATAGAGTATGGTAACATCACAGACAGACGCCTACGCTGTAGAAGAACTTTACGACTTTGAGTTAAAAGTTATAGAATTAATATATGGGTAGATATGGTAGATGTAGGTATATCCTAATAAAGTAGATATTTATTTATATCATATCATATCATAAATTAATTTCAGACAATTATATTTATTATATTAATTATTATCCTTACGGAGAGGCCTATGGTCAGTAGTTGACTTGTGGAGGGCTGTATTAATGATGATGAAGATGATATTTAGGTACTATATTGTTCAACAAGATCTATCTATTGACATATTTATGCAACACTGGGTTTTATTTTGTTATTGGTACGACTCTCTTTGAAATGTAATGTTTTTCTCGTAGTAAATAAAAAAGGCTATGTCATTATTTTTATCATAATTAAGATTTTCATTATATTTAACAAATGTTATTACGATATATAAACTCAGTGTGAATTTTAAATTAGTAAGTAAGTAGGTAATTAAGAGCTCACATAATTAATTAAAGTAATGGAAAAATCGCAACTGATTTTGCTATGGTAGTACCTAGTTATGTCAAGATTTTTTTGCCAAAATTCTTAATAAAAAAATCAAGTTTTTAAAACACAATAAGGATGACAAGCGATCACAAAGTCCATCTGATGATAAGTGGGTGCTGTGGTCTATGAACTATAGACATCTATCCTCGATTGAGAATCAAAATGTAGACACGCTGTCACCTCTGAGGACTAAGATGCGAAACACAACAGCATTATTCTGTTGTGTCACGCTGCTATTTGTAAGTGTGGTCCTACATTCCAACACCGGTAGAGCAGACCCATTCGTGCCGCAGTTATATACCTGCAGCGTGGCTCTACCTCGTAAAAATTATTATTAGTACTTGTTAATGAACTTATTATTATGCAATATTATACAAAGTTTTGTTAATGAGTTACTTGGTATTATATAAAATAAGTTGTTTTTTTTTCAGTGATTACACAAGATTATTTGTTCGCTCTACCTATATGAAATTTAATCCTTATTCCAAATATTTAATTTTTAGATATTTTCTATACACTAATAGACTACGATTAGATAATTGTGATACACTTAGTAAACTCAATTAGAAAGTTTTAATTTCCTTAAGTCAGTATTTTAGTGCATTAGATTTTTTTAATTATCATTGAAAATGTATTTTTTTAATGAATGTTTATATAAAAAAAAATTAAATTGTTTTTATTTCATTATTCATTTTTAAATTATCCATGTGCAAAATGCATTAACTTTATTCTGACATAAATAATTAAAAATTATTGTGTATTGTAAAATCATTTCTTTATAATACTTTATTTTATTAAATAAGTAGTGATTTTACTTTAAAAAGGTATTTACGCTTGCAGCGGATGTTCGGAATTTTTTTAAAACAAATATGTGATACCTACGAAAAACCGAACACATGACGTGTTCGAACCAATCAGCTGTTTGTAGCGCGTTCGCCCCGCCCAGTAGACACCTTTTGCACTTTATCGCGACATGAAAAAAATGATGCGACATCATCATCATCTGTATATCAATATCGGATGTATCGAATTTGTCTATGGGTAACCGATTATTCAAAATATATTGGATAACCTACATTAAACCAAATAAAAATAATATCACCATTTCGTAAATACAAAAGGATTTTAAAAATTATTACTTTAAAAGTTTTACAAATATTTTCTTTCGGTTTGTGGTACTTTCTTCACACATATCAAAATAACACGTGTTTAAAAAAGTTTTACGTGTAATAAAAAATAATTTGTAACGTATGCGCACTTAAGTATTTATCCATTAACATATTTAAAAAAAAAAACTTACAATTATACTGCGGTAGTTGAAGGCGTTAAGATTTGTTTTCGTAGCAACAGTGCGCTATTAATTAGCCGGCGTTCACTGATTCATCACTTTATAGCGTCTCAACGGCCACTCCAAGCCGATAATTAACACTGCAAATTATGACTCCAATTTATTTAGCTTTAATTGTATGAACCACACTTCAATTTTAGTCCAATTTCCGAACGCACTAAAAAGTTTCAAATTAGCTGTCAAAAGACGCGCGAAATGTTTTTTTTCTCTATGGCCGACAAGCGTACGAACGAACGCGATACGGCCGTCCACGTCAAAACGCTGACGTTCACTAGCCGCGACTCGGCATAAGTCGAGGAGAAGAAGGCAGCGGTCTCGGCCAACCCGCCTTTCGTTCGTCTCTTTCTCGCGCAGGCTAGTCCGCCCGTACCATTTTTACGGTTTAACCGACTCAATTCAATTCAACTCAACTCAATTGTCGTAGCGCGAATGCCTTCGCACTGGACGCTAGAGTGAGACATATAGCGGTCACCTCTTATTTTAAGCGCGGCGACTTTTTATTATTAAAATTTAATAATTTCCCACAGCACGTAAAGACGTCTTTACCGGAAGTAGGCCTCACAAGCTGACGCGGACGTGCGATGCGTTACGGTCAAGAGTTTGCGTTCGGAAAATCGAAATACAGCCTTAATCTTAGTTTAAGACGAAGTATCGGCCTCGGGTACAGTCGTTTCGCTCGCGCCACTATCGTCCGGCGTGAGTTTTTATCGTGCGGGAAAGAGAAGACCGGCGGATGATAGGCGTTACCACTTCACTCGGCTCGCGCTGTTGGGTGGGTAAAGTTTTAGGCCGAAACATGTAAAAATGCATCTTGAAAAAAAGTTATGTATTAAAAAAAAGATGGTTAGTGCGCGGTGGGGGGACATTAACGGGAGGTGGTGAGGATGGCTTTTTTCGCATGCTGTATTTTCGGGGGTGTTGGCGTAACTGGACAATGCATTATCGGACTGCGTTGGCGATTCGGACGCATCACCTTAGTGGCCCATTTGAATTCTAGCCTACTGTATTTGAATGCAGTATGCCTCAACCCCTATTTTAAGTTAATATTTTTTAAATCAATTCAGTTGACTATCGGTCATCAGTCTTTTTTGTTTTTAGACACTATGTCCTTTGTATTTGCGTTTTTTACATACAATTTTATTGATCAATGCATTAGCCATAAAAAAAGATAGTTATACCAGCAAAGTTTCTATCATCATTTCTTCTATCATCATTCAGGAATACAATTTTTAAGGGTATTAGACTAATAAAAACATGCTGGAGATGCGAAATTTTAATATCTTACTTCCAAAATAATATCTAAGGATTGTTTTGATAGTTTAACCAACCACATAAAAACGACATTGTCTTTTTTTAATCTGGTGAGAATACAATTAATTAAAACTCAAAAAAGCAAACCAAGAACAGTCTATTTCTCGTATACAATTTACTGTTTTTCTATTCAATATATTTTTGTTACAATAATTTAAATTTTTATTTAAAAATATATAATGTGAACAAATTTCAAACTCTCCCTAACTCAACTAATTTCTCTGTAATCCAAAGTTTATAAAGCTACCTTTAGATATCGAATATCATACATAAAACTCGCCATTTAGTGACCACGTAAGAGAATTCACTATCATCCCATATCATCCCGTAGGTGTCGTAAGAGGCGACAGACGGAAACTGAAACAGAAGCAGCTAAACGAAAAGAAACGAAAAGAAGAACTGAAAGCTGAACTGAAACTGAACTCTCCATTCCTAAGATTTACACATTCTCAAACATATAACGAATTCTCCAAATCAATGCTGCTGTCGATTAACGCAAAATGTAATTTAAAATGTATACAATACTCATCTTGAAAAAATTTCAAAGAGACACATTTAAACTAAAACTAATAGTACCTATAGATTTCTTGAATTATAGATAGGGAGTGTCATCCCTGAAAAAAAATTTTTTTTTTCTAATGTACAGCAATGCTCGGACGCTTCGGCATACGTACGTGGTAGAGCCAAGTTGCAGTAGTATTATGCCCGCAGCACAAATGAGTCAGCTCGACTGTGGAAGGGCCACAGCTTAAAATAATCAGCATATTGTTGATTCCTTTCATATGGAGATAACAGAGAATAAAGCTCCTTTTTACTGGTATCGAGACATTTCCGATTAGTTCTCAAAGTTGACAATGCATTAGTTCCAATCCTCTTAATTGAGTAGAGATGTAGGTGCCTATAGTCTACAGCATCCACTTGCCACCAGGTGGACTGTGCCCGTCTGTTACACTTATTATATAATAAAAAATATATCAGAATGTTTATTGTCTATGATCTGCCTTAATTTTTAGATAAATAGACACAGTACTGTCGGTGAAATTTAAAAATTAAAAATAGGCCGCTTACATACTAAAAGTCGTTAAAAGTCATAAGGTTCTACAAGAAGTTGACAAAATCAATTTGTATAACCCAAAGCATTGATCCTTTCTATGTCGTAAAATAAAATAAAAAATATTTACAAATTTAAAAAAATGGTTTGGAATAATTTCTCCTGTCATCGGAATGGTCCATTAAACAATGACATTTATACATCTTTCTTTTAGTTAAATCAAAATTAGAACTTTTACCTCCTCCCCCTCTTCTTTCGCGTCAAGACAGGTAAAGCCCGGTAATAAGTGGACCATGGTTTGAGAATAGTAACCGATTAATGATATCCGCAGTAGAGCCGGAGTAACCAACATAGCCCAACGGATCAGTAAGATAAAGTGGCATTGGACCGGCCATATAACTCAACGAATCGACAACCGATGAGAAGAAAGATTCTAGAGCGGCTAGATGGATGTAATCCTAAATGAAGAATCAAAATATAGATGTGTTGTCATCCAGTAAAAAGAATCTCCTCATTCTCTATATTCACCATACGAAACACAGTAACTTTAAGCTGCGTAGCGCTGAAATAGCAGCTTAATGTAAGAGTCTATGGCCCACAGCATTCACTGATCATCAGGTGGACAGTGTGCTCGTTTGCGACTCTTATTATATAAAATAAGATACAAAAGAATGTATTAAATATAGATTAACTTCCTTTCTCTTGACTCTACATTTGTTCAAAATACGAATGATTTTCTTACATTTATAAAAGAAAAATATTGAGAAAGAGTTCTATGGTTCGACCTCAATTTCAATCTAGAAAAGAAAATATTGGAATAGAATAGAAAAGAACAAGTTTTTATTGAACATAGATTATAAATAAATCTTATTGAAAATCATTTTTTACTTTTATCACTGGTTCGAAAGAAAAAAAAAAACAGTAACCCAATGGAACTTTTTCTTGCGAAAGTAACATTATAAAATAAAAAATGGGTTGTACAGTTACTAACAAACGTCATTTAAGAAACAGCTTGGAAGCGACCACCTCATTCCCAGCGGTTATTATAAAGCATGTGGTTGTCCGTTTTGTTAAAGTCTGTGTTTAATAAAAAAATTAAACGTGTTTATTTTCTTTAATAGACAGACCTTGTTTATTTTCTGATTTTTTGTTGTAAAGGCGTATACATTGCGCCATCGATGAAGTCGAGTAACAGGTATCACAAGCTTATGATTGTTCGTTAAGTTTACGGATAACCCTTTTTTCTACTCATTTTGCTCTCCCGAATCTTCTTTTGAAATTTCTTTTTCTACTTCATCTGTCACACACGAGACAATATGTGGCTACAATGTCTATCGGAGACCCGAGGCCTTCCGAAGTTTCCCATAATTGCCCCTTAGAACATCTACACGGTTATTCTATCCTCGAAAAATCAGAAATTTAAAATTAGTTTAAATTAAATGCGGTAATATTAGTTATGTAATGTAGAGTCAAGGGAAATTATTTTGTTTACAAAAATAAACTTTTATACCATCCGTACTAATAACACTTATGGCGGATGTACATCTACTCATCTAGTTTCTTCACTAATAAACAATTAACCCTCTGATTTGCGTAATAACATTACACGAGAAAATATTAAGACAAAATAAAAATACTTCCTATTTAACATTTATATTAACACTTAGAAATGAACTTATCCACCAAGAATGCAGCTATTAAATTACCCAAGTTATCAAAGAATTTAGTTTGATTTTAAAACTATTCACAATGTAATCTAAGTAGTTGAGTCGAAAGTAATGGATGGCGACTTAAAAAATGCATCCCATATTTTATTCTCAGATGACATCCTGGCTCCTCG
The DNA here is from genome assembly GCA_029286625.1 of Parnassius orleans. NCBI lineage: Eukaryota > Metazoa > Arthropoda > Insecta > Lepidoptera > Papilionidae > Parnassius > Parnassius orleans. The sequence continues at coordinate 1,404,972 of JAGSMP010000084.1, forward strand.
TAATGTCGAATTTCTTTTGAAAGCCTTCGTCTGAAGCATACTTCGGTCAATTCTTCTCAGGGTTTACCGCTGCCTCCCAGGACTTCTATGCAACCTTTACAAATTTCTGAAAAAGACACTTTAGAAGCAATTATGTCATTTTCGAACGGCTCTGCTGGCGGCATTGACGGAATTACGCCTCAACATCTTAAAGATCTTGTAAGCGCTTCTGCCGGTGACGCCGGCGGAGTACTTCTTTAATGACATTACAAAATTATGTAACTTTATGCTTTCTGGTAATATTAATACAAATTTCATTCCATTCTTATATGGGGCAAGATTATGTGCCTTCAAAAAAAGGATAACGGTATCCGTCCATTGCCGTTGGTTCCACATTTCGACTCTTAACTTCAAAATTAGCTTGCAGGCACATAATCTCTAACCTTAAGACAAAATTTCAGCCTACTCAACTAGGCTTTGGCACTAGAGGTGTCTGTGAGGCGGCGGTACATTCAGTGCGTACATTTTTAACAAACTCTGAAGCAGATGTTCTTGTGAAGGTTGACCTAAGGAATGCTTTTAACTCTAACGATAGGGTAACCCTGCTGAAAGAAGTGGCTAACAATACCCCCGAAATTTATCACTACGTTTGGCAATGTTACAGTCAAAATACTAACTTGTTTTACGAAAACCATGTTGTCGATTCTGCAGTCGGTGTTCAGCAGGGTGACCCACTAGGTCCAGCACTTTTCAGTTTGGGAATTCAACCCATTATTTCAAATTTGAATTCCAAGTTGAATGTCTGGTACCTGGACGACGGTACACTGGGAGGTAGAGCAGATGACGCCCTCAGTGATCTTACTCATATTTTTCAAAATTTTAAAAATATTGGTCTTGAACCAAATAGCAATAAATGTGAAATATTTTTTTCCAACAATTTATCTACTTCTCACAGAGACACTTTAATTCAAAATTTCAATCATATTTCTACAGGAATAAAAACTGTCAGTACGGAATCACTATACCTGCTAGGTTCCCCGTTGTTTTTCGATAGTATTAAACCTGTTTTAAAAACAAAATTTGATCAGTTTTTAAACCACGTTAATAAATCGTACAAATTAAGCCCCCACATTGCGCTTACTATTTTAAAATATTGTCTCTGTCTGGAAATATACGGATATTTTAAAAGATATTGATAATAACCTTAAAATAGCTATAGAAAAAATTCTAAATTTAACTTTAAATACAACAGCCTGGACTCAAGCTACTTTACCTATAAAATTTTGGTGGTATTGGTGTGAGAAATCTTTCAAGCGTTGCATTGCCTGCTTTCCTTGCTTCCGTGCATAGTGTCAGTAATTTATGTAACATAATTTTAAATAATAAAGTAGACCTGTGCTTTGCTACGGAGGCAGGGCAGACATGGCGAACGCTCTGTCCCGGCGAAAATGTTCCACTGGAAGTTAACCAACAAAAACAGTGGGATATTCCGTTGGTACAGAGGGTGCAGAAAGATTTGTTTCATAATTTCCATAGCGATCAAGATAAGGCACGCATTCTAGCTGTTTCGACTAAGGAATCTAGTCACTGGTTACACGCTTTACCATCAAGTAATCTCGGCACATTACTTGATGGGGAAAGCTTGCGCATCGCTGTAGGAATCCGACTAGGAGCGGCGATTTGTCAACCCCATCAGTGCCCCTGTGGTAGCAGCGTCGACAAGTTTGGGCTCCACGGACTTTCTTGTAAGAAAAGTGCTGGTAGGTTTTCACGGCACGGTTCTTTGAACGATGTCATCCGAAGGGCTCTTGTCTCTATAAATGTTCCCTCGGTTTTAGAGTCTTTTTGAATATTTAGAGACGATGGCAGGAGACCCGGCGGTATGACATTGGTCCCTTGGGAGAGAAGTAAAGCCCTAGTGTAGGATGCTACTTGCGTAGACACTTTGGCGGTCTCTCATCTCAGGGGTACCTCGTTTAGAGCCGGGGCGGCATCAGAGGCAGCTGAACTGAGTAAGTGGCGCAAATATGAGTCTCTGAGAGATGACTACATATTTGTGCCATTTGCTATCGGGCCGTGGGGTCCACGTGCGTTGAAGTTCTTAAAGGAACTCCATCCGCGGCTGGTCGTTGCTGCTGGTGATAAGAGGGCTGGCTCTTTTCTCGCTCAAAGGGTAAGTATAGCCATTCAGCGTTCTTGGCACGATACCGCGTGGAGTAGGACTGTTTGATAATTAAATTACTAGTTTTAGTTTTTTTTTTTATTATAGTTTTTAATATTGTATATAATAAAATATTGTATATTATGTGATGTAAATAAATGTAATCTAATATTACGTAAATATTTTTTCTTATTAAATCCTTATGGAAATATCGATGTTGTCGATAGCATTAATAACAAACCCTTGGTTTATCGATACTATTGTAATTGTATTTTTTATTTATTTTGCTTTTTTTGACGTGGTAGAGCTATAATTATAATGATAAATAACATCGTTATTGATATTTTTAAAGTTTAGTTCACATGCCTGTTACAAAGATATACAATACATGATGTGGACCATCAAGAAGAATAGAAATGGGTAGAATTCTGAGTCTCCTAGCTAGGTTACTTAGAAACCTGTATTTAGGAGATACAGTCCTAGCTATGCTGCAGCTATAATATAGTTGTAGTACGAATGGGTCGGTTTATTCGGGGATCACGGTTTCACAGAACCAGCGTATATAAAATAAATGTAAAATATTAGCTTCGTGCTGCTGTGTTTCGTATGGTGACTATAGAGAACCGGAGACCCTTTTAGTGGAAACGAGGCATTCTATCTTAGTCCGAAAGGGTGACAACGCATTTGCATTTTGATTCGTATTCGAGAATAGATGTAGATGTGTATGAACCACAGCATCAGGTGGACTGAGTGCTTGTTTATCACCCTTATTTTATACAAAAAATCTTGTATATGATAAATAAATTAAAAAATGTTTATATTAAATTCCTTCCATTGACTCTAGTTATTAGTTCAAATAATAACATAAGAGTTTAAAAAAACTTAAACAACATGCACTGATCATGAGCTGTGATGGTCCTGATAAATATTTTATTTTATCCTGGTGATCCTGATCAGAGTACTAGAATAAAGTTATTAAATTATTGTAATTTCATCGGTCCTTGACTCGAGCATTTTTTTTGCAAATTTTCAAGTCAACAAGTTGTTTGGTGAAAATTAAATTAAAAAATCTGTTACATAGATACATAGATGATACACCCGAAGCTAATAAAAGCGTGTTAAAATACTAACGATTATCTTACATGTATTAATGACTAAAGTGCAAGAATTTTATAACTCAACCTCGAGTTCTGTTAACAAAAAAATCCATTAACTGATTGTTGGTGTTCAAAAATTAGACAAAAAAAATGATTTTATATTAAGAGAGAAATGGTAGAGCTAAGATTGCAATACGTAGGAACGTTTCCATTATTTCGATAATAACTCTTCAATAACTTTTGTATTTTTCCGACACAGTTACCACTGTCTGTATATTCCAGTTGGCACAAAAACTACGAGGCCGATTTCGATGGATTTTGTTTTTGTTACAAAGTAAAAAATTGAAAAGAAAAACCAGAGCTTAGATTTAGGAACAGAGCTGCAAAAAATTGTAGGTAAAATTTTACGTAAAATGCGGGATTGCTGTAAATATTGTAGCTTTACTCAGAATTTTAAGTAAATTAAAACCTTTTATTATATCTTTGGATATTAAAATAATAACAGACCGTTGTACAGATTCAAAATTTATTCAATTTTAAAAATAAAAAGATACAAAACTTTATCATTACTTAAACTTTTAAAAAATATTGGAAAGTTTTTTTTATAAAAAAATTATGTAACTCTACTCAATAATATTATAACATTTAGGTCAGTAGTACAATTGTAGAGACTATCAGTCCATAGGGTGCGTGCCACCGTACCACGTGCGGTGAAGTTCCTAAAGGAACTATATCCGCGACTTGAGGTCGACTCAAAGACTTAAGTATAGCCATTCAGCGAGGAAACGCAGACAGCGTTCTTGGCATTATATCCCGGGGAGCAGAACTAAATGATGATTTAAATTTTAGTTTTCTTTTATTAAGGTAATAAATATACTACCTAAATTTTATTTCTTTATTCATTTACTCTTTATTGTACACCTTAATAAAAGGATTACAAAGGGCATATTTTTGGCATTGTCTGACAGTCAACCCGAGACGTGTGGAAAATAATGTGATAGGTGCCAAAATAAAATGAACAATAGAGTAAATCACAAAAAAATCTACTGAAAAACTTAAAAATTGACTAATATTATACATATGAACATAAATATAATAAACTTATATACTGTAAAATTTACTACAGACACAATACACACACACACACACACACACACACACACATATATATATATATATATTTTAAATTCAAATAGATATATAACACACTATAAATATATTAAAATAACAACAAAGGTAACCAAATTGACCACGCTAACTACCATCTGATATCTTCATATAATGTTTACGTACCAATCTTTTAAAGACAGTCTTATTAAATATTTTTCTAACGTCTTTGGGCAAGGAGTTCCAGAGCAGTGCAGCCTGAATGGAGAAGGATTAACCAAAAAAAATTTGTAAAATTTAGTGGGATACTTAATTTATTATTATGAGATATATGCGTTGAGAAAATATACTGAAATTTGTCCTTGAGATAAGGAGTGGATGAATAATTTAAGATAGAGAAGAGAACAAGCAAAATTCTAGAGTTAATTATTTATTTTCTAATATTTTAGAATAACTCTGTTTATTAGTGAGCCATTTAAGGCGAGAGCGATAGGTGAGAGATATGATAATATTTACGAAGACTGAAAATGTATCTGATACAATTGTTGAGACGGTGCTCTAGCTTGTTAAGAAGATTTTGGTTTAAATCCGGGTAACTCACGTCTGCATAATTAATGATCGGTAGCATAAGTAACTGTACAAGCATAATTTAAATCTTAAAGAGAAGAAAAATTTTCAAGCGATAAAGAGAACGTAAAGCACCAGAGACTTTTAATAGATAGATAAATAACTCTTTATTGTACACCAAAACAATACATAAAAGAAAGAAGAAGAAAAAAAATAATGTTACAATGGGTGTTTATGATTTATGATTTACAAATAAGCATTCCGGCGAAGACGAATGGAAAGCCACTTGAGCTTATTACGAAAACAAGAAAAATTATCATATTTGCGCAAACCAAATATGAATCTTATACAAAAATTTTGAAGACGCTCAAGTTTATCAAGTTGCTTCTCGGTGAGATCAAGATAGCTAACATCTGCATAGTCCAGAATTGGGAGAAGAACAGATTGTGCAAGCGCAATTTTAATGGCAGTAGGTAAAAGTTTTAATCTATTCAATGATCGAGCAGCTGCAAAAAGTGTACGACTAACTTCCTGTATTTGAGGACCCCATGATAGGTTCCTGTCAATATAAATTCCCAAGTCTTTAACTTTTTCACTAACAGGGATAAACATCAAAAACAACTTGAGGTGCTTGAGATAGGTTAGATTTTCCAATTATATTCGAACTTCCGATGATAATTACCTGAACCTATAGGGGGTTAATCTTCAAACCATATGTTTTCGCCCAATCTGATAGCAACTTACGAATCGTTCCTTTTTGCAATGCCAATGATGACCTATGATCTGAGACGTGGACCTTCACTGCTGGCCATATGAGGAAGCTCAAGGTTGCTCAATGAACTGTGGAGAGGGCTATGCTCGGGGTTTATCTGCGTGATAACTTAAAAACGAGACTATCCGCAGTAAAACCAGAGTAACCGACATAGCACAACGGATTAGTAAGCTAAAGTGGCAATAGGCCGGCCATATAGCTCGAAGAACCGACAATCGATGGGAAAGAAAGGTTCTCGAGTGGCAGCCTCGTACCGGTAGATGAAGTGTAGGGCGTCCCCCGTCCCTTTATTAGATGGAGTGATGATCTGGTAAGACATGCAGGAAATCGATGGATGGAGGTGGCTCAGGACCGTTATTTGTGACATTCCTTGGGGGTGGCCTATGTTCTGCAGTGGACTTGGGTTGTAATGATGACGAATCGTCCTTTTTTTTTGGGAGCTGTTTATGTTATTAGCTTGGCTTTTACAACTGAATCTGACTCGACGTTCGAGGCCTATACTATAAACTAGGTGGTATGACACCTCTTCTACATAGCATTTCGTCTGAGTAAGTGCCACGTTCTTACCTTTTTCTACCGCGAAATAGCAGTGCATGCACTGCCGTGTTTTGTCTGAAGAGTATAATGTTAGTACTCAGAGGTGACAGCGCATCTATTGCCTTCTTTATTTAAAGTTGGCTAAGGTACACCCCATTGTAAGTACGTTTGTCACTTCAATCTTATATATAAAAATCAATTGCTGTGTGTAGTCTAACTCGAAAATGGCTCGACCGATTTTCATAAATTTTTTGTGTGTATTTGATTGGGTCCCTGGTTGGTTTAAAACTCAAATAGACCGGGTAGGTGGCGCTGTTGTCTAGATCCAGAAATCACCCTTGCGAAGTCGGGGCGGATCGCTAGTTTTATATAAATAAGGAGACATTTTATTGAAATTTCAAAGTCCTTTTTGAACGAAACTGACTACTATATTAACTTCCAGTTATAACATTTAAAAAATATTTTAACACAAAAAATAGCTCACGGCTCTCTGTAATACAATTTCTCAATTACTCTCTTTATCCTGATATTTATAATTACATTTTTTTATAGAATAAGGATGAGAAACGTGCACACATTCCGTCTGGTGTTAAGTAGACATCTACATCTACCCTCGATTAAGAATCTTAATGCAGATGTGTTTTCACCCCTGACGACTTTTTTGTAAAGAGTAACGGTGACAAACGAGCACACAGCCCACCTGATAGTGAGTGGATGCTGTAGCCCATAGACATCTACATCTATCCTCGATTAAAAATCTTAATGCAGATGTGTTTTCACCCCTGAGGACTTTTTTATAGAGTAAGGGTGACAAACGAGCACACAGTTCATCTGATGGTGAGTGGATGTTGTGGTCCATAGACATCTACATCTATCCTTGATTAAGAATCAAAATTCAGATGCGTTGTCACACCTGAGGTATAAGATGAAATGCCTCGTACCCAGTAAAAAGGGTCTCTGGTTCTCTATACTCACCATACGAAACATAGCAGCATCGAGCTGCTATTTTACGCTGGTATTCTGTGAGAGCATGGTCCTTCCCCGCCCGGGCCTACCCATTCGTGCTACAACTATAATATAGCAGTAAAATGGCTCTACCACGTATACACTATCACTAGGATGGAATGGATGGTTTCATTTTCAGTAAACAGGATTTCCTGTTCACCATACGAAACACAGCTGCATAAAGTTTCTATATTGCGCTGGTATTCCTTCTCCGGTCGAGCTGACCCATTCGTGCTACAACCATAATAAAGCTGTAGCCTACCACGTACAATGTGGATCTTATGTCTTCTTATGCCTTTCTCAATCTGGGGTACACGCGCAACACCTTTGGTAACTTCGTAAGACACATTAACAAACTGATAGGCTTACTTACGGTAGATAAGTCGCAGTTAAAATCGGGTTTTGAAATCGGGATTTCCGGTTCTTCATCACAAAACCTTGGCTTTTGATCAAGAACCGGAAGAAGACAAAATTATTACTTAATCTTATCACTAACATGAGATTTTTTTTTAATTGATAATCTGAACTTGTTTAGGTTTATGATAAAATTCAAGCTTAGGTTAGGTTAGGTTAGGTTATATAATTGTTTTATTGATCAAAAGCCTAGGTTTTTGATCAGAAATCAGGTTTTGTCGTTAATCTGTGACAGATATTCATGTTCGTTGGGAACTGTCCTATATTGTTCTGAGACTTATTGCTCCCATGTTTATGTGGGACTTATAAGAATGAGCCACTGTATAACTTGTCTTGCCATGTCGAAAAGGCGACTAATAAGATATTAGACTAATGAGGGTTAGCCAACTGTCCCTTGTTTTAAACATTTTTGCCAAATGTGGCCCTAGTACGTCGCTGCTCTTTGGACTTTGCCTACCCTTTCGGGGATTACTGGGGTGACGCTATGTATGTATTCACTTTGCTGTCTTAATTGGTGACTCTGGGTCATTCATGATCTGATGATCAGACCAAAAGTTCAGTGCTGGTCATAGTTACCTAATAAAACGAGCACCTTGATTTCTTCATTCACTTTAACAGCTCACGCATTCAGCTACTCCCAGTCATCTCGCAAATTGCGCTGTTTCGCTTATCCAGGTGATATTCCATTCTACTTAGTCCAAGCATAGTGTTTAGTCCAGAACGTGTCTGATTAAATTGTTCTCAATTTCCGATGGTTCCATTATAAACATCGGTCATCTCAAGGGTCTGTATTTATTTGCTAAAAACGAATGAATATATTCTATTAAAGATATATTTGATCCACTTAGTGTAGGGGTCGGAATAAAGTAATGCACTTTTTCTGTAATACCTTTGTCGCTACAATTGTATAACAACTGACCACCGTAATATACTGGTCACTTGTATATTAAAAGTCGGCGAAGATTCCACAGCGAGTAAGTAATCCAATAAATCAATCACACGGGCAATGAGAAGCGCGTGGAGCGCGTGTCGGCGCCACGCCATTGCATATCCGACAGAAAGTTTTTACCTTTTTGTGTTTCTTTCTTTCAGAAATTTTTTACCTTTTTGTGTTTCTTTCAAACGTACTTCGGAATATTTTATGGTGAATATATTAATCATTTTTATCTTTTTTTAACTATTGTAAGCTAATGCTTGACTACTATTCCACTTGATAGTAATTCGTTATGTAGCCAAAGATGTTAAAAGCGCACTAACTTAGCCTAACAAAAGCCTTGAATAAAACTATTTTACGGATTTTATCGTGTTTAATTTTAACTTTGAAATATATTAAAATTTTAAATATAACTTTGTAATTAATTCCACTTGAAATAGCCACGGGGGTACCGAGGTGATTGACTTGACGTCCCGATGTCAAAGTTAACCCGTAGTACCTTAAGCTTATTAATTATTAATTTTGGTCCGATCTACGCAGAACGAGTTTACTGTGTCTTGAAATCTTGCAGTGGTATGCTTGGGTTTAGTTTTAGTTCTATAAATTATGGGATCCCAAGCAGATGGTAGCACTCATCCATCTTTTCTATTGAAACTAGGATGTTTTTTTTTAATTTCAATAGCCTCCCAAATCATTCTCGGTCTATCAAATTCGATAAAATGGTTGGTTGAAACGTCGGGAATTAAAAAGTAAAAATTAATCGCGATAAAATCCGTTAAAATAGTTTTATTCAATGTGTTGTGCTCGCGTAAACATAAGACATCGTTAACTTTTGTTATGATTTCTTATGTTTAGGCTTTTGCCTATTCACTCTTGTCTTGAAGATACACACATTGTAATGGGATGAAAAAACCCACAACGAAAGAGAGAAACCAAAATTGTCTACAAAACATGAAAAACGAGCACACAGATCACCTGATGCGGGGTAGATACTGTATCTCATAAAAACACCTACATCTAACCTCGATTATAGTAGGTCTCTATATTAAAAATCTCTTCGTTTTCACGGGCCGTTTTGCAGTGCATGAAAGCTGCTCTCTTTAAAACAAAATTTAAAAAAAAGTCTATTGAAATCATCGGTAGGCGAGATGTAGGGCGGCCCCCCACTAGATGGAGTGACGACCTAGTAAGACATATAGGAATTTGATGGATGCAGATGTCTCAGGACCGTACTTTGTGGCATTCCTTGTGGCCTATGTTCAGCAGTGGACTTGTGAAGGGCTGTAATGATGATGATAATGATGATGATGATGATTATAAACTTTTTTTTACATACGTGTAATGGTACACCTCGTATGTAATAAAACGGATAGTTACAGAGAATGAAACGTTTCTTGAATATAGGAATAAGGCATAAGTCTCAAATGACTTGTTGTCAGCCCTGTGGACTACGATGTAATGCGTCGTTACCACTAAAAATAATCTCTGGATCTCGTCACTCTCCATAGATACAGTAGGATTATGTTGATATTTCACGCTAGTATTCTAAGCGAGCGAGGTCCTTCCGCAATCGAAACCTCCTATTCGTTCTGCAGCTATAATAGTGCAGAGTGGCTCTTCTACTTAAATAAGTGTATGAACGCTATTCCTATGGGAGAGCAGTGATTCCTGTCGCAGTCATCTTACTACGCCTATTGGGTAGGTCGAAACAAGTGCTTTATTTAAAAAAAAACAGTGGACCGAAAAATATTTTTTCCTAAACGTAGAAAATAATCGTTTTGTAATGCGTTACACAACTAAAATACATCGTTACTGCTTAAGGTAGAGTCGGGCGTGAATTATTGAAGCATTTACACGTATTCTTTGAATATAAGTATAGAGAAATTAAATTAATAGAATAGACTTAACTATTGGTAGTATGAATATACATAATATTATGAGGATGGGTTTTTAGGAGAGAATTGAAGTGGTCCCATAGGAAATTACAAATATTTTCAGTAAACTTTGTTAACTTTTGTGTTTTTCAGAGATACATCTCAGGGGCTATGTCTACATGCGTTGTACTTGTGAACAGGTGCTGCTTGTTCATCAATTCTACTCCAAATTATTAATCGTCTTATTTTGAGTACATCATAGAACATACTTCAATTACCGATGGGACTGTTAATGTTTTCTATTCTGTATATATTAGGTCCTTACATATGAAAGTAGCGTTTTGTACGGGAGGAATATAAAGTCAATTTTTTTTTGTAAAATATATTTAATTAATCAAAGTATGCACCGTTGTTATCTATGCACTTTTGCCATATCATAGGTAGTTCATTGATCCCTTTACTAAAAAAAACATGGGGGCGAGAATCAATAAACTCTTTGAAGGCGGTTTGGACTGCCGCATCGGAGTTGAATTATTTTCCTTGTAAAAAGTTGTCCAATTGGTAATCTGCTGGAGCAAGGTTCGGGGAGTACGGTGGATGTCGCAGACATTCCAATTGTAGCTCATCTAACTTAGTGGTTGTTTGTTGTGCAGTGTGTGGTCTTGCGTTGTCGTGAAGCAGCAGTGGCCTAGAGCGATTGACCAATCTCGGTTGTTTAGCAGCTAGTTCTTCCTTCATGGTTTGCAGTTGCTGACAATAGATATCTGCCGTAATCGTTTGGCCAGATTTTAGAAAGCTGTAGTGAACGACACCGGCGCTAGTCCACCAAACACTCACAAGTAACTTTTTCTGAGTCAATTTCCGTTTAGGGCAGGATTTGGCTGGGTCTGGCACTTCCGATTATCGTACAGTATCCACTTTTCATCACAAGTAATGATTCGATTTAAAATCCCTTCATTATTGTGTCGGTTGAGCAAATTAACACAGCAGTCGACGCGTGTTTGCATGTTCGATTCACTCAATTCATGAGGTACCCATCGTTCAAGTTTTTTTACTTTCCCGATTTGCTTCAAGTGGACTAATACAATTTTATCACGTATCCCAAAGCCTGCAGCTATCTTTGAAGTTCTTTGTGATGGATCCGTTTCCACAATAGCCTTTAATTCTTCATTTTCTACTTTGGTCTCCGGCCGTCCACGGGGTTGGTTCTGAAGGTCGAAATTTCCAGAACGAAAACGATGAAACCAAAAACGTACCGTGCTTTCTTTTGCGACACTAGCGCCGTACACATCAATAATTCTTCGAGCTGTTTCTGCAGCACTGGTGCCACGGTAGAACTCGTACTCGTAAATATACCGATATTTCATGTTTTCCATTGTGTGGTAATAAACGACGCCAAAGAATAACATAATGAGGAAAAAACAAATGAATGACTGTTTTCAAAACTCAAATGTACCAGCTAAATGAATTTATAAATTTGAATTTGGAATTTTTAACCAAAGAGGAGATATTTTAGATCAAAGTGGTCAGTACGACAAAACACTAATTTCATATGTAAGGACCTAATATTAAGATTAAACCGTATTGGCGGTGTAAGAAAGTCTACTACTCCATATCGTCCCGTGGGTGTCGTAAGAGGCGATAGAGGAAAATTAAAACAGAAGATGGGCAACAGCGTCTTAATGAACTCAAAATAATAAAAAACTACGGTTGCCAACCCACCTGCCAAGTGTGACAACTATGGCAAAATCCTCCCTATGAGGCAATCTATAGGAGAGTCTTATGTTCAGCAGTGGACTTTTATTGGCTGTAATGGAATATATTAAAATATTATGTAACATTTACTTTAAAAAAATCATAAAAAATGGGATACTTGCAGAGCCGTTTCTTTTTCGATCAGAGGAACTTCATTTCGTAAAGGAAGTAGATATAGTAGGTTTAAAAAATAACATTTGACAAATTAAATGTCTTTTTGTTGTTGTCGATGAATAAGAAGAAGATAGTGCCACTTTGGAGTTTTAAGTCAAGAACATAAATTATGCGATGTTCAACGATACTGCGTTGTAACACCTGGATAACCCCGAGCGACGTTTGTACTGAATTTGGCACCCTTTTCAAATTTATATTTTTAGTGGGATACCGGTATTTTTTTAAATATAAACTAATTTATATAAATATTACGATTTTCCTTGAATTTACACTTTACTGTTTTCCATTTTTAATTTAAACTATATAAAAATAAAATGTCGACATCGAATATCAATAATTTATAGTTTTATGATTTTTATTCTTTGTAAACGCTTACAATGTAATCCATCGTGATGTCAAATCTAAAGTTACAAAGGCTCGAATCAGTGAAACAGTAAGTGATAAAAGCAACACTTTTCAAACATTAATAACTCAAAAAATATAATAGGTTTTTTCATGATATTAAATATTCTTGATATTAAAGTCGTCCTTTTATTATATTATTCTTGGTATTATAGTGGTAAGTACATCTTTAATTACAAGTGTGTAGATCTAATAGTGACAGAGTTATGAGAGGTTCAAATTCGACTCGAAATGGTTTGCGTTAATGCGATACACACTGCCGGCGCGTCGCTCTTTTATTTTCCGTATTTAGTAAAATACATAGGTACACTCTACATTTTTACTAGGTAACAAATAAGTTTAACGGTTTATATAGTACTGTTTACTTACCATTATATGTGAAATTATAAAATTAATTCAGTTTGACGAAATTATTCGCTTTTAGAGTCGGTGTAGCTAAAGTGCTATTTGGCAAGGGGCAAGTCAATTTTACAGTGCGGGAGCATTCCGTGTTCGATTCCGATGGCAGCAATGATGAAAATTTGGTAATTACTTATTTACCACGTGCTCGGCGGAATAGAAAAACATCATGAGGAAAGTTACAAGTCTCAAAAATTAAATAAAATCGAAAACTATATACTTCCTTGCCCTAAAACTCTCTCATCAATGATAGAAGGCCTGTGCCCTAGAGTACATACATAGGCCGGAACTCTATTTATTTTATTCACTTTTATTTTATTTGCAAAATTTGAACTAATTATTTTCACTACATTGTCACTGCACTATAGTACTGTAATTCCACGTATTGTCAGTAAAATTCACCCGCCAGCATTCACTCAATTTAAAAATAATTAAATTATAAATTAAAAAAAAAGTATTAATTTTATTTGGTATATAATATGTTCTATTTCAGTTACTGGATAAGCCATTGTAATTTTGCTGGAAATAAAAAATGGTGTAAATAACGCGCCACTACGCTGATACGCTGCATGCCCCACCAAACACCTTCCCCTCAAGCTTGAGGCTAAATCCTCTAGACCGAATTACGGTCACGGCAGCCAGTCGCAAAAAATACTAGCCATCTGCGCAGGACAGGATTATAGTGCAAATATGTGCAAGCACCACATGATACTGTTACCGACCACTTGACCAACGGGGCCGTCCAATCCAGTCATAGACTCTTTTTTTTTTGCGCCCAATGCAAAGGCACCCTCCGGATGCGGGGAAGGGAGGTGGTGAATGCTCCTAGCATACCCCGCAGCCGGCTGCGTGGTTATGTGGGACTCACTGCGACTAACCTAACCTAAGTGCCTACCCACTAAACACCACCTTGGGAACGGTATTAGCCATAGTGGCCTTTCTACCGAGATTTGATGCGACCCCCTTAAGGGAAAGGGGGCGGAGGCGGCGATAAGCCGCTGAGAGTTGCGCCCAATTAGGGCATACTATACATTGGAAGAAGGCTCGGCCTGAGCCGACAAGAGGCAGTTCAGGTCGGCCGAAAGCTGGTTGGGGAGGTCCGAGAGAGAGTTTCTCGGTTTGCGGACTCGATAGCGAGAGGGAAGTGTGATTAGAGTGAGATTCTGAGGCTTTGAAGAAGTTCTCAGGGAGTGTTTTTAGGAACTGTTGTATTGTGGGGAGCTCTAAGTCTCGGTGGAGGTCGGCGTTACCGACGTACCAGGGTGCGTTCGTAGCCCGTCGACAGAAATAGTTTTGTACAACTTGGAGTTTGTACAGGGTTTTAGGTTTTGCGTGAGCAAAAATTGGGGCTGCGTATGTCATTACTGGTCTATACAGACCTTATAAAGGGTTCGCTTATTGCGGAGGGACATTTTACTGTGTCGGCCCAACATACTGTTGAGCCTACCCAGATAAAATCGCGCGTTTCGAGTTACTCTCTTGACATGGGGCTTGAAAGTGAGCCTCGTGTCAAGGGTGACACCTAAGTATTTGGCGGATGTATGCCAGGGGACAGGGGTCCCTAACATACGGATTGGCGGAATAGTAGTGGAGCGGCATCGTTTATGTTCGAAGTGAACGGCGGAGCTCTTCTCCGGGTTCACATCGATACGCCATTTTTGGAACCAAGCTCCTAAGTCATTAACTGACTTTTGGATCTTGTTCCGTATAAAGGGTAGTGACGTGCCTTTGCAGTAGAGGGCAGTGTCGTCTGCAAAGAGGGAGAGCTGAACACCATTCGACGGTATGGGAATGTCGTTGGCGTACAGGATATATAGAAGAGGGGCAAGTACGGAGCCCTGAGGGACACCGGCTTTGATTGGACGCGAAGAGGAGAGCGTGCCTTCGTGTCTGTAACGAAAGGTACGGTCTTTCAAGTAGGAGGCCACGAGACGAACAAGACGATCAGGGAGACCTATTTTGTATAGTTTGTAGATAAGGCCTACGTGCCAGACTCTATCAAACGCTTTCGCTATGTCGAAGAAGACCGCGATGGTCTTATGACGGCGAGGATAAAAACCGCTGAGGATATATTCCACAATACGGTGAACTTGTTGGGGCAAGAGTGTTTCGCTCAGAAACCAAATTGGCGAGGGGTCATAGACTCAGTAGAGGAGTTTGGCAGGGCATGCAACATAGCATGTCATTTGTGCCGGCAAGTACCCTCCGCCACTCAAGACACTATAGAAGAGAGAGTATTTGTCATGCACGCAGCAGCTATATTATGGTTGTAGCACGAATGGATCAGCTCGACTGGGGAAGAACCACGTTCTCATTGAATACCAGCATAAAGTAAAAAAGAAAAAATGGACATATTTATTAATTGCTGCGACTTGTTTTTACAAAACATTAATTTTACAAATTAAAAAAAATAAACAACATATTAAGAAAAAATTAATAGGAATATATAATAGCAGAAGAAAAATGGATAGCAGCAACAAAAAGGACACCGACTCAGCATAATGCTAAAGTAATAGAGTCGCCATAGCGCTGATATTCTGTCGGAGCCACATAAAAATATATATAAGTTAAAATAACATCTTTATGCTGCTGTATTTTGTATGGTAAGTGCAGAGAACCGGAGACCCTTTTTAATGGAAACGATTCATTCCATCTTAGTCCTCAGGGGTGACAATGCATCTGCATTTTTATTCTTGATCGAGGATAAATGTACATGTCTATGGGCCACAGCAACTACTTACCTTCAGATGGACTGTGTGCTCATTTGTTACCCTTATTCTATAAAAAAAAACTTGATAGGAGTCCATGTGGGTAGTTACTACGCTCTTAAGTATTTTTGCCGTGAAATTGCAGTACAGGAACACAGCAGTGCCTTCCGAACTGAAGGGCATAGAGAACCAGTATAATTATAGGCTGTGAGTCATTCATTCCATCTTAGTCCTCAGATGTGACAACGCATCTATAGCCTTCTTTGTTTAAAGTCAGTTGCAGATATCCATGGGCTGCAGTAGTCACTTACCATTAGGTGAACTTTTAGTTCTTTTGTTACTCCACTTTAAAAAAATACATTTTGATTCTTAATCAAGGTAGGTTTCTATGGGCCATGGCACCCACTTACGATCAGGTGGACTGTGTGCGCGTTTATAAAAGGTAGAAAATATAAGCGTTATATTTATTTGAAATATTTCACGCTTCTTTTTATAAATAAAATCCGGCGCTCAGAGTTAATCAAGTAACTCAATAAAATTTACGCACCTCGTGTAAAAGGTACCATAAAAATAGCAAATAAGAGATACATTTTCAGATTTACGTTTTTCGTTTTTCAAAATTTAATTTTATTGTATACAAACCATAAGGTAAGGGAATTCATTCATCTCTTCATTATTTATGATAGCTTACAGGAAATGCCTGAAAATTCTATTTAAGAAAATGTGGGAAAACCTCATTGCTAACGTAACATAGAGCCATTCATACCGCTGAACGTAGACCTCCACCAAAGACAATGCAGGGTATTAACTAGCTTGCATCTACGGACTAATGGCATACCTTATGAGGTTGTTACTTCATCTCGTTTTGTAAGGATCGCTCTACATTGTGCTTGATCATCATCATCATAAATCCACTGAGGAACATAAACCTGCATACATCAACTTCCTGTACTTGCATAGTGAAATGTATGTATGAGGTAATAAAAAGCAGGTCCAATTTGAAGATTACGGTAAATATTCGGCAAAGACCTATGATCAGTAATATACTTTTTAAATAAAGAATATATACGTTTTATTAATATGTAATAAAAATGAAGTGACAAACGTACTCACGTCTATCTGATCGTGGTAAGTGGCTACTTCAGTCCATGTGGACACCTTTTTTTTATAAAATAAGGGAGACAAACGAGCACACAGTCCACCTGATGGTAAGTGGGTGATGTGGCCCATAGACATCTACATTTATCCTCAATTAAGAATCAAAATGCAGACGCGTTGTCACCTCTGAGAACTGAGATGGAATGCCTCGTTTCCAGTAAAAAGGGTCTCCGGTTTTCTACACTCACCATATGAAACACAGCAGCATTAAGCTGCTATTTTACGCTGGTATTCAGTGAGAGCGTGGTCCTACCACATTCGTGCTGCAACCACAATATAGCTGCAGCGTGGCTCTACCATGTAAGTCAACTTCAAACAAAACAGGCTACAGATGTGTTGTCACCTCTGAGGACTTGGGATTCCGCACATTATTTGATTTTATTGGCTTTTTATACCCTTAATACTGAAACACAGCATGCAGGCACTGTTATTTGGCGGCAAACATAGGTAAGATGGAGGTAGCTACCCAGACAGCCTCCTGGGCAAAAGAGAAGTCTTACCATGTAACAAAACTGACTAACACTGATTATAGAATGGGATTTCTATACTGCACTGAATGTAATGCTGATGATAATTTTAATAAATATAAAAAATGATAATAATAATAATATCGATTTCTTATATTTAGGCGAACACTACACATAAATGAACCTAATTTTACTGTGAACGCGTTCCAGATCGACGCCGCCATTACATTAGATTTGACCAAAACCAAAGATTAAAATTAGACCAAAAATTAATATTCAAAACCTGAAGGTAGCCGGGTTAACTGTGACATCGGGGCGTCAAACGCCTCGGTCCCCTCCTTGACCATGGGTGCTGTAAAGCACCCGAAACGTCGGGAATTAAAAAGTTAAATTAAACGCGATAAAATCTGTAAAATTAGTTTCATTTTTATAATATCATGAAATGATACCCGAACGTATAAAATGTCAATGAATTAATTAAAAAAACAAAGCTGTTTAAAAATATTATTAGATGATTTAAGTATAATTAAATTTAACAAAAGAACTTTGTAGCTGTGTATCTAAATAGCCGAATGACGTAACAATTTTAAATCTGGCTAAGTTGAGCGGCCGAAAGTTTCTGAATCGGTTAATAATTGATTAGCTGGTTCGCAATACGTGTCTATAATTTAAATACTTATTGTATATAGTTATTGTATTTAAATTATAGACACGTATTGCGAACCAGCTAATCAATTATTAACCGATTCAGAAACTTTCGGCCGCTCAACTATGGATAACAATTTCGGAAAATGTAAAAAATAGAAATAGTTTAGAAGCATTTTTATTCTTTCGTAACTATATATATCAAAACATAACTACATACCTATACTCTTTTATAAATATTTATTAAAAATTAACATTACTGGATTTGCTAACGTAAAATAATAAAATAAACTCAATGGAACATATCAATGAAAGAAAATTTAAACAATAAAAGACTACTCATTATCATCCCGGTGGTGTCGTAAGAGCAGAAAGAGGAAAATGAAACAGGAAAAAACTGCTGTTGCCAACCCGACTGCTAAAAGTGGCAGCTATTGCATTAGTCTTCACTATCACGCTCGTCTTAGCACAATTGACGTTCTTAATCCCAGATAACTCGCACCTCGCACGTCGTCTTTGTGTAATCGTTCACCACTGGCGATTTTTCCGGACCGATACGACTTACGAACCTTCAATAAACTAGCTCACTCCCTTTTAAAAGGCGCACACACCTGCAGTTTCCCTATTGTTGCAGTTGTTTATCACACACACCATCAGATGAGCCGCATGCTCGTTTACCCGCTCTAGTAAAAAAAAAACATTGGCATTGCACCTCGCCGCCAGACTGGATATTTTACGCCTGGCGTAAACGAAACTGTTATCCCGCCATCGATTAGAACCCGTTACATCTTTCTGGAATTTCCCATAGTCGCCTTTTATGGAACCTACGAGACGAAATGCAGTGATGGATTCTCTTGCTACGTCACCACACGACTGAATACGAGAAAATTGCTATAGAGTATAGCATTCACTTTCAATGAGAACACATAATAGGGAACGTATTAAAACAGCGTCTGCCGTATATCTAGTCTGGGTCGCTTCTAAAAATTAACTAGCTCGGAACAGGTGTAGTGGATTGACGCTTCGTTTTACTTCGCTATTACAGAATCAAAATGTTAAAGAATTTAAATTTAAAAATAGATAAACTTTTGGAAGTCAACATTACTAACGATATCTGCATGGCAAAATCTTTCGAATGCTAACAGACGTTGTTACGTTATGTACTAGTGTACGCATGAACACAGCGGTTTTTCCTCACAACATAGTACGTAGTAAATTCACACTTAAAATTAGAATTCATAAGCGCTCGCTGTAGTTTTTACAGCACGTGAGCAACTCGGCTTGAGCCCCGCCGGCACCAATGAAATTGGTAAATGCAATTATTAGTTTTTAGTGAGCGAACCCCCATGTCTGAGGAATAAAAATATTTCGAAGATACACCGCACACGCGCACTAGAGTAACCGGCAGATTGATTGCTCTAAACCTTCTTAAAAATTGAGAGGAGGCCTGTACATTGTAGTAGGATATATACAGGAGAAAAGGTTCGAAATAAGTAATATAGGCAAATGGTGAAGAAATATTAATTAAAAAAATCTCAATAATTCTGTCCTTTTTATCTATTAAATTCAAAATGCGTGGTAATGCATTATTTTAACTGATTTTACTGCGCACGCAAACATTCGTAAGGGTCGATCGGTAGGCAAAAACGTTGTTGCCCATAAATCACATTCAATTTGGGATAACTTCAAATAAAAGTAGAAATCTTATTTACTCGTATTTTAAAAAACTGCAATAACGGTATATTATTATATAAATATTTGAACTTAAGTTTAAAATTTGGCTACTCTTTGAAAAATAACCCTGTATAACATTAACATATTGAGGACCCTCAATATTTTTTATTGCGAATTTACGGATTTTTTAAGTCCAGATAAGTGACCACTTATCTGAATAAAAACTATCCTATCTCTCAATTTGCACCAAACTGCACACAGTGTGCAAAATTTCATTGACAGTACAGTAGTTTACGAGTTCATGTGTTGTGACACGTAATTTTTTATATATAAAGATTGATATTACCAGCCACCAAGTTCGGTAAAACGAAGTTCGTGGTTGTGGGCTTCGCAATTAAAAGAGTTGACATCGGAACGGGCGCCGAGCTTATGTTTTTGGTGGGATATCGTTAAGTTTTGAAAAAAAAAATTTATGCATTTATTAATCACTTAGTAGGAAAACTTAGTACCCTTTTAAACATATTGCGCGTACGGAGGAGTGTGAGATTTGGCATAGTTAATGTTTATATTGTGGGGACGGCAGAAGAAATTGTCGCCAATGTTGCCAACAAGTAATAACTGACAGATTAACTCAATAAGCGGTGAATGTTGTGTGATTTCAAATGTCCCTTTTTCAATAGTAAGTGGAGTGTATGTTAAGGCAAAAAAAAATCGGTAGGTAACGTAAAAGTCCATAGCTGGACATGGGGCTTTCCAGTTATAGGGAGGATTTGTTTGGCAAACGGATTAACGATTGCTGTAGGTACCAAACGTTTCGCACTTTTGACGCTGCTGCCCATCGCTGGTCTAAGAATTTTCAAGTTGAAGTTGACAGTTTGGAGAAACACTTACATTTACCTTGTAATACTGTTCGTATTTTTAGTAATGTTTCTAATACCTTACGCATATCAACATCTCATACGTACATTTTTTTTTTACATTCATATCGTCCCGTTGAGTTGTTATCAACTCAAAATTATTAAACCTGATAACAACTCAAAATTATTAATAAACTATTGATGTGATTCAAGGGCAGAAGGAGGTACGAACCTCGGCTTGAACCACTATCGAAAAAAGGGAAACGGGTCATAAACTAAAAACAACCCGTATCACGGGTACTGAATCTCGTGTACGGCGTGTGTCTGTTTCAATGTGTGTGGGGGGCTATGTTCAGCAGTGGACTTTTATATGTTATAATGGAATGTAATGGGCACTTGACTACAATGTCTACATCCTCCACTTCCATTTTGCAATACTAAAGTTATTCAATGTAATAAATTGAACATTGATATGTTGTCCTGATTTAAATATGCAGTAAAAATGTGAATAATTTTGTAACACCTATATTAAATTTCAATAAATTAAGCATTCAGTCGTGCATAAGGAATAATTTTGCATTTATCACTATCGTACTTGGACGATGTGTAATATCTTATCTGTCCAGATTTATTTCAATTATCTGATTATTCATAAACTTAGAGAATTTTCCGTAATTCACACAGCGGGGATCGCAGAACCTCATCCACTTTGACAGTTTTTTTTTAATTTATTACAGCCTATCAAAAGTCCACCGCTAAACATTCCCCAATAGATTGTCTCATCGGGGGAGATATTTGTTATTGTTTGCATTTTGGCTATCGTAGTTTTATATTATTTTGAGTTGCTATCAGCAAGATGCTGCTGCCGACATCCTGTTTCAATTCCCTCTGTCACCTCTTACAACACTTACGAGAGGATTCGGGGTAGTGGATTTTTTAAGCCGCCACTACACCTTTTTACTGTACTTAAACAAAACAAAAACAGCAAAAAGTTACTACAACAAAACTGTATTTACTTTTTGCTGTACCCACTGGGTATTTCGTCTGCCACTTTCAGAAGGTTTCTACTAACCAGTAGATTTTCTAGGCATTTCCTTTATTGAGTAGAACTAGAATATTTTAGAGACGAGATGTTAATAGGTTCTTTTTACGCCATTTGATGAAAGTTTTAATAATTTGATGATTTCCGTACAAAATAGTTAATTGACTAAGTCCATAAAAATTGTTTATTACATGCATAAAATACAAGTGTACTATAATAGATCGTGGCGATGCGATAATTATTGTTTTTTTATTTAATCTGTTAATTACCTAGAGATCGTTTTATTTCGAATGTTGCTATACAAATGATCACTAATCAAGTATTAAAAATCCAGCCGTTCCCATCGTAGCATTAGACATGGTACATCCATTAGTTTTAGATATGGTACAGAAAAAAATGTGTGGTACTGTGCTCAGCGCACAGAATAATAATCGTTAATTTCGTAAAAAATTTACTTTAGTAATAACGGAAATAAATGTAGGTATGTTTCTATAATTTATATGATGTATTACTTCATGATAAATTTAACGAATGCAATTAAATTTCTCTTCTCATATCTATGTCGGTGTTGAAAAGAGGTTAAATAAAATAATAAGAATACTTATATTACGGATTTTAGAAAACTTGACGGACTTTATAGCGTTGATTTGTTACTTTTTTTTTTAATTCAGACGTGTCGAGTGCCGTTGCTGTGCGGCTTCCTGTTTACGAGGGTAACGACGTGTTCAACGTCCTGAGTTAAGCTGCACTATCTTCAACTTTAAATGATTATTTCTGGCCCGATCTACGCACAATGCACTTACAGCACCTTGAAATCTGATAGTGGTTTTGATTCAGTTTTAGAAAAAATATCAAAAAATGTTTATTTCTTTAACAATAACAGTTTTTTTACAATGAAAGTTTGGGGCCAAACTTAAAAGTATCCCACATAGTCTAATAAATTTTGAACTTTTTAGTAGTGTTTTTTGTGTTTATAATGAAAATACTAGCAATGCTATTAACTTTATTAATGTGTAATGTAAAATAATAGTAAATAGTAATACAAAAGAACTCAAATCTAGATTTAAAAAAATCTCAATTAGCGACTTTGAGCATGTGAAATAGCCTATCGATGAGAACAGGCAGAACGCACTGGTTGAAGACTTTTATCTTCAATCTTTGTGAATGGGCGACGAATCTTTTTATGAAGAAATCCGCCGGAGAAACAAGATTCATGCCACAGCCTTCCGTGTTTGTTCTCAAATGGCAATAAGCGGGTCGAGTCTGTCGCAGAAGTGACATCCATTGGAGAAGACGTTTCATGGTGTGGATAACGTGCCGAGGCATACGTGCTGTTGGACGCCCGCTGACTATATTGAGTGACGATCTGCGCAAAGTTGCTAATAGGAATGAATGCGGGAAGGTGAAGGCCTTAGTAGCGCGTGTTGGTAAGGGCCTGGTAGACGATGATGTAATATGCATATTGTGTAGAGTATTTTTGCTTAGCAAAGTTGTCCTATAGTTTAGTTTGATTTTAATTTAATCAATAAAATGCACAGTTTTCTAACAAACAGAAATTCACAGAATTCGTTAAGTTTTTAGTTGGGAATCTAAAGGATTTAAAGTAAATTTCCAAAAATTTTGTTTTTGTTGCACCTCCCCAACCAGTGATATATATCCTATTACAGATTGTGCGATAGTAACATGAATTTGTTTTAATAGTTTTATGGTTGTTTCATGCTATTTGAGCTGTTATCAGAAAGAATAGAATAGAATCATTTTTATTCAATATAGATTATAGTACATAATACTTATTGAATGTCATTTAAAAAAGATGCTGCTACCTATATCCTTTTTCAATTCACTCTGTCGTCTCTTACGACGCCCACGGGATGATATGGAGTACCTAGTGGATATTCTTACGCCGCCACTACATAGCCTATTTTTTTATCAATAAATTTTACATTCTTAGCACAACGCATTTTTATTAACACGTTTTTTTACCAATTTTTATTACCTCTCTTTCGTGTATGTTCTGGTCGAATTTAGTAATTGATTTTAAAATAACATCCCGATGAGCTGAAATTAACGACACAATGAACATAGCTCAGAATCGGATGAAAATGTAAAATAGGAAAAAACATGCTATATTTTTTAATTGTTTACTGCTTGTTTGCTTAATTGTACTCATTTTCATAAATATGCTGTAGTGGATCAGTTTTCAGTTTTTGTTTTTAAGTAATAATTTGCTTTGGTTTAATTCTAACATAAAATGATCCAAACAGCTCTCGGTTAATTTTTAATGAATGGTTATTAAGTGTTCGTGTATTGATAACATATTTTTGTTAGTTAGCCCAATTATTATTTTCATTGCAAGCTTCATTCAAATTACATTTATGTTAATGTCTCATGTAATTACTATGCTACGATAATATGCCTTAATGGTTTGAAAATATATGTTGAGTGAATTTATAAGGTTAGTTGCATTTGAATTTAAATGAAAGTGATAAATTAATAAAATAATATGATGCAGATACTAGCACTCAGCCATATTCTATTGTGGCCAGTGGAAGGAAAAGGGGAGATAACCACGCAGCCGGCTGCGTGGTTATGTGGGACTCACTATGAAACCTAAGTGCCTACCCACTAAACACCACCTGAGACTGGCTTTGGCCTGGAGGGCCTTTCTACCGTATGAGCGAATGAATGGGGTACTTGAGGACGATGACGAAGGTTTGAAGTTGTATTTTTCCGAAGATAGTTGTTTGCGTGTTCATATCACGTCGGGGTCACCACTGTGGCCGGTGCGGTGGAAGGAAAAGGGGAGATCTCCCGCCGGGCAAGGTGTTCTGCCCGGGGAGCGGCCAACGCTCCGAGTGATAGTTCGGAGCTATTCTATATAATATACTGCTTTTACTTTGGAACTTTGATAGCGCGATTTAGACTTCGATGTATTTTCGCTTGTGGCGCAACGACAGCGCCGCCACATTATGTTAAAATTATGTTTTATTTAATAATTGCAATCGCCTCACGAATATTCCTTGGTAGGAAACGATTTGTTTTATGAAGATCTGTAGAGATCGGAGGTGACTCTGAAAATATTTACAGACTGCAGATTTCCCCGAGGGTCGTCATAATTTAGAGAAAGTATAAGTTTGTTTTCGGCAATAATATCAAAAATTACAATATTATTTCTAACAAATATTATATAAGTTTAAAATTCATGCCTTTATTACAAAGTCGTTCGCTAATATTACTGTAAACTATTTGCATTTTTTCTTACAAATCTGAAGTAATTGTAACAAATAATACTGTATTTAAAAGATCATGTAACTCAGTAATAACACCGACGAAATGAACGACAGATTGCGTAATTGTATAAGAATCGATGTTTGTTGACTATCTTAAACATTCACTACAATAAGGAGACAATGTTTGTACCTCTTCTTCTTGATAATACGTACCCTCTGTACATACGTACACAGGTGATAATATTCCTGATAATACTATCAGGAAGAAGAGGCCGAATAAGTACAAAACGTTTAAATATGGCCGTGTAACAGCTATATTAATATTATATAGGTCTACTATATATTATTATAATAATATAACAGTGTCATAACGAAGGTAATGACCACTGAGACTTCTGTTTTTAAGCGCACCCGGTGAGACGGGAAAGATGCTTTTACAAAAATCACCTTAACCCAAATACACAATCGAAACAAAATTGCTCTTATACCCGTCGTTAAGACCGTCTAGAATGTTGAAGATCCCATCTATGTTGAATCCACGTACTAAAAGTACAATACTTTATCAGTGGCTAGAATCTTGGGACGCGCTAAATGACGAATTTATTTTCTTGAAATATGCACAATGTAAAGCGATAGAAGCTGTACAAAGGACAATGGCGAACTCAAATACAAATTTGGGTTGACATTTTTTTCTTGCGTCTACAAATGAATAATATGTAAAAAATACAGTATTTGAAATTCTGAACATTTTTTTCTTCAGTCATACTACTACTGCAGGAAGTCAGGAATTAAATATATTTCAGTTTGAACAAAATTCACATTAGACTGGGCTGTATGATATAAGACCTTTGTCTGCCTTAATTTTCAAATCGTAACAACAACAACAATTAGTCAATTAAGTTTTAAATTATGTATGATGATTTTTTTCCAGACTTCGATAGGCCATAAGCTTGATTAGATAATACATAGTAAATAATTTATTGATATTATAATGGTGACTTAAGTAGACGCTTAATAACTTCATCAACGTATATACGTCCCACTGCTGGGCACAGGCCTCCTCTCATTTCTGAGAGGGTTTTAAGGCAAGGAAATGTCCGCCGCGCTGCCCCAATGCGTGTTGGCGAACTTCACATGTCTTCGAAATATATTTTTTTTTGATTTCTCAGACATGTATTTTTCCTCACGATGTTTTCCTTCACCGCTGAGCACGTGGTAAATCAGCACTTAAAATTGCAATTAACAATTTCATTGGTGCCGGCGGGGATCGAACCCGGGTTGCTCGAGTACTGTGAAACTTCCAGCGAGCGCTAACCATCTGAGCTACCACGGCTAACGGTGTAGAGAGCCCACTACTAAATGGAGTTAACCTGGTAGGTATGCAGGAAGTTGATGGATGCCAGTGACTTACGACCTCAGGAGCGTGTTTTCACAATATAAAAATAAAAAGATTTTGGTTACTGTGGTGTTTTGTAGGTTATAGCATTCCTTAGTGGAGAACTATGTTCGGTAGTGGACTTCTGAAGTGCTGCAATGATGGTGATGATAACACGAAATTATAATTGATTATGTCAAAAAATAAAACTTATTTAGTTTTATCCCTTAGTACTAAAACGTATCTAATTATGGTAACATCAAATCACATACAATATCGGTTCCATGTTTGTTTTAAAATTGATTCTAAAATAAATTGATTGAATTTCAACATGCTTTTTATCGATTGAATGTTAAGGGAAAATACGCAACACAAGTACTAAAAGAGCAAGAGGCTTTTCATAATTCAGTTTTTGTTCATGCAACAAATATTTAGCGATGACTTTAAGGATCGACGGGCCACCCAATTTGTTAACTCATTAAGTGCGGGATCGTCGATAAAAAGTTGTCTGTGAGACTTGTTATACCACCATAAGTACAAATATCATTAACTCCTTTTGTGTTCCTCGTGAAAACATAAAAAAAAAACTATTGCTAATATATGTTACTAGTTTTTCCCGCGGCATCTTCCGCGTATGGGTCTGATACGAAATTATTACCAAAAATCACAACCAATCAAATCCAAGACCTAAGAGAGCATAAGTAATTACAGAATTATGCTCCACTTCTATCTCACAGGAACCGTGTACTTTCCGGTTCCTGTGGGATAGAACTGGATAAAACTGGACCTATATTTAAAAAAAACCTGTCGATCTGTTAAACAAACAAACACTTTTTTATTTAAAATGTTAGTAGGTATACTTTATTAATCGTAGTATTGCCACGTTAACACCAATGATATCATGAAATGCAATTAAAGTGTTAATTCACCACGTGCTCAGCGGTCGTACATCTTTAGAGAACTAGCATGTCTAAGTCTAAGAATTAAAATATATTTCGAGGTCATGTGAAGTACGCTGACATGGAATGAAGCACCGCGGCGAAATCGTTTCCACTCCAAAATCCCTTTCAGATAAGAAATAAGGCCTAAAAGTAGGACATAGGTACGTACAGTATTACTGTAATCAAAGTACCACATTTTATTCAAGATCCATAAAATCGCCAAGATGTATTTGTTTTTCGCCATATTTTCTTTCCTACTAGAAATCTTCGATACATACGTTATGTCCAGAACTAAACGCCATACTTTAAATAGTAAAGTAACTTACGTAGTTATTTATGATTATAGTTACTGCTAGCAGTACCGTTCAAGCAAGATAGATTGCCAAGTATAAAAATTGAACGCACAAAGATTGCCAACTATGAGGCTTGAACACACAATACACAAAACCCAGCTAACCATAAGCGACCCAATTCGCGTACCATTTATATAGCACACATACTGCATAACGCACATAAGCACACAACTATTTTTGACAAAAACCTTAAATATATTTTGAAGTTAGATGCCGTGAGATACTGTCGTCAAAACCTCCCAAAAACTCTGCAATCTACCTATTTCTATCCACGAGTATCGAAATTGATTTGTTGGCGTACTATATATTATATATATATAATTGTAACCGAGCTACATAGGGTCTTTTCTTTAATATTTACAACTAATACAAGAAATGTGTTATTTTAGCAAGGGTTCAAACATTCTGCTTGCATTTCGACTAGATCTTTCGCTAATCTGTAGTATTTAAAAGCAACGACAATCAGATAAACTTGATTAATCTCCGAAGGCAGTTCCGCTGCTTATTATAATAAACTAATTAATGATGGAGGAGAACAATTCATTATAGAAGCAAAACTGCCTTCCGAACAATAATGATAATGAGTGTAATTAATTATAGGAAGTTGGTTCAAGACGTACTCGGAGGGGGAGACGAGTCAAGGATCGGAAATACGATGTTTATTTTACGTTTCGGATGAGGTATTCGATATTCCTCATATCTTATTATTATTATCTTTCAAGTTACTAAAACTTAGCTAAATAAAAGTAAGTAGTAGTAACAGCATATAATAATTCGATTTTCGATTCGATCGATCGATCGATTCGATTCATTTGTCGCTCGGTTGTAGTAACCTTAAGTAAATTACGCTAAAATATACTAAAATAAAATAGAAATATTTTTTTACTAAATATAGATTACAAGAATACTTATTCATATCATTTATACTTTTACCAATGATTTGGAAAAAACCTCTGTCTTTAGAAGAACCAGCAAGAAATCTAGCAGGACTTTTTTCCAAAGTAAAGTCATACAATAAAAATAGGTTGTAAAATTAGTTACAAAAAAAGTTGAGCTATCGGCTCTAAAAAAGTTTTTTTTTTAAATAAGGGTAACTAACGATCACACAGTCCAACTGATAGCAGTGAAGATGTGACCCATTGAAATCTACATTTATCCTCGATTAAGATTCAAAATGCAGATGCGTTGTTACCCCTGAGAACTAAAACGGAATGCCTTGTTTCCAGTAAAAAGGGTCTCTGGTTCTTTAAATCACCAGGTGGTCAGTTCTTTCAATAGAGATACTAAATTACGTGGTGGCTCCTTAATATTAGCTAATAAATCCATATCATGTAAATAACGTAAAGATATTGTGAGCCTCTCTGTTGAGCGAACTAGAAATGGCATGTGTTGAGCTTGAGCACCTTATTGTTGTCAGTGTTTACAGACCCCATGTTCAAGGTATGATACCTTTGAAAAAATTATGGAAGAAGTTTTAGTTAAGCTTAATAAACAGAATAAATCTCTTGTAGTATGTGGAAACTTTAATATCAATCTCCTGGAAACTTCTTCCATCAGTATTAAATTTTGCTCTTTGTTCAAATCCTATAATCTTGATAATTTATTCTTAGAAGCTACACGTATTGCAGGGTGTAGTACAACTTGTATTGATAATATTTTTACAGGTGTTGTACCAATCAACAAATCAATAATTCAAAAACTTAGTTCCGATCACTGCGAATAACTGGTTTCATTACCTTATATGCACAAAAAACAGGTAATTGAGAAAATTGCGTTTGTTTCTATTAATGCAAAACGCCTGGAGAGATTTAGAAGTAATATGGTAAAAAACCTTCCATCGCTTTCTTACAAGAACAATTCAGACTATTTATATGGAGTATTATTTACCCTTATAAGCAATAAATTTAATAAAACATTTACTTCTAAAACATTCTCCAGTAACAGTCGCAAGGCATTTAATGAGTGGGCGACAGTAGGAATTCATAAGAGCAGACGAAGATTATATGAACTTTACCATGAAAGATCATATAATCTTTCCGATACTTTTAGAGAATATGTCAAAAATTATTCTAAAATGTTTAAAAGAGTGTGCTCCACAGCCAAATCTTTACATATTAGCAACAAAATTAAGACCGTTAAAAATGAAATTAAAATGACGTGGAGTATAATTAATAGCGAAACCGGTAAAGAAAAACCTCGTAACACAAATTATCAATTGAAAATTAATAATAAATTGACTAGATCAAATCAAGAAGTCGCAGCGGTTTTTGAGAAATATTTCACTGATATACGTATTTTGACTACAAAGTCATTTAATACTTCTACAACTGTCGCCGATTCATTACTCAAACAGAATGTTAATACCTATTTAAAATAATTTAGGTTTAGAAAAGTATAACCACAAGATATTGTAAAATATTTCAAAACCCTTGATGTAAAGAAAACTGCAGATTTATGGGGGATTTCCGTTACAGTTATTGCGTCCATAATAGATTTAATTGCACCTCATCTTGCTATTATTTTTAATACTAGTATGGTACTGGTGTGTTTCCTGATTTAATGAAACATAGTAAAGTAATACCTTTATTTAAATCTCGTAGTACATTGGATCCTAATTTTAGACCTATTTCTGTACTACCAACTCTCAGTAAAATTTTTGAAAAGATAATTTTAGATCAATTGTTATTTTTTTAATAAAAATAAATTACTCCATAAAAATCAATTTGGTTTCACAAGGGGTCGCTCGACTTTATCGTCGTATAAGGGGTGTCGAGCTTATGAAATATATTTTTAATGCCTGGGAGAGTTCACAAGATGCCTTAGGTATTTTTTGTGATCTTTCCAAGGCTTTCGATTGTGTTCATCATGAGATATTAATCAGGAAACACAACATTACGGTGTCAAAATATTGCGCTTAGACTTATTATTTCATGTTTAAATAACAGAACTCAAAAAGTCGTTATCAATGGTAAAGGTTCCTCCGGATCAGTAGTATCAATGGGCGTTCCTCAGGGCTCGATTCTTGGCCCATTCCTGTTCTTAGTCTATATTAATGACTTACCTTATCTTGTAGGGGACAATCACGATGTAGTATTATTTGCTGATAATACCTCTTTAATTTTCAAACTCAAACGACAGTCAATTAATTTTGACAATGTAAATAATGCTCTATCGAAATTAGTACATTAGTTTAACGCCAACAATTTGCTCTTAAACGGCAATAAGACAAAATGTATTAAATTTACAATACCTAATGTTAAACATTCAAATACCAATGTGCTCTTAAATGGGGAGGAGTTGAGTCTTGTGGATACCACTGTTTTTCTTGGTATTACTATTGACGCCAAGCTTCAAAGGGGCCCCCATATATCTAAATTAGCAAGCAGACTTAGTTCTGCAGCATATGTTGTAAGAAAGATTAGAAGTCTCACCATTGTTGAGACAGCTAGATTAGTTTATTTTAGTTTTACTGAATGTAGTGCAACATGTATAGATAACATTTTTATAAATGTTAAGCCGTTGCATAAATGTATAATTCAAAAATTGAGTTCTGATCACTGTGGACAGTTAGTTTCGTTACCTTATGTTCACAAAAAGCAAGTAGATGAGAAAATTTTGTTTGTTCCTGTAAATGCACGTCGCTTGGAGAAGTTTAGAAGTAACATAGTGAAGAAACTTCCATCACTTTCATACCAAAATGATCCTAATTTTTTGTATGGAACAGTGTTTAAACTTATTTGCAATGAATTTGATAATAGTTTTACTTCTAAAACGTTCTCCTTGAACAGTCGGAAGGCTTTCAATGAATGGGCGACAGTAGGAGTCCATAAGAGAGACAAAGGTTATATGAACTTTACCATGAAAGGTCATATAACCTAGCGTCGAATTTAGGAATATGTTAAAAATATTCAAAAATATTTAAAGGAGTGTGCTCCAAAGCCAAGTCTTTGCATTTGAGCAACAAAATTAAGACGGCTTCTAATAAAATTAAAATGACGTGGAGTATAATTAATAGTGAAACTGGTAAGGTCAACTCTCGCAATTCAAACTACCGGTTGAGTTTTAACAACAAATTAACGGAATCAGATCAGGATGTTGCAATGGTTTTGAGAAGTATTTTACGGATATTCCGATCTTAACCACTATGTCACTGAATTCTTCTCCTGCCGTCGCTGAATCATTGCTTAAACAAAATGTAAATGCGTGTATAAAGAATTTTACATTTCATAAAATATCATCAAAAGATATTATAAAATATTTTAAAACTATTGATGTTAAGAAAACTGCGGATCTGTGGGGCATTTCCGTTAAAGTTATTGCGTCTATAATCGATATAATCGCGCCTCAACTAGCTATTATTTTTAATACTAGTATCGAATATGGTGTGTTTCCTGATTTGATGAAGCATAGTAAAGTAATACCTTTATTTAAATCTGGTAGTACATTAGACCCCGCCAATTTTAGACCCATTTCTGTACTGCCAACACTAAGTAAAATTTTGAAAAATTATTCTTGATCAAATGTTAATTTTTTTAATGTTAATAATTTACTTCATAAAATCAATTCGGTTTCACAAGGGTCGCTCGACAACTGATGCTGGTGTTGAGCTGATTAAATATATTTTCAATGCATGGAGAATTCACAGGATGCTTTGGGTATATTCTGTGACCTATCCAAAGCCTTCGATTGTGTTCACCATGAAACATTAATCAGGAAACTACAACACTACGGTGTAAGTAATGCTCTTAAATTAATTGTTTCATATTTAAGTAACAGAACTCAAAAGTTGTCATTAATAGTATGAGCTCTTCCGGGTCGATAGTACAAATGGGCGTGCCTCAAGGCTCAATTCTCGGCCCCTTTCTGTTTCTTGTATATATTAATGACTTACCTTACATAGTAGGGGATAACCATAATATAGTATTATTTGCTGATGACACTTCATTAATTTTCAAATTAAAACGACAATTATTAAAATATGACGAAGTAAATAATGCTATATCTAAATTAGTAAATTGGTTTAATGTTAATAACTTGCATTTAAATAGCACTAAAACGAAATGTATGAAGTTCATGACTCCAAATGTCAGACAATTAAATACTAATGGAGGGAGGAACTGAGTCTTGTCGATACCACCATTTTCTTGGAATAACACTAGACGCGAAGCTTCAATGGAGCCCCATATATCAAAGTTAGCAAGCAGACTTAGTTCTGCAGCATATGCTGTAAAAAAGATTAGAAATCTTACCAGTGTGGAAACAGCTAGACTTGTTTACTTTAGCTATTTCCATAGCATAATGTCGTATGGTATTTTGCTATGGGGACACGCAACTGACACTGAAATTATATTTGTTTTACAGAAGAGGGCCATAAGAGCAATCTATGATTTAAAACCTAGAGTCGCTTAGACAAAAATTTAAGGAAATTAATATATTAACTTTGGCCTCTCAATACATTTATGAAAATGTAATGTACGTACACAAAAATAAAAGTAGTTATACAAAAATAAGTGATATTCATTCTGTAAATACTAGGAACAAACACAAGCTAGTAGTACCAATTACTCGACTCCACCGAGTCAGTAATTCATTCTTGGGGCGATGTATACGCTTTTACAACAAAATCCCAGAAAATATACAAAATTCGACCTGCTCAAAATTCAAAAACTTTATTAAACATAGTTTGTATAAAAAGGGTTATTATAATGTTAAGGAATTTATGGATGATAATAACCCCTGGGAATGAGGTTTTCGCTGCCAGGCTGTTTCTAATTTGTTTTGTGTGGTTAATTGTGTAACATACATGATTGTAAGCTGTTATTTTAAAAAAATTACCGCTGGGTTTCTTGCTGGTTCTTCCCAGGACAGAGGTTTTTTTTCGAACCAGTGGTAATTAGACAAAAGAGTGACTTTCAATAAGTATTATTTATAATCTATATTGAATAAAAAAGTTTCTGTTTCTGTTTCTGTTTCTTACTTTCATAGCGTGATGTCTTATGGAATATTGCAATGGGGTAATGCGACTGACATCGAAGCTATATTTGTTTTGCAAAAAAGAGCCGTACGGGTGATTTATAACTTAAATTGTAATGAGTCCCTTAGAGAAAAATTTAAAGAAATAAACATATTAACGTTGCCATCGCAATATATTTATGAATATGTAATTTATGTACATAAAAACATAAATAGCTTTGATAAGAATAAAGATGTTCATACTTTAAACACTAGGAACAAACATAAGCTTGTAATACCAGTTACTAGACTCCACAGAATTAGTAATTCATTTATGGGGCAAAGTATACACTTTTACAACAAAATCCCAGAAAATGTACAAATTTTGTCAATAAATAAGTTTAAATGTTTTATTAAAGAAAAATGGTACAAAAAGGGTTATTATAATATCAAAGAATACACAAATGAAAAAAAACCATGGGAATGAGGTGATCGCCACCATGCTGGTTCTATTAAAACTCATTTAAAATTTGTACAAACAAAAAAACAAAATTATTGTAAAGTGAAATATGTTTAAAAAAATCCCACTGGGTTTCTTGCTGGTTCTTCCCAGGACAGAGGTATTTTTCGAACCTAAATAAAAAAATGACTTATGTCATTTTTTTATTCAGGCACTGTATGTTCACAAAAACAAAGGTAGTTTTAGTAAAAAAAGTGATATACACTGTAAACATTATAGAAACAAACACAAGCTAGTGATACCAGTTTCTCGACTCCACAGAGTCTGTAATTCATTCTTGGGGCAATGTATACGCTATTATAACAAAGTCCCAGAAAATATACAAGCTGTATTACCTCTCTATTACCAAGTTTAAATATTTTAGTATACAAAAACTGTATAAAAAGAGTTATTATAATGTAAATGAATACATGGTTGATAATAACCCCAGGGAATGAGGTGGTGGCTTCCAAGATGTTTCTGTGTATGTATTTACTTTTATAAAAAAAGTCCCGCTGGGTTTCTTGCTGGTTCTTCTCAGGACAGAGGTTTTTTTTAAAAGTATTATGTAATAATCTATATTGAATAAGAATTGTTCTATTCTATTCTACAGTCACCATACAAAACACAGCAGCATTAAGCTGCTATTTTACGTTAGTAACTGCAATTTTATGCTGGTATCTGGTATTGAGAGCGTTGTCCTACCACAGTCGAGCCGACCCTTTTGTGTTTCAACCATAATATAGCTGCAGCTTGGCTCTGAAAGGTTTAAGATATGTATATGTCACAGGTTTATAACAAAACCTAGATTTTGAACCTAGGCTTTTGATCAAGAATCTAAAGAAAACAAAATTACTACTTTATATTATCATAAACCTGAGAAAATCCAGTTTTTTATCAAAAGCCTAGACTGGTTTAGTTTTATGATAAATCAATGTCGGTCGCTATTTCTTTAAATAAATAAAACAATTAGATAACCTAATCTAAGCTTAAATTTTATCATAAACCTATACTTCGGGTTTCTGATCAAAAAACAGGATTTTTCAGGTCAATGATAAGATTAAGTAATAATTTTGTCTTCTTCCGGTGCTTGGTCAAAAGCCAAGGTTTTTGACCAAAAAACCTGATTTAACCATAAACCTGCGACATATACATGAAAACATGCTAATAGCATTAAGTTGATATAATCTTTTTTGTGTCTGTTAGTGATCGTGTAACTTCTGAACGACTTGACCGATTGCGGTTTTTTGTTTTGGCTTATTTATAGCTATGCTAGGATTCTCTAGATGGCGCTGTAGTCAAGTTACTAACAAATTTTATAATTATGAACCAAAATGACTCACATTCACAATATTATTAATGTCCTCCAGACTTTCATCGCAGTGTAGAATAGCCATCTGCTTAGGAGAGGATTATAGTGCCCGAGTGTATGCGAAAGCACAGGTGCACTCTCTATTCCAGCACTCTTATACTCCGTCCCATCGGATTACGAGAGTGAGGGAATTCCAGCAAACAAAGGCCACTGATGCAGTGTTACCTCTGAGGACTAAGATGGAATACCTCACA
Organism: Parnassius orleans; assembly: GCA_029286625.1. Taxonomy (NCBI): domain Eukaryota; kingdom Metazoa; phylum Arthropoda; class Insecta; order Lepidoptera; family Papilionidae; genus Parnassius; species Parnassius orleans. The sequence goes on from JAGSMP010000084.1 coordinate 1,440,616, forward strand.
GCCTATATATAAACTTTCCACACCCTTCAGATTGGGCTTTACTGTCGACTTGACAAGATCAAGCTACCCACTCTCATTAAGTCTGTTTTTTTTAATAATTCAGTTTTACCCACTTCCAGACATCTGATAATCTGATGTTTTGCAGACGTATTCAGAACCAACGACACAGCTCGTAATCGATTCGTGCTGTTTAAGTTTTCTTGAACTGTAATATTATTACAATCAATACTTAATATGTAGTTATCTTATTGCAAAGATTTGTGCAATAACTCTATAATATGCAGTTACCTAAATACAAAATTGAGGTTTTCAAAATCAGGCTTCCCGCGGCCTCCGCCTCCATCATCATGGCGGCTGCGGAGGCCAACTTGGTAGCGGAGCTGCGGGCGGATGTGGCCCGCCTGACGTCCGCCATGGAGACTCTCCAGAAGGAGAACGAGAAGCTCCGCGCAGACCTGGCCAGTCTACGTGAGCCTGCCTCTCGCGCGGCGCCCCAGACGCAGCGCCCAAGCCAGCCTGTGCCGATGGAGAACCAGGTTCTGAACCTGGTCCGGCAGGAGCTGGCTGCCTTCCAGCACCGGTTCTCCGTGCTGGAGGGCATCGTCCTGCGGCCCCCCCTAGGGGCAAACAAGACGGCGGCGAGGCCGGCAACGGTCTCGTACGCGGCGGCCACAGCTGCCGCATCAAGCCGGGGCCGTCCAGCCAGCCTTCGGGCGGCTGCAGTTGCCCCTCCCCTGAAAGCCGGCTCCGGCAAACCGGTACCGGCTGAACCGGCTCCGCTAAGCCGGCAACGGGAAGGAGAGGCAAGGCGAAGGCAAAAGGGCAAAGCGGCAGCACAGGCGGTGGCTGCGCCAGCCCCAGTGCCTGCGGCGAATGTGCCAGCGCCAGCGGCAAGCCAGCTGCCGCCGCCACTGCCCTCAGCTCCCTACACCTCCTGCGGCTGAAGCCGGTTGGCAGGTGGTCGGGGAAAAAATAGGAAGAAGGCAGCCAAAAGGCCAAAGAGCAGGAGCGGCAGCGCCAGTTCAGGGCGCGCAAGATCGCGGCTAGGCCTGCGCCCCGAAGACCGCAGCTGTAGTGATTACACTACAGCCGGACGCGGAAAAGAAGGGCGTTACCTACCGCGATCTGCTCGCAAAGGCGAAAGAGGCGGTGGATCTCGGGAGCTCAGGATCACCGGGGCCTCCTGGCTCAAAGTCACCCAGACGGGGCCCGTATGCTGGAGATCCCCGGGAATCCAGTGGCGACCGCGGACGCCTGGCTGCGAAGCTCAGAGCGTCCCTGGACGCGGACGAGGTTCGAGTGTCCAGGCCGTCAGATGCGCAGACCTGCGCATCGCGGGTCTGGACGACTCGGTATCGGAGGAGGAGTTGGTGGCCGCCGTCGCCAGGTCCGGGGGGTGCACTACTGACCAGATCAGGTCAGGCGCCATACGCCCGGTCCAACAGGGTATGCATGCCGCCACGGTGTGCTGCCCTGTTACGGCGGCCAAAACCATAGTGGAGGGCCGAAGGCTTCTGGTGGGCTGGGTCTCAGCGCAGGTTAAGCTGCTGGAGCCCAGACCTCTGAGGTGCTACCGCTGTCTCGTGGGGCACCACGTATCGGTGAAATGCGCCTCGGAGGTTGACCGCAGTGGCCTTTGCTTCCGCTGCTGTCAGCCCGGACACATATCGGCGACCTGCTGCGCCACGCCGCACTGTGATGCATGTGCGGCGACCGGCAAGCCAGCCGATCACCGGGCCGGAAGCAGGGCGCGTGCCACACCGCCAAGGCCAAGGCCGCGGTGAGAGGCCTCCGCCGCCACCGCCTCTGTGGCCACCGCCGCGTTGCACTGCCGCCGCCGCCGCTGTCGCTGTCGCTGCCGCCGCCGCCGCGACACCGACGCCCGAGAGGCGCCCCGTGGAGGAAGCTGAAATGGAATGCCTGGCATTGTGCCAGCTTCCTCCAGGCGAATATCAACCACTGCGCCTGTGCTCAGGATCTGTTGCTCCAGAGCATGCGCAGTGGTCGATAACATCGCTGTGGTCGCTGAGCCGTATTTTGTCTGGCCTAGGGAGGACTGTTGGCGGACCTGCGGCTCAGTGGCCATCATTTCTTCAGCCGCCGGGTTGACCCTGAAGGTGTCAGGAGGGGTCAGGGTGCGTAGCAGCACAGTTCGGGGAGTTCGTCATTGTGGGTGTACTTCTCCCGAACCGATCTCGCCGAGTTTCACAACTCTCTTGCAGGCTGAGGAGCAGTCGTCGTCAAAACTATCCCTCCCGTACTGTCTCCAAAGACTTCAATGCCAAACTTGGCGGGTTCTCGTCGTACAGATATTGCGGGGTAGGATGGTGGAAGACTGGGCTCTGGAGACAGGCCTGGTCGTCCTAAATCAGGGGTTCTGTCCCCACGTGTGTGCGGATGCGGGCAGGTCGGTGGTGGACATTTCGTTCCTAGCCCGCTCTCCTGTCGCCGCGTGCCATTGACTGGCGTGTCATGGAGGGTTGGAGCCTACTCCGACCACCGCCACATCCGGTTTGACGTCTCCACCCAGCCCTCGGCGCCAGTCCCACAGGCAGTGAGTTCCGCGGGCGCTTCGACGCTGGACGGGCTTTCCTCCTGCAGACCCTCGATCGTGCAGGTACCGTTGTCATCACCGGACGGGCTGCCGACGTCAATGATGAGCAGGGTGGTTCCAGGAGGCCATGTCCGAATCATCGCGGCGGTAACTTAATGCCGCGTCCAGCCGGAAGTGCCCGGCGTCAGGTGTGATGATGGTCATGTGTCTCGATAGAGATCCGTGGGCGCCCGCCCACAAGATGGTGCGGGATAAACTCACTGGGCTTCCTTGACGCAGATCTCCGGCCTCAGCCGTGGAGGATGTGGTGAGCGCTGTTCCCCGCGCGAGAACATCCGCCCCCCGTCTATGGCTCCGCACCTGCGGTGCCGGAAAGCGGACCACCAGGACGACAGCGACTTGTCCGGAAGGACGGGGTGAACCACCTGAGAGGCTGGCGGTACGTGGGCTCAAGCCGGAATACCGCCCCAGGACCCGATGGCTTGCCTGGCAAAGCCTGGGTCCTGCCTCAAATCTCGGGCCCCGACTGGGGGCTCTAAGCATGCTTGGAGAGAGGCCAATTCCCGCTATTGGAGACGGGGCTGGTCCTCATTCGGAAGCTGGCGCCCTGCGGACTCTCCGTCCGCATACCGGCCTGTGGTGCTGCTCGACGAGGTGGGCAAGCTCTTTGAAAGAATAATTGCAAACCGCCTCGCCGAGCACCTTGCGGGACGGGCGGATCGCAGAACACCAGTTTGCGCGAGGCTGGTGACGCCATCATGCGCGTGAGAGCCACCGACGAGGGGATGCAGTGGCCAGGGTTGTATTGGCGGTGTCTCTTTGCATCGCCAACGCCTTCAACCCATGCCCTGGAGCTGCATGGGAGGCACTCAGTATCACCTGGTGCCGACCTATCTCCGTCGTATAGTCGAGGACTATCTGACGGACAGGGCCGTCATCTACCCCGTCGAAACGGTGAGTGGAACCGGCGGCGAGATATCGTGCGGTGTCCCAGGGTTCGGTTCTGGGGCCGCCCCTGTGGAACATCGGTTACGACTGGGTGCTGCGCGCCGACCTCCTACCGGCGTCAGCGTAGTTTGCTACGCTGACGATACGCTTACTAACAGGGGTCATACGGGCGGCGGCGGAAACTATGACACGGGGCTGCGATAGTCGTTGAGAGGATCCGCAACTGGGTCTCGAGGTGGCTCTGCAGAAGTCCGAGGCCATGCACTTCCATGGTCTCGGAACAGGCCACTAGGATCCTCAGTGATGGTAGGAGGTATCCGTCGGCGTGAGTCGACGTTGAAGCCCTAGGGACTCGTCCTCGACGGCCGATGGAACTTCGTTGAGCACTTCCGACGTTTGGCTCCAAACTGGAACGGACCGGGGCTGCCTTCAGGCGGCTCCACCGAACCTGGGGCCAAACGCTCCTGCCAGGCTCTACGCCCAGGGGATCGTGGGGTCCTGGCCTTACTACGGGGCCCCGGTGTGGGCGCGTGGTTTGGCGCGGCACCGTCCACCACCTAAACGCGCCCCAAGGTGGTTGCCGTAAAGATGGTTCGCGGCTAACGCACGATCTCCGCGAGGCGGCAGGCCCTTGCTGGATTGCCGCCATGGGATCTGGGCGATAGTCCTCGCGCGCCTGCGAATGGCGCGCGGGCACTGCCGGAAACCCGCTGCCGCGGCAAGTCGTCTGCAGCGACAGACTTCATGTTGATCTCATGGCATGGGAGACTGTCGCAACCCTTTGGGGCACGCCACTATAGCGGCGATAAGACCCTCTTTGGTGGCTTCGAGAGACGCCACGGTGTCCTCACCTTCCGCCTGACGCAGGTCCTCACCGGACACGGTGTGTTCGGAGGTTCCTGCAGAATCGGGCGGGAGGAAGCCCGGTGCTCCTGCGAGGATCGACCGGAGGACTACGGTGGAGCACCGTGGTGTGCCCTGCTTGGGCGGAGCACCGCCGTGTACTCGTAGCGGCGATGGCGGCGGCGACCTCTCGCGTCCGGCCTGGTCGAAGCCATGGTCGGAGCGAGACGGAATGGGCCGTGCCACCTTCTGCGAAGCAGTGATGCTAGCGAAGGAGGTGGCGGAGCGGAGAAGGAAGGGCAACAGCTTTCCTTCCCGGCCGCCGCGAGGAGACGCCCCGGCGCGTCGGGGGCTCGTCGTGGCTGATACCGTAGGCGCGGACTGTGGACGGCGAGCAATGGGTAGCTCGCCGTCCGTCCGTCAACGACGACAGGCCGTGTCGACGGCGCGTTTTGTTCCACGCGCGCTCAAAGCTGTCAGCAGCGTGAAGGGGCCGCAAGAGACGACGCCTGCCGGGCTGCGGGCTGTTCGAAAGAGATACCGCGCTCCGGAATGTAACACTGAAGGAACACGGATGGTTTTAGTCAGTAAAGTCTGACACTCCTTCCGCTCCACCCACAGCGAAAGGCGTCATTAGATGATTTTCCATCCGCAAAAAAAAAAGGTTTTCAGAATCGCGCTACTCGTATATATACTGGTGTACTGGCGTTGTAAGAATATCCACTGCCTCATACCATCCTGTGGGTGTCGAAAGCGACGACTGAGGGAAACTGAACCAGGAGATGGGCAGCCACATATTCCTGATAACAACTCAAAATAAGAAAAACTGGATTTCATGGTTTACTAAAATGTTTCGATGTTTCATGTGGTTTTATAATAGTTTTTTTTTTCTTGAGAAACAATCCAACGAGAACCATTTTATTTAAATCTTTAGTAACAACTTGCCATATCTATTTTCACTTCGAACGTGGCCGCCAATGAAAGGGTGAGAGCGGGAGGTCAGGCGATTGTCGCGCTACTGATGGCTTTAATCATTATTACTTATAATTAAAATTTAGGTGGAAATATCTATTGTCGGCCACGACAAACTTTGCCCTCCATCCAAATGCTATCCATTTAGATCGATAATAACAATGAAAAGCGGAACAATTTTATGATTTTATAAAAACTTGTAAATGCTCTGATAACTAAACCAAACATAAAGTACACAGCGTGCTAACCTAAATCAGTGTACTAAGTGTTAATACCTGTTACAATTTAAATATTTTACACGACTGCCCTAAAAAGAGGGTAATGTTATGCAAGTGTACGTATGTATGTATGTCTATTTCTTTGGCACGCTCTGTAGCCTAGACGGCTTGATAGATTTGAACATATGGGGTGGCGTAAGATTTGTCTTAGTTGTGGAAGAGACACAGGGTATAATTTTATTCTCTTAATAAACTATTTTTACGCCCGATTGCGTTTTGTCAAACTGCCGTTTTAACAATGGGGCTTGTACCGTAAGTCTGCTAGATATGGGTATCTTGCGTTATAGAGAGGACCTTGCCTGAATCCGATCCGAGGATTGACGATCGCCTCGATGTCTCGCACTTTCGCCAATGCTTGCTACTAGCAATGTGATAACCGACTTAAAATATTTAACAAACTTATTCGTAACACTTATTTTTAAGCAACTTATATTAGTTGCTTATTTGCTTATCTGCTTTTACACTATAAAGTTAACTATCGTTACTGAAGTGAATATATCGAACTCGTTGTAAAAAGTTATTTTACGAAAACACATTGTCTTCTTTTACTGTTTTTCTGTAGGCTAACTTTACAACAAATAAATTTAATAAACTTTCCTTTGTACTTGATACAGGCTTAGGACTGTCTGAATGTGATTTGAATGATTTAATTGGGTCGAAATTTTTATTTCATTTTTCATATCTACTTATGGCATAAGTAAATAAAGGTTAGTTGAGTATTTAAAATATTCTATCTCAAAACAGGTCTTATATAATTTGGTAATGTTACCAATAACTTACAAATTGTGCAATCAGTATTCATAAATTGTTACAAATAAACTGTTCATAAATTGTTACAAATTACAATACCGACAAATGTCTTTACCCTAGCTATAGTAGATTACACTGTCTGAAATAATCTATTATAAGCGAAATAGGCCGGCCGAGTATTTAATTTTAGTTTTAAGTGATTAACGGAAAGTGCTTACAATTTTAATTTTGCTTGACTGCTTATATTGAAAAGTATTGCTTTATTAAATGCTTCTTTACTTGTTACCAGTCTGTGTATTTTAATTGTGATATTTCTAAAGCCATAATATCTTTTTTACAATTCTCATAGTCGCCTCATACGACACCCACCTATGAAATTGGATGATGGTCCTTTTACATCGCTACTGCACGACATAATTCTTTTAGCATATCAATTTATTAGTTTTGAGGCCTGGTTGAATTGTGTACGTAATTTCCCTAAGAATACGACCTGAGTACCCGTTTTATTTGAACGTGCAGCGTAGCGCAGTATGTAGCGTACATGACAAACCCAAGCTCTTGAACTATTGTTGTGCTTTTATCAAGCAAGAGGTAAATCAGCACTTAAAGTTGCATTTTTTTATAGAATAAGGGTGACAAACGAGCACACAGTACACCTGATGGTAAGTGGTTGCTGGGATTATAGACATCTACATCTATCTTCGTTTGCGAATTTAAATGCAGATGCGTTGTCAGCCGTGAGGACTAAGATAGAATGCCTCTTTTCCAGTAAAAAGGTCTCCGGTTCTCTACACTCACCATACGAAACACAGCAGCATTAAGCTGCTATTTTACGCTGATATTCTGTGAGAGCGTGGTCCTTCCTCGGTCGAGCCGACCATTCGTGCTACAACTATACTATTAATATAGCTGCAGCATGGCTCTACCACGTAAAAGATTGTATGTGTATGCATTTAACATTTTCATGCATTTAACATTTTCATTGATGCCGGCGGGGATCAAACGCGAGTAGCTCGCATAGGCACTGTGAAATTTACAGCGAGCGCTTAGTGCTTAATCGGCTCACGACTAATTAAAATATACCCCATTTTAAACGAGAATAAGAAAAACTGCAGCATCTTCTCTTATGAAAATGATCCCTATAAAATTTATAATATAACTTAAGTTTATGTTATAAATGATAAAAGCGCTATGCCGACATCGATCCGGTGTAATCGACCTACGACCTAAAGCGTGTTTAGATACACCACCGTAGCTAATTTAACCATTGTGTATACACCTTTTTGTAAAATTCATAGATATGTTTTACATACTTGTATATTTAGAATATAATTCAAATAAATACTGATATTTACTTAAGGTTACAAAAATGCGTCATATTAGCTATAAATGCTTGGTATTAGCTATAAAATTAAAGTAACAACCTATATATACGTCCCAGTTCTGAGCACATGTCTCCTCTCATTTCTGAGATGGTTTTTGGACCAATTAGTTCGATAAGTTAATTCAGTGTGAGCTAGCGGATTCGACACGTCCTGGAAATACGAGTATATTATTATACCTCAGACATGCACGTCGTAAATCACTACTTTAAAATTGCTATTAACGATTTCATTGGCGCCGGCGAGGATTGAGCCCGGGTCGCTTGCATATTGTGAAATTTACGGCGAGCGTTTATCACCTGAGCTACCACGGCTCCTGTACAAACGTTAGAAACATACTAAATATTTTTTCTGCTGAAGGCGTATGACATAATTAATTTGTCCATAGAGAAGCACCCAGAACTGGAAAACTAATTAGTTGTAGATCATATAAATATTTATCCTTCTTCTTAATCGTCAGTTCGTAAAAGTCCACTACTGGGCATAGGATCACATAGATTCAGCCTCTACCACTCCACAGTGGTAGGCTGAACAGGACAGAGAATGTTCCTTAATCATCACGCTTGGGAGGTGGATGGTCACACCTTTCATGCTACACCCATTACACCAGATACACCTTTGACGCTGCTGCCTATCACCGGTCTGGGTATCTTACGTCTGGTGTAAATGATAAAATTTCAATCTGATTGCTATGTGGGTGTCTTCAATGCAAGAATGAATAGATTCTTGTTAATATTAGGTCAGTGCACTTAGACAGCTTTGACTACATCGCCTTTACTAGAACTTTACAGCTGGGAGAAGAGAGTCAAACAGCCAGTGTTACAACAACATTAAAAAATGATATGCTTATAGCGCCATCTATCGGAAGCCATAAGATTTTCTGGCATTTCTCATAGTTACGGTTACGGCACCCGCGGGACAAAAAGGTGCGACGGATTATTTCACGCCGCCCTACACAACAAATATTTATTAAACACAATAAAAATATTGTTTTAATACATTCAAAATCATATAAATAGATTAATATTCTGGATAAAACCGTATAGTGGCAATTTGAAAATTTCCACTACTCCATATCCACCCGTGGGTGTCGTTAGAGGCAACAGAGGAAAACTAAAACAGAAGAGCAGCAGCATCTTTCTGATGACAACTTGAAAACTGTCGTAAACTGTTGTAACTTGAAAACTAATATAAAAACTGTCTTTGGAATGATGCAATCTATGGGAGAGGCCTATGTTCAGCAGTGGACTTTTATGACGTGTAACGGACGGATGGATCGATAGACTGGATAAAATAAATATCCAGTCTATAGATCGATCGAATCAAAATATTACTACACACCACGTATTTTCTACGTGCCCGTAACATGTCGATCCGCTGTCGGCTCTAGATTAAACTGACGCTAACGTGACAATGATCCCCTGATATGTGACTCTAACAACTTTAAAAGAGTCGAAACATCACCTAATAAATCGTTTGATTCAAGCAAATATTATGACAAAAGGTGTGGCGAAACGTGTTAGCCGAGTGATGACGTAACCTTATCTCGTCAAGTGGGCATCCCAAGAAAATCTCACAGCCTTCGTAAAATTGCAGTATAACTATCAGGGCTATGTCCAGTTGTGAATTAATCACTTTAAAAACTAAAAACGTAATATTTGGGCACAAACTTTTTATTTTTTAAATCGTAAATATAATAATTTTGCCTCGTCTATTATTAATCGACCCTTACGAACTTACGAGCGACACATGGCATGAAACCAAGAGCTTACTAAAATATTATGGCCAATAATAACCTTATATTAGAACCCCACATTTGCCGCGAAATAGCCAGGTACTTTATAAAGTAGGCCACGCGGTTGTCAACATAAATTGATCGCGCATAAGAAATCAAGAACTTACAAAAAATGTTATGGTCGATAATAACCCTGTGTAAGATTTGAACCCCAGACTCGCGGCGAAATAGCTAGGTATCACGTAGGCCACTCGGTTGTGAATTTATATTGACAATCGCGTATTTGTCGGAATTGCAACGCTTGTTAGACGGGTTGGCTACCACAGGATTTCATTATTTTGAGTTTTCATCTAAAAGATGTTGTTTCTCATCTCTCGTTTCAATTTTTTTCTGTCGCCTCTTACGACACCGACGGGATGTTTTGGGGTAGTACATTCTCTTACCCTGCCACCGCACGGTGATCCTTTACCGTACAGGTTATCTCATCTATACACTATAATTTTACTGAGGTCTTTTGTATAAGCCATTGCTGTACGTGTAAAAAAATTAAATCTCCATTTAATTTTTGAAATCTTATTTACTAAAACGAACTGGCTCTGACAGGAAGTTTATTAAAAGGTTTTCTTAAACGTGCCTACGGTAAGTTGATCATAGGTGACCGGTAAAAGCGGTATCACGTATGGACAAAGTACGGGGCCACATAAAGAGGCGTATGAACGCTCATTAGCTCCGCGGTATCTTCCATAAATACATTATCGCGGGGCAGCGCGGGGAGGCGGGCGGGGAGGTGGACGGGGCGGCGGGTTATCGAATTAAAACTTCACTAGCAATAGTAGAGTTGAACACCGTATTAATACACCATGTATAATTCGTGCGCTTGGACAAACTTGGTTTGTTCTACTTACAACTTTAGTTCGTATGACGTGTATATTAATACTCCTTATTTGAAACGCATATATTCATATATTGATATGACTGGCTCTTTGGTCTAGGGATCGTAAACGCGGCTTCTGATCATGAAGTCCCAGGCTTGAATCCCGGGTCAGGCCAAATAATCAGTTGTTGAGTTTTTCTGTCAAGAAATTCTCAGTCGGCTTACTGCTCGGAGTCAGGAAATGGCGATGTTTCACCCTTGTGCCTCGGAAAACCCGTAAAGCCGTTGATCCTGTGCATGATCTCTCTCGGGTCAAGCCTGATTTCCATCCCATCGGACAACGAGATTGAGAAAATAGAGAGTGCACATGTACTCGTGTTATTGACTTTCTACTCGAGGCTGCAAGCATGCCAGTCTCGTAATTTTCTTGTACTAGTTACGCGACTCATCACAAAATTTTGTTTATTTAAATGTTCTTTTTGTACTCACCTTGTGTCTTACAATAAGGAAACCTATTGCCTTTTGGCATTCTCATCCCCGTAGTCCCCAAATTAATTTCCCGTGGGTGCAATAACTCATTCTTCACCTTTAGTATATATGTAATGATCTGCCACTTTGTCTTGCGTATGTGGACTATGAAAAAGCCTTTGATTCCGTCAAAATTTGGGCGGTGCTGCAGTTCCTTCAGCAGTGCCAAGTTGACTGTCGTTATATCGAAGTGCTGAAGTGTTTGTACAGTAGGGCTACGATGGCTGTCCGAGTACAGAATCAGAGTAAGAAACCTATCCAATTGCAGAGAGGTGTAAGACAGGGTGACGTTATATCCCCGAAACTCTTCACCGCTGCATTGGAAGACGTTTTCAAGCTACTGTACTGGAAAGGATACGGTATTAACATCAATGCTAAGTACATCACTCCCCTTCGATTTGCCGCGATATAGTCCTTATGGCAGAATCACTGGAGGACCTTAGCACTATACTCAGTCTTAAGATGAACATGGACAAAACAAAGATCATGTGTAACGTCCATGTCACACCTATGCCGGTAGTTGTTGGGAGCACTAAGCTAAGTTGTTGACGAGTATGTTTACCTGGGACAAATAGTCCGACTAGGTAAGTCCAGCTTCGACCGAGAGGTCAATCGACGGATTCAACTCGGCTGGGCAGCGTTCGGGAGATTACGACACATCTTCTCGTCAGGTATACCTCAAAACCTGAAAAGAAGATTATACAACCAGTGCGTGTTGCCAGTGATAACTTATGGATCTAAGACGTGGTGCTTTACTGCTGGCGACCCCCGACTAGATGGAGTGACGACCTGGTAAGACATGCAGGAAGTCGATAGATGCAAGTGGCTCAGGACCGTGTTTTGTGGCATTCTTTGGAGGAGACCTATGTTCAGCAGTGGACATGTGGAGGTCTGTAATGATGATGATGGAAACGTTATTGTCGATCGAAATATTAAGTACAAAAGCGGACAGAATTTCAGAAAAAACTACGTACTATGTATGTCCAACCTTGAAGATGTTTCAGGAGAGGAGTGGTGAGCCCTTGATGTTTGAATTATTCGATTATGTTTATTATTATAATTCACGTTTCTGTCTTTACACAACCCTTGTAAAGTATGTTCATCTGTTATATCCAATTCAATCCATTACATTCACAAACATTCAATCCCATATGTTCAATTTTTATAAAATATTTTGTCATTGTGCAATAAATACATTTAACTAGATTTACAGAGGTTCCAAATACTTTAAAGGTACTATAATACGCCTTGAATAACCAAAAAGCAAATATTATTGTAATAGCTAAGGTATAATCAGGAGCGCAAAGTGGAATATATCAAGCTGGGCGGCGGGCGGCGCGAAGGAGCGATCGAGGTAAGGGTACCGGCTACGTAATTAGATTTTCAAAGTCCGAATACACTGCTCGTACTTGTCTTCATAATAATGTGTCGTAACTCAGGCGTCTTGACACTTTTTATTTATTTTTTTATTTTAAGAATCCTTCACACACAAAGCCTTTATCCTTTGTGTGTGGTTTACCGTGGAGGTGTTTTGCATACGTTAAATGTACATGGCGCATATCTAAACTGGAAAAAATTATTTGCAGGCAATAAAAACTGGTTTTGTTTTTTATTCGAACACGCGGCCCCGCAGAGTAGCTGCAAAGCGCTTAGCCACCTCCTACCAAGCCTTATTTCTAACTCAAAAAAACGAATAATTTATTTTCATTTGATACAAAGATATTTACAACTTATTTAACAGATGTTTATCATGCTTAATTTCCATTACCCGTGTGGTATCGGCAGTGAAAAAATCCGTCACCCCATTTCTTCACGGTGTCGTAAGAGGCGACTGTAGGACATGTAAAAAAGATCTCATGGCCTTCGAAATAGAGCTTTGTTTACGCTAGACGCTTGCCAGGCGCGAAGGAAATTTCTTTGCGTGGAAAGGCCCAGCAGTGGACTTTTTATGTTGGTGGGCCTATCAGCCTAGACGTGAACGTCTACTAACACGCAATGAAGAAGCGGGACTATCTGACACATGAACGTCTGCCATCACATAATGAAGCAGCGAAACTATCTGATACATGAACGTCAAACAACACGCAATGAAGCAGCGGGACTATCTGACACATGAACGTCTACCATCACGTAATGACAACAACGCATCTGCATTTTGATTCTTAATCGAGGAGAAATGTAGATGTATATGGGCCACAGCATCCACTTACCATCAGGTGGACTGTGTGCTCGTTTGTCACGCTTATTCTGTAAAAAAAAGCTGGTCTTGACATTTCTTTATTGAAGTAAGGGTTACAAACCGATACGCAGTTGATGGTAAGTGAATATTGTAGCCCTAGGTGCCAGTACCTTTTTTTTACATGGGGAAATGTCTACGCATACCCGCATCGCGGGGCAAGGACGGGTTATGTCGGACTCGCACCGACTAAAACTCTATGGTGTTCCACCTTCACCGCATATTGGCAGGGCCACGGGAATGCTTTCGCACATATACGCAGCCCCACCAGCGCTGGCCGCCCAATGGCAGCCCCTTCTCGGGGGAGAACTTCTCCCCATTCTCCACCCCAGGTAAGGCGCACCAGAACACATGGCGCGCCCTCCTCCGCGGCCTTCAACTTCAGCTGCGCAACGGACGCCCCCGTTACCGATGCGCGAAGGCCATGGGGCCAGGAACAACGAGCACTCAGAAGCACTAGCCTTCCTGACCCCAGCGGCGGATCTGGTCTATGGCTCCGCCGCCAACCAAGTTTCGGCTGCGGAGGGTAGTGAGAGCGGCGCCTCGCAATACTGACACTCCTCTCCCCCCGCAGCCTCACCACCACCGTATCAATTAGCGGTGCAGCCCCGTCAGACCGGGAACCCGTTTGGGGAGGTGCCAGTACCTACAAATATACATCACAATTGAGAATCAAGATCCAAATGCGTTAATACCCATGAGGACAAAGACGGTTACGAGGTACCAGAAAAAAAAAAGGAATCTGCACGCACTATTTTACGCTGGTATTTTGAAAGATGAAATGGGTAGCAGCATTTTTTTAATAACAACTCAAAACATTTAAAAACTGCGGTTGCCAAACCGCTTGCCAACTGGCAACCGGCAACTATGGCAAATATCCCCCCTATGAGGCAAACTATGTCGAAGGCCTATGTTCAGCAGTGTACTTGCGATGGGCTGTAGTAGTAGTATTTGATGATGGTGATGATGATGTATGTATACAAGAATTGCTGGCCTTCAGTAAAGGAGTATTCCTTCAACTTAATAAATAAGTTATTTTGGATTTTATTAAAGGTTGGAGGTGGAACCTTCGGCTTTTAAGTTAAGTCTGACATAAGGATGTCCAACATCTTCAGTCTCCCGTGACCTTGAGCTATTTTATGTAATGTAAGTGCTGTTAGTCATTTGGCTTTTCCAGTTACACCTGACTCAGGAGTTATGCAAGGCCGCGAGCTTGATCAAAAAAAAACTCTACGAATGAATTCGAGTTTCTCAAGTACATTAATTTATTAATTTTTTTCGTTCGAAATATATTACGACATTTACTAAGCATTCAGTTATATTGCATAATGCATTAAGTAATAATATCAAGCGGACTTTCTTGATATCATTTCTATGTAGCAAAATATCAGCCTATGCTTGTTAGTGCCGTATCCAATCTTAATATCAAGTATCAAGATTTGTACACCTGCACTAAGCATCGAGGTATCGGATATTTAGTTTGCTTTGGGACGGCGGGACGCGCGGGACGGGGTGGTTAAGTCCAACTATAAATTAGGAAGGGTACGGTTTCATTAATCACCCATACGCCGTTATTATTAATTAACCCCCTTTGGAACTATCGCAGACATTAATTATCGACCGGTACACGCGCATCTACTGTCAACTTCTTTGTTAATATTTTTAGTTCGAAAACTTATAACAATCACTTTAAAAATTAAATCGGCAGTCACTGAAATTCATATTTGAAATGTTCCTCGGGACCAGTCAATCAAGAGGAATTTCTAGGCAGTTGTTATTTGCGTATTTGTTGGTTGTTGGGGCGTGGTCCTTCCAAAGCCGAGTCGACCTTTTCGTGCTATAGTCATGAAACAGCTGCAGAGTGGCTCTATCACATAAATAACGTCGTGATAATTATTAGTGTGGATCATTGTAAGGACAAACAAAAAAATTCAACAAAATCGATCACCATTAATTATTTTCTGTTTTAAGAGGAAAATTAATAACTCTACGATTGACGCATGCATTTTTTCGTCAGTCCGTTTTCAAAATAAAGCTACTTTGGAAAGGAAGTTAAGAAAAAAATATATCAATTTAATTTATAAAACAATTCACGTTTTTTATTGCTACATCTTTATAATGTATGATAATTTATGTTACAAAAAATAACAAGTTTTTATAACATATATAACACCTTTTATTTTAAATTGGGTCTGTAGTAATTAGAATGTATATTTAAAAACTAAGTACAATGTGTTGTTGGCAAACGAAAATGTCAGAAGCAACGTGCATGTTTAGAAGTGTTTGGATACGAGAGTGCGGTCCGCATCCGCGGTGAAGCGTCGCCGAGGAGTTTGTTGCGAACACCTCATTATGACGAGAGCTTTGCCTCTATTTCGTTTGCAGACCAAATAGCGAAATAAGAAACAAATATGCACCTTATCACGCCGCAATAAAAGTCACATATTATTTTATATTGAACCGCATTACAAATAGAGTTTTATAAGTTTTAAACTAAAATAAAGTTAAGTGCTAATCATTTAAAATTCTGCAACTAATTACATTTTATACATAATTCAAGGTCAGGCAGTATAATTAAATACGTTTTATTAATTTTCAATTCCGCAATAATACAGCGAATAAATTACTTTGTTTAATTAAACACATCTATTTATGTATTTAATGTATTATACACTATCATGCTCGACACACACGGTCAGTTAAACTGATCAGTTGAACTGACGTACATCCAAATACTGACCATGAGTGTGAAATCTTAAGTTAAAATTTAAAGCCAGTGAGTGGGGAAATCGTTTTGGCTTACATTCGTATGAACTAATCAGATGAACTGATCAGTTCAACTGATCAGTGTAACTGACCGTGTGTGTCGAGCTTTATATATTATAGTATACAAAATTTAATTGTAATAAATACTTAAGTAGCGCATATTAAATGTCAATGACGAATATGAAAGGGTAATTGATAATAAACTAGTATTCATTTGTTTGAAACTTGGCTAACGGCTAAATGAAATGGTAGTATATATAATTACATTGCATTTTTCATCTACATTTTATGTTACAATAAGGACGAAGCGTGTTTCTGTTTAAATGAACGCGTCATGACAACTTTGTTAATGGAATAGAACGATAGCGATATTAAAAAGAGGTTTCGAATTCGATATTCAAATTATATTTTTAATATTTTTTTTTAAGTACATTGTATTTTTTTATTATGACGAATTACATGATAAGTGAAAGCTGCTTATAAGCATCCGCCTTATAAGCAGCTATACCTTATACCTTAAAATCTAGCCCTCGGGCCCGTAGATTAGCTTCTAAATCTTAACTATAGCGCATCTTAATAGGTAATCACACTTATTGAACATGTAATTATTCTGGGTTTGGATTCCATTAAAGTTTCTTAATTGAATTGCATATACCATTGGCAGCCGTTTCTGAAAATGTCATCCATTCATCCACCTGATACCGTAAGGTAATGGATGCTTTATTGACCCTTCTATATAACGGCAATATAATATATTAAGCACATTGTAAATATTTAATAAAATATCTTTAAATATTTCCTTCTAAATATAAGGTAATTGAGCCGCTTAGTGTCAAGTTATTAATACTCTAATTTCGGATCTAAAGTGACGAAGTCTTAATTTAAAATGTTATAACGTAATTTTTATTTATTTATCACAATTTAATTTGAATTATGAATTATAAAGCAACAATAACTGGCAGTTACGAGCTAAAGTGTCTTGTTAACATAAAATAAACACACGGTAAATAACAATAGGTCGAGAAGTCGAGTCATTATCGGACATTAAATAAAATCTAGTACAAGATCAAAAGTAATTTATTTATGCTAATTGATTCCACTACGCACTGCGTTATTTCAAGCGGGTGAACTAAGTAAAGCTTTACTTGAAAACCTTCTAGTTGGAGCGCGTTTCCATTTTGACGGCACGTCACGGTACTTTTTAATAAGTTAAATATTTATGTCCCATGTTGGTTTGGAACTTACCGGTCCAATGTTGGTTGTTTAATTCCCTACTTGTATATGAATGCCATCTCTCATATTTCGGATGTGAAACACCCCGACCAGCAACAGCGAGCAAAGTCAAAGGTGTGAGGCGTCCAATACTGAAGTCGCCAATACGCCTAGTGCCTACCGTAAAATATATAAAGGCTAATTTTTCTTACAATGAAAAGGCTCTCATCCAACTCTGCCATTTTTCGGGATGATAATGGAAAAGAAGAAATCGTGGTCAACAATAGGCCAAGAGGATCATAATCAATTAACGAAAAAAGACATTTCATTAAATCCTAAATAAGGAACATAGCAAAACGAACTCTTTTCTGTTAGGTCTTAACTAATGTGCAACTTACAGGATAAGATGACTCGGTAGCATAGTGGTTAAGCATTTGGTTGTGAGGTTGCAGGGTCACTAGATGAATTCGCCGGACGGCTCCAGTGCGTGCCGGCAGAATTCACATGCCTTGAAATTTTTTATTTCTCAGACATGCAGGTTTCCTCACGACTTCTTTCACCGCCGATCACAAGGTAAATCTGCACTTAAAATTACAATTAACATTTTCATTGGTGCCGGTTGGAATCGAACTAGATTGCTCGCATATTGTTAATTTAGCTATGGCAGCGATAGTTGTGAACTACCACCATTTTTATTTATTGTTAAATTGTAAAGTCATTACATTAAAAAAAAACCTAATTCTTCAAAATTACACTTTATCGGACAAGCAATGGATACATTTTATATGATGTATTTCCCCGCTTCCGTAATTAGATAGGCGTGAAATTAATATTTTATAATGAAGTTCTAATTTAGTTTTCGGCAGTTGTTAAGTATAAACATTATAAGGTGTTGTAAAGTTACACGAAACTCTTGCTAGCATTTAAATTAAAACATTTGCATCTTTAATTTCATCGTTCATACGACGTACGATATTTGGAACTAAGCTGATGAAGACAAACAGAATTAATATGCTGATTATTTCTTAAAATTACCTGAATACTAAACATGGTAAAAAATAAATTTTACAGATTTTAAAAAACAAATTTTACGGATTTTAATCGAATTAATTTTACGTGTTTTAATAAAGCAAATTTTACGGATCATCAATAAATCTAATTTTACGGATTTTATCGTGCTAAAAAACGCGGATAAAACTAGTTTTATTCAAATATATCCTCATCAATCCTAGAGCCCACATATGGACATGGGCGTCTCTCGTTGTAGAGAGGATTTATCTTCATCGTCACGCTTGACTGGCGAACAGACAGTAATAATAATGTCCTACAGACTTCTACGGAGACTAGCCATCGACGCAGGACAGGATTATAGTGCCCAAGTGTATGCGCAAGCACAGGTGCACTCTCTATTCCCTCCCTCTCATAGTCCGATGGGACGGTAAACCGACACGACCGGAGAGAGATCTGGCGCAGGACTAACGGCCTTACGTGCTTTTACGAGGTACGGGGGTGAGACACCGCCTACTTATTGACCCTGGGCAGCTACTGAGAATTTGTTGATGGAAAAACTCAATAACTGATGTTATTTTGTGCCGACCCGGGATTCGAACCCGGGACCTCATGATAAGCAGTCGCACTATTACAACCACTAGACCAACGAGACAGTCAACAGTAACAGACATCTCGCACTTTTGACGTTGGTGTCTATCGCTGTCCTCTTCTATGCCTGGCGTAAACGAGATGATTATAACGCCATCTGTCGGAATTCATAATAAATTTCTGGCTACCACATTATACATAATGAAGTATGTTTAAAAGAAACTAAATTTTACGGATTTTATCGCGTATAGTAACTTATTTTAAGTTCCCGACGTTTCGAGTACTTTACAGCAGCCATGGTCACGGGGTGACTAAGGTGTCCGACGTCCCAATGTCTTAGTTAACCACGGCTACTTTCAGTTGAAAAGTTATACATTTTGGTCCGATCTGGTAAACAAGTATATTTAAAGTTAAAAAATTAAAGTAACAGCCTATATACGTCCCACTGCTGGGCCTCCCCTCATTTCTGAGAGGGTTTTAGGACAAGGAAATGTCCGCCGCGCTACCCCAATGCTTGTTGGTGAACTTCACATGGCTTCGAAATTTTTTTCTTATATCTCAGACATGCAGGTTTCCTCACGATGTTTTCCTTCACCGCCGGGCACGTGGTAAATCAGCACTTAAAATTGCAATTAACAATTTCATTGGTGCCAGAGGGGTCCGAACCCGGGTTGCTCGCATACTGTGAAATTTACAAGGAGCGCTAACCATCTGAGCTACCACGGCCGGCAGTATATTATATATTAAAAGAGTATTTTAAAGAAACAAAAATAATAAGTTCTTCTTCTTCTTCCAGTAAACATATGAGCAGTCCCGTTTACGACCAACGAGGCAATCACAGTAGATGAAAGTAATAATACACCAACAAATCAATCACTACCCACCATCTTAACATTAAAACCGGAAAATACACCCAACCTGAGTCGAAAACGCTTAAAAGCATATCTTAGCAAATTAATTAACTATTATCTCCCGTACTTAACATAATACAGAACCCGTTAAACTATTCTTATCGAACCTAATGGACTTACGGATTATGGAAGGAATAAATATAACAGATTTACACTCAATGTTATTTTATGATACCAGCGGCGTTAGTCATATTGACTTTCTACAATCGTTAATGATAATAAAAAACTATAAAAATTAAATCTACGTACTATTTCTTGCTAGGGTGTTTTTTCTTCTACTTTGCTGTTACTCGCCACTAGATGGCGCTGCAGCACATGAACGCACCTTTTCATGCCGGGACACCACTTGCAACTCAACAAGGTGCAGGTTCAGCCCCACATAGAATACTGTTCCCATCTCTGGGCAGGGGCTCCCCAGTGCCAGCTCCTTCCACTTGACTGCATCCAGCGCAGAGCGGTTCGAATCGTCGACGACCGAGTTCTTTCCGATCGGTAGGACTCACTGGCACTGCGAAGAGATGTTGCATCTCTTTGCGTATTTTATTGCATCTACCAAGGGGAGTGCTCTGAGGAATTGTTCAGACTACTTCCAGCCGCTCAATTTCGCCATCGCATATCAAGATAAAACTCGCGATACTATCCATACCATCTGGATGATTGGTGGTCCACCACTTTGCGATTTAGAAGAAGTTTTCTTCTTCGCACAACTACCTTATGGAATCGACTACCACCAGAGATTTTACCGATACGACTTAGGGATCTTCAAGAAAAGAGCCTACTCTTTTTTAAAAGGCCAGCAACGAATCTGCAATTCCCCTGGTGTAGTAGTTTTTTATGGGCGGTGGTAGTCACTTACTATCAGCTGAGCCGCATGCTCGTTTGCCCCCTCTGTTTAAAAAAAAATGTCCTATACCATTCAATGGAACATCATAAAAAATTATATACATAGATCGGACAAAGTCTACTGCGGGTTTTGCTAGTCTAATGTATAAAAATTAGTGTTTGTTTGTTCGTATTTTATGCCCTGCCATACCGTTCATCAGATTGCGCTAAAACTTTGTCAAGGTATTGCTTATAGTTGCGCGAAGATTATAGGCATAGTACAATTAACTTACTGTCGGTGGCGCGCGTATCGTACAGACAATTTATTTGAAAGTTATGTATCATTCAATTTCAATGAATGTACTATCATTCCTAATTAAACAATGTAACTCGTCCAAATTTAAAACGATATTTCCACAATTATTACTAGCTATATTAGCTAGTGTAATATAAAATTACGTCAATCACGACCAATGTAAGTTTGAACTTTTTACAAGACTGCAGAAATGTTTTGTTTTTTGTGCTTTATACTTTTATGATATTTAAAGTGATTAACCAGCCAAGAGTCTAACTTGTAAAAACTAATTATTGTGGATGTAATCTCAATAAATTTTCTTATTTTATGCTCCCGTAGTTTTTTTATCATTTTACTAATCTTTTTCGACTCCTTGTAGAATGTTCTTGTGGATTTCACCTGTGGATTCGTGAGGCTATTGAAAATAAAACATTCTAATTTCATTAGGGAAGAAAAGGTGACATGAAAATGTCAAATAAAAAAATTATATCTTGTCTTTCCATCCGATTACAAGGCAAGTGTGAATTATCAAACCATCTTCTGCTTCTTCACCACGTGCCACCAATTGAGAATATTTAAACACTGCTAAGCACTAAAGGACACTGCGTTGTCTCTATATAGCGATCACGATTATTCTCGAAATCGTTTTGTGAAACTAAAGAGGATAGAATGATTTTTTTTTGTAGAATAAGGGTGACAAACGAGCACACAGTCCACTGGTAAGTGGATGTTGTGGCTCATAGACATCTACATTTATCCTCAATTAAGAATCAAAATGCAGATGCGTTGTCACCCCTGAGGACTGAGATGGAATGCCTCGTTTCCAGTAAAAAGGGTCTCCGGTTCTCTACACTCACCATACGAAACGCAGCAGCATTAAGCTGCTATTTTACGCTGGTATTCTGTGAGAGCGTGGTCCTACTCGGTCGAGCCGACCCATTCGTGCTACAACTATACTACTAATATAGCTGCAGCATGGCTCTACCACGTATAAAAAGGTTAATCTCCTTTACAGTAATCAAGTAAAACATTCTAACTAAAATTTAATTTTCTAGCATTTTTTATTTAGCTAAATAGCAGAGGTACATGTGACTTTTTGTTTATCTATTTTGATTTTTAAATAAGTGATGAAATTTCAAGGAATATAGCACATAATTATACATTTTTTACTTCTGTGTATTTCCTTCATTATTCGGTTTTAATCGTAATACTTCTGCGTAAGAAACTGCGTAAGGCTCGATAATACTTGACCAAAACACGCTTACGTACGCAGCCGGTTGCAGTCGAAGCGGACCTATATTATATCTAGCCAGCTATCCGTCGACTGACCCCACCCTTATAAATAATAGTGGTAAGTCTCCCATCCGTACCCCCTACACCCCTTAAGGGTAACAGCTACCCTCCGGATCTCATTTCCAAATTGCATCTCAAAACTGATTCTCGACTTTACATCTAGGCATTAGCACACTAATGTACACCTTAATTGGGCAACCTAAGGTCGGTTTCCAATCGTTGTTTTAAGAGCGAAATTTAGTGCTTAGTTGTAAGGTCATAACCTAAGAAGGGGCCGCACTACCCCGGCCTGTACAAGCACTAACTCGTATAATGAGATATGATAATAAACGCTCCAGTTGAATATTGATGTCGAGAAGTTAGGGATGCACTCTGAATGTTTACGATCGCCACAAACTTAACTAATTATAAATCAGCTCTGTATAAACAAAGAGCCTTGGTAGCGTACAGTTTGCTTACTCAATTTAAATTCCTTTAAACAATCAATACGATAGAAGCTCGCTAAAAAATGTATTATAAATATTGATACATCGACCAATTTACATTAGAGACGCTATCCTGCTCTATAATTTTCGCAGAAATGAAAGGTAACATGTAGATTGCAACGTACATACACTTCTAACTACTCCCTTATTATCTGTATTAACAAAATCTTAATATATTTATTCTTTCAAACTCTTATTAAGGAGCATTCAGTACACACATAAGTTTGCAATATTTAACAATTGAATGGATTAAATAAAGCCGATTGAGATATAACCCATTGGAGATCTTAAATACTATTTACATAAGATACAATTATAATATTATGAATGTGTTTAAAAGATTAAAGAAATCAGAAAACTCAGGTAATTAAGTTTTCTGAAAATATTAATATAACAAATTATAACACATGTTTTTAAGCGTTAGTAGATTAAATAAATAACGTTTGAGTTTGACAAACAAAAACTTTCTATCCAAAAACTTTTTTTTTAAATTATGATGTTATTTCATTTGAACGTGATAAAGCCACGCCACAGTTATATTACGGTTGTAGCACGAATGGGTCGGCTCGACCAAAATAGCAGCTTAATGTTGGTGTGTTTCTTATGGTGAGTATAGAGAACTGGAGGCCCCCCCGTTTCCAACGAGGCATTTCATCTTAATTCTCAGGGGTGACAACGCATCTGCATTTTGATTTTTAGTCGAGGATAAATGTAAATGTCTATGGGCCACAGCATCCACTTACAATCAGGTGGTCTGTGTGCTCGTTTTTAATCCTTATTCTATAAAAAAAATACTGTTGTTATACTAACAATTATTAATTTAATGAATAAACTACACAATAAGTCATATGGGCACAGGTAGGGTCTCTCATTACTGGGAAGATTTTGGCGGCAGGGAAGAGTTCGCAACGCCACCAAAATGCGTTATCATAAAGATGCTGTTGCCCATTTCTGGTTTCCATTTACCATTGTCGCCTCTTACACCAACGGGATAGTATGGGATATAAGAAAGGGTTTACAATTATATATATATATATAATTGTAAACCCTTTTCTTATGATAACGATATGCTCCGCCAACATTTTTTTCCAAATTAAAAAAGTTACTTATGATAAGTTTATTTAAACGTAAAACCGTCATCTCCATATCCCGCTAATTTACGGGTGGGAAATTACAAGTCGTTTTGCGGATTTATCTATTGATTTATGATAAAGTTTTGATCGCGATAGTTTCTATCACAATACACGTCATTTTTCTAAAGTCACCATGATAGTACAAGACGTAATCGCGTGCCTCAAAATTTTATAGCACTCGGTAGAGCAACTATGCAGCGTGTTATGACTGTAGCACCAACGTGTCAGCTCAACCGGGGAAGGACCAGGCTTGAAACAATGCCCGCGTAAAATAGCAGTATAACGCTGCTGTGTTTCGTATGGCGAGTGATGACAACGGACAGCCTTTTTACTAGCAACGAGACATTCAATCTTAGTCTTAAGGGGTTACAACGCAACTGTATTTTGATTCTTAATCAAGGACAGAAATACGTGTCTTTGGGCCAATTGCCATCATATGGACTCATTCACACTCATAGTCAGACACGACCGGAGAGAGAGCAGACACAAGACCAACGGCCTTACGTACTTCCGAGGCAGTGAAACACCACCAACTTCCTGACTCCGGGCTGCTACTGAGAATTTCTTTGGGACCTCATGATCAGCAGCCGTGCTTATCGACCACTAGACCATCGAGTAACAATGGTGTGTTGTGAATGTTTTTTACAGAGCTTACCTGGCTCGCCCATAAAAAAATTAAAATATTCAATATAGCTGTAACACCTCTCTCGCCTCCTCCACATCCATATACCTACGCATACACGCTCGTCGACTTAGCCCATTTTCAATATATCGCCAATTTGGTCGATAAACATTCGTCTAGGGGGTCCCTTCCCGACTCTGCCGTTCACCTCTTCAACATAAATTTGCTTTGTCAGTCTTTCCTCATTCATTCTTTCTACATGATCAAACCACCGAAGCATTCCTTTCTTAATCCTGGTCACAACATCATCTTGCAAACCACACTCGTCTCTTATCACACAATTTCTCACTCTGTCATTCAGATTCAGCCCTAATATACTCCTTAATGACCGCATTTCTACAGCATTTATTCTACTCTCGTGCTTCTTCTGCCACACCCAACTTTCACTACCATACATTTAAGTAGGGACTAATACAGCATTGTGAATTGCCATACGTGCCTTTTTGGACACATTCTGACTTTCCACAATAGAGTGTAGAGCCCCATTTACTCTATTTCCTACGTTCACTCGCCGTTCTATATCCTTATCATATCTACCATCCCTGCTAAATACACATCCCAAATACACAAACTCATCTACTTGCTCGACCAATTTAACTGCCCTTTTTCTTACAATGTCATCATTCATACCGCTAGAATAACTAGCCTTGATTGCTAGTAAATCTAGCCATGCTCTCTTCTTTGCATGTGTTATTTTTCTTTTCATATTTAAAAAACAAAGTAAACGACTCAATGAGTATTGCGTAACTATGCACGAAATTGTAACGTTACGTGAGACCAAAATCTGCATCATATCACAACGGAATAAGGGTCATAAATTTACCAAAACTTGACACGTTTAATTGTACCTGACTATACATACACAGCAAGTCGAATACGTATCCATGTAATTGTTCTAGAAATGGATTTGATTACTTTTGCACTAAGCTGGCGCGTTACAATGATTGAGGCGTTTACATACGAAATGATCGCGAACGCACATTCATTAGCGATGACATCACTAAATTGATCCCGGAGCAAAATAGGCTGTACGCATACGGTGAGACGAATGAATCACCCGCTGACATACCGTGCGCAATTATCATTCAGCCTCGCCTTAGCATTATACCAATTAATTGTTATGCTTGCCTATTATAGTAAAGCTAAAACAAACACATCAAAACCCTAAAATATTACAAATAAATATATAATTTTACGTTTATAAATATATTATAAATATGTTCATAAAAAGAAGATGTTGTGACCAGAATATAGAAATGAATACTACGGTGGATTGGAAGAATGAGAAAAGTGTAACAAAATAAATTTGTACTGCAGAAGTCGAGGTTGGTCCTATCCCGGTCGAGCCGACCCGTTTGTGCTACAACCATAATATAGCTGCAGCGTGGCTCTACCGTGTCAAGACTAGAGAGTTTATGTATGTATTTTAATAAGATTATAAGAAAAAAATTATAGTTAAATACAATAAGAATGTCTACAATGATTATCGTACTCCCGTATTTATTACATCCTCGGATCGAATCTTGATTCGACCCGAGAATCAAACACATTCATCCCATAACCATTTTCATCTTTTGTTTTGAAAAACGTTACGATTACATTAAGAGTTTCTTCTGTATGGTGGAAGTATTTTATAAATATATAGGCTCGAAACAATTTCTTGCATTCATACGAGTACATATAGTACCATTTTTTTATAGGAGAAGGCAAACGAGCATGCGGCTCACCTGATGGTAAGTGATTACCGCCGCCCATGAACAACTGCAACACCAGGGAATTGCAGATGCGTTGCCATACTACTTGTTTTATGCAGAAATCAAACCCGAGTACCGCAGGAACGCAATCAAACGCTCAGCTCTATGCTACCAAGCCGTCTTTTGTATTTGAAAGATCAACAGCTATATAATAACTAAGGTAGATAAATACTTATAAGCTACAGTAAGTCAATGAAATGTCTTTATTAATAGAAAAAAAATGTCTTCTTCAAAGTCTTAAATTTACGATCACTATCGTACCTTCAGTGGCTGTACAAACCTTATTCGAATGCTTAGAAAACAGACCACACGTCATTTTGTCTTTTCTTTTCCAATTCCATAGCAGAAAATTTCCATAGAAAATTACTGCATACCGTTTAATACATGGCGAAAACTTATGTTTTAATTTCTGGCTCGGCTTTGAACCCAAGTCCCATTTAGGGTGCACTGACCACTAAGTCACGTGATCATCAATAGTTTAATGATTAAAACTTACAATAGGACGTATGGTGCGGCTGTAGATGTCGTATGTGGATGTCTTAAGAGGTGACTATGGGAAGTGTCCATACTCGCGATGGGAGGAGAGGGAGTGTTATGCCTGCGAGACTCCTGGTAATGCATTTATCAATCCGCCTTCTAAACGTGACAATCCTTACAACGGTGAAGATCCATACCATGTCTAGCAGTGAAATTTTACGGGCTAATGCAGAAGAAGAAGTATATATCTAATCGAAAGCAGTATTCATAAATAATGCAGAGAAGAAATTAAAAAGAGGTTTCACCTTCATTCGACACCTATACTATATTCATCGCGACTATATTCCAAGTCACAGTGCAATTAATACTTTTATAGCGGCGCCTAAATGCGGCACTGACACCATCCCATTCGGTCTATAACTATCTTGTGACCCAGCTTCCTTGTATCGCTGGGCTGTTTTGATACCGAACCTTAATTGTCACTTAGATTGTATTTTAAGGTGACGAGCGCGTGGCTTAGTGGTTACAGTACCTGAGACCCTGGATTCAAATCCCCGCTGAAGCTATTTGTTTTTTTTAATTATTTTATTATCAAACATTTTAATTATTTATACTCTAACCGTGTGGTTCCGGTGTAAAGGAATCCATCACCGACAATCCATTACCCCCTTTTCAATACTCACGGAACGAAATAGGTGTAATGAATTATGGGATTCCGATAGCCCTATAGCTACCTCTTTACGCCAGGCGTAAAATATCACAGCGTCGACAAAAGTGCGAAACGTCTTGTACCGCTATCGTCTAATAATGTCCTCCAACTCGGCCAGTTTCGGAGACTAACTATGTGCGCAGAATAGTATTATAGTGCTCGAGTAAGTGACTCACTCTTATCCGCGATAGGAAGGCAATCCGTCACGATCGGAGAGCGATCAGGCACAGGACCAACGGATTTACGTGCTTTCCGAGGTACGGGGTTAAAACACCGTTAATTTTCTGACTCCGGAATGCTACAAAGAATTTCTTGACAGAAAAACAAGTTACTAATTTTTGGCCCGACCCAGGATTTGATTCACATAATCAGCAGTCGCACTTACGATCACTAGACCAACGAGACACGTTGCGTCGCGATCGTCTATCCACCTATGCCAAGCGTGACGATTAAGGCAAAGGCAAATCATCTCTACAATGAGAGACGCATGACCAGCAATGGGCTTTTATGAGATTATACAAATAAAGAAGGATATGTAACCTGAATAAATGTATACTGAAATATAATATGTATAATAATATTATATATGTATGTATGTATATATATAGATGAATGTATGTATGTTTGTGTATATATGTATAAATGGATGGATGTATATATATATATATATATATATATATATATATATATATGGCTATCACGATACAGGTCTGCGTGCCTAGTGTGAGAACCACTGCTAAATTATTTGTAAAGGTGCTAACTGTCAAATAAAGTATTTTTAATTTTTTCATTTTCATAAGCATACACGTGAATAGAACAGACGACACTGATGTAATAGAAACAGAGTAACAAATAATTTTATGAGATATTGATTTAACTAATTTAGCACCGCTGAGGCTTTTTATAGCGTTCGTATTCTTAGTAACTATTATAAGCGAATAAATTTGACCCGATTTCACAATTCCTATTTTAAAGCTCATGACTCGACTATTTAATTAATTTATAAGCCAAATATAGCAACGGTATTAATATCGAGACGCTGCTAGATATATTAGCAGTAGCCTGTTTTAAGTCGACCAGTCGTTCTAGATCCTCAAATGAAAAAGATTAATCCGCTGTGGTAATACCATACCTAAATATTATTGTTAATGGAGGATATATTCATATGTAGGCATAATCTATTGCTGTTGCTTATTCAAAAACATGATTCATGAGAAAATACCAATCTTATAATTAATACATGTAAATTTGTCTAAATCCAAAACACTAAATTGTTGACAGAGAATGTCCCTGAATAACCTCTTAACTCTTTATAATAATAATAATAAAATATTTATTTGCATAAAACATGGTATTTTTAGGTCTTATAACATAGTGTGAACATGCATGTTTTACCGATTTATCGGTATGCAAATATTACGTCGACATGCAGTTGAATAATTAAAATTACAAAATTACAATAACATTTCATATCAAAACTAAATAAAACAGTATAATGTCAATAAATTTAGGATGTAATAAAAGAGAAAAAAATTAAAATTATACAGGCATGGTCATGTCATAATGCATAATGTCAAATTAGTATAACGTCAACCTTACAAATTCTAATTCATTTATCAATTTAAAATCTCAAACATCAACAAGAATTCGCTTGAGGTGACCGTCACGGCAGAATTTGATAAATTCATTTATGTCATAAAAACAGCTTTCAATCAGAATCCCGAAAAAAATTTTTTTTAAAGGATTAAATGTCAAGTTTTGAATATGGTTCGGAAGTAAATTAAATAGTCGAACGCACATGCTATGACTATTTCTAGCAAAACAAGTTGTGGCTGCTTGGGGCACAGATAACTTCCACGGGTGCCTTCTTGTACCACCACGATCATTATGTTGTTTTGTGAAGAGGTTGGCATTTTTTTTTGGTCAATATTAAAATTTCATATATATATATATATATTATAGGGAAGGTAATGTAAGAATTTTTAACTTTTTAAAGATGTAGACCTCACATGATTCCATTTGAACAATACCGCATATAGAACGTATACATCTCTTCTGTAGTATAAAGACACGATTAATGTGTGTCGAATTTTCCCACAGAATCAGTCCATACCTCAGTATAGAACCAACGTATCCATGGTATGCCATCAGAGCTGTCTTAAGGTTAGCTAATTTTGACAGACGATACAGAGCGAACACAAACTTGTTAATCCTCTGGCATACAGTTTCAACGTGATTCTGATGTGAGTTCGGAATCAATCACAATACCGAGAAAGGTCGCTAATGCGGTCATGGCAATGGGATCGTTACCATGGTGTACCGATAGTTGTTGGGGTTTACCATTTTTGTTGTAAAATTGTATATACTTTGTTTTACTTGTATTAATTTTCAAATCATTATATTTTAACCAATTCGTTATATTTCCTTATTTCATTATTTATTTCATCATTATAGTCAGTGTTAGGTTTTTTTATGTGTAGCTATAGAAATATCGTCAGCATAGAGTGTAACAGGATATTTCGTACACTTTGGAAGGTCGTCGATGTAAAGAATGAAGAGTAAAGGTCCCAATATACTGCCCTGTGCGACACCTGAGTTATTCGCCCTAATCTCCGATCTGTACGTCACACTCTGACACCCACCATCCAGCCTCGGTTGCCACTACTTACAATGGAGTTGTCGTAGCGCTCGCTGTAAATTTGCACAGTCCGCAAACAACCCGGGTTCGATCCCCGGCGGCACCAATGAAATTGTTAATTACAATTTTAAGTGCCGATTTACCATGTGCTCGGCGGTGAAGGAAAACATCGTGAGGAAACCTGCATGTCTGAAAAATAAGTAAAAAAATATTGGACATTTCCTTGCCCTAAAAACCTTCTCAGAAATGAAAGGAGGCTATGCCGTGTGTGTGCTGTGCCCAGCAGTGTGACTTATATAAGCTGTAACTTTTTAACTTATATTACTTAAACAAAATCATCAATAATATTACGTCAAACTCTGGGCAGTGGTAGAGTGCATCACAAATTGTGTCAATTGCACAAACTCGAATGGCAAAGAAACTGTTGCGATAGTTAGTCTATCTACAGGATTTTTTTTGGTTTTTTGTTTTGTTTATTGCTTGCGTTATAAAAAATATATTTAATTTACTACTTAATTTACTTCATAGGAATCTGGGTAAGTACCACCGTCTTACCCATTTCTGACGCCAAATAGCCATGGCACCTCTGTGTTCCAGCACACGAGTAAAGATTACTCATGTGGTTCCGGTCTATAGGGCTTAATTCCGGGCTATGAGTAATATTTTCTCAGTCCTCAGAGGTGAAAACTCATCTGTAGCCTCTCTTGTTTGAAGTTGACTGCAGGTGTCCATGGATTGCAGTAGCCACTTACCATCAGGTGGCCTCCAAGTTCGTTTGTCACTTCAGTTTTTTTGGAACGAAGTTCCTTATCGGACGGTATGAATTTGGCGGATGGGGGCTAGGCGAGAAAAAGTGTAAGATTTTTCCGTCACGACCCCTTCTGGCGTAGCGTAGGCGGCCTTGGTGGCTATAAGGCAGCGAGATGGAATAATATCCATCTCCCTCGCACTTTTTCTTATCTTGCCATGAAAGAAATATTATTTTATTTTAAATGACGCTTCATTTTAATAGACGCTAGTAATTCATTTATTTGTATTTGTTAATCAATAATATAATACGTTTATTAATAATAATATACTACGAAAGGAACTTCGTTCCAACCGAGTGTTCCACGACACTCACGCATGTTTTTTTAAATACTTAACGTTTATAAAAGACTGACTCCATGTACCTTACATATCCGTTAGAATGAAATCAAATTACATTCTTTGATCATGGGATTGGTTTCTCGGAAACGACTAAATAATTATATGAAATACATAACGTAATTAAATGTTTTATTTTCCAAGTTTATCTAGATAAGTGTCATCCCTGAGAATTTACTTTCTAACGTCGAGTGCAACTCCGACTGAGTTCAGTTATACATTATATAATGTAAAAAATCATAAATTCTTGTATTATCGTAGCTAGGAACTTCTACATTATAGAGCTATCCCCGGCTTGTGGACTCATTACAGCAGTTTCAGATCATTGTTTCAAGTCCACACAATGCCACACAAGTTCACGTCCCATCTTCAGTTCAGTGTTTCCATTGTTGCCGACACAGATCGAATAACTTAACATTTAAATAAAATTGTGTGTAGTGTTCGCGTAAATATAAGAAATCATTACGAATAACTTAAGTTTAAAGTGTAAAAACATATAAAAATTAGTATTATCTCAAACTTGAGTTTTGTTAATATCATACTTTATATATATCATACTGTTAAAAAGTTATTCTTAGTACTATAGAAAATATAAAAGGTGAGATGTCATCATAGTTGCCACGCTTGGCAAGCGGGTTGGCAAACACACCATGCTAATTTCCAGTAATTTCTAGAACAATATTGGCCCGAAATTGAATCGCCGTAATGGATGACAGTTACTGACGATAGATATTTGACACATAACCGGGATGGATTAATATACTGTTGAGGGGATTAAGAGAGTTACAATGTTCTTAATACTATAGAAAATTTAGGAGGATATGTCATAGTTACCACGCTTGGCAAGCAAGCTGGCAACCAAAACATGCTTAATATGTAATGGTAATCAATGTTGTAAGCTCTGTTCACCAACAGGATCACCATCCTCAATAATAAATTAAATAACATCGGTTTTACGTCCCACTCAGGTCACTTAATGTAAGTTAATAATTAAAGTTGTGTTACGTTTGTTTTGTTATTGTTGTAGAATTTTTAAATATGTTCAAATACATTGAACCCTTTACAAAAACCAATTGTAGTCAAATCCACTTTTATTGTTTAATATTCCACAAACAGACAGATTTCATTTTTAAAAATGTTTAAATTGACCGTTAGCGTCTCAGTAGCAGCTCTTGATCGAGCCATATTAGTCTGACTCAATTGGACATTAGTCATTAATTCGACTAAAGCATTTTAATGAATGCCAGTGTTTAACTAACGGGCTAGCTGTGTCACTGGCAATTAGTCGGCTGGTTAATCAATCGGTGTCAGACATTACCGTCACCGTCACCGTTACAGCCTAAACACTGCTACACACACACTAACACACTGCTAAACATAGACCTCCCCGTAGATTGCCTCATAGGGGATAATATATATATATATAGACAATCCATTATATATATATATATATTGGATTGTCGGATTCCGATAAATAGCGTTATAGCTACCTCTTTACGCCAGGTGTAAAATATCACAGCGGCGACAAATGTGCGAAACGTCTTGTACCGCTATCGTCTAATAATGTCCTCCAACTCGGCCAGTTTCGGAGACTAACTATGTGCGCAGAATAGTATTATAGTGCTAGAGTAAGTGCTCAAGCACAGATGCACTCTACTCTATATTCCCTCACTCTCATCCGCGATGACTAACTCAATTCGTCACGATCGGAGAGCGATCAGGCACAGGACCGACGGCTTTACGTGCTTTCCGAGGTACGGGGTTAAAACACCGTTAATTTTCTGAGTCCGGGATGTTACAAAGAATTTTTTGACAGAAAACCAAGTTACTGATTTTTTGGCCCGACCCAGGATTTTAACCTGGGATCACATAATCAGCAGTCGCACTTACGATCACTAGACCAGCGAAACAGTCGCTATCGTCTATCCGCCTGTCAAGCGTAACGATTAAGGCAAATCCTCTCCACATCGTCGTTAAACAATCGGTGTCAGACATTACCGTCACCGTCATCGTTACAGCCTATCAAAAGACCAATGCTAAACATAGACTTCCCCCATAGATTGCCTCATAGGGGGATACTTGCCATAGTTGTCACGCTTACTAGTGGGTAGGCAAATGCAGCTTTTTATCTTTTAGTTGTTATCAGGAAGACGCTGCTGCCCATCTCCTGATTTGTTTCCATCTGTATCCTCTTACAACGCCCACGGAACGATATGGGGTAGTGGATATTCTCTCACCGCTACTTGGGCTTGCCAGATGGCCGAGAAATCCGGGATTGTCCCGGAATCACGTGTCTTGCCCCGTGTCCAGGAATTACACTTTATAATCCCGGATTTCGAATACCCACCACTAGTTTTCAAAAACCCAGTGACAAATATTTAAAAAAGTAGTCCGTTTATCGTTTGATTTAATTACTGAGCCAAAATAATTGTGGTTTTAATATTCGAGTTTAATCAATAAGCAAAAGAGAGGTTTTTAATTTTTGTTTTAAAAGTGGTCATTATGTTTAATATTATTGTGATCTGGTGTTGATTTACTACAAAGTTTAATTTACTGAGCGACCATTCGGTCTCGGTTCATACGAGCGAGCAAGCGATCTCAATTTTTGTGTTAAGTTTTATTTTTATGTGTGATGAATGATGATAAGAGCTAATGTTGTTTTCATAGCAAATGTTTATTGAATAAACAAACACTTATGTTGATTTTTCACCAAAGTTTTATTTAATGAATAAGTAAAAGCGAGATGCGCTGCTCAATTTTTGATTGAAGTTTTGTGTTTTAATATTTCAAAAATACACTGCGTTGTATGAGTAATGTATGTAGGTAGGTAAGTTAGTTTTTACCATAGATATAATAGTATGTTTGTAAAATATTACAAGTAAAGCGATTTACAAAAATAATTATCTATTTTCGTATATTTTCCTACAGACCGATTTCGTAACCCTTGAATTGTCCCGGAAATAAAATGCCTGTATCTGGCAACCCTACCGTTACTACAAGGTCGTGCTAGCTGTGCAATAAGCTGCCTGTAACAGACATTCATCATTTTTAATTTCACGAAAATAAATGTTTTAAATTAGCAGTCATGGAGTTTGCTTTCACAGCTAAGCACGTGCTATCTCATTACTTATCGATTGTTTGTGTTTAATAAAATTAAGACAAGCATCCAGCTGCTTAACTACTAATATTCAAGAAGTCGTGTTGGCGGCATAAGATTATCCACTTTCCGATATCATCCCGTGGGTGTAGTAAGAGGCGACGGAGGGAAATGAAACAGTAGATGAGCTGCAGCATCGTCCTGATAACAACCAAATAATAAAATAAAAAACACGCGTGATTGTCGTGGAACACTCGGTTGGAACGAAGTTCCTTTCGTAGTATATTATTATTGATAAACGTATTATATTATTGATTAACAAATACAAATAAATTAATTAATAGCGTCTATTAAAATGAAGTCATTAAAAAAATATAATATTTATATGATATTATTCCAATCTCGCTTTCTTATAGCCGCCAAGGCCGTCTACACTACGTCAGAAGGGGTCGTGACGGAAAAATCTTACACTTTTTGTCGCCTAGCCCCCATACGCCAAATCCGTACCGTCCGATAAGGAACTTCGTTCCAAAACTGCGGTTGCAACCCTCTTTCTAAGGCAATTTTGGGCAGGTTTACATACAGCAGTGGACTGTACAGCAGTGACTGTGATGAAGGGTCATGGATTCAACTACGTACCACTACAAGCACAAAACAATCGACACGTGTCGACACCCATGTCCAATGGCAAACAATTCGTTGGCGGGCTATTTGGCGACAGTAAGTAATTTACTGCTACATTGTATTTCTACGAGAGTAATGCTCGCTTTGTTATTACGCTGTTAATGAAGACATGTTGTGGATAATAGCAACACTTTGTTTTATCATTGTCAGAAGTTGATATCAGGGAATTCGGTGGCAATTTTCTTAAGCACATTTGTAATTAATTTCGAATTGTTTATCATCGGCGCTTAGTAAAAATAATAATAAGAGGGAATAATAGAAAAATATCTCAAAATAATAATGTCTTCTACCCGAATTTCAGGTCACAGCGGCCAATATCAACGAAAATTAGCCATTTGCACAGAACAATTATAAGTAGACCACGAGTGAGAGAGCAAGCACAGGTTCGCTCTCTATTCTCTCACTCAGTCCACCTGATGATAAGTGGTTGGTGTGGCCCATAGACATCTACATCTCTCCTCGTTTGTAAATCAAAATGCAGATGTGTTGTCAGACTAAGATGAAAATGCCTCTTTTCCCGTTAAAAAGGGTCTCCGGTTCTCTACACTCACCATACGGAACACAGCAGCATTATGCTGCTATTTTACGCTGGTATTCTGTGAGAGCGTGGTCCTTCCCCGGTCGAGCCGACCCATTCGTGCTACAACTATGCAATTAATACAGCTGCAGCATGGCTCTGCCACGTTTAAAAGTTTAAAGTTTAAAAGTCAGATGTGACGGCAATCCGAGACGACCGGAGCAAGATCAGACACAGGTCCAACGACTTTACTACTGACTGGGCTGCTATGCTACCCATAGAGAAAAACCCAATAACTGATTTTAGCCTGATCTGGGATTCAAGCCCAGACTAATTGATCAGCAGTCGCGCTTTCGACCACTAGACCAAAGAGGCAGTCAAAAAACGACCTTAATCATGTTAATTGTGTTATAAATAGGAGGAAATAAGGATCATTATCTTGGTGTAGGTACACACACACACACACTAACGTAAGTATTATAACGCACATTAACATAAACACAAAAACAATCGATTAATAAAAAGTCTTCTCCGAATACAACGTGCCATTTAGATTTCTTGACAATCATTGTATTTTAATGACGACCATTTGTTATAAATTTACAAAACAATGTGAAATGAGGTACTTATCATAGTTATTATGTGGATGACATATTTGTGTGTATTTAAAATGATACAGATGTGTCTAAAAACAAGCATCTTCTTTCCATAATGAATTTTGCTGATAATAGATCTGAATTTGGAAAATTCTGTTAATTAAGTTAACGTAAACGATAAAAAGATAACATGTACCTATCGTCGCATTATAATTTAACTAGCTGCCCCATGAAATGTTGTTCGACAGTTTCCGATAGATGGCGTGATGAGTTTACTCCGAACTTTAAACAGTGTAAACATAAAAATTATTAATAACTCGACCGCAGCGTCATCTACCAGGTCCAGAAGAGATTTTGTGATTTTTTTGGCACTAAACCAACAAAATAAAACGTGTATATGAGTCATTTTGGTCCATAAATATAAAATTTATTAATAAGTAGACTACGGCGCCACCTATCGGAACTTAGCACAGCTACGAACCATCGTCTTGACAAAACAAATATATTGTGTGAAGAACTCATTCGGCCAAGTCGTTCAGAAGTTACAAGATCACTAACACATACCCACACTGAAAATTAGATCGTGTGCATTACGAGTGTATTATAAAAGTATTAAAATAAAACAAAGGTAAGCGAAGTCTTGACAGCGGTAGTTGGATAAAGGATCGAGCGAAGGTGGTTTGGACGGAGAAGTAGCGCTGTGAAATATGGGACCACCGGTCTTTTGGCGCCCGCTCGAATCTTACCAAATTTCTTAGAGGTGATTCTGCCGTGTCTTCTTATCATTTTAGTGTGACCGATTAAAATAAAAAGATTGTGATTATGTTTTATATACTCACGCGATGTAAATTTTTGAATTATAAGAATAATAATAATTAGGTTTACAAAACTTCAAAATCATCACCACGGTTACTTAGAAGTCCATGGATAGGGTTAACGGGGCATGGAATTAGGAATCCGTTAGCAGGTGGCAAGACCGGATAAAAGTCCAGTCCGCAGCCTGCATCCCGAAAGTAAAACTCAATATAATACATTAGCACTAGCAACAGCTTTCATTCATCTTTTTTCTTTAGCTTCATGTGTTTGCAGTCGTATGCACTTGCTCACGCGATCTGTAGACTCACAAATATAGACGGAATAATCCAGTTTGTATTAAAATCCGGGCGGAGTCCGGTCTTGGCTCATAAAACTCGTTCCAAACCGAATTTAACCGATCAGATAAACGGAACTACGGATGAGCACTATAAATTGCGACAAAGCACAGCCAAGAGCCACCTTGCATAATATGTTGATTCCCTACTTCTTTAATCAGGCTGTCATTAGTCAATATTTGCAGGCTGTACAACTACTTGTTTCGTGCGGGATTTGAAACCGAGGCGTCCCCAGTGTGCTACTGAGATGTCACTGAATATTTACTAAGGATTCACTAAAGACAAAAAATATTTGCAGTTTTGACATGACATAAATTAATAATCACAAAAATCACAGCTCTATATAGAGCCAAACTCTCCCCTATTCGGTTTTATTTGGGCCCACGTAACCGAGTAGCGATGTCGGCCCGTCTGCCTGCTCACTACCGGTTTGTCGAGTCGTAACTATATCGCGTCTTTTGTTTTGTGGCCTTCACCTTTCGGGGTCAGCCGTATTCTCGTACTTTTTGTACACCCGACCCTTTTACGCGGAAACAATGTGTGTTTCGTAACAATTTGCTGAATGAAACGATAGAATGCTCGCAGATATTTTTAAGGAACAGTTAATGTTAATTTAATGCGCATAAATATATTTAAAGTGGATATTTCCGTCTTGGTAGCCTGATCTACGACGTTGTACGCGTTTTTTAAGATTCTGTGAAGAACTATGGTTAGTTATACCTACCTACACAGTGAAAGAACACGCAGCTACGTAGTAGTACTTACTACCTATTATTTATTCTGTGACACAGCTCATTTGTTGCAGAGACAAATGTATATCTACCTAGTTACAATTTTTAGTATATTTGTAAGTAATTTAATTACGGTTAACGTAATACAATTATAATAAGTGAAAATAAACTATGTTTTTTTTTTAAATTGTAAGGTTCATATTTTAAATATATTTCTTGTGATTATTTGACGATTGAGTGATTCAGCTGTCACTGTCCTACCACCTAGAAGGTGAATTCAAACCAATATATACCCATAAGCCTAAAGATACCTATATATTTTTCTTGTGTATGTGACTGAACTCCTAAACGGCTGGACCGATTTTGATGATTTTTTTGTGTGTGATTAAGTTAATTCGAGAATGGTTTAGATTCACAACTGAACCCGGTAGGTGGCGTTGTTATCGAGATGCAGAAATCACCCATGCTAAGCCGGGGCGGATCGCTAATATTACCATAAATTATAAACATTATCCAATAAAGAACCTAAAAAACATTTAAGCTTACCTCTAAACCTCTGATTGTATCTGCCGTTTTTTTTTTTAATCTGTTTTATGCCAGTCTTATTTTTCCTCATCAGCCAGTAAAAGTTCACTGGTGAACAAGGGCCTCTCCCATTATATCATGTCATAAACATGTTTTTTAATACACACTTAAATTGTTATAGTTACGTATTCTACTTTACTAAAACGATATTTTGTAGAGGCATGATTTATTTAACATTTTACAGACTCGGTCTTTGTGCTAGTGCCAGTAGAGGGCAGTATATGTATGTAAACGATTGAAGAATATGATTTCAATTAATAGATGACGCTAGTGGTATTTTAAGACACGCTATAGTTTAACCGAATTGCAAAACATTAAACCTTTTGCAATGATGAGATTGATGTTCAGCAGTGGACTTATAAGTGTCGTAAGAGGCCTTATAAGAATTTTTTTTGAACCGCCTGCACGACAGTGTAGGTCGGTTAATATATAACTTGTCACAATGCACAATAACAACTAAATATCGATTACAGAAACAGAATGTTCAATTATCTTTAAATTATAAATAAATTCGCGAGGTTCTTTTCAATTTTATTTAACATTAGCCTATCGTAAGTGTCGAATAATAAATCGAAAGTGCAGAGGATTTTAAATGTTTGTTTGGGTAATGGGTATTATACTAAGAAATAATGAACATTAAAGAAATTCTTATCAACTTGGTGAATAAAAATAATAATATTGATATTATAAATAATAAATTTAATTATTCATTATAAGCTAATTAACGAAAGGGGTGTAGATTATTTACAAAACGCAGAACTATAGAAATATATCCAATCAAAAAATAATTATTGAAAAGAAAGAAATATCAGAGTATATTATAGAAATCCACTTAAAATGCGCGCAACTCGCAGTTCTTATAATGAGATTGCGTTGACTTCGTCTCGGAAGGTTTTACTATTTCACTTTGTTCCGACTATGACTAGATTGATGGCTGGCCCTCTACATAAAGCATATCAGGGCTGATAAATAGATAAATGTATGAGATGATAAACAGATGAGGGCTGAACTTAATTGCGTGTGGCCATGTGCATTATAAATTTATAATGCACATGTACATAAATATCTTAAAAAATTGATGTTTTGATCAATTTTTTAAGATATCCATGACATATTCTTTATGATGTTCAATTGGTAGCAAGTTTATTGAATTTGATAAAGGCGATTCGTACGTGTACGCCGTCAAATACGGCAACCAATGTCAGAACTCATCTGATTCAAACTAAGAATCCGCGACTAATATACACATACACTAATCATCAGAGATAACGTAGTCATCATCAGAGTCACAACGCCTGCAACTTTACAAGGCGCAGGTTCGGCCTCAATGGGAATACTGTTCCCATCTCTGGGCTGGGGCTCCCAGTGCCAGCTCCTTCCACTTGACCGCATCCAGCGCAGAGCGGCTCGAATTGTCGACGATCGAGTTCTTTCCGATCGGCTCGATTCATTGGCGCTGCGAAGAGATGTTGCATCTCTTTGCATTTTCTTTCGCATTTACCACGGGAGTGCTCTGAGGAATTGTTCGGATTAATCCCAGCCGCCAAATTTCACGAACGCACATGGCGGCAGAACTCCCGATACCATCCATCATCTGGATGATTGGCGGTCCACCACTGTGCGATTTAGAATATGTTTTCTTCCTCGCACAACTTCCTTGTGGAATAGTTTACCACCAGCGATTTTTCCGGACCGATACGACTTAGGGACCTTCAAGAAAAGAGCCTACTCCTTTTAAAAGGCTGGCAACGCATCTGCAATTCCTCTGGTTCCCTGGTGTTGCAGTTGTTCATGGGCGACGGTAGTCACTTACCATCAGGTGAGCCGCATGCTCGTTTGCCCCTCTCCTATAAAAAAATACAATATAAAAACAACAAGATCAAGTTACCTTTGCTATACCATTATCATTACAGTCTATAAAAATCCACTGCAGAACATAAGCCTCCTCCATAAATTGCCTCGTAGGGAGAATTTCGCCATAGTTGCCACGCTTGGCAGGCGGGTTGGCAACCGCAGTCTTTATAATTTTGAGTTGATATCAGGAAGATGCATCTGCCCATTTCCTGTTTCTAATTTGTTTTGTGTTGTTAATTGTGTAACATGATTGTAAGCTGTTATTTTTTTTAAATAAGTCCCGCTGGGTTTTTTGCTGGTTCTTCCCAGGACAGAGGTTTTTTTTTCGAATCAGTGGTAAATTAAACAAAAGAGTGACTTTCATTAAGTATTAATTATAATTGATATTGACTAAAAAGTTAAAAAAAAGGTTAAAAAACGGGACGATATGGGGTAGTGAATATTCTTACATCGTCACTATACGAGTACGGTTACACTTTGCTATACACTCCTAGATAAAATACGTATAACAAGCTGTTTCTCATAATTCAAGATAACAAAAACGAAGAACTATAGTAATATTAATGCTTAATGTAATGCATTTTTACAAGAAATTTCAAGAAAAAGTTTCCAGTGGAACGTCAGCATTGACAATCCAACGAATTACATTTTTTTCAATAAAATAGGTTAAGAAAACAAGTTGCAGTTGATAAAGTAAGGAGCGATTAAGTTAACAGTGCTTAACATTTTTGCATGAGTAATATGCGTAATGACAGTATGTAAATAAGCTTCCATTGCCTTTTTATTGATATTTGTAACAAAAACACAATTTGTCGCAAAGAATGAGAGTCTTGTTAGTAAATTAATTTAAACATAAAAGGTATTGTTTGGTTGCTTTCGATGTGCAAAGAATTTGTAAGTTTTTACACAGTTCGTAATAATTGGGGGTATAATACAAACTTTTCCATCGTTTCCTTCAAAATCAAGCAACTGGTTTGCTGGTGGTATAACTCTTTTTACGCCTAGTATTCCGTCTGTGTAGGTACCGCCTTCTTACGCCAAAAACGCAAGCATTGATTGTGAGACATCTTAATTACAGGCTGCGG
The DNA here is from genome assembly GCA_029286625.1 of Parnassius orleans. Classification (NCBI taxonomy): domain Eukaryota; kingdom Metazoa; phylum Arthropoda; class Insecta; order Lepidoptera; family Papilionidae; genus Parnassius; species Parnassius orleans. The sequence goes on from JAGSMP010000084.1 coordinate 1,481,938, forward strand.
GGCATCTTAGTCCTCAGAGGTGACTACGCATCTGTAGCCTACCTTCTTTGTTTTCCTTCAGCGCCAAGCACGTGGTAAATCAGCATTTAAAACTGCAATTAACAATTTCATTGGTGCCGGCGGGGTTCGAACCCAGGTTGCTCGCGTTCTATGATATTTACAGCGAGCGTTTAGCGCCTAAACTTCCCCGGCTCCATTATCACAAACAAGTTATATTATATTTAGAACGTTCTTGTTGAAACGAAAACGCTATATTAAATACCTTTGTATTTAAATGATGCACAATCCCTTAACTTCAATGTTCTTATCCAAATCAAATATTCCTATATTTTATTAATTTTTCTACCGATTTCAAAAAGGAGGAGGTACTCAATTCGACTGTATTTTCTTTTTTTTTATGTATTTTACCTCATAACTTTTTTCTCGATGAAACGATTTTGATGATTCTTTTTTTTTATTTGAAAGCTGGTGCTTCTCATGTAGTCCCGTATAAATTTGATCAAGGCCTGACCAATAGTTTTTGAGTTATTCTTAATAACTTATATTGAAGTCGGTTGTACAAATTTTTTAATTTTTAATTATATACTTTTTTATGCGTACTGATGAACGCTGAGGACGGTTTGGTTGCGTCCTTTTCTTTTTGAGGTGAAGATGGATATTAAAACAAGTGGTAAAATTACAAATTTTAAATTTACCGTCTCCTGTTTGAAATCTGTAGAACAGCCCGCAACTAACAAATACCTATCTATCACAATTTCCTTGATTTGAAAAAATATTTTAAAAGTATTAGTTATTTTAGTCCTCTCATCGATTTTTTTATAGAATAAGGGTGACAAGAGCACAAACTGATGGTAAGTAGATGCTGTGGCCCATAGACATCTATACATCTATTCCCGATTAAGAATCAAAATGCAGAGACTTTGTCACCCTTGAGGACTAAGATGGAATGCCTCGTTTCCCGTAAAATGTGTCCCCGGTTCTTTAAACACACCATACGTTGAACTCACTCAGAATACGCTGGTATTCTCTGAGAGCGTGGTCCTTCCCCGGTCGAGTCGACCCATTCGTGCTACAACTACGTGCACCATATAGTTGCAGCGTAACAGCGCGTGGTATAGCCCACGTATAAACGGATTCTGTCAACCTTTCAATAACTTGTAGTCACTGATGCATAAATGCCACTTAATACATTCCATTAAATACTATGTCGCTTTAGGTATTTCGAATATCTCATAACTAAAGTATTAAAAAATTTAAAGGCTGTTTAATTGCTCATGTTTAAACCTATATGGTGTAAATACCCAAATCGAAGTGAGCTTTTTTATATGTGAAACCTTAACAAGTTCAGAAAGCTCACTTGGTATGATTACTAAGAAATATGAAGTTGGAAATACTTAGATATAATTACGATTCCCGGTTGCCATAAACCTTAGTTTTATATTACTTAAACCTGGGGTATTTATATTACTCAACAATACGCCTTTCATTGTTTATTACTTTTTCTTACTATATATGTAAAATTAAAGTCTAGTTTCATTTTTCGTTGCCCTAACTGACTCATTTAGATGACGTCGGCCAAATCGACTTAATGTCTCACAGCTGGGCAGAGAACTCTTCTATTTATGAAGGTTTTAGAGATAATGTTCCGTAATAGACTTAATATGTGCTCATATTTCTTTAATTTTTTTCCGATGCCTTTCCATAGCCGAAAACGTGTGCTGTTTGTGAGGATGAAACTCGAGTGTTGTAAAAAATTATAATGAGCATCTACCCCTGAGCAACTATCATATTAATAAGAAGTAATTTTCAGTTGTTATTAAATTTACTTGTAAGGAATAATAATAAGTAGCCGTGTAGTAGCGATGTAAGAATATCCACTACCCCACATCGTCCCGTGGGTATCGTAGGAGGCGACAGAGGGAAACTGGAACAGGAGATGGGCAGCCGCATCTTCCTAATATCAACTCAAAATTATAAAAAAGTGCGGTTGACAACCCGCCTACAAAAGCGGCAACTATGGAAAAATACTCCCTATGAGGCTATGTATGAAAGAGGCCTATTTTCAGCAGTAAACTTGTTAGGCTGTAGAAGTAAGAATGACAATACCAAAACAATCATAGATAAAACGATGTAATTGTTTGTTTTTCGTGACTATTGAAGAAACAAAGGACCTGTGCGACCTTTCTGAATAATCTTTCATCATCATCATTGACATGGGCCTCATCCACGTTGGGGATGACTTACCTTAAACTTCACGCTTGTCAGGTGAAACGTCCAACGCGGTACCATACATGTCCCGCTTTGACGCTGTTACCCGTCGCTGGTCTGAATATTTTACGTTTGCGTAAGCGAGATGGGTATATACCAACATCTTTCGTATTCCATAAGATATCTCTGGAATTTCTCTAGTCAGTTCACCATCGAGACATGACGCGACGCGACGCGGCGCACACTTTTTAAGATATTGATACAAAATATAACTTTATTTACTACACAAAAAGATACACTTTTTTTTTTCTTTTTTTTACGTGGTAGAGCCATGCTGCAGCTATATTAGTAGTATGGTTGTAGTACGAATGGGTCGGCTCGACCGGGGAAGGACCACGCTCTCACAGAATACCAGCGTAAAATAGCAGCTTAACACTGCTGTGTTTCGTATGGTGAGTGTAGAGAACCGGAGACCCTTTTTACTGGAAAAGAGGCATTCCATCTTAGTCCTCACGAGTGACAACGCATCTGTATTTTGATTCTTTATTGAAGATAGATGTAGATGTTTATGGGTCACAGCAACCACTTACCATCAGGTGGACTGTGTGCTCGTTTGTCACCCTATCCTATAAAAAAAAATACACATTTTATTGAGATCATTTGAAAATGCCCCGCGGCGTCGCGCTACGCCTCGAGATGTCTCGCGGCGAAGCGCGGCGCATCGCGACGCAGCGGTGCTTCGTCGGTAGGTGCAGCGTGCAAGAGCGGTGCTGCGCCTCGCGAAGCCGAGAGGCACAGCCTGAAGCCGTCGTGGCGACTTGTCTTTTCTCTATTATTATCGCACTGCGCCTTTTTTTATAGGATAAGGGTGACAAGCGAGCGCACAGTCCACCTGATGGTAAGTGGTTGCTGTGGCCCATAGACATCTACATCTATCCTCGTATGCGAATCAAAATGTAGATGCGTTGTCAGCCGTAAGGACTAACATGGAATGCCTCTTTTCCAGTAAAAAGGGTCTCCGGTTCTCTACACTCACCATACGAAACACAGCAGCATTAAGTCGCTATTTTACGCTGGTATTCTGTGAGAGTGTGGTCCTTCCCCGGCCGAGCCGACCCATTCGTGCTACTACTATACAATTAATATAGCTGCAGCATGGCTCTACCACGTATGAAAACGTAAGAAAACCTACCGAGCGTCGTGCGAAACCACTGGAGTTTTCAAGCATAGTCGCGTCTCTGTGTAAACTGACTCTAAGTCGCCTCTAATAACATCAACGGTACGAAATGGGCTGATAGATTGGCTTCCATTGCCGCCTTACGGCGAATTCTTTCATTCGGCCTATCAAAGTCCAATGTGAACATAGGCCTCCCTACAGATTGTCTTATACGGGATATTTACCATTGTTGCCACGGCAAATAAACTACACAAAATTAAAATCAGTAATGACGAAATACTCTATCAACATCATGTACTTCCATAGGACGCTATTATGATCGAATCCTCTATAACGTGCCATCATTACAACAAATGTGTAACAATGGTTGGTAATTTAATTAAATAAATAAAACTTAATTCCAAAACTACAGCAGATAAGATGTCACCGACCGTCCGTAGGGATGGTGGTCGCCCCACACGGTATCTTGTCTAATTTTGGCCCCACTCGCTCAGTGCGAAGCCATTAAACATTTTTTACATTTCAGTTTAATTACTTGTAAAAACTTACACGAAATAATAAAAGACAGATGTGTGACGGTGTAGAACGATCTAGATGTATCGCTTTTTTCACCCATTAAAAAGGAATTAATTAGGCCTAAGATAGAAGAAAATATTTTGCGTGAGCTGAGATGTTCGCGCGATAAGTTTGTTGTAACGACATGTAACCACAATCATTACAAGTTGTTTCTTTTTTAGGAGAACGCTAAAAAGGTATTGAATGGATAGCACGCTTTAAACCTAGATGGTGTTTTATCGATACGGATAAATTACTTAGGAGGTCGTAACAGATGTAAACAAGCAGTGTATACGCGATCTATACGTGGATTCCTCACCAGTATCGTCCTTAGTGCATAATACTTGTGTGAATAGTGGTAGTGGTGTTAAGAATATCCACTACCCCATATAGTCCAGTAGGTGTAGTAAGAAGCGGCAGAGGGAAATGAGACAGGAGATGGACAGCAGCATCTTCCTGATAACTCAAGATAATAAAAATGCGGTTGCCAACCCGTTTGCCAAGCGAGGCAACTACGGCTATTGCCCCTATGAGGTAATCTATGGGGTAGGTCTATGTTCAGCAGTGCACTTATTATTAATATAATATATTTATTATCATAATGTAATACACAATATAATAAATTTATGGATACTGAATACTTTTGCAACAAGGTTATATAAATCATTTAAAAAAAAATAGAAAACATTTTAATAATACAACCAAGAAAATGGTACCAGATAGAGTTACGAAATTATTAATAAATCAATCTGAATATACTGTTAACAAGCAAAGAATATTGTGGTGTCCATATACAGATATGCTTATGTGAACTGTCGCTGTATCTCGTATCTCAAAATTGCTCCCAAGTTACAATTTGCACTAAATTTATCATACAATAACATTTGTACCTGAAAATTATTATTCAAATCGAGTTGCATTAATCAATGCGTCTATAAAAGAAAACGCAAGCGACGGCTCTCCCGCAGTGCGTTAGTGATGCTTTTATTCTGATATCGATATATTTAATCGCCGAAGACATTTTCCGTTTTAAATTGTATCGATGATGTGGTTCAATTGTCATTGTTGAATGAGAAATTAAATTGAAACTTTGCAGATTTTCACTGAAATATTCATCATTGTCATCATTATTATTACAGCCTTGCACAAGTCCACAGCTAAACATAGGCCCTGAGCCACCTGCATCCATCGACTTTCTGCATCTCTTACGAGGTCGTTACTCCACCTAGTGGGGGGCAGCCCTAAACTTCGCTTACCGGAGGCTGCCACTCGAGAACCTTTCTTCCCCACTGGCTTTATGTAAACTTGGGTTATGTAAAAATCTCACTGCCCATTGCAACACTTTTACAAAGTTTTAGACGGTCGTTTTACGCTAGGGCAGTTCGTATCTTTTATTGCGTCCCGAACTAAGTCTCGATATCGATAAATGTTTATAAACGCACTAGTTGTAGCGTCGCGTGAATCGCGCTGGTGGTGTGCGTGCACGCTGCCCGCGAGATAATGAAGTATCTGCACTAATATATTATAAAGTTCATTATAAACAATTATTTATTGTTAGCGCATGTTTATTAATAAGGCCAGTTGATAGGGCCGGCTACTGTACATGTATTTGTAAATCAGGGTTGGAGACCAACTGATTTACCGTCTTTAGTTCGTTATTGTTGTAAATGTTGTGATATGTATTTTCTGTATTATTTGCCAAAGCTTTTGAATTGAAAAATTAGGTTTTATTATTTAAAAAAACATGTTTCTACCCTACCACACCACAATAGAATTTTCTCCTGTTTCGTGCAGGGTGTTTTAGTGGAACAGTTATTTGCAGGGCGCAAAAACTCTTTTACCCGTCTGGGATTAGAATCCGCGGCTCCGCAGCAGTCAACAAATGCTTAGCCACTGCAAGTGCGCTACAGAGCATATAATATAAGAGTGAAAAGCTAGCTAATAGGTCACCTGATCGTGCGTACTGCAACCCATTGATTTCTGCAACCAAACAAAGAAAGTTTGAACTTTTTTGAACTAATAAAATAAAACTTTTAATAAAAATAAAAGACGACTTAAACCCACTCACAAATTTAACTTTCTGACCCTTTTGACTAGGCTGAGGAACATCGCAATCTCAGCAAAACAACTAGAATGTCGTTTAAAAAGTAAATTAAATAATTTCCTATTTATTTCCTTTGAAACACAAGTAGGTCGTATGACTCCTTTTCTGCCTAGGAGCCCGTCTAGGTAGGTAAGTACCACCTCCTAACCTATTTGTGCCTCCAAATAGCAGAGCTTGCTCTGCTGCATTCTGGTCTGCAGGGCATAAAGAGCCAGTATAATTACATTCTGTGAAGCATTCCATCTTAGTCCTAGAGGTGACAACGCATATGTAGCCGTTTTTGTTTGATGTTGGCCGCGGATGTCTATGCATGGCAGTAGCCACTTACCTATATAGTATACTTACACAGGTGGACTATAAATTCGTCTGTCACTACAGTTTTATAAAAATCTCCAAATGTATATCGGACCACTCCTGATGTATAACCTATTCAATAAAAAGAATCATCCAAAAACATTTACTATTGAAGAAGATATCGCGTATAAATATCGCTTATAATCTGGCGAAAAAAATTTAATATTAATTTGGATAAAATAGGTTGGTTTTTAAGTACACTTGCCCAGCTACATTCAGAGATGGTAAAGTAATTAATTTCTATATTCCAATCACAATGATTCACCCTTCTTAAATACTCATATAATATTTTAAATAGATCGAAATTATAAAAGACATTACGTAATACACATACAAAAAAGAATACAGTCGAATTGAGAACCCCCTCCTTTTTTGAAGTCGGCTAAAATGCTTCACAACCTGTAAATTTATGAAAATTGACGCACTAGTAATAAAAGTCACTAGATTTCAGAGTCAGTAACTCTTTCATAGAGCAAAGTGTACAAGAAAGTCCCAGAAAATATAATATGTCTGGCTGTAAGTTTAAATTTTCACATAATTAAAATAAGTTTTAGTGTACAACCCTAGCTTGCCCTTTAGCTGTCAATGCAGTGAATATGAAAGTAAGTATAAAAGCCGTTTGGTTAGATTGTGCGGGAGCGTTCCGAGATTGCATGCGCCAGGTAGCGGCTTTAATAAAATCTACACAACGAGCATTGATTGCTTCAGAAAAGCACGCGCTATCTGATACATTAAAATTCATCTTTAGATTTACGCTACACTATTAGCAACGTTTTTAGATATTTCCTTTAAGTAAATGATTTACTTCTTTATAGAATAAGGGTGACAAACGAGCATACAGTCCACCTGTTGGTAAGTGGATGCTGTGGTCCATAGACATCTACATCTATCCTCGATTAAGACTCAAAATGCAGATGTATTGTCACCCCTGAGGACCGATGATGCCTCGGTTCCAATAAAAAAGGTCTCCGGTTCTCTATACTCACCATACGAAACATAGCAGCATTAAGCTGCTATTTCACGCTGGTATTTTTATAAGAGAGGGGGCAAATGAGCATGCGGCTCACCTGATGGTAAGTGACTACCGCCGCCCATGAACAACTGCAACACCAGGGGAATTGCAGATGTGTTGCCGGCCTTTTATAAAATAGTAGTCTCTTTTCTTGAAGGTCCCAAATTCGTATCGGTCCCGAAAAATCGCTGGTGGTAGTCGATTCCACAAGGAAGTTGGTATTCTGTGAGAGCGTGGTCGTTCCCGGGTCGAGACAGCCCATTCTTGCGAAGGTTTGGCTTTTTACTAACGTTTCTTTAAGAATTATAAGCCAGTGCTTAACGACAATCCCACATGATAGTAAGTGATGATGAAGCCGAAGATACTAAAGCGTCAAAATGATCTAGCTTAAAAAAAAGCTTATTCACTCTCTAATCGCTTAATAAACTTTAACATAAACAATAATTACGCGCTAAAAGGTTTAAACAGAACTTAAGCAATCGTTATTAGGAAGCCAACAGCGAACCACTTGTAACTGGCTGGTAGGTCCAGTCTGAAGGGTATAGACAGCCAGTACAATTAGGCACAGGCTGGAGGCCAGTATAATTGAGGCATTCCATCTCAGTTTATTATGCCTATTTTAAAATTTTATTTCTTTTCCATCAAAAATTAAAATTAATTTAAACAATACAACTGTGTATTCCTAATCAAAAGATAGGATATGATAGGATAGGACTGTATCTCCTAAATACAGGTTACTAAGTAACCTAGCTAGGAGACTCAGGTTTCTACCCATTTCAAATTGGTCCCCATGATGTATTTTATATATTTGTTAAAAATATGTAAACTATAAAAATGTCAATAAATTATTATTATTATTAAAATCTTAATCCTCAGAGGAGACCACGCATAGTAGCCTTCTTTATTTGAAATTGATTGCATACGTCTATAACTTATCATCAGGCGAAATGTCAGTTCGTTTGTAGTTTCAAATTTATAAGAAAAAACGAACCTTAACCACATGAGTAAAGAAACCGTACCGTATTACTCATGTGCCTTAACTTCACGACAAGTCTGTTAGCATTATAGCGAATAGTGAAATAATTTAAATTTAGATAAGATTATACCGACAGAGTAGTGATAAATTTGATACACATAATGCTTGAATACTATATGTTTATGAATACTTTGTATTTGTAACATATTTATTTAAGAATACTAGCGATGCTAGCACTAAGAACTAGAACTAAGCTTTAACTGCTTGTTCTTAAAATAGTTTATGACTGTAGTCGAATAGCGGATTCGAACCTACATGTTTTAACGAACAACGGCTTTTGAGTTTTGCTGTCCACAGCCTTTAACTTTTGGTTTCATAAAAAGAATACCGAACATGAGTTTAAAGTATTTCAACGTTCTCCCTCTCGTGTACCGTAGGTAGCTACAGACTATCTTACCAAGATGGCTTTACTCACCCTTCGATGGTATTCAGCACCTAAACGTCTCGTACTAATCTTAGATTCCATGCGCCCCTGAATAAAATGGTTTTAAAATACAATGACAAAAAAATGACGTGTTTATACTTTTAATTAGAGAATGTTGTGAAATGGGATAGCTCTTATTCCGAAGTATATGGGTTACAATGTGGCGTGAGACAGGGTGGATTAAGCTCTCCAAGACTGTTCAACCTCTATGTAAATCAGCTGATGGGTCAACTCAACAGTGCCAACGTTGGCTGTTACATTGATGGTGTTTGTGTGAATAATATCAGTTACGCTGATGATATGGTGCTGTTGAGTCCATCTATTAGCGGCATGAGACGACTTTTGTCTATTTGTGAGGGCTACGCAGCGGCTCACGGACTTAAGTACAACACAAGTAAAAGTGAGTGGATTCTATTTAAGTCGGGTTCAATTAACTACACTGTACTTCCGGAAATTACATTGTATGGGAAACCTTTGAAGCGGGTTGCGAGTTTTAAATACCTGGGCCACTGGGTTACAGTTGATTTGAAAGACGATATGGACATGGAGGGCGTAGATCGTTGGCGGTTCGTTGTAATATGTTGACTCGCAGGTTTGCGCGTTGTAGTAGGCAGGTTAAAGTAACGCTTTTAAAGCTTTCTGTCAATCGTTCTACTGTTGCAGCCTGTGGGTGAGCTATACCAAGCGAGCAGGCAGCAATCTACGTGTCCAATACAACAATGCCTTGAGGTACTGTTGGGGCTGCAATGGCGATGCAGCGCCTCAGGTATGTTGCTGAGCCGTATTGACGGCTTCGCCGCGATAGTTAGGAGGCGGTGTGCCTCCACGCTGACCCATTTGCGGAATAGCACCAACAATATCCTTGGGGTATTCATTGATCAGTGGGACTTGCCACTTTACAAGCGTGGGTGCGGGTCCACGCAGCAATATAAAAGTGTATATGTTGTTGTGTGGATCTATCTCTAACTGTTTGAATTTTCTGTTGTTTTATTTAAAAAATTAATGTATTTTTTAATAACTCTAGCTATAAATTTAATTTGTTAAAAACTCATATGGGCTCTGCCTGAAATAAATAAATAAATAAAAAAATAAAATAAGGATTTTTTCCATTCGCCATTGTAGCTTATTTTATCATTTTTTCTTTTATCAGCCGAAATTATTATTACTTTTATAATTTTCATTAATTCATATTATAAGATTAATGATGGTTTATAAATGTTAATTAAGAGTAAGCTACAACTAAATCTCCCAATTTTTCATGGTTGCCTTTAAGTAAGGTGACATATGTTTTTTCCTATTGCATTTTACACTTTTTATATAGATAAGATTTTTTATAAGATTATTTATATAGATGTAAGTGGATGCTGTGGCCCATAGACACCTACGTCTATCCCGTTTAAGAATGAAGATACGTTGTCAACACTGAGAACTGAGATAGAATGCCTAGTTTCCAGTAAAAAAAGTTCTCCGATTCTCTACACACACCATGCAAAGAAGAAGCATGAAGCTGCTATTCCACGCTGTTATTGTGTGAGTGCGTGGTCGCAGATCTATTCGTGATACAACCATAATATATCTGCAGCATGGCTCTACCACTCTGATATAGCTGCAGCATGGCTCTACCACGCGGGTTACTACTTATTTTGTAGTATTCTCATCTGGCTGAAACTTATAATTATTTAAAAAAATGGATAAGATAAAATATATGTTGAATAAAATAACAATATAATATAAAACAAAGTAAAATAAATATATAACTAAAAACCCTACTAGATGGAAACCCTCGGCAGGGGAGACCAAAAGGCCGAGGTTAGGGTGAAAGGGAAAAAAAACGGTGGACGATATGGGTGGTATCAAGAAGCACCGCCTTCTGCATTTGAGACCGTTCGACCCGAGCCGGTCCGTCATGGTGTCCCAGTCACCTTAGATGACCCGAGAGGCTGACCTAGATAAACCCATTTGCAGAAACGACCACAAAAATATGGGTCACCTCGTGAGCCACAGTTCCAAATATTTTGTTATTTATTGAATATAGTATATTATTATTGGGGTATTTAAGTACCTCAAGTATTTAATACTATTCTCATCGGGTGGGGATGTAGAAATATATATGAAAATGACAAACAAGATAAAATAAAATGTATATATATTGAGAAATATTATTATATTATTATTTTACTCCATACATAAAAAATTGAAAAATAAGTACCTAAATAAACAAATACATATGTAATAATAATAATAATTATTATTATTATGTGTTGTGTGTTAACCTTGTAAATAACCCTTAATAAATAAAATAAATCCTTTACCAATAGGATAAAAACTATTTTTAGTTGATTTCCGTATAATCAAGTGAGTAGGATATCTGACTACTTTGCAGGTTACAGAGTACTTTATACGTTGTTGTCAAACCAATATCTGCTATGTGCAAAAAGTATACTTTTGAGATATTAAAGAAAAAAGTTCTCCTGTAAAATTTAATATGAAGATGAATTTTAAAAACCATATCAAGTTAAAGTCATAGATATCATACGTAATTTTATTTGTGTTTTGAGTATTTAGATTATTTACTTTATTTTATATTTTTAAATAAAATTATTTTTTGCACATTGCACATTGTCAATTATTTGGCACATAACAGGTATTAGTGAAAAAGATATCTGATTTACACTAGACTTTTAATACTGAAAAATATTAACAATAAGTTTTAATCAGACTTAAATTTTAAACAATCATAAAATGGATGGTAGTCTCGGTCTATAAATGGTTTTAATTCTTGTAATTGGTTGAACTTTGATTGACTTATTTCTAATGACCTGTCACACAATGCCGAAGGTTCAAGGTACTGTTGAGGAAGCTGCCTACGTTGTGGCAAAATTGTGTACCTTGTGTATGGCGAAGTTTGAAGTACACTTAACCAATAGACTTATACAAAAATGCTCTGACATCATTCACAGTGGGATCACCCTTCCTTTTACCTGGTCGAATAGACTGAAAATTGGTGTTGAAATGCTCATAATCCTTGAAAAAATCAAAATGAACTACTCTAATATCATAGGGTTGTTTGGGCCGCGCTTGACGCATTCTTGAAATGTAATCTTGAGGTGCATAAATAGCCGGTTTTATATAATGTTCTATAGTAGAGTGAACACTGTCAACTTCATAGTGTGGTGTGTCTCTTTTCTAATATGATTTGTTCCACTTTCTACCTTCAAAAAATAAGCATAATTACTTAATGCACTTGCTAAAATCTTATTTCTGTTTTGGTAGTTACACCCATCACTAATTATTGTAATGATTAGTGATGGGTGTTTATAGACATTGCAAACTGTTTTAAGGTAATCAATTATACAGCTTGTAAATTCATTGGACGTAACTCCTCCATCTGCTTCATGCCAAAAATAAATAACGACATCTCCAGTACGCAAGTTATAAATTGTAAAATGATGACATTGTAGTTTTTGTTTATAATACAATGCTCCTGCAAGCACCAAGCTAAAGAACACTTTGCACGTCAACAGATATTACTAGGTGGTCTGGGTTACCTTCAATATTTCTATTGCCTTGTTTTTAGCACAACGGGTTTCATCTTTTTTCTGGATATGTGTTTCATAATCCTCTTGCGAAATATGTTTTAACTGAAAACTAGTGCAGACATCGCATTGGTCCTTCCTTGGTTTGTGAATTGAAATGTTCTCTTTACTAAGTACACTTAAGAAGGTATTTCGTGAAACTGGCTTTTTGTTTTGTTCATTATATCATGTTTTATAAACCGCATGCATGTGCAGGTGTGATCGAAAAGTTGACTCTACGTAAATGCGCTTTGATGATGCCCGGCAATAGTGACTAGGCACTTTCGGGAGTAAATTGAGCCATTCGGACACCGTTCCTCGTGTACTTCTGGTGGTGGCCAAGACACTACGATTACGTCCAATTAAAGTAGGAGATTCATTGTCATCTGCCATGACTGGCATTGCTGATGTATCTTTAACCCAGCGTAAGAAAGAATCACGTCCGAGATCAAGTGTGTTTAAAAAAAACATTCTGCACACTTTTACTTTCGCATTTTGGGAATCAAACTTAGGTACAAAAATATCAAAAGCTGTTTCTTTCCTGACAGTAATAGAATTATCACGTTTTCTTTGCTTACGAAAATTTCTTTTGGATACTAATCCTTGTACAAAAGCTTTTTTTTCACCCCATGAATTCATATTCCAAAACTTGATATGCAATGCAGCTCGTTCTTCTTCTGATACTAAACCACACATAAAACTATTTTTAGATTTTTGTTTTATTGCAGTATGATTACATGTACAATAAGTTTTTACAGATCTGGCTTCTTTTGGAATGCTTTGCTCTAGCTTCTCATCTTTTTTCTGGTAACCCATGTATTGTTTACCTAGTAAACGGCGGCGTTTAGCTTTCGATTGACGAAATATTGGAGTTTGAGAGCTGCTTGGTATTTCGATGCTCGCTGCCAACTCCTGGACAGGATTTGATGAATTGTCAACATCATCGCTACTGTAAACAATGTAACGCTTCCGTTTGGTGATTGTAGGAAAGGGTGGGCTATTACTTCGTTCAGGGGATGAATTTACCGACACGTTATTTTCACTGCTGGAGGGTGGGTATAGACTGTTGATCACTCTCCTGTGTAGCCGTAGAATTTAGCAGGTCTTGAATCAGAGGTATTGGTTCACTGCGAGGTTCTTGGCATGTTGGATGTTGACTTTCCTCTTGTAAACATTTTTCATCACTGGCCGTTAAAACTAAATTTACTATTTTCTTTCCCCGGCTCATTTTGTAGCTTACACAAAAACCACAGATTTCTTTTTGACTATATAACTTGTTCGAAGTACTTTACAAGTTAATACCGTTTATCAACTGACTGTGCTACGTAGTAGTTAACTCGAGAGATAAAATAGAACTAACTGTTTGTAATACAAAATGTATTTATATTGTACGAGCATGGGAAACTTGAACATAGTGGTACTAGTGGGCGAATATTCAAAAATATGGTTCTTAAGATTAACTAGCTATTCCCAAAACTCTTTGGAAAGAATTTACTTGCCTGTCAACTTATCAGTAAATTATGGGTGCAAACAGTTTTAGCTTATCATCTAATTTATTATTTTGAAGGACGTAGGATCCTTGGAACTAATCAGTGGTTTAAAAATGAACTTATCTGCCTGTCAACTTATTGGTAATTTATGGGTACAAACTACTTTAGTTTATTATCTTATATATTAGTGTAAAATTTCTTAAGACTAATAAGTGATTTACAAAACATGCGCTTATTTATCTATTACTTATTAGCTAGTTAATGTACTGTTAATGTTGTTTTGTGTTTAGACTAAACACATAACAGATATTCTACTAAACAATCACAATTGACCGTGGTCAAATAAAATATGCTATGTACATGTTTGTCACATAGCAGGTGTTAATTGACAATATTCTAGCTGCTGCACATAGCATGTTTTAAAAGTTGTCATGGTTCGTCGTACAGTCCTCAAAAGCACATAGCAGTTATTTTATACGAAAGATTGATTGGTGAACTACTATTCCTAGTCAAAATTTTAAAATCTCGAAAAAGTGCACATAGCAGATTTTGGTTTGACAACGACGCACATTAAAACGCAGGTCATGTGTTCGAGTCCCAGCCGGAACTAACTCTTATAGAAAATAAACATTGCGGCTTCTCAAGCGTTGTGACTGTGCTATGTTTATGTAAGAGCCGTGGTGGCTCAGAGACTAAGTGCTCATCGATAATATCACAGTACGCGAGCAACCCATATTCGATCCCCGCCGGCCATGAAATTGTTAAATACAAGTTAAGTTCCGACTCTACGGTGAAGGAAAACATCATGAGGAAACGTGCATGTCTGACAAATAAAAATATTTCGAAAAACATTTCAAGTCCGCAAACACGTACTAAAGCAACCTGACGGACTGCTCCTTAACTCTCTCAGAAATGGGAGGAGGCCTAGCTGTGGGATGTATAAAAGCTGTAACTTTAGTTTTCATATATGTATAGATTATTTTAGTATAGAATATATATGTATAGAATATACATAAATAATTGCTCTTGTCCTCACAAGGACATCAACAGACTACTGCATTTGCCGCAATCGCCACTTGAGAAGCTGTTTGGCGACCGCAGTACTAGATGTCTTGCACTTTTGACACTGCTCCCCGTTACCTATCTGTATATGTTACAGCAGACACATAAAATATAGCTTAGCGCCATCTATAGAAAGTTATGAGGTCTTTTAGTTGTGTCTATACCAAAAATAAGAAAAAATGTCAAGAGTACTTAGGTACTTTAAACTTTAATCCGAACGCCTAGGCCTTAAACCAGGCTGATTTACTCGTATTAATTAGTTAAGTAATTATCTAAATTTTAAATATCTTTAAGCGGTTTCATTTTAATTATCTTTTACACATTATGAACACTTAATATAATATGTGATGATCTTTAGTTTATTCAAGATGGCCGACTAATAATAGCACATTCCTGTGATTTAATTCGTAGTGAGATTTTTGCACGAAATAAAAAAAAATGTCAAAGTTAAAAATAAATTGTCAAAGAAATGGAAAAGAAGATAAATATGACTAAACTGCTATTTTGTTTTATGAACTAGTAGGAGAAGAAAAAAATGAGTATATCTCGAGAAAATTTGAGATTTTTTAAAAAAAATCTTCAAACACATGAACTCTGAAGGCAACGCTCTACCAAATTAATGCATATAACTAAATCGTGAATGTTCTAATGTGTAGAAAGTAGAAAAAATATTTTCCGACCGACCCATTCGTGCAACAACCATAAAATAGCTGCAGCGTGACTACTTATTACGTGTAAATAAGCCTTTAGTGCTTGAATCAAGATGGGTGGTTTACATTATCATCAAAAAAAATCTAAAAAAATTCACATTGAAAGATTCAAAATTTCACCTTTATTTTCACGATTACGGCAAATCCTCTCCAATGTTACCCACTTGAAGTCATAGATTAATATAGATGTAGAGACATCAGTAACGTTTTCGTATTCGTATAAATCTGTGGAAGATATGAATATAGTGTGTATTGATAATACCGTAGTTCACCCGTACAAACAGGACGCTATATCGACCGTTTAACCCTGTACTAAAGTGTGGTCCATTCGGAGCGTTCGATAAAAAAATAAGTAAAAAAAAAACTGCGCGCCACCCCTAGGCTCGACGGGAAAAAAACAGATAAAAATGGGTCTCGCTCGTAATTTAAATGTCGAAGCAGTTGTCGGTAGCTCGGGGTACAGTGTCGCGTTTCCGTAACTTATTTTGTTTAATTTCCATTTTTATACTAAAAATTGGTATTTAAAAAAAAATTGTGAGGATGCGATTCGGTTTAAACTTGGCACTTGGTGACTTGTTTTAAATTCGAATAATTTTAGCTCGATTTATCGATAAATTTTTAATGAAAATGTAGCGTCGATTGGAACCGGTCTGACGGTATCATCATTTCTTTTGGAACAATCTTCATTCATATTCTTCTTAAAAATGTTCACTAACGAAGAATCGCATAAATGCTTATGTACATACACAAAGAGATATCCTTTAAAACCATTATTATTGGACTAATTGAATATAAAAAGATGGAGACATGTTGAAAGGATGTTTTATTTAATTTAGCTATTTGTTATATTAAACAAAAAAATTATTAACTCCAAATTACTACCTATCTATTTAATATAACAATAAACGTATTAATATAACAGTAAAATATGAGTTCTATTAAGTAAAAGAAAAGTGTAATAATTTACAATTAGCTCTGATAAAAAAAATATTTTGTATAAAAATAATTACTCATGATTTTTATTACACTATAAATTATTTTTTTACGTTCCCGATCTATTGCAATATTTTATATTTGTAAAATACACGATGCATCATGTTTATAATTAAAAGAAAATGCATACTTTTTGGGGACAGTCCGAACTTGAAAATTCCCTGTCCCCAAAGTTTATTTTGTACGGTAAGGCACGAGAGGGCTTATCGGATTGGATTTAACATGGACCTGATTTCATCTTGTTAACACCTGGGCCCAAGAATGTATGTAAACCTTTCCATCTCCTTTCGAACCCTTTGCAAACACTTCTAAATATGAAGTTTAAAATAGGGCTAATTACTTAGTAACAGATCTCAATCCTGATCTACGTAGATGGCTAGTTCTCGTTAGACTGGCCGCCAGATCGAAATCTCGTTGCAAGCATTATTTAAAAACTTTATTCTAAAAATGCAATTAAACCAACACAAAAAGTTTGCGCACCCCGCATGCAGCGCTCTACATAATAACGTAGAGTATGCACACTCTGCAACTACTGGCGTTGGACGTGCCGTGCTGAAATGATTTAGATAGATCGTGTTAAGATGTCACGGTCATTAAAACAGTAGCCTGGTCGTGTGGAAAATTGTAAAACTATGATGAGTATGTTGCAACCATTTAGAAAAAAGAAATTTCCATCTAAAGTGTAAGGATTTGTTTCAATTAAATTTTGTTTCAGAGTAAAAACCGTTACCGTACCATTACAGACAAGCCTATTAAAGTCAACTGCTGCACATAGACCTCCACCATATATTGCCTCATAGGGGGAAATTTGCCATAGTTGCCACGCTTGTAAAGCGGGTTGGCAATCGCAGTTTTTTTATTTTTAGTCGTTATTAGGAAGAGGCTGCTGCCCATCTCTTGATTTGTTTCCCTCTGTCGCCTCTTACGACAGAAGTAGATATTCTTATACCGCCTCTACACGGTTTAGTTTAGAGTACAAGGTTTAGAAGTAAATTATTACTTTTTTGTAATTAAAGTTTCTATATTTAAAGTCACTTAGTTTTCTTTTACGAGCCGTTTTGCAGTAAATGAAGTACATGAAAATCCCTTTTTACAGCAAAATACCAATTCAACTATTTAATAACCGTTTAAAGTTTTTCATATGAAGTCATCATAAGAGCCGTGGTAGCTCAGATGGTTAGCGCTCACTGTTAATTTCACAGTACGCGAGCAACCCGGGTTCGATCCCCGCCAGCATCAATGAAATTGTTAATTGCAATTTTAAGTGCTGTTTATCACGTGCCCGGCGGTGAAGGAAAACATCCTGAGGAAACCTGCATGTCTAAGAAATAAGAAAAAAAATATTTCGAAGACATGTGAAGTTCGCCAACACGCATTGGGGCAGCGCGGCGGACACTTCCTTGCCCTAAAACCCTCTCAGAAATGAGAGGAGGCCTGTGCCTAGCCGTGGGACCTATACATATATACCTATATATCTGAGGAATTGTTCGGACTAATTCCAGCCGCTCAATTTGACCATCGCACATCGCGACAAAACTCGCGATACCATCCATACCATCTGGATGATTGGCGGTCCACCACTGTGCGATTTAGAAGATGTTTTCTTCCTCGCACAACTTCCTTGTGGAACCGATTACCACCAGCGATTTTTCCGGACCGATACGACTTAGGGACCTTCAAGAAAAGAGCCTACTCCTTTTTAAAAGGCCGGCAACGCATCTGCAATTCCCCTGGTGTTGCAGTTGTTCATGGGCGGCGGTAGTCACTTAACATCAGGTGAACCGCAGGCTCGTTTGCCCCCTCTCCTATAGAAAAAAAAAAAAAACATAGGCTGTAAATTTAAGTTGCTGAATGAATAATTTGTAATATAAACTGTTTTTATATGCACTTCGTATTTAAGAAAACGGATCATTACGGAGAACGAAACGTTTCTTGAATACAGGAATCGGGAATCAGAAACAAGGAACGCTACTGCAGTTACGTAAATACTTTATTATACTTACATATACAGGTAAAATTTGTATATAATTTTTTTTATTTAATTTTAATTATAATTTTATTTAGTTATAATTTTAATTTTATTTTTATCAAATTGAAGTGATAGAACCATGTTGCAGCTATATTAGAAGTATAATTGTAGTACGAATGGGTAGGCTCGACCGCGGAAGGACCACGGTCTCACAGATTACCAGCGTAAAATAGCAGCTCAACACTG
Organism: Parnassius orleans; assembly: GCA_029286625.1. Classification (NCBI taxonomy): domain Eukaryota; kingdom Metazoa; phylum Arthropoda; class Insecta; order Lepidoptera; family Papilionidae; genus Parnassius; species Parnassius orleans. The sequence goes on from JAGSMP010000084.1 coordinate 1,500,853, forward strand.
CTGTGTTTTGTATAGAGAACCGGAGTTCCTTTTTACTGGAATCGAGGCATTCCATCGTAGTCCTTACGGGTGACAACGCATGTGCATTTTGATTCGTAATCGAGGGTAGATGTAGATGTCTATGGGCAACAGTATTCACTTACTTGGACTGTATGCTCGTTTGTCACCCTTATCCCATAAGTGACAAGAGAACTTACAGACCATCTGATGATAAGCGGCTACTGGCTACTGCACTCCATGGACCTGCAACCTTCTTTAAACAAAGAAGACCGAACCACAGCAGTGCACATACTGCTGCTTGACGGCAGATGTAGGAAAGAGACTTACCCAGACGAACTTCTAAAAGGAAGGAGTAAAATAAATAAATGTTTTTATTAATAATTTTCGCTTTGTTTCATTGTTCGCAAGTTTTTGACAGTTCATATCCGCCATATTTATTTTAAGCTGACGTATTATACTTTATGCGACCCGCGCAGTTATGACAAGAATATCCACTACCCCACATCGTCCCGTGGGAGTCGTAAGAGGTGACAGAGGGAAATTGAAACAGACGATGGGCAGCAGCATCTTCCTGATAACAACTCAAAGTAATAAAAAAACTACAGTTGCCAACCCGCCTGCCAAGCGTAGCAACTATGGCAAAATCCCCCCTTTGAGGTAATTTATGGGAGAGGTCTACGTTCAGCAGTGGATTTTTATAAGCTGTAATGTATGGATGGAATCTCAAGTAAAACCCGAGAGAAGTAGATTAGGCGTTATTAACGGACATAGGCACTGCATACATACAGCCAGAAATCTCCTTTTGAGCTTCACTGCTAAAATGGTCTGAGTAAAAAAGTATAATAAAATCTCCGTCCACTTACAGGGTTATGCTACACTTACAGAGTTATGGGGCTAATCAAGTGCAAATCGAGAAACTTAATATTTCCCGAAACATTTTTAGTCCTTCAGATATACAGGTCTCCATCCAAAATTGCTGGATGAAAGTGATCGCAGTGCCACGTCCAGGTCCCGTATATTTGCCGCTGCTCCTCTTCGGTCTGGGTATTTTATAGCTGACGAAGACAAGATGGTTACACCGCCATCTACACCATTTTACGACAATCAATAGGCAAAGTGGGTGACGGATTCTGTTATGCCGTTACTACACGGTATATACGAGTACCTATGTTACAGTAAAATATCGAGACTGGTGATAAAAATGTAAAAGGTGCGAGACATCTGGGACTGCGACCGCAAAACCGTCTCCAATCGGCTATTTTGCTTTAATCGATTATGGCATAATAGCCATGAAGTCATAACCCCTATTTAATTTCACCGAAGTCGGTTAAAACCGTGTAATCAGAAACTTGAAAGTATACTTAGTAGCGTGCATTAACAGGCTTCCCTCTTTAAAATTCTATTTTACTTGTCCTAATACATAAATTACTGGAACACGCTTTGTGACACGTCCTATAAATTATCCGGTTATATGCATATTAATGAACACGTCAGTTTTTTTGCGATATATCGCGTGGTGCTTTTTGTAGTGGCTTGTTATCGCGACTTCATTTTATTTTGTTTACAAAATTGTTCAAGTTTTTATAAAGACTGTAACATGGATATAATAATTATTTTTCGTTAAAAGTAACCCCCGCACGAGGAATTCCTCCTATTAGGTCGGGGAAAAAGTTTCTTCGTATTTTATATACAAATTCAAGACATTTTTTTCTAAGTTTAATTACATTTAATTATAATGTATATGTGCCATTTTGTTCGATAACTTGTTGCCATCTTGTAGGTAGTGACATGATCCCGTTGCTTTAGATATCTTGGGATTTTTGATCAAAAAAATACGACAAGTAGTTTTGACAGTCCTACCTTGATGTTAAGCTAACACTACCCAAAGAATTCTGAAGAGACCGAAACAGGTGAAAATCTGAGGGTGCAAGGTCAGGACTATATGGTGGATGCATTAACACTTCCCAACCAAGCTCTCTCAATTTTTGCTGAGTGGCCAAAGTTGTGTGTAGTCTGGCGTTATCATGATGAAAGACCACTCCTTTTCTCTTGATCAATTCCGGTCGTTTTTTCTCAATTTCTTGCTCGCCTCTTGTTAGTTGTTGGCAGTAGAGATCCAAATCGATGGTTTTGCCCGGCGGTAAAAGCTTATAACAAACTATGCCCTTCCAATCCCCCAACATACACACCTTATTGCGTGTTAATCCGGGTTTCGCTACAGAATGTGGAGCTTGACTACCCTTTGATCTTTTTCGCACGTTCTTGTCGTAGGTGATCCACTTTTCATCACGAGTGATCAAAATGTTCATTACGTTTCAATAGAGAATCGCAAATGAGTACACGATTCGTTAGGTTTCTTTCAGTGAGCTCGTGTGGTACCCAAATATCGAGTTTTTTTGTATAGCCAGACTCTTTTAAATGGGTCAAAACTGTTTTGTGGTCCATCCTCAATTCCTCGGCTATGTCGTAACTATTAATAAGCTGATCTTGCTCCACTTTTTCAAAAATGGCATCGACTTTATCCGTATGAGGGCGATTAAAATTCCCGGACTGAAAATGCTTGAACCAACTTTGTGCTAATCTTACTGACCATAAATGTCACAAATTTTTTCGCGGCTGGAGTCGCATTTTTCCCTTTTTTATAATAAAACTTCATAATGTATCGAATTTCTTCGTTAGATTCACTTATTTTGGCGGACAGAAAAACAATTGAAAAATGGCGGATAAGTGTTTTTGTTTTTACTTTTTATTTTTCTTTTTCTTAATGTCCAATATGTATTGATATTAAAACCAGCCAGATACAAACAGTACAACCAAAACGATTTTTCTGCAATTTTATAGAAACAAAATACGAAGAAACTTTTTCCCCGACCTATATTATGGAACCATTTTACGTACATGATTGCAAAAAAACAAACATCTAGACACGTATCAACTATATGTAGGCCTTAACATTGCATATATCTTAATAGGGAAATATGATTACTTACATTATATTAAAATATGCATTCCTCGCTGAATAGCTATACTTCGTCTCTGAGCAAGAAAAGAACTAGCCCTCTTATCACCAGCAGCGATGATAAGTCGCGGTTACATTTCCTTTAGGAACCTTTTCTAACCTGACCGATAGCCTCTACAGCTATGCGTGATCTTAGTACGGCATGCGTTAAATATTCAATTTTAGAAAATAAAGGCATGAAAATGATCATATTTAACTTTGCAAGTTTAGGTAACTAGATAGGTGTCACTTTTTTGAATGTGTTTTCTAAAACCGAGCACCACTCAGTTATCCAGGTACCTAATTATTAATAAGTATAAAGAAAAACGAACAAGACTTCCATCAGTACGTCAGTTAGCACATCTACAATCATCAACATTCGCATACAGTGACCCAGTAAACGCAATAATACAACGCATAAGTGGATGAAATAGTTCTAGAGCACCTATCCTGGCATTATATGCAGGATCTCTAAACATAGTCACAATGGCTGGTCATCATTCAATTGTGCCAGTGGAAATGGCCCGTTTATCTACAATGGAGCGATCATTTTATCATTTCATTGCATTTCTTAAGTTTCATACATTATGAAGGGGAAGGGGGAAGGCGACGCGGGTAGATGTGCCTCGACTAGTTCATGTTACATGGACTTTGTACTATTTCCATTTGAAGTTTGACTTCAGTAAACTCATGTTGGATAGAATATATATAACGTCTTCTTCTTCTTCTTCTTAATTAGCCTGTTGAAGTCCACTACTGACATGGGCCTCTCCCATTATTAGGATCCATTATAGGATTTGTCTTAATCGTCACGCTTTTTAAGCGGCTATATCGCAGTCATTTTGAATAATATTACTGCTTCTGCTGCTGGATGGACTCTTTCTTGTCAGAAGGGTTTAATACAGACATTTTTTCCGAACCAGTGATAAAGCTTAGATTACTTACAATAGGTATATTTATAATTTATATTAAATACAAATTATTCTATTCCATTGCAATCATAACGTATGGTATATAATGACAGATGTAAAATTAAAGGTTTAATAAAAGGTAAAAACCATTTACTATTTATTGAAAATTTAATTTTTGACCCTTTTGAGTGGGGCTCAAGAATATCATAAGTTCAAGGTAACAACTAAAATGTCATTAAAAATTTCGTCCCCTATTTTAAATCCTTAGGGTTGGAATAATTTTTTTCCAAATTTATGTGGAACCCCTGAAGTTTAAGCTATTTAATAAAAATGAATCATGAAAAAAATCTAAAAGGTCTTTCTTTTTGTAAGAGTCGACTATGGTAAAACCATAGTCGCCTCTTACAAACGAAACGAAATGGGGTGATGAATTCTCTTACACTATCATCACATGGCATAAATATTCATCATTCATCACCTTCATTACAGCCTATCATAATTCCACATAGAGCCGTGGTAGCTCAGATGGTTAGCGCTCGCTGTAAATTTCACAGTACGCGAGCAACCGGGTTCGATCCCCGCCGGCACCAATAAAATTGTTAATTGCAATTTTAAGTGCTGATTTTCCGTGCTCGGCGGTGAAGGAAAACATCGTGAAACCTGCATGTCTGAAATAAAAAAAATATTTCGAAGACATGTGAAGTTCGCCAACACGCATTGGGGCAGCGCGGCGGACATTTCCTTGCCTAAAACCCTTTCAGAAATGAGAGGAGGCCTGTGGCCAGCAGTGGGACTTATATAGGCTGTAACTTTACTTTTATAATTCCACTGCTGAACATAGGCGGCTCTATTAAATTGTCTCAGGGAGATCTTCCATATTTGCCACACTTAACAAGCGAGTTTACAACCACCGTTCTTTATTTATTATTGTATAAAGACTTAATCTTAAATGAAAATCCACTATCCCATATCGTGCCGCGGTAGTCGTAAGAGGCTACAGGGGGAAACGAACCAGAAGCGTATTCCTAATAACATTTAAAAATAAAAAACTGCGATTGCCAACCCGCCTGGAAAGCGTAGCAACCGACTATAAATCTATGAAGGTGGTCAATGTTACACAGTGGTTTTTGATAGGCTGTACAGATAACGATAACGGTTTCAAAAAACGCTACTGCAAAACTCATGTTTCAGTTTCCTTCATAAATATTATATTAATATAATATTGTCAAAATTTTCAACTGTCAAAAGCTACGTATATTTAACTTATTTTATTTTGTTATTTAGAGGCCAATTCTGACACAAATTTCAACAAAAGATCAGTAAATATATAAGACAGTTATTGTAATAATTATTTTATGATTTCAGACATAATACTCATTTATAAAAATTATTTCTGCTGCGTCGTTGTCAACTGTCAAAGCATATAACTACATACAATTTTTATCAATATGGAATAAATCCAGGAAGTAATGTGATAATATTTTATTTATAGAGTAAAGTGCTTTTATTTAGGCCGTAAACGATTGTGTTTCAGGGAAAGATGCAGGGTACAGCAGATTTCAAGTCAATGAAGTTATATAATATAAAGACTTTTAGTGCTGTAGAGATCTGTTTAGTTTTTAATGAATATCTCCGCTCCGCTACATTCACAGCCGGATTCCTACAGTGTCAAAATTGTACCGACGGTAGGCTGTTTAAAGGTAAAGGGATTAAATATACATATCAAACGATGCCATAGTAAAAGTATTTCGGCTTCACAGCCTACCGTAGAAATTCATAACTCTATTAGTAATTCCTCTAATGACACAAATTTTTCCCTTTTCGGGCAAATTTACAATTATCATCGTAATGTACCAGTGGTTAAAAGAATTCCTAGAGGTGCGAGGATGCAGCTTGCTAAAGCATTGTCATGCACTATTCAAAATTGTTTCACTAATAGTGAAAAGAGTTGGCAAAAATTATTTACTTTCGCGTATTCCCATTTTCATTTTGATAAAACAATAAATAAATCAATTACGTCTCAACTAAAAGAGACATCTTTTCAAAATTAAGATTACCCAATTAATACTCATTTATCTCGACCACGTCCTAAATTTGATTTAAAAAAAGTAGTTGAGTCGAAAGTAATGGATGGCGACTTAAAAAATGCATCCCGTATTTTATTCTCAGACGATATCCTGGCTCCTCGTAATGTCGAAACTCTTGAAAGCCTTCGTCAGAAGCATCCTTCGGTCAATCCTTCTCAGGGTTTACCGCTGCCTCCCAAAACTTCTATGCAACACAAATTTCTGAACACTTTAAAGCTTATGTCATTTTCGAATGGCTCTGCTGGCGGCATTGACGAATTACGCCTCAACATCTTAAAGATCTTGTAGCGCTTCTGCCGGTGACGCCGGCGGAGTACTTCTTAATGACATTACAAAATTATGTAACTTTATGCTTTCTGGTAATGTTAATCCAAATTTCATTGCATTCTTATATGGGGCAAGATTATGTGCCTTAAAAAAAAGGATAACGGTATCCGTCCTATTGCGTTGGTTCCACATTTCGACGCTTAACTTCAAAATAGCTTGCAGCACATAATCTCTAACCTTAAGACAAAATTTCAGCCTACTCAACTAGGCTTTGGCACTAGAGGTGGCTGTGAGGCGGCAGTACATTCAGTGCGTACATTTTTACAAACTCTGATGCAGATGTTCTTGTGAAGGTTGACCTAAGGATGCTTTTAACTCTATCGATGGGTAACCCTGCTGAAAGTGGCTAACAATACCCCAGAAATTTATCACTACGTTTGGCAATGTTACAGTCAAAATACTAACTTGTTTTACGAAAACCATGTTATTGATTCTGCAGTCGGTGTTCAGCAGGGTGACCCACTAGGTCCAGCACTTTTCAGTTTGGGAATTCAACCCATTATTTCAAATTTGAAATCCAAGCTGAATATCTGGTACCTGGACGACGGTACACTGGGAGGTAGAGCAGATGACGTCCTCAGTGATCTTACTTATATTTTTCGAAATTTTAAAATATTGGTCTTGAACCAAATAGCAATAAATGTGAAATATTTTTTCCAATAATTTATCTATTTCTCACAGAGACACTTTAATTCAAAATTTCAATCATATTTCTCCAGGAATAAAACTGTCAATACGGAATCACTATACCTGCTAGGTGCCCCGTTGTTTTCGATAGTATTAAACCTGTTTTAAAAACAAAATTTGATCAGTTTTAAACCACGTTGATAAATTGTATAAATTAAGCCCCACATTGCGCTTACTATCTTAAAATATTGTCTCCTTGTACCTAGATTTACATACTTACTCCGCTCGAGTCCAGTCTGAAATGTTCGGATATTTTAAAAGATATTGATAATAATCTTAAAATAGCTATAGAAAAAATTCTAAATTTAACTTTAAATACAACACAGGCTGGACTCAAGCTACTTTACCTATAAAATTTGGTGATATTGGTGTGAGAAATCTTTCTAGCGTTACATTACCTGCTTTCCTTACTTCCGTGCATGGTGTCAGTGATTTATGTAACATAATTTTAAATAATAAAGTAGACCTGTGCTTTGCTACGGAGGCAGGGCAGACATGGCAAACGCTCTGTCCCGGCGAAAATTTTCCATTGGAAGTTAACCAACAAAAACAGTGGGATATTCCGTTGGTACAGAGCGTGCAGAAAGATTTGTTTCATAATTTCCATAGTAACCAAGATAAGGCACGCCTTCTAGCTGTTTCGACTAAGGAATCTAGTCACTGGTTACGCTTTACCATCAAATAATCTCGGCACATTACTTGATGGGAAAGCTTGCGCATCGCTGTAGGAATCCGACTAGGGCGGCGATTTGTCAACCCCATCAGTGCCCTGTGGCAGCAGCGTCGACAAGTTTGGGCTCCACGGACTTTCTTGTAAGAAAAGTGCTGGTAGGTTTTCACGGCACGTTCTTTGAACGATGTCATCCGAAGGACTCTTGTCTCTATAAATGTTCCCTCGGTTTTAGAGCCTTGTGGAATATTTAGAGACGATGGCAGGAGACCCGACGGTATGACATTGGTCCCTTGGGAGAGAGTAAAGCCCTAGTGTGGGATGCTACTTGCGTAGACACTTTGGCGGCCTCTCATCTCAGGGTACCTCGTTCAGAGCCGGAGCGGCATCAGAGGCAGCTGAACTGAGTAAGTGGCGCAAATATGAGTCTCTGAGATGACTACATATTTGTGCCATTTGCTGTAGAGACTATCGGTCCGTGGGGTCCACGTGCGATGAAGTTCTTAAAGGAACTCCATCCGCGGCTGGTTGTTGCTGCTGGTGATAAGAGGGCTGGCTCTTTTCTCGCTCAAAGGCTAAGTATAGCCATTCAGCGGGGAAACGCAGCCAGCGTTCTTGGCACGATACCGCGTGGAGTAGGACTGTTTGATAATTAAATTACTAGTTTTAGTTTTTTTTTTTTAATTATAGTTTTTAATATTGTATATAATAAAATATTGTATATTATGTTATGTAATCAACATAAAATAAAACAAATTAAACATCATATAATTATAAAATGAAATTAATATTGAATATTTTTTAACGTGGTAGAGCCATGCTGCAGCTATATTAATAGTATAGTTGTAGTACGAATGTGTCGGCTCGACCGGGGAAGGACCACGCTCTCACAGAATACCAGCGTAAAATAGCAGCTTAACACTGCTGTGTTTCGTATGGTGAGTGTAGAGAACCGGAGACCCTTTTTACTGGAAAAGAGACATTCCATCTTAGTCCTCTCGGGTGACAACGCATCTGCATTTTGATTCTTTATTGAAGATAGATGTAGATGTCTATGGGTCACAGCAACCACTTACCATCAGGTGGACTGTGTGCTCGTTTGTCACCCTATCCTATAAAAATATATATATATATATAAACTTATAAAAAATAATAATCGTGAGCTTAGTATATATATTCACGATTTAGAATGCATCAGATAGATATCTGCATTAGTGAGAGGGGACGGTCAATTACGTAGATCAATCCCGCGCCGTCTCCACGAAGGTCGATAGGAAGACAACCGTGACCTTTTCTAGTCACTTACTATTATGATAAAGTGACCAATGATTTAGTTCCGTCTTTTATTAGCACGAGTAATTTACAACGCTTAATATTTAAAAAAAAACATTAAATTTAAAGTTGAAGCTTTTGTCGACGGCTGTATAATAGCGTAGTGTTCAGTGTACTGCTGGTGAGGTCCTGTATTCAAATCCTCCCGAAAATTATTTATCTAGATTTGGAAAGGTTCCTAGGTATCCCCGTATCTGAGGTTCCTCCGACGGAAAATATTTGTATATCTTTTCTTAAATATTGTTTAGCTCACCGTTCTTGCATACATTTGGATACCAATGTCAATAAAAAATATTTATTTATTTATTTAAATGCATTTCATATTTCTTCAAATCGTATCATACAACATCTTAAGACAAAACAACACATTTTTATGTAACTCAGAAACCATGCTTAACTTACTGTAAGTGGTTGTAAGACTCCTTATTAGATGGTAGGGCTTCTTTTCTGGCTAGAGGTCCGTTTGGGTAGATATCACCCTCTAACCTGTTTCTGTCGCCAAATAGCAGTGCTTACATGTTGTGTTCCAGTCCGCAGGGTATAGAAACTCAGTATAGTTACAGGCTGCATTCGATCTTCATCCTCGGAGGTGACAACGCATCTGTTGCCTTCTTTCTCTGAAGTTCGCTGCAGGTGTCCATGTACTGCAGTAGCCACTTACAATTAGGTGGTCTGTAAGTTTGTTTGTCACTTCAGTTTTATAAAAAAAGAACACGCACTCGCGTATACATATGCGCTTAAAACCATGTAATTGGTAGCAAATAATGAATTGTTTCGGCATCACTTAAAATGTAGTGTTCTGTGTATCTTCTTTGTTGGTCTACGGATCCTTTACGAGATGTCAAATCAAGATTAAATAAATTAAAAGTGATATGTACATATTAAGTATCTCATTCAACAAACTTATCTTTTAACAATTGATATTGTACGTTGTCTTCTATTGTTTTAAAAAAAATCAAATTATTGAAACTATCGCATTAAAAGTTGTTGTTGTCTATGTTTTTTAATTGAAGCTAATTCCAGTGTAGGTAACAATTGTGCCAGTTGCGAAAAAAATCATCTTTATCGCGCCCTATCATTTTGACCGCGTAACGAAATAAGCTCATTTATAACGTGCGGGGGCTGAACAAAAACAAAAATTTGAATAAGGAGAGCATTATTTATCGCCGCCCCAATGAAGGCCGTTAATGTGATTTTTTAATAATAAAAAATACACGAGGCAGCCAAACGAGGATCGTGTATCATCCGCCGTTTCGACCAGTCATTGTCCCAGAAAAAAAAATGTTTTTTTTTTAAATTTATAAACCTACACCACGTAAACAACGAAAGTATATATCAAATTAATTACACCGTGAATAGGCGTTTTATTGTAAAAACAATAATATGCCAAATTGTGAATATTTTAAAGTTTTTTTATAGCCTAAGTACACGATATTTTGTTAAAATTCATACTAATGAAAATTTTTCGAGTATCATTTCAGGTGCACTATAAGAAACACTAATCAGATAGGTACCCACAAAATGGCGCATAAACTTAGGCCATTTTTTATGTATTTATGTTATGTTACTTGTTTACATGTTTTAATAGTAATTTATGAAAACACAGAGAAAGAAATCAAAACCTTCAATTAGATATGGTGACATATAGTGTAGCTGAATAAAATAGTGCGTAATATTCAAAATAAAAGCAATCCGCCAATATAACTCTTCTTGTGCCTAATTAAAAAAATTAAAAAAGCTCTCCCTCAGAACGCGCGTTGTCACGTTCCATATTCCCGCGTTAATTACACGTCATTCTTTTTTCAAAAAGCGCGCCAATGACGCGCGCAATTAAAGCCGTGTACAGACAACGGCAAGACGCGACATAAAGCCGGGATACACAATGCGTCCTCGGCGAAATTCGCCGCAGGCCCAGCAAAATTAACAAGGCGATTTACACTTGACACTAGGCGAATGTTATACACTACTTTCACAACCTTTGTCTGCGTTGACATACGGCCTCTCGCTCACTCTTTTAAAAACATGCGTACCGTTTTCTTTCTGCCTGTTTATATTTTTCTCTGAACTAAATTATTTCTTCTGTGTTATGTTTTAGCAAAGTATAAGTACAAAGAATGCGACAGTAGAGACATCAGTCTGTCTCACACATTGTAGTAATTGTGTGAAATAAAGAGCGTTGTATCATTATTTTTGAGTCCCTTCTTGTTTGAAGTGGTATTGTTTGTAGTTAAGTTTCGCGCTTAGTCTAAGTATCGTCGGAGTGTTCTTATAATAATTAGTTTTTGCGTTTTAAGAACGCTGTTAAGGATCTTAATTAAGTTGAAATTGTTTAATTTAATAATAATTAATTTAAGTCAAATACATACATTCATTCATTTATTTTCAAAGTTCATAGACCTGCCCCATAGACTGCCTGAAACGGGGATATATTTGCCATAGTTACAACGGTTGACTTGGATTTCGGCTTGGTTTTTATCAGGAAGATGTTGCTGCTAATCTCGTGTATCATTTCTTATAATCGCTTCTTAAAATTTACGATACACCTGAAACGAAGGAGAAGTAAAAAAATCTAAGGTCCATAATAATAATGATAATTTAGGTTGTTAAATAATCTAAAGATCTCTTTCCAACACTAACAATATGTTACAGCCAGAACTATTTCTCGGTCAAAAGTACTTTTGACCAACGAAAGCAGTCAAAAGTGTTTTCGACTGCAGACTTCGATCAAAAGTAGTTTTGAGTGAAATTCCTACGGCCAAAAGCACTTTCTTGCCACTAAATCCTGGCTTGCTATTAGCCTTATGAAAAACTACTTTAGCGTAGGAAAACCTATTTTGTTCTAAAAATCAGTTGGCAATAAACGTTTGGAAAGTATCAAACACTTCTTGGTCAGAAATACTTTTAACTGATATTTTTCAGTCAAAACCTCTATTAACCAATATTTTTTCAGTCAAAATTATTTTTGACTAAACTCTTTAGCAGAAAATACTTTTGACAGTTTTCGTCGGTCAAAAGGTGTTTTGACCGGGAAAGAGTTCTCACTGTAACGTAATTGTATGTACATGTTATGTAATTTTCTATTTTAGCAAATATACATATTTATACAATTATACATATTTTTCTCAAAAAATATTTCCGCAGGCATTTGGCATATCGGCCTAAGCGATATTTGAAGTTGCTTTAATAAATAAGTAAATACATATTTCTCAAAAATATATTTCTACGGATATTCTTCATATTCATATCGCACTAAGTAAATAATTTTAGTACGAATTCACAGCATACGTTAAAAGTTCACGAGAGGTCATTTAAATTTGCTTTTAGCAAAATGCTTCTTCACTTTCTACAATAATAGGTAAAATGTAAGTCTTTCTTTCTATTGCAGCAATGAATACAATGCGAGATTACCTCCTTACAGTGCAAGTGAGTTAGCCCGCGGCTACACTTCATGTTCTTTGGAAAGAACGTCTTTAGTTCTTCATAACTAATTCCAGATTCTGTGTCTTAACAATGTACGTTTAACAATGAAATTGTGTCAAGACGACTTTTTATTCTAATTTTTAGATTGTCAAAGGGCACTTATTTCCTTTGTGTTTTGTGCAAATATCGCGATCATCGAATTAGTTTATACTGATCACCTGATTTGTTTATTGCAAATGTACGAATACCTAGTTTTGTACCTTATTATATGACGAATACTTTAAAGCATAATTTTACGCTTAAAACTTTGGCACTAAATTAAGAAACGTATAATTTTAGGTGGGGTATTAATTAACATTAAGGGTCGGTTTTGCAATCGTCAAATAAAAGTTATCCATCAAATAAATCGTAACCTGACTCCATATAAAAATTAAAATTTAGAGCCTTTGTAAAGTTAAACTTTGACGTTATTAGTTTTAATGTCGAATTATTTTGGTGATTTATTCGACTGTTCGCCATAAGGGATGCCGAATGATTCTTAACTGAAAATTCGCCATAACAAATATTCGTTGCATCCTTACTCATAATTTTGCGTAACTGCCTGCCAACTTAGGAGAGACCTCCGTTCTGCAATGGGTTGTTACAGGTTGGTTAAGGATTTTCACAATACCAAGGCAATTAAGAGGCGACAGAAGGAAACAAACCAGAATATGAGCAGCAGCGTCTTCCTAATTATCAACTAGAAAATAAAATAAAACTTCGGTTGCCAACCCGCCTGCCAGCGCGGCAACTATGGCAGGTATCCCGCTTATGTGGGAAGTTTATAGTTAGAAATGTCTGTTGCTAAATATAGACCTTTTGATACGCGGTAATGATGATGATAATGAAGGTAAATCAAAACACAAGGCTTAATCTGCTTAAATATCATTTCTATATTAAATATGGGTGAATACGGGCCCACAGTCCACCTTATGGTATGTGGATACTGTGGCACATCTATCATCGATTAAGAAACAAAATGTAGATGCGTTTTCAGTCCTTAGGACTAAGATAAAATGCCTGGTTACCAGTAAAAAGGATCTCCGGTTCTCTACAGTCATAATACGAAACAAAGCAGCATTCAGCTGCTATTTTACGCTGGTATTCTGTGAGAGCGTGGTCATTCCCCGGTGGAGCCTACGCTGCAACCATAATATTATTGCAGCGTTACTATAAATAATTTTATAAATTATTAAAAATGATTTAAAAGTAATAACGAAAACAAAACATAAAACTTCATAAATATATACTACTACCTAACTACTTTACCTATTTACAGATGTCTCACTTCGTTAATAACATTTAATTAATTCCGATTATTCTTTTTTAATTAAAAACCTTTTTTTAAATCTTTACGAGACACAGCGTTACTTGCAGATAAATCTATTGTCAAAATATAAACAGTGTACAACTTACACAATTATGTAGATTTTATGTTGCCCCTAATTGCCAAATTATTTAAAGAGGTTTGTTAATTTCCCCTTTTCTTTCCCCCTGATGCCCTGTTAAAGAAAAGATTTCCTATTTCTTTGAAAATGCATGTAAATGTTATTAGCTAAGGAGTTATCGATGGGGTTCAGTTATGGGAGGGCAATAAAAAACTTCATTAGCAGTTTTATATCTTCCTTTTGCATGTTTAGAATTTGAGTTACTTTTAAGATAATTTATTCATAACATTCTACTTGAATTTTGTTGCCAGCCTGTTATTAAATCCGTACGCCTCTTAACTTAGGATACCTCCAGTTTTGGATACCAGTCAGCCAGAACATGTTGAATGTTACCGATGGCAATGATTACTCCTCAGCTTACTTAAAATTAAGCACTTATCTTTACAAAGGATTTATTATTTTTTTTTACTAAAATATGTTAAAAACAATATTTTTAATGATAATTAATTCATTTTATATCTGGCGACAAGAAACTTTATTGTCAATTTATATAAGTAATAATTAAAACAAAATGGCTAACTATCGCAACAAGTACTCTATGGGCCCTCGCCTTAGTTCGGGAGCGCTCCACCCACCTCCCTTGATCATTTATAATGCCAAAATGTTTTAATTAAGATGCTGTAAAATGTAATTTACATGCAAATTCGGTTTATGTTAATGTGCCGCGTATATCTGTTTGGGTGCGTGCTTGCTATCTAATTTTGCGACAGTGTACGCCGTCATTATCTTGGCTCTAATGAGAAATCTGGCAACGGCTTGATGTTTGCATAATTAAACTTGTGGTGGGGAGCGTTCGTTTTGATTGTTGCCATGATAAAATACTCGCTTGTGGCGCATCTGTTACACGCTTCAATTTAACAACGGAATCGAAATAACCATTGTATTACGGCGCTCATGTGTGATCATTTTTATGGTTTCATTTACACATTTCTATATTTTTTCGACCGCGCTGTAAGAATATCCACTACCTCATATCTTACCTTACGACAGTAAGAGACGACAGAGGAAAACAACCCAGGAGATGGGCAGCAGCATCTTCCTAATAACTAGAAAATAAAAAATCTACGGTTGCCAACCCGCCTGCCGATCGTGGCATTTATACCAAATATCCCCTTTATGAGGCAATTTATGCGGAGGCCTATGTTCACCAGTGAACTTTTATCAAATTTCTCCTCTCCTCATTGTAATGAATGGATGATGAATGAATGAATGAATAATTTTTGGGAACACATAATATTTTTCCATACATTATAATAAATTAAACCGAATTATCTGGCAATTCTTACAACTGTTACCTCTCTCAAAAACCGCCATATGAATGCGGTCATCATCATCATCATCATTACAACCCTTCACAAGTCCACTACTGAACATAGGCCTCCCCCAAGGAATGCCACAAAGCACGGTGTTGAGCTACCTGCATCCATCGACTTCCTCTATGTCTTACCAGGTCGTCACTCCATCTAGTGGGGGGTCGCCCTACACTTCGCCTACCGGTACGAGGCTGCCACTCGAGAATCTTTCTTCCCCATCGGTTGTCGGTTCTTCGAGCTATATGGCCGGCTCATAAGTCACATGAATCCGGTCTAAACTAGGGAATTTGGAAAACGCAAGTTAAACTGCAAGAGTTAAGGATGATTTTTGAGAAAATGGCTTAACGTTAACAGAAAAAATATTTACTTGATAAAGAAGAGTATTTAGAATTAAATTTGGCGGGAACACATTAGAAAACGGACTGTTGCTCTTGTCTTGTCGCTACAAGGTCACAAACTGAGTTTTGATGCGTAAAAGTGATGTGATTTTATGTATTAAATTTCTGCAAATATGAACTATTTGTAGAAATTATGAGACGGGATTCTTCGCAGTGTGTTTTTTTTACTACGTACTAGACCGGACACCGCGAACAAAAGCGGCAGTGCGGGGTGCGTAGAAGGAGGTACAGAGTACATTTTTATGGCACAGTCTAAGTAAGTTTGAGCCCATGAGCTCTAACGCGTGTTTTAAGCGACCAAGCCTCGGCGTCTATTCTAGTAGTTACGTAGTTCATATTACTTCAATGTATGCATCAACATTATTGCGAAGAATTTTGTTGACAAATCATTATAAACTTACTTAAGAGTTTATTATATATGTAAATTGTGTGATAAGAGAAGTGTGGTTTGCAAGATAATGTTGTAACCAGGATTAAGAACGGAATGCTTCAGTGGTTTGGTCATGTAGAAAGAATGAATGAGGAAAGAGTGACAAAGCAAATTTATGTTGCAGAAGTGAACGGCAGAGTCGGGAAGGGACATCCTAGGTGAAAGTTTATCGACCAAATCAGCGATATATTGAAAATGGGCCAAATTAAGAGTACCCTTAACCGACAAGCATGTAGCCGTAGGTATATGGATGTGGAGGAGGCGAGAGAGGTGTGTCAGGATCGTGGTAAATGGAAGTTCGTAGTCTCTGCCTACCCCTCTGGGTGACAGGCGTGAGTGTTTATGTATGTATGTATATGGTAAAACCGGTACTTGAAGCCTGTTAGAAGCTCTTTTAATCCGTCCGCCATGGTAGACAACTCCGGAGGCGTGGTGCAGAAATGCGGTGGCATTCTTCTTCAAGAAAGATGACATAGAGCATTGCATTTAGCTAAGTCAGAGTACTTTACCATCTTCGGCTGCATTATCACTTACCATCAGGTGGGGTAGTAGTCAAGCACTAGCTTATAATAGTAAAAATTATTATAGAACCACAAACCGATTTCCCTTCTGAGCTACGTCTACGAGCTGTTTTCGAGTCATTGCGAAACGTCTCGCACGCATACTTTACGACTTCTAGCCTCCCGAATGAACAGGTTGCGGAAAAGGTTTTAGTACTCTATACCACATACTCACCCTTCGGAAAATTGCACAAAAGACAGAAGAGTACAATCTGCCAATTTGTCTCGCGTACGTGGACTATGAGAAAGCCTTCGATTCTGTCAAAATTTAGGCGATGCTACAGTTCTAGTGGTGCCAAATCAACTGTTAGATATTGAAGTGCTGAAGTGTTTGTACAGCAGAGCTACGATCGCTATCCGAGTATAAAATCAGAATACGAAACCTATCGAACTGCAGAGAGGTATAGAACAGGGTGACGTTAGATCGTAACTCTTCACCGCTGCATTAAAAGATGTTTTTAAGCTACTGGACTGAGAAGGATACGGTATCATCATCGATGGCAAGTACATTACTCCCCTTCGATTTGCTGAAGATATAATCATTAATGAAGAATAGCTGGAGGATCTTAGCACTAAGGTTAATGACCTTACAAGTGTCTCTCAACAGAAAGGCCCTAAAATAAACATAGAAAAGACAAAGGTCATATGTACTGTCCATGTCACAACCACAGAGGTTTTTGTTGAAAGCACTACGCTCGAAGTTGTTAACGAGTATGTTTATCTAGGACAAATTGTCCGACTAGATAAGTTCAACATAGACCGAGAGGTCAATCGACGGATCCAAGTCGGCTGGGCAGCATTCAACGTGCAACCAATGGTGTACGTGATCTGGAATGTGGTCCTTCACTTCTGGTCATATGAGAAAGTTCAAGGTTGCTCAAAGAGCTAAGCTAGGAGTTTCTCTGCGTGACAGACTTAATAATGGGAATATCCGCAGTAGAACCAGAGTAACCGACAAAGCCCAGCGGGTCCGTAAGCCGAAATGGCAATGAGCTGGCCATGCAGAAGATCAAAAAACTGATAACCGACGGGGTGAAAATTTCCTCAAGTAGCCTCGTACCAGTAAACGAAGTGTGGAGCGGCCCTCCACTAGATGGAGTGACGACCTTCTAAGAGACGTAGAAAGTCGATCGATGCAGGTGGCTCAGGATCGTGCTATTTGGTATTCAATAGGGGAGGCTTGTGTTCAGCAGTGAACTTCTGATGAAGTGCAATAATGATGACGATGATAACTGAAAAAATTATTAAAAGTATTCTAACTTTCCATGGTATAAGCAGATTTACGTCAACCAAAGATTAATTGAAGATTAAAAGTCATTAGCCAATTCAAATTCAATAATACTAGACGCTGAAACTTCGTAGTGACGGTGTAAGAATATCCACTATCCCATATCGTCCCGTCAAATCGTGCAAATCGTCAAAAGCCGTAGGAAATTGTGTACCGATTGAATACGAAGAAGCAGTGTAGCCGCGTTGTAAAGCTGTGTGCCAAACGTCGCTCCACTCTGCACTTGACCATTTAACCTTGGCATGAAATACGGTATAACTGTTTTTTCTTTTATAGCAACTTTTAGTAAATGCACTATGACCAATCTGAATAAATTTTTTATATAAAACAAGCATGGGCGCCGCCAGGATTACTTTCAGGGAGGTGCATCTGCATCTACACAATATACTATTAACTAATATAAAATATAGAATTATACATGTATATTACGACGTTTCAAGACGTGGAGTCGCTCATCGATGGGAGACGCGAGGCTAAGTTGCCTGTGCATGCTTAGTGTTCATAGGAAAAGAGTAGAGAGGGATACTGAATTTATTATTAAGGTGATGAACAAATTTGGACAGCAACCTGAACGCCTTCAGTTTTTATTCAAACTGTAACTATAAAATATTTCTATGTATTTTCTTTCCTGACAGGGGGGTGCAAGTGCACACCCTTCCACTCTGCTGCCAGCTCCAATGAAAACAAGTGACATAGGAACTTACAGTCCATCTGATGGTAAGTGGCTACTGCCATGGACACCTGCAACCAACATTCTACAAAGAAGGCTACAGATGCGTTGTCACCCCTGAGGACTAAGCTGGAATGTCTCGCCGCCTGTACTTACACAGGCTCTCTATACCCTTTAGACCGGAACACACCAACTGCACTGCACTGCAAACTTGGCATTTTTTTTATAGAAGAGGGGGCAAACGAGCATGCGACTCACCTGATGGTAAGTGACTACCGCCGCCCATAAACAATCGCAACACCAGGGGAATTGCAGATGCGTTGCCGGCCTTTTAGAAAGATGTAAGCTCTTTTCTTGAAGGTCGCTAAGTCGTATCGGTCCGAAAAAATCGCCGGTGGTAAACATTTCCACAGAGAAGTTGCACGAGGAAGAAAACTCCTAGTAAAACGCACAGTCGTGGACCGCCAAGCATCCAGATGGTGAGGATGGTATCGTGAATTTTGACGCGATGTGCGTTCGTGAAATTTGACGGCTGGAATTAATCCGAACAATTCCTCAGAGCACTCACCGTGGTAGATTCGATAGAAAATGCAAAGGGATGCAACATACCTACGCAGCGCCAGTGTATCAAGCCGATCAGAAAGAACTCGGTCGTCGACGATTCGAACCGATCTGCGCTGGATGCGGTCAAGTGGAAGGAGCTGGCACTGGGGTGCCCTGGCCCAGAGATGAACAGTATTCCATGTGAGGCCGAACTTGCGCTGTAAAGTAGCAAGCGATGTGCCGGCATGAAATACTGTCTCGCTCTGCTGATTAAGCCAAGCTTTTTAGAGGCCAATTTGGCCTTCCCTTCCAAGTAACCACGAAACTGCACACTATTCGATATGTCGACGCCGAGGATTCCGATGCTAGTTGAGGCAGCAAGGGGAGTGCCTTGAAACTGAGGAGATACGACAAAGTTTTTGCGGTAAACGCGCAAACTTGTGTCTTCTGGGGATTGAACTGGACCAGATTTAGTCGCCCCAATCCGAGACTTTGTTCAACAAAGACTCGACTTCAGATACAAGTTTGTTCCGGTACTCGGCGACGTTTTCCCAAGAAATATTGGCACGGCCGGTGTATAAGGCATCACCAGTGCTGTCGTCTGCATAGCAATGAATATTACCAGCTTGCAACATATAATTGATATGCAGAAGAAACAGCGTTGGTGATAGCACGCAGCCTTGTGGAACACCAGCGTTAATAGGCTTGTAATCAGAGCAACCGCAAGAGCCGTGGTAGCTCAGATGGTTAGCGCTCGCTGTAAGTTTCACAGTACGCGAGCAACCCGGGTTCGATCCCCCGCCGGCACCAATGAAATTGTTAATTGCAATTTCAAGTGCTGATTTACCACGTGCTCGGCGGTGAAGGAAAACATCGTGAGGAAACCTGCATGTCTGAGAAATCAAAAAAATATTTCGAAGACATGTGAAGTTCGCCAATACGCATTGGGGCAGCGCGGCGGACATTTCCTTGCCTAAAACCCTCTCAGAAATGAGAGGAGGCCTGTGCTCAGCAGTGGGACGTATATAGGCTGTAACAGAGCAACCGTCTACTACGACCTTGATGCTCCGATCAGCAAGGAAACTGGTGATCCAATTGCACAATTTCTCGGGAAGCCCATAGGAAGGGAGCTTCGAAAGAAGCGCTTTGTGCCAGACCCGATCGAAGGCCTTCGCTATGTCCAAACTAACGGCCAATGCCTCCCCCTTGGACTCTACTGCCTCCGCCCATCTATGAGTCAGGTAGACCAGAAGATCACCAGCTGATCGACCCCGACGAAAACCGTATTGGCGGTCACTAATCAGCTGGTGATCCTCAAGGTATCTCATGAGCTGGCAGTTTATAATGGACTCCATTATTTTGGAGAACAAGGAGGTGATGGCGATAGGCCTGTAGTTGGACGGGTCTGAGCGGTCGCCTTTTTAGGGATCGGGTGGACCAAAGCAGTCTTCCATGAATTCGGGACTACGCCTTGGGGTAGGAGTACCGGAAAAGACGCGTTAAAACCGGAGTTAAAAACGCGTGCCAACTCCGGGCACACATCTTCAGCACAATGGGAGGGACTCCATCAGGCCCACTCGAATTGCTGACGTCCAGGGAGAGGAGTGCTTTGCGAACCGAGCGCTGTGTATACCTCACATCCGGCATGGAGCACTCACACCGCGGGATGATCGGCGGTGTGCTCCCCCCGTCATCTAGAGTCGAGCTGGACGCAAAGAGAGAGCCTAACAGATCGGCTGTCTCCTTTGCGGCATGGGCCAGTGAATCGTCCTCTCTGTGCAGAGATGGAAGAGATGACTGACAGAAGTTCCCTTGGACAGCCTTGATGAGAGACCAGAATGCCCCGTGCATTCTGGTCTCGAAAGAAGGTGAACTAGCTTCTCGCCAATTCTGCCGATGTGCTCAGACCTTGCCTTGGCAATGACTCTTTTGAAGGACCTGGAGGCGGAATTATACTTCTTTTTAAGAGCGCTGGTGTTTACATCCCGAGACGTTGATGCGTCAGCCTAGGCCCGGTAGCACTCCTGCTTATAGCGTGATGCTATTTTACAGGAGCGACCAAACCATGGCTGGGATCTGCCTCCGATGGGCACCACAGAGGATGGAATAAAAAGTCCCATACCTTGAAGTACCACATCAGCAACAGAATCAGCAACAACGCTGGGATCTTCCGGCGAGAAGCAAACCCGCCCCCAAGGGTAGGATGCAAAAAAAGACCGCATTCTATCCCAATCGGCCGACCTATAGTGCCAAACACGGCGGCAACCTGCAGAATGCAACCGCGACGTTAGTGTGAGCCTAAAGGAGCGTCGACGGAAACCTGATATCCGTCCGGATGAGAGATCAGCAGAAGGTCCAACAGGGAAGGTGCATGATCCTCCACATCTGGAATCCGCGTAGGCGAAGTAACCAGCTGTGTAAGACATAAACAGATCTCAAGACCAAAGCAAAGTCATAAATAGATCTCCCCGCATGATCGGTTGAACGTGAACCGAGCCATTCGGCGTGGTGGGAGCCATTCGCCTAGGATCACGATCTTTGCGGATGGGATCTGCTGTAACAAGGAATCTGTAGCCATTAGGACGTAGTCGATGAGTCGGTCTGTTTCGGCATTACCGCTATGGGACCTATAGAGGCACCCGTAGACGCGGGGATGGTCATCGCTGTCTACGCGTAGCCATAGGATGGACAGGTCCGTACCTTCAAGACTGCCGAGGCGTCGAAAACAGATGTCCTCTCTGACGTATACGCAAACTCCAGCCCGGAGCACAAAGGAGTGTTCCAATTTGTACCCCGGGTAGGAGAGATATGAAGTATCAGCCGGAGAGGACACCTGAGTCTCGGTTAAAAAGAGCAAGGCCGGCTTCGCCGTCTCTAGATGGAATTGGACAGCGTTAAGGTTGGAATGAAGTCCCCTGATGTTGCAAAAATTCACGGATTCACGGATAGCGTGACAGGGGTTGCCTTGGTCTTATTGCTCCGCTTGCCCGTAGCAGTATTAGTCGCGAGTGCACCCACGCTCGGGAGTGGAGTAGCTTGGCCGTGAATGCTCAGCGAGGGGTTCTCTAGGGGTGCTGGTACCCTCCTGGGGTAGTCTTTCTTCCGCTACTATGTTGATGGAGGGGGGGGGGGAATTGTGCCTCCGGCCATCTGCACTCACCAAGCGAAACGCAGAGGTAAACCTCTAATTCACGCTGGTATTCTGTGAGGTCGTGGTACCAACCCGGTTCGAGCCGGCTCATCCGTGCGACAGCAAAAGCTGCCGCGTGGCTCTACCACTGTTAAATATAATACATAATCATAATCATAATTTATTTGCAGAAAACATGGTACAATATAGGTTGGTAAATTATTTAAGTTCAGCATGCTTTGTAATAATGATGACATACAAATATTAATCTAATATGTAAATTACATTTTTACTATTAATATAATACATTTTTCTGGGCTATAAAGGCCTTAACAGCATCTGTACTGTTACCCCAAAGTAAAAGACCATAATCAAGTGTAGAATAAATGTATGCATAGTACGCCATTATTAGAGTTTCCTTCTGAGTCTGCTAAGTAGAAAAGTGTAACCATTTATTTTAGAACAGACCTTTTCAACTTGGGCTTTCCAGTTCACATATTTGTCCAATAATATTCCCAAAAATTTTGGTTCAGTCATTTCATTAACAAATTGTCCATTGCAATATATATTAAGATTATTATTCGATATGTCGCCCATTTTGAAGTACGAGTATTGTCCATAGTATTATTAATATGAGATTCATAAATATCCATGTCAATGTCTTTCCTAGATGTCACATTAACTGAGATATCATCAGCAAATAGAATACATTTATTTGAAATTGAGTCAGGTAAGTCATTTATGTATAAAATGAAAAGAATTGGCCCTAATACAGTACCTTGTGGAACTCCAAATGAATTTAATCTATCACTAGATTTGTAAGAAGTTATTGTCTGTGAATTGTCAATATTATTAAATTGTTAGAGTCACCCTTTTTATTTATCGGCTTAACAACTTTTTTTTTAGGATACTATGAAAAGTACCTTTATCAAAAGACAAATTTATTACATAAGTTAATACTCGACCTAAAACCGTACAACAACTTTTAATAAAATCCGTTGAAATGCCATCAAAACCTTCTAAATTCGTATTATTTAATGTTTGTATTAATTTCAATACTTCATCAACAGTATATATTTCTAAATACATGCTATTACGTAATAGTGTTTTGGTAATGATTACTGTTATTGATATTTGTTGATTCAATAAAATGTTTGTTGAAAGCTTCAGCAATTTGTTGAGGATCTGTCAAAAGATTATCACTTATACAAACTTTTTCAATAAAATTATTATTTATGCAACAAGTCTGATTTTTTATTATATTCTAGGAAGCACGACACCTATTTTGTGATTGCTTAGTATATTTATCATTATTTAGTATTTGATTTAAACAACGTCGTAATATATCGGAATAAATCCTACACCTTATTTTTATTCTGGTTCGATTTGACTTACTTGGCGGCAGAACTACTACTACATATTTTACCACCCAGGAAAAATATGTAGTAGTAGTTTTGATTAAAATATCATCGTATGAACGTAGCATAGCGCCATATGTATTAAAAAGTAAAAAAAGTATAGGTACGTTCCGCTGGGCTGAAGTGACCTCTCCTTTCTGAGATGTTTGTAGAGCACGAACCAAAAAACAATTCGGTCACAATTTAAAACAAAACTGTGGTAACTTAGGCGCCAAACTCCGTTACCGTTACCGTTACAGCATATTCAAGTCCACTGCTGAACATAGGCCTCCGCCATAGATTGCCTCATAGGGGGGATATTTGCCATAGTTGCCACGCTTGGCAAGCGGGTTGGCAACCGCAGTTTTTTATTTTTAATTGTTATTAGGAAGACGCTGCTGCCCATCTCCTGATTTGTTTCCCTCTATCGCCTCTTACGTCACACACGGGATGATATGGGGTAGTGGATATTCTTACACCAGCACTACACGGTGAAACGCCAAACTCACTTTTCTATAGTAAAATGGGACGAAAGTAATTTTAATTTTTAATGTAAATGTTTTAATAGCTGAATCCAGCGACCTGAGTTTGGGTGAGTCCTCCAAAAAATGAATGATATTAAAAAAATAAACCATGTATATATTGTTAGCCATTTAATATTTAAATACTAGGTCTAATGTTCATAAACGTGACTGCTGATAATGAGATCCCGGGATTCGAATCTGGGTCGGGTAAAAAAAAATCTGTTGAGTTATTCTGTCAAGAAATTCTCGTTTCTTTCCCTTGCCTCGGGAAGCACGTAAAGCCATTGTTCCTGCGCCTGATCTCTCCCCGGTCGTGTCGGCTTGCCATCCCATCGGACTATGAGAGTGAGGGAATAGACTTGTGCCATACATTCGGGCACTATAATAATATATTTGACGGCTCCGTGGCGCAGTGGCTTAGCAATGAGTAGCAGCGCTGGAGGTCGCGGGTTCGAATCCCGCGCGGTACAAGTATTTGTACGGCCTACAAATGATTGTTCCGGGTCTGGATGTTTGTCCTTGAGCAATTTATTTTTGTAAACTGCCTCCACGATACAGGAGAAAACCCTAGTTTGGGGGTATCGTTTTAAAAAAAATGAGAATAATCCTGTCCTACGCAGATGACTAGTCTCTATTGTGACTGGCCGCCATTACCGTAACTCGGTCTGGAACTTTATTCCACATAGATAAAGTTCTAAAGGAACGCTGTAAAATATAATGATTTAATAACATAAAAACCTATTTTTTTTAAATTAATCCGATAATGGATAATACTGCTACATGAAATTGTTTCGTGAGAGAATACTCAATTACTTTTATTTTATTATAAATGCGAAGTCTAAAGAATCAGCAATAATAAGAATTTTAAATAATAAAAAAGTGTTCTACCTAACAACACCAAAATGTAAATCATGCAGTAATTAATTAACGCCGATGAAATTGTAATGAAATCAATTAATTAAAAAACTCGAGGCCGGTCTGTCGCTTGGACGTCCACGAGACATTCATTAGCAAGGAGTTGAACACAATTCTGCTAATTTATTCCAATAAAAGGGAATGACAATCCCTTCCCCTTCCCCCCGTTTTGCTGATATATTTATATATAGATATTGTACATTTTCTATTTTTTCCGGCCCAACCCTTCTTCGAGATTCAATTCGGCTAAATAAACTGAATTATATGCTACTTAAATGAGTGTCAAGTCGCCCTCTCTTCCCCCGGGCGAGTCCCCCTGCGCCTGTAAGGGCCACTCACTTCTACACCTCACCCCGAGATTCTTCTGAGATTGTTTCAGCCGCCGGAAAAGTTCTATAAGTAATATTTTTCATTTTTACTTTTTTATTTAACAAGTCTTAGACATA
Organism: Parnassius orleans; assembly: GCA_029286625.1. Taxonomy (NCBI): domain Eukaryota; kingdom Metazoa; phylum Arthropoda; class Insecta; order Lepidoptera; family Papilionidae; genus Parnassius; species Parnassius orleans. Next base: position 1,526,386 of record JAGSMP010000084.1, read on the forward strand.
TTACATTATATATATTGTGATTGCTGTCCTTAAATTTTTATTGTACGTGAGTGAAATACTTTTTACATTTTAACATTTAAAAAAACACTCTTCGCCAATAAATTAAATTAGTTATTACACGAAAAATATAAGTATATTAAGTGGAATTTTCACTTCTGTAACCCTTATATTTAATATTTTAAAAGAGTAAAAATCGGTTGAATTTTAGAGTTTCATAAAACTAAAATGAATAAACATCGTCAATCATAACAATCGTCTTTGACGTTATCAGATGCCCTTGCACATTGAAGAGTTTAATGATTTTCTCATGGATCCCATTATCAGATCATGACCAAATTTTTATGAGACCGCCCCTGAGCACAGAATAAATAATTCCCTGAGATACAATACCCTTTTTTCAAAATAATTGTAATCGGACAAAGTGGTGAAGAATTATCGCTGAACATACACTAAAAATGTTACGACGAATTTAGAACCTCTTACCTTTCTTAAAGTCTATTGAAAACTTGTGAATAACGTAAGAAATGCAATATGCCTTCATCACACTTGAAATATATATAGGCATAATGTCCTTGCCTTTTCACCTAAGCTTGAATGTTTGACAGATTCTCATTACTGCCATTTCAGAAAACGAAAGGTAATTACTAATTAGTTATTCAGAAATCTAAAAGAGATAAAAAATAACGGTAACTTAAAAAACTAAGGGACTTAGAATAGTGACACAAAACTTTTAGGATAAGTAGTGCTTTTACTTTAATTGAGAAAAAAATTACAAAATCGGAGTTACTCGGTTAAGGGCAGGAAATGCGGAGACAAAAGTAGGCGGACGCCCTCCGTGAAACGAATAGGCCGGGGCGGCGAGCTTTTCTCACTCTCTTAAACGCTCTTGCTTACAATATTGTGAATTCAGATTTTTGATACTTGAAAACAAAAATTAAAAATTAAATTGGTTTTATTTATTTTATATGTGAAATCTTTAAATAGAGAACATCAAGATTAAAATATTCGTTTATTGTTGAAATTGCCTAAAGTTATTTATAATCTATATTGAATAACCCCTTGATGGTAAATGGCTACTGTAGTTCATGAACGCGTCATCATTTCAGCCCGTCACAAAGTCCACAGCTGAACACAAGTCTCCCCCATAGACTGTCTAATGGGGATATTTATCATAATTGACAGGTTTGGCAGGCACATTTCTTGCTCAAAAATTATTGCCTATTTTATACTCTTTCTCTCTCTCTCAAACCCTTCAAAATTTAACATAGCAGTGGTAATAATTTACTTATATTGAAATAAAATTAATTTAATGAATTTTATCGCATTTAATTTATTAATGTCCTATGTTTTGGGCGCTTGAAATCCTGATGTCATCGTTAACATAGGCTATATTCATAGACTTAGAATATACTGGCGTATAGACCACCTGACAGCCCGAAAACGCGTGACCAATTTTGATTTGTCATTGTGTGCGTTAGCTAGTGATGTATATTTTACTTAAAAGGACTATCGAAAATGATTGTTAAGGAAGCGGTAAAAGATTATAAAAATTGTTTAGTGCATGAAGTTGAATAACTTCAAAAATAAATGAATTTTACCATGACAGTTCTAAAATAATTAAAAATATTCATAATAAGCGGGAATAAGCTGAACCTACCTGCCTTTTGTTGGATTTTAATTCAAATGTATAAAATCCCAGGTGACTACCGAAAACTTAAAAACTCCAATAATCAGATCAGAATGTTGTATTTTCGAGCTATGATCTTTGGAAAAATATTTACTGCCGTGGGCAGTTTCCCCAATTTTATTTTTAATATATTGTTATTATAAATAGGTAGATACATAACTAAGTATACCTATTTATATTTCATATATTTTATAAAATGTTTTGATGGGAAACAAAACAGGGACACAGTACATAATGGCTGCTTTATTTTTCATATAAGTATTACTTGTGATAATTACAAGCATTTAATAATTAATAATTAAATAGATTATAGAAGTTTATTTTAACATTCGACTTAAGTATGAATGTAAACTTAATAATTTAAGGAAGGAAACTTGTAGGACTCAGTTAAATAAGATTGCTCTGTTTAAAGGCCAATATGTTTATGAGGCTTCATCATTCTTCATGTTTATATTCTTTCATCTGTCCCTGAAAAGTATAAAGTAATAATAAACTTATTATCATTTTAGCTGCATGAATTTTAAAAACATAATGATCTTAACACAGTAAAGTGCACTAAGTGTCTGAGGATACAGATGCACTCTCTATTCTCTCAATCTCGGTATGTTAAGAAAATGGTCACTCATTCATGGACTAACCGCGCAAGTGCAACAATTTCTCAGATCTATTGATCTGCGCAGCTATTACTTAACCACGAGTTCTTCTTCTCTACGACTAACGCTGTGGTGATGAACCACGCTATTTAAGCCCTCGCGACAATGTCGTCGGCCATCAAGCATGAATCGGGCATTGACCGTTGTGAGTATCAAATACTATGGAATTTATACTATCACGTCTCATGCGCGGTCGTCTGTGTGCCAGGCATTACTAAATATCTATACCTAACTACGCTAACAGTTTTATCGTTATGATTTGGGAATATAATCCGACGTTCGAAGCTCCGCTCAACCCCTTGGGGAAAATAACATGATGCTATGAATATTGTACTAGTGTGACCGTGAGGCTGTGCGGTTGGTTAAGCAAGGTTTATTTTGGTTGATAAATAGATACTTAGTTGGGTTAATAATGGCTTAAAGAGGATAGTCTCAAGATTTATTTTGTCTTTAATGTACTACAGTTTTATAATGTATGAAAATCTGTCTCTATATTTATCTAAAGTTTTGAAAGTTATATTTTTTAAGTCTTATTATAACAATATTTTACTTACTGGTACAAATAATGTAGAAATGACTCCTTTTAATAAAATTGTTTCTACTTTTTCTTTTATACTTCTGAAGAAAATGTTTGCTGCAAATTGTTGAGTTCTTCTTTGCATTCCAACCAACCCGTCCAATGAACCTTAACCACTTTTTCTAATTATAGAATCCAGAGGGAATCTGTTTGAAAAACGGCAAAATAAAATTACATTTTAGAACGCAAACCGAGGATTTATTTTCTTGTTGTGCAAACAAGTCTATCGATTCATTATAAACATTCAAGATAAATATCGACATTAATTTTGATATAGTTGAGTCAATCCCTAGCGTACATGTAAAATATTTTGTATAAAATGTATTTACCAAATTCATACAAATTATCAAAATTAACAAAATAATTGAATATATTCTATATTTTAAACAGTATGTAACATAAATTTAACCAAAAATAAACGCGTCATAACATTGACGACGTCTTGAGAATTACCTGTGATATGTGAAATTATCAGGATTATTTCTATTATTAACAGCACAGTCACTCACGAACAATTAACCATTTTGGAAAAAAGTTACTTACTAAAAATAACCACTATTATACTTTAAAAAATTACAAAATATCTCTGAGCTATTTCTTGCGTGCCGAATTGTGCCGACCTGTCATTCAAAATCGGTTACAGAGTCATGAGATTTGGTATCCTTTTCTATCTTGCATTTTTGCCATAAAATTCTCTTCTCCCTTGCACACTATGTTGGTCTATACGCTAGTATATTCTAAGTCTATGGCTATATTCAACTTTTAAATATTAATTTTTGGACGATCTACATAGAAGATGTCCGTGTGTGTGCCTCACGTGTTTCGTACCATCTGCCTTAAATACCACATAAATAAATACCAAATTTTCAAGTTTTATTTTATCTAGTGACATTCGAAAATGTCACTAGATAAAATAAAACTTGAAAATTTCTAAAATACTATGTACATTTACTTGATAATAATATCACGCTGGCCAATTTTGATCCCAAAAATATTCAGGAAATGAAAAACTGTCATATATTCTACGCATGAGACTAGTCCTTTGGCTAGTCAACTACTCAGGGACTTCAGATTGTTTCTAATCTGCCTATGCCCGATGCAACGATTGTGTGGTAAAATCATGGGAAGGCCTATACAGTCAGATACACAAAGACCCGTTACCGTTACAGCCTATTAAAATCCACTGCTGAACATTGGCATCCCCCATAGATTGCCTAATAGGGGGGATATTTGCCATAGTTTGCACGCTTGGCAAGCGGTTGGCACACAAAGACAGTAATCAAAAACCCCGAAAACCAGAATTGTGGTGTTTTGAACTCTGTGTTTAACAAAGCGATGTTAAGTATATTATTTTCTTTTATTATTGTTTTTGTTTATTTTGTTCTAAAATACGTATATTGTCAATTAATTGATTAATACAGTTTATACAAGTTATGCATTATTTTTATTTTAATGCAGTATTTACGCATTTTATCTAACAAACTATGTCAAATAGATCACACGGTCGCTGTAGAAAATTTTATATTAATTATGTAATGGATCAAGATTCATACGGCAGTGTATTCGTGGCAAGTGTAGCTCAAGTGTTGCGACCGCGGCGACCGGCGGCATTGTTGCACGGCGTGTATCGCTAATACAATAATGGCTATACATGCCGACATTATTGTATATTTTTAGTGTTTTAATTTTTATCCTTAGATATTTATGAAGTGATTTCATAAAAACCACTCGCCAATTACTAATACCAATTCCGACCAAATTAGTAGTAGAGTATCTGAATTTGAATCCGGTCTAAGCCAATTTTTTACTATGTATGTTACCCCTACACTTACATAAGATGCATATGGACAAACAACCTGACCTTGAATAATTATTTGTAGGACGTATAAACAGACGCTCCGTGCAGGATTCGAACCTGCGACTCCGCAGCTCCGCAGCCAAGCGATCATATTGAGCAATGTATCTATATAATATGAATTTATGACGAAAACCTTTAGATAATATATAAAAAAATATGGAGATGATCTATTTAATCCAGCTAGATTAAGTAATTAGGTAGGTGATATATTTGCTCCAGCTATAATTTACTATTTCGCTTTGCTGCCAGTTTTGGTAATATAATCATTAAATATATAACTTGACATTCTATATTTATAATTATTCTGTCATTTAAGGAAACGTTTTAATTTCGTTTTGTTCCTTTGTTCTACTGTGGCAACACCATCATTTACCATAGTCATGTTTTTTATAGACTAAGGGTGATAAGTGAACACACAGTCCACCCGATGCTGTGGCCCATACACATAGTTCCATCTCTATCTATCTATTCTCGATTAAGAATCAAACCTAAATAATATTTTATAATAATAACAATGTTCTCAAGACCAAATTTCGGTCACCAATCTCAACGGATACTAGCCATTTGCGCAGGAGAGGATTATTATAGTTCACGAGTGTGTGCGCAAGCACAGGTGCGCGATCCGTCCGTGTTCGATGGGACGACACTTCGACACTTTTGACGGAAAAATCCAATAACTAATTTTTAATATAACATATTCAATAAAACAACACATTAAATTGTAAAAAAAAAACAAAGGAAACAGTAATTAAACGTAAAGGGTGTAGAGAAAAAAATTTCGACCACCTGCTTAAAAAAATTACGTTTGAAACCATGTTTATGGAAGTCAGTAAGCTATCATAATCGCACGGTCACCTTCAGAAGAATTGAACACGAAACTCTGAAACCATTCCAAAATACATTATGCTTGCAATCACAAGGACGAAGTTGCGGGTACAACTAAGAAGATTAAGTTACAACTCATCATCCATAAGCAAAAGATATTAATTATAATAGGTACATAATAATATAATTTATTTTAGAAAATGTGGTTACATCTCGTGGTATAAAAAAATATAAAGTTCCACACACAACCTTTTTTTGAGCATGTATATATTTATAAGTTGTTAATATTTTGGGAATAACAATATTATTAAAATACAGTAGCCATTTAAATCTCAATTAACATTATTAAAGATCATTCAATTTTATAACAACAGTACCTACTGAGAATCCTTAAATAACCAAATCATACAAAATTACAATAGGAAATATAAAAAGCTTCGAACTCCATTAGAAACAAAAATAAATTGAATTACAACTCGATCGACATTTTCGATTTGGAGGCCTAACTCAATTAGATAGCGGCGCTGATGGAAAAAATAAAATAAATACGGGGGAGCGGGAGAGAAAAAAATTAAACAAAAAAGAGTCCAGATATAATTTGAAATATCTCCGTAAATGTAAAGTGCGAGAGCTGTTATTTTATTCAAATGAGGGCGAACTTTTTTCAACCCTTTCTCTCGTCGCGCCATCAAAGTGGCCTGATATTCAATTAAAAAAAAAGTAAAGCGGGTCCGCGACTGAAAATTAATCAGAAAAAAATGCTTTTAACTAGATCTACATTTTAATGAAATTATTATTGACGGGTGTTATCGGAGCGGTGTTCACTTTGTGGAGATCGTATTGTCCATGACGCAAGCACGTTCATCGACAATTATTATTTTCACAAACCCGACACTTGTATACGTTGTTTTCACTTTAAGACTGCCAGTGATTGTTGACAGTAGTTTATTTTATTAGCCAAACTAAGAAACAAGGACTTGGTGATCGACAAAACAACAGTATTGCCGTTTGAAAATGTCAAACCCAAATCCGACAGAGTAGCAGTATCGGTTCTGTTGGCACAAGCCCTCAGTTGATCGAGTATAAGGAAATCTTCCAAAGTTGCAACAGTTGGAACATTCTTGCAGAGTAGAGAGGCTGATAAAGAAAAGAGAACCAGAAAATTAAAAATTATTTCTATTGATTATTTGGTTTAAACTGTGCAAGAGATTTTGAAATTTTAATTGAGGAATTTTTCGCAAACACCATCCTATATTCTCGATGGCAGGCCTCGAATCCCACGCGGAACAACTTTGTATGACCTAGTGTGTAAGGTAACATTTTTTTAAATTAAACGAAAACATGTTCTTCTTAATATCCCATCGATTACAACAACCTCCATGTAATATTCCTTCTGTATTTTTCATTTTTTATCAACCACCAATTCAGATAAAACAATATTCGAATGTTCCCTAAGCACTGTTACCAGAAAATCAATTTAATTATGCATATGAGGCCATGAAAAGCGCTTTTCCGGATACAGAGATGCGAATTAATTGTTGATCTATAAAACAACGGCTGCCTATCACACGGTATCTGATAATTTTTCTACTAATATAATTTTTACTTTATTACATTTTTACCAGATCATCACTTCATCTAGTGGGGAGCCACATTACACTTCGCATACAGGGAGGATAATCCTTTGTTCCGCATCGGTTATCGGTTCTTCGAGTTATATAACTGGCCTTGCCCCTTCAACCTGCTGATACGTTGGGCATTGTCCCCACTAGATGGAGTTGCGACCTGCTAAGAGATGCAGGAAGTCGATGGATGCAGGTGACTCAGCACCGTGCTTCGTGGCGTTCCTTAAGGGAGGCCTATATTCAGCAGTGGTTTTGCGATGAGCTGTTTTGATGACTGTGATTTTTTTTTTAAACAAGTTAATTTAACATAAGTGGACATAGTCGAGCTGATGGTAAATGGATCCTATGTGTAGGTAACCACATCTATCCTCAATTGAGAAACAAAATACAAATGCGTTGTTGCCTGCCACTGACGACTTAAATGGATTGTCTCGTGCTCGTCACTCAGCAATGCAAGCACTGCTATTTGGTGGCAAAATATATAAGAGGAAGTTACCTTCTTTGACGACTCCTAAGCAGAAGAAGAGTATTACATAAAAAAAAATCACACCTTTTCACTATATTAGGTCACTAAGTTAGGTATCAACGTGGTAGAGCCACGCTGCAGCTGTATTATGTTTGTAGCATGAATGGGTCGGCTCGACCGGGGAAGGACCACACTCTCACGGAATACCCGCTTAAAATAGCAGGTTTTTGCTGCTGTGTTGCGTGAGTGTAGAGAACGGGAGACTCGTTTTACTGAAAACGAGGCATTCCATCTTAGTCCTCGGGGGTGACAACACATCTGCGTTTTGATTCATAAACGAGGATAAATGTAGATGTCTATGGGCCACAGCACCCATTCACCATCAGGTGGACTGTGTGCTCGTTTATCACACTTATTCTATAAAAAAAACTTAATGTCAGTGATCAAAAGCATCGAAAAGCGAGCGGCATGTATTTATTTATAAATATAAATAAGAATTGCAAATGCAACCAATTAAACATGCAAATGAGTAATATATGGCATCCTTTTATTTTGCAATCACGTTAAGGGAATTAAAAATCCTCATTAAGAGAAGCAATAAAGCTGCGAATTCGCGGGCGTCCTTACACTGTCGTGTAATGCTGGCCAAAATAATTCAAAAATCTCATTATTATTCAACGACAACGCGAAATGAGTTCGTTTTTATTCAAACGCCAGAATGATATAATTAAAATTTGAATACAAGATTAGGTCCAAAAATCCATTTTTTTTGTTTTCTATTACGAAAAATTGATTGTACAAGTGATATTATGATTATAAAATATATTTATAAAACAAATAATAATTTTAATACTAAACACTTCTTTCTGTGTTTGATTTCTCAAATATATTTACAGATTAAACAGTCGGTATACGTCCCATTGCTGGGCTTTTATATTTCTGAAAAGGTTTTATAACGGGGAAATCTAGATCCAAATTTCTAATGTCCTTGAATATTTCTAATGTTTTGATTTATTCCTTCAGGGCACTTATAAATTTAAAATTGCAATTGCAATTGTGTTCCTTCAGGGCTATACTGGCGGGATCAACTTAGAGTTTCTCGCGTATAGAATTTAGCGGTTTTGACGGATTTGATTTGAGTGTTCAGTAGTTCAGTGGCCAAGCGTTGGTTTGCGGCATTGCGGGGCCGTAGCTTCAAATCAAGCACGGATCTAGTGTTGGTCCTAGAAATACTTGTTCCAGGTCTGGATGTTTTTCCAAGTACAATTTATGTATGTAAAACTCCTCCACGCTACAGGACAAAATCCTACTGCGAGGAAACTTTTTTAAATTAAGACGTACCCACCTTTACCCTGAGACCAGACCCCGAACTATTACGCCAGATAGAGTAAGGGACCCCGAAATATCAAGGTAAGTAATAAAAAAATAGTTAAAATATCTATTAGGAATTTTAAGGAATTTTAATGATTTCTAGCGATCAGTCACATAATATAATTCATTTTGCATCTATTTTTCCTTATTGATAGTAAAAATTTAAAATGTCTTATTTTTATTATTTATCTTTTCTACTAAATATAATAAACTACAGTACAATAACGTGAGCGGAAAATCTTCGACTCTTTTACGTAAATTATCTATCAGTTATAAGTGTCAATCCTGTCCGATTTTTCCTTCTTCCCGACTTATGAAAAACTATATAAGAGTGAGTTTTTTATTTTAGAGTAATTTATATTATATAACAAATAAAATGAACATGCATATATTTTTTTAATCATAACAACTACTAGGTTTTGCCGCAGTCGGGTGACAAAATGGTAAAACGTTTATTTATCCATTTATACGTTGTAAATAGAAGTATAATGACGGCGCAGTGCTCTTGACTCCAACCTAACTACAGACCCGGCAAATGGACAGGCGAACATAAATCGAGGAGGCTACCCATAATGGCCGGCTCTCTCAAATCTATGCCGGAGCCCCAAAAGCCGGATTTCTACCTCCGTAATACACTTAAAACGGCTAGGCTTAAATCATCGTCATCGTTTGTTGAACAAGACTCTCCGGTCACATATCAGGCCGGTGACGGCCGCCCCACTCCCGCTCGGCCCCCTCGCCTCCAATAATTTTCGGTCTAACCTCTCTAGGCATAGATTTCTAGTCTCAGTGCGGTGTAGTGCTATTGATGTAAAGAAGCTATGTTCAAATATTGTGTATCTATGTTTCGCACGCCGGCCAATTGGATTGACAAGCTGAAATAGTGGCATTGTTTAACAATGATGAAAATGTCTGCTATGAAACTTGTACATTACATTTACTTTTATACCAGTTAGTGAATTATTTGTTTCTGTTATCATCACTCCACCCCTTCACAAATCCACTGCTAAACAAAGGCCTCTCTCAATGAATGGCCATATAGCACAGTTTTTATAATTAACATTTTTTTTTTGTGACTAAAAATCTCGATAAACAATTTGCATACATACAAATTTTTAATTGCGGTTATGACTGCAAGCACCAATATGGCGATTTAATGAAGGAATAAAAAGAATACCAAGAAACCAAGGAGTAAAATAGCAGCACAATGAGACTGTGTTTCGTATGGCGAACGGGAACCGGATATCCATTTTACTGTAAATGTGGCCTTCATCATATCGTCATTACCTTATTCCTCTGAGGTGACAACGCATTTGCATTTTGATTCTTAATTCGGCATTGGTGTCTATGGGCCACAGCATCCACTTACCATCAGATGGACTGGATGCTAGTTCATTGCCTTTATTACACATACACGTGATACAGAAAATTGATTTTTAATGAAAATTGTGAAAAAAGTGATAGTGCTACTCGTAGCCGAACGCCTACACAATCATACATACATAAACACTCACGCCTGTCACCAAGAGGGGTAGGCAGAGACTACAGACTTCCATTTGGCACGATCCTGAGACACCTCTCTCGCCTCCTCCACATCCACATACCATATTATACAATCACTAACCCAATAACCCATTTGTTGCCTTTTACGACAAACCAGGCAAGATGTACAGTCGACACATTCTTCAAGTCCCAATAAAATATGGAACTTATAAGTCCCAGAACAACACCGGACCTACATATATTTGTATTAAAAATATGGGGGATACATCAATTTCTCCTTCAAACATACCATATTATACAATCACTAACCCAGTAACCCATTAGTTTCCTTTTACGACAAGCCAGGCAAGATGTACAGTCGACACATTCTTCAAGTCCCAATAAAATATGGAAATTACAAGTCCCAGAACAACACCGGACCTACATATATTTGTATTAAAAATATGGGAGATATATCAATTTCTCCTTCATATGCCACACAACTAATATTGATTTAAAAAAGCCGAACCCAAATCTCAGACTCTATTAATAGGAAGCAGACATACCCTTTTAATGATTCCAAAAATTTTGATATGAGAAGCTGTTTCAACTTGCTGTGGTAAGATGTAATTTCGGCAGATATATTTATTTATTTATTTATTGTGTCATTAGCTATAAGGGCTTCAGCCTAAAATGAATACATAGAATGATACCTGGTAGAACCATGCTGCAGATAAATTAGTAGTATAGTTGTAGCACGAATGGGTCGGCTCGATCGGGGAAGGTCCACGCTCTGACAGAACAGAAGACCAGCGTAAAATAGCAGCTTAACGCTGCCGTGTTTCGTATGGTGAGTGTAGAGAACCGGAGACCCTTTTTACTGGAAACGAGGCATTCCATCTTAGTCCTTACGGGTAACAACGCATCTGCATTTTGATTCGTAATCGAGGATAGATGTAGATGTCTATGGGTTGCAGCAACTATTTACCATCAGGTGGACTGTGTGCTCGTTTGTCACCCTTATCCTATATAAAAAAAATGTTACTACACATTATCTAAAAAAGAGTTGTTAACAAATTTCTGCACAATATAATAAAGCGTTGGGTTATTGCCAAGAAAGGTCCACGAGTGGCAGCCTCGTACCGGTAAGCGAAATATAGGGCGGCCCTCACTAAATGGAGTGACGACCTGGTAAGAGATGCAGGAAGTCGATGGATGCATGGCTATATTTAGTAGTGGACTTGTAATGGACCGTAATGATGATGATAAAGATGATGCTGACGCGTCTAATTGCAATTTTTTTTGACAAAGGCTAGCAAATTGTCATATCTCAAGACATTATAACAGTAAACTCCAAGTAAGAATCCAAAACAAAAAAAAATCGAAGCACATTTTACGAATTCCATTAATGGCTTATGCGTAAACACTTTTTTAAGTGATAGGACTCCTTTACTGCCTGGAAATCTTGCACTGCTGTGTTCTGGTTTAAAGGGTATAGAGTAATTTCAGTATTATAAAAAAAACATTAAAAAAATATAGGAGAGGGGGCAAACGAGCATGCAGCTCACCTGATGATAAGTGACTACCGCCGCCCTTGAACAACTGAAACACCAGGGGATTTGTAAATGCGTTGCCGGCCTTTTAAAAAAGAGTAGACTCTTTTCTTAAAGGTCCCTAAGTCGTATCAGTCCGGAAAAATCGCTGATGGTAAAACTTCTTGTAAATCGCATAGTGGTGGATCCAGATGGTATGGATGGTATCGCGAGTTTTGTTGCGATGTGCGATGGTGAAATTGAGCGGCTGGAGTGGAGCGGATTGAGTCCGAACAATTCGTCAGAGCACTCCCTGTAGTAGATGCGATAAAATACGCAAAGAGATACAACATCTCTCCGCAGTTCCAGTGAGTCAAGCCGATCGGAGAGAGCTGAGTCGCCGACGATTCGAACCGCTCTGCGCTGGATGCGATCATATGGAAGGAGCTGGCACTGAGGAGCCCCAGCCCAGAGATGGGAACAGTATTCTATGTGAGGTCAAACCTGCGCCTTGTAAAGTTGCAGGCGGTGTGCCGGCATGAAATACTGTCCCGCTCTGCTAAGCACGCCAAGCTTTTTAGAGGCCAATTTCTCCTTCTCTTCTAAGTAACCACGAAACTGCACGTCACTCGATATGTCGACGCCAGGGATTCCAATACTGGCTGATTCACCGAGGGGAGTGCCCTGAAACTGAGGAGATACGACAAAGGGGTTCTTTTTAGCGGTAAACGCGCAAACTTGTGTCTTCAGGGGATTGAACTGGACTTAGTCGTCCCCAGTCCGAGACTTTGTTCAGCAATGTCTCGACTTCAGACACAAGTTTGTTCCGGTAGGCGGCGTCGTTTTCCCGAGAAACATTGGCACGGCCGGTGTATAAAGCATCACCAGTGCTGTCGTACGCATAGCAATGAATGTTAACGGTTTTAAACATATCATTGATATGCAGAAAAAACAGCGTTGGTGATAGCACGCAGCCTTGTTGAACACCAGCGTTAATGGGCTTGTAATCGGACCATGCACCGTCTACTACGACCTTGATGCACCGATCTGCAAGAAAACTGGTGATCCAATTGCACAATTATGTCCAAACTAACGGCCAACGCTTCCCTCTTGGACTATACTGCCTCCGCCCATCTATGAGTAAGGTAACCCAGAAGATCACCAGCTGAGCAACCCCGACGGTTTCCGTCGGGGTCGCTCAGCTGGTCACTGAATGCTCAAAATCGCACAACTTTTACATATTGAAATCTATACTAACTCTGACTCTCTAACTACTAGATTAAACAATTTTATATTTTATATTAATTAATTAAAATAGTCTATTCCACATACAAAGACTCGTATGCATCATTCGTATTTAGAAAACGTAACATTGAACGTTTGTTTTATACAATGAAAAGTGGCAAACGAGAACGTAGTACACCTGTTGGTCGAGAGATGGCGTGAGCTTCTCAATTAAAAATCAAGATGCAGATACGTTGTCATCTGGGGACTATGATGCAATACCTCATTACCAGTAAGAAAGGTTTTTGGCTCTGGTCACCGATCTATTTGTGATGCAGCCAATATTGTCCTTCAGACCAAATTTTGATTACAGTGCACTCTCTACTTCCTAACTCTCATAGTCCAATGGGACGGTAATGCGACAAGATCGAAAAGAGATGAGGCGCAAGACAAACAACTTTACATGCTTTCTGAAGCAGGGGGGTGAAACACCGCCAGCTTGCTGATTCCGAGTTACCATTGAGAACTCCTTGACAGAAAAAATCAATTGCCAAATTTTTGTCCGACCCGAAGAGTGCGCGAAAGTTGACTGCGAATAATAAGCCTTCGCCTATTTGTTTATTGCATGCCGTAAGCGCTAAGCGCGCAGGTATGTTCTACTAGGGCCTAAAAATTAAGATTCCAATGTTTTGTCGCATGAAATCGTATCTAGCAATCATATTGTACATATAAGTGATATAAAAAGCACATTGTCAGAAAAATAAATGATTGTTGAACATATTAATTTTTTTAAATCGATTAATTGCTATTTTTACATAAAAAAGGGGTTTTAGTGGCTTATGGTGTGGATTTATCAAGTCCGCATGGATTCGTAAACACGATAACTTTTGAAAATATCAATTGTTCAACTCAATCTATTTTTAAAACTCTTCATCTATCATGTGGGAAGCCATTGAATGTAAATGGCAGTTTAATTTTGTTTTGTTTAGTTATAATTAATTTTTTTCGGCTGCAAAATGTCGAAATATTCGGTGTTTTAGCAGCCTTGTATGATTTTATTTTTTACTGAATAGAGACTGCCTCACTCACTCAGTTAGTTCGGTGTCAATCGCCGTCGTGAGTGGACACTGTATATGGCTCAAAAAGATCGCTGTGCAAATACACAATATTCGAAAACCAAATTTCTTACATACTTGATTATAATAATAATCAGAGATTTTTATTACAATATTTTAAAAGCACAGAATAAAGAATAGTAGTACGTACTAAAAGTAAGTAGGATATAATATTTATACTTAAATACGTCTTGGACTTTATGGAGTGACCTGAACAATTATATGATGATCATATGAGCATTATGAGTCGTGCACTTTTGGATTAGGGCATGTCCAATTGGATTTACCAATATTTGATTCTCTGATCTGAAATTTGGCATGCTTCTATGCAACTTCGGTGACAATGGTTTTAACGGGGATCCAACTCAGGTGATTGGTGATTTTTAAAATATGCGCCTAGTTTCAATGTAGCTATAATATATTTTAAGAATAATGGTCACCCAGAATCTCGGCACCACTGACGCCGTGTCGAATCGGACATAGACGTTCAGTTCCTCAACGGACTACGAGTTGCCTAATCGATTTGCGATGTAGCTTGAATTCTTTGAATTATTTATTAATTATCTTTTACCTATTTTACCCGATTACAGCATAAAACCAAAAGCCAATGAACGGTAGTGAAACGTTATGCTACATGCACTATCCACCGCTGGAAGGTCTAGAACGTAATCCATCGCCGGACGACTGAAAATTTAGAATTACAACCGTGTTTTTTTATTTTTATGAAGTTAACCCTTATTCTTAAGTCTTTGTTTCTCATAGTACCTTAAAAGCATTCGACATTGAATATGGACACGCAACTATAGTCGAGGAACATAAAACAATTTTATACGTTGTAGCGTGAGCTTTAGGATAGCCGCGCGTGCGACGATGGGATAAGGGATTTATGTTAAACTCTGGGAAGCTCAATCAATTTTTGAACAAAATCTGACAGGATTGCTAGTTACTACAAATTTTAGACTTTATAGTATAATGTCCTATACTAATTAATATACAAGCGAACAAAATGAGAGATTTACGGGGGCGAAAAAGCAATCTAGATAGGTCTAATATCTGGAAAAATTCGTTTTCTTCATATCTTCATGCACTAAGTGACAAACTTGACTTGCCCGTGCCGAAGTGTACTAATTCTAAAATAAAATCTGACCTCAGTTCGAGACGCATTGGTTAGAATTTATTTTTACAGAAAATCATTGTCTTATCGATATACAATCACACCTGCTTAAGTTTTTGAATTATTAAAAGAAAAAATATACCTACAAGATGATACCTGTATATATTTATATATGTAACTGGTTTATCGGAAACCGCTCTAACGATTTGGATGAAATTTTGTATTTAGATAATATTTTTCCAGATAGGTACACGGTATTTGTGGGTGATATGTATTTCTTTTCTTCATTTTTTTTAACGACTAGTAAAACTTGGTTTCAAAGGCACTTATTATGATACGTCAGCCCTAAAACCAATCGACCTCTCATGCTAAGTTCTTATTATATTTACTATCTTTATATTTAGTTTGTATGTTTGAAAATATTTATCATCCTCTAGTCTTTATGTAATTTTGATATTTTATACACTAGATGGCTCAGCGTAGTCGTTTTTCTGCCCTTCCCGTTAGGTGGCGCGATAGGCTTCACTCCGGATTCACTCTCAGTTTTTTTACGGAATCCCGCACAGAAAAAGTATTTGTACGGCCTAAAAATAATTGTTTGGGTCTAGATGTTTGTCCAATGTTTGTAACTTGCCTCCACGATACAAGAGAAAATCCTAGTGCGCGGGTAGTGTTTTTAAAAAAGAAAAACAACTAGGTGACACCAAGCTGGCACTGGCAGCTCGTTGTCGCTGAACTGAAAGTCAAAATTGAGACATGCTAGTCTGGTGTAATGTCGATGTAATGCCCGACATGGACAATGCTAATAGCCACTTTAGCTTTTTATTTGCTAATAACATCGTATCGCTTAACATCGAATGGCTATGTGCTCGCTTGCTTCTCTAAATCAAACAAATAGTATTATTTCTGTTTTTAATAATGAAAAAATGTTTGATAATGAAAAAAACTTGTGTGCAGTTTACGCGGTAGAAGTGAAACGTTCTGAAAATGAGACCGAGATAATAGGAAACACTATATACTGTATTCTATCTCAATCTTTCGCTGGCTAAATCCTATAGATGTATAATGGTTATATGTTTGTCTCTTTTTAGTGTCGCTTTTAAGTTTCATCGATTTTCCAAATCACAACGATTCTAACGAAGTTTTCACTTCAAAAATGGTCCCCAATTTCAAATATTTTTCGACAAAACCCTAACAACGCTCCAACATTGACTCGTAGGCCCTATCGACGCCAGATTTATTCCCCGGTGTCGTGATTTGCGAGACATTATGATAAGTGGGCGAGCGCCACCGAAGCAATTAGAGCAGCGCATATACAGCCGGGCGAATTAAATAAATTAACCAATAGACGCCGCGGTAAACTAACCGCGCAAGGTTGCTTTATACAACCCACACACACGAAGCGTATCGACCGCGTGGCTTTTCTTAATTTTTTTTTCTAGCATCTTCGTTTAAATTTAAACTATTTTGTACAAAACATTTATATTGTGTTGCAAGGAGTTGTTCTTATTGTATTTTTGACCCATTGAAATTTTTGACTAATTTTGAAAATAGTTTTATTTCAATGTGCAGTATTCGTATAAATATGCACGAAATGCAGGTCATAAATGAAATGCCTGTTTTAGTGTTTATTCCACTGTTTCACGCTGGTACTCTGTGAGAGCGTGGTCGTACCAAAATCGAGTCGAACCATTCGTGCTGCGCCAATAGTATAATAAATGGCTGCAGTATGGCTCTATCACGTTTAAATATACTGAGTAAATGGCGTAAATATGAGTATCTGAGGAATAACTACATATTCGTGCCATTTGCTACAGACAATATCAGTCAGGACTCACGCTGGTTTAAGCTATTAAAGTATCTGATCTTCGAGTAGTTTTCGCTGTTGGTGACAAGAGGGCTGGTTCTTTTATCGATCAATAGCTAAGTATAGTCATTCACCGAGGAAACGCAGCCAGTGTTCTTGACACTATACCGAAGGGAATAGGATTATTTGAAAATTTTATATTTTGGTTTTCACAGTGTAATAAATAATGTATATTTTTATGTTGCATAAATAATTGTAATCTAATTTTAAAAAAAAACAGTTTGGGGATTAACCGTTCCGTGTGCAGACAGCCTTATACGAAACGGTAGCGCTGCTTGACATCGACAGAATTATGCTTTTCTTATTTGTAATACGATAATTAATTTAATGGTTCAACGGTATTTAGAGTCAAAGCGGGCCCGTCTAAAAGGCAATTTGATTACCAAATAGTACAAGAACTGAATAGCTCACGCTATTAAATGCGCGATTATTGCTGCTTTTCAAAATTATGTTTTCTAGTTTTGAAATTATTTTAAAAATTGACCGCGTAGTGGCGGTGTAAGAATATCCACTACTCCATATGGTCCAGTGGATGTCCTAAGAGGCGACAGAGGTTAATAAATCAGCATATAGGCAGAAGCGTCTTCCTAATAACAACTAAAACAAATTGCGGTTGCCAACCCACCTGCCAAACGTGGCATCTGTGGCAAAATCCTGCGAGGCGCTCTATGGGGGAGGTTTCGTTCAGCAGTGGACTTTTAAAGGATGTATCGGATGGATACATGTACTGGAGCAACGCGGCGGATTAATTGTGTTATATTTATCTTCTTTGTTTGCTGTCCAAGCCGCGCGCCTATGTACTGACCTGCCTGAAAAATTAAGACAACCTTTAAACAAACATTCATGACAATGTTCGCGCTCATTTCCTAAAATTGCTTCATAACTGCTTATCGCCGTCATCATTATAGTAATTATCTCTGTTTTAATTTAATCAGTACCTATATTACGTATTTTATTATATTTTCTTATAGTATATATATATATATATATATATATATATATATATATATAAACAAACATTTAGGACAATGTTCGCGCTCATTTCCTAAAATTGCTTCATAACTGCTAAGCGCCGTCATCATTATAGCAATTATCTCTGTTTTAATTTAATCAGTACCTATATTACGTATTATATATATATATTATTTTATGTTCTTTGTAACCGCCTTCGTAGTTTTATCACTGCCCTTAGCTTGACTGACATAGAATGCTTTTAGCATTAAGTCCGCCTTTCGTTGCTGTACTGTTTGTAAGGTTCAATAAAGATTGAATAAATAAATAAATATATAATCCTATCAGAAATGCGAGGAAGCCTTTGGAGAACGTTTGACGGAGCGGTGCATTCGGCGTACATGATAAACACACGCTCGACAGTGTTCTGACCGTTATGCCGCACCAACCCCTTCCCCACGCACGCAGTCTTCTCCACTGTGGCCTATGCCTTAGTTTTCCCTTGCCCTAAATGAAAATGACCACTAAGGCCTTAAATACAAATTGCACAAGGAGAAACATCCAGACCCGGAATAATTATTTGTGCCATACAATACTTGTTCCGGGCGGTATTCGAACCCGCGGCCCTCAGCATGCCTCAATGCTAAGCCACTGCCGTCAAATACACTTTCAAACGTATAATCTTTTGAACATTCTAACATTTCCTAATATAATTATGATGATTTCGTTGATATAAAATAATTTAACATTCGACAGTAAAGTAATTAAGTAGGTAAGTTGCTAATGTAATGACCATTTAGAAATACAAGATATACATTAAATGTACAACTAACATTAATATCTGTAAGACTAAACCAGCAATGATACCGTCAGTATACTGATTCATTACGGGTCGCAATTAAGCGAACGATAAGACTATAGTAATTACGTATGCTAATCATGGACTTAATACTTCTACGGAGATATGCCGTCCTAGTAGCTCGAGGCCCTTGTTAACTGTTACTGGATCCTATCTACGTATAACTAAAGTTTTCAACGCGATATGATCAATAATAATTAATAATGTAACTTAAATTAGAACAAAAATTATAAATTTATTCACGACTTGCCAACGTTTTTTACGTGGTAGAGTCATGCTACAGCTATATTAATAGTATAGTTGTAGCACGAATGGGTCGGCTCGACCGGGGAAAGACCACGCTCTCACAGAATACCAGCGCAAAATAGCAGTTTAATGCTGCTGTGTTTCGTATGGTGAGTGTAGAGAACCAGAGACCCTTTTTACTGGAAAAGAGGCATTCTATCTTAGTCCTCACGGCTGACAACGCATCTGCATTGAAATTCGCAAACGAAGATAGATGTAGATGTCTATGTGCCACAGCAACCACTTACCATCAGGTGGACTGTGTGCTCGCTAGTCACCCTTATTCTATAAAAAAAAACGCGGTTACTTAGCGTTTGGCTGCGCTAAGGGCCGTAGGTTCAAATACCGCACGTAACAACTCATTGAATGGCTTACAACTAATTGTTTATCTTGATGTTTGTCTATGTGCATCTTAATCATGGAAAACGCCCCGAGGTACCGTAAAAATCCTAATGTGGTAGTGAATTTTTTTTAAAAGCAAGAAGAAGGAGTTCGTAGAAAAGTGACGGGTGCTTTGGTGCGATCTGACATGACCTACTTATGAGCATTTGTACGTGGTAGAGCCATGCTGCAGCAATATTAGTAGTATAGGTGTAGTACGAATGGGTCGGCTCGACCGGGGAAGGACCACGCTCTCACAGAATACCAGCGTAAAATAGCAGCTTAACACTGCTGTGTTTCGTAGGGTGAGTGTAGAGAACCGGAGACCCTTTTTACTGGAAAAGAGGCATTCTTGATATATGCATGATAACGCATCTGCATTTTGATTCTTTATTGAAGATAGATGTAGATGTCTATGGGTCACAGCAACCACTTACCATCAGATGGACTGTGTGCTCGTTTGTCACCCTATCCTATTAAAAAAATTAATCAACTTAAAATTTTACAAATCTAGGGAACAAGAAATAGAATTTTTCCTAATTCCCAGCCATTTTAGATTTTTTTAAGAAACTATCCAAATTTAACTTTATCAGACTTGAGGATTCTTGTCAAAATACTACGCTTTGAAACCTCATTAAAGCAAAATAATTTAATCAGTGACGGTAAAGAAAGAACGCAGTGGTACCAGTGTAACTAACATAATTCTTTTGGTTGTTCCTCATCAGCCACATTACGCTGGGCAAGCGGATTGATGATAGTACCTACCGACTATCCCGCAAGTTTACGTATGGCGTAATCGATATTTATATACCGCCATCCAATAATAATGTCCTCCAGACCGAATTTCTGTCACGGCGGCCAGTCTCAACGGAGACTAGCCATCTGCGCAAAACAGGATTGTAGTGCCTGAGTGTAAGTGCAAGCACAGCTGCACTCTCTATTCCCTCACTCTCATAGTCAGATGGGACGGTAAACCGTCACGACCGGAGAGAGATCAGGCGCAGAAATAACGGCTTTACGTGCTTTTCGAGGCACGCGGTGAGACACCGCCAACTTCCTGACTCTGGGCTGCCATTGAGAATTTGTACGGGGGTATACTACAACTCGTAATAACGAAACCCTATTGTATATGTGCATAGTGCATACAATATAATAATGTATGTGTGTACATATTTATAATTGTATTATTTTTGAACTGGTTCCTCATTTTTTCCAGCTCCACACATTAACAATCCCAATTATTTTCTAAATGTACAACTAATACTAAATAAGGATTATTAGACTTTATTAAAAGTAATAGAATGTAAAGTCAATTGTTTTTTCTCTTACATTTGAATTTTTTCTCCAGCAAGCCTAAAAACAACAAGAACTCAGTTGACATTTGCCATTGATGGAAATAAGGCATTCGAATGTAAATTTGTGACGTATCAATGAGAGTCGTACAGAAAATTAACCTGTCATTAAATTATAAGTAAATTAAAAAAGTGCGCTTTAAAAGGCTATCTATAATAGAGACGACAGCCTGACAACATTCTGAGTCGCAAGTTAGAATCCCAGTCAGAGTCAACATTTGTGTAAAATAACAAAATTTTAATTTTTCGCGCCTAGAAACACTTATAGAGTGACAAGGTAATGAAACACCAGAAAACAACAGGAAGTCGATGAATGCAAGTAGCTCAGGAACGTACTTTGTCACAATATATTTCAAAGACCAATGTTCAGCCGTGGACTTACGATGGGCGGTAATGATGTAATGAATGATATATTTTTTTGACGTGACAACGTCTTATAAATTGGTTTGCCGGGTGACACTTCAAGAAACTGCGTTACGCTCCGCTCACGTTATGCGCTCACAATGAGAGCGAGTGAGACACGCGTCCCTTCCAGGCATGGTTAGCCGCCTAAGAGCGAGGAGACAGACATAATAAAATTATTTTACCACTCAAAGTCGTTGTCACGTAAACTTTCGCCCGTATACCGACTTCAGGGCAACCAATTTTTTACAAGCTGATCTCAAAGTCGTTAACCTTTTTGTACTATACTTACAAAAAAAGTTATTGTGTCAGTTCCGACGCACGACTGGAGTTTACTCCTCACGAACGATCATATATGAAATTCAATATCAAAACTCCGCAAGTTTTTTCTCTTTGTTTGTTTATATAAAGTAGTAGGTACAGCCGAAAGTACTCTGTGCTGGGAGCTGCGCAAGAGAAGTTGCGCACGACATTACGTAGTCATGGAAACATGAATACATAACGTAACGCATGACGTAACGTTTGATTTTACTCCCCATAAATTTTCATACCCCGGGCTTATATATGAAAATCGATTCTTAAGAAGTAAACAGGACCAACGGCTTTACGTGCTTTCCGAGTCACGGGGGCGAAACACCGCCAACTTCCTGACTCCGGGCAGCTATTGAGAAATTCTTGATGGAAAAGCTCAATAACTGACTTTCTTTGGCCCGACCCGGGATTCGAACCCGGGACCTCATGACCAGCAGTCGCACTATTACAGCCATTGGACTAACGAGGCAGTCAGCAGTATAATATCATATATAGATAGCGGTATCATGAAGTCCCGGGTTCGAATTCCGGATCGGGCTAAAATCAGTTATTGGGTTTTTCTGTCCACAAATACTCAGTAGCAGCCCGGAATCAGGAAGTTTGCGGCGTTTCATAAAGAAAAAGAAAAATATTAATATAATCTTATATTTCAGTGTTCCTATTTTAATTACGAGTGGATTGAAAAGTACTCAGCCTAACCAAGAAAATAAACACATACTAAATCAGTAATATTTTTATTTTCTATAATCACCATCAAGTTCAATACACTTTTGCCACCTCCTTCCAAGCATTTAGACCGTTGAAAAATAATGATTCTTCCTTAGAGTCAAAATAGCGTCTACAGCTGCTGACCTCGTCGTTTGTCGAAAATCTTTGACCTCCCAAGTGCTTTTTGGGTTAGGGAACAGAAAGAAGTCTGATGGTGCCAGATCAGGTGAATACGGCGGATGCGGTAACAGTTCAAAGCCACAGTTGTGAATTTCAGCCATTGACTGTACTGACGTGTGAACACGGGCGTTATCTTGATGAAACAGGACTTTTCTTCTGAGCATTCCTCGACGTTTTCTTTTATTTCCTCTCGTAAACGACGTAGTAAGGTGCAGTAGTAATCAGAGTTTATAGTCTGACCCTTTCAAGATAATCAATCATAATCACACCTTTCGAGTCCCAGAATACTGAAGCTATCACCTTATTTGCCGACAAAATCGACTTAGCCTTTTTAGGGTGGTGAACCAGGTCTTCTCCACTGTTTTGATTGTTGTTTTGTTTCCGGTGTACAGTAATGAACCCATGTTTCGTCCATAGTAACAAAACGATTCAAAAATCATCTGCATCGGCTTCAAATAACTCCAAACAGTCGCGTGAAATAGTCAATCGCGTCCTTTTTGTTCAACTGAAAGCAGTCGCGGAACCCACCTCGCAGACACCTTGTGGAAACCCAACTCGTTGACAATGATGTTTTGAGTTCGTTCATAAGAGATGCCTATAATCTCGGCTATCTCTCTAATTTTTAATCTGCGGTCTCCCATTATTAAATCAAGTACTTTTTAATATTTTCGTCAGTAGTTGACGTCGAAGACCTTCAGAGCGGGGTTCATCTTTCACACTCTCTACCACGCTTAAATTCTGCTATCCATTTTTGACGGATGAATATGACAGAGCACAATCGCCTAATGTACTGACCATGTCATCATGGATGGCTTTTGATGATAGCCCTTCTTATGGAGGTACTTAATGACGGCACGCTGCTCGATTTGCTCCATTCGGAAATTATGTCCGATTACTTTGTTAATAAATTTATAAAATCACAACTAATTATCGCACACGTTTCGAACTTCACACAATGAATTAGTCTGAACTGAACTAAATAATGTAGGGTAGATTTGATTTTTAGAATTGAATGGATCTGTGTTAGGCCGAGTACTTTTCAATCCACCCTCGTAGGTATGTCATTTTATTATTTTATAGCGATACAACATATTCTATTAAGTTTTTATTTATTTATTTTTATTTAAATGTTACACTGGGATTTTCTTTTGTATCGTGAAGGCAGTTTACATACAATTATTTGTATATGGCCGCTATCGTTGACGCACGCTTACTAGATGGAGCGACGATCTGCACAAGGTGGCTGGTAAAAACTAGATGCATATAGTCGAAGACCATTTGTTTATCAAAAATAAATTAAATATAATATCATTAATTGTTTTGACTGGAAATAAAATGCAAAAAAAAAGATGATTGCTTTAATTTTAACGATTCATCCTAACCTTTATATTGCCTTTGCCTTTAATACTATCTTTTATTTTCAGTAATGTTTAATCAACTTTTTAAATTTCCTTTTTGCTTCTAACATAATAATATGTGAAAGATGTCACAAATATGTGTGTAATTTTCAAGTATGGGCATTTTTCAAGCCAAAGATCTCGTTAACTCCTCCAAATATATACTTCGCCGGAACCAGTTAGCATGTGCAGCGATAAACACGCAGCGTTCTCCATAATTACAACATAATAAAATGAATTTTTAAAGAAATCATAAGTGAACTTTACTAACTTTATGCGGTACACCTTACGTAATAAATAAATTAAACACTTAATATTTTAAGACAGGTCACTAGTTATTCTGTTACAGCCTATTAAAGTCCACTGCTGAACATAGGCCTCCCCCATAGATTATCTCATAGGGGATATTTGCAATATTTGCCACGCTTGCAAGTGGGTTGGCAACCGCAGTTTTATTTTCAATCGTTATTAGAAAGATACTGCTGCCCATCTCCTAATTCGTTTCCCTCTGTCGCCTCTCACGACACCCACGGGATGATATGGGATGGTGGATATTCTTACACCGCCACTACACGAATGCACGAGTAAAAAGTCACTGGTTAAGTGACATTTTATTCGTGCTTAAGTAAGGTCTGCAGGTCTTAGCCAAGTTGATTTTCTACGTTAAAACTAATACGATAAAACTAAACGATTTTTTTACGTGGTAGAGCCAAGCTGCAGCTATATTTATGGTATAGTTGTAGCACGAATGGGTCGGCTCGACCGGGGAAGGACCACGCTCTCACAGAATACCAGCGTAAAATAGGAGCTTAATGCTCCTGTGTTTCGTATGGTGAGTGTAGAGAGAACCGGAGTTTTTACTGGAAAAGAGGCATTCCATCTTAGTCCTCAAGGCTGACAACGCATCTGCAACGCATCTGTATTTTGATTCTCAAACGAGGATAGATGTAGATGTATATGGGCCTCAGCAACCACTTCCCATCAGGTGGGTGGTTGTTGAGAGCTGACTGGGTGCTCGTTTGTCACCCTATTTCTATAAAAAAAAAATAGAAAACTATAAAAGTCATATTACTTAGTTGGGATATGTCATACCCATTCATTTTTATAGTTTTCTATTACCATTAACGGCTGCGGAGAGACAAGTTAGCTGACCCTGCTGGAGTCTTTAATGACATTTTATCCGAATAAATTAATCGTGAACATCGCCATGTGTAATATATCGCTTTTATAAGAAGTTGTTCTTTTTCTTATTTATAAAAAAGGAGTTGTCTACTAAATAATATTTAAAAAAAATGTAATATAGCACATAGATTGGAGAAATTCAGACCGAAAGAAATGTACAATGAAAGTCTTAAGGCGTAGGGCACCAAAAATTCTCACACTTAATACTTGTAACAAGAACGCCGGCTACAGTCATTTTTTTTATAAAATAATGTGACGAATGAACAGCCTGTTATTTTTATACTAGTAACAAGAAACTTCATCTCTTCAGAATTTATAATTTATACGAAATATCAAAGTTACGATATTTATTAAAATAGGTAACCTATCACGTCTACTTTAGGGACGAAATTCAAATAGCATGTGTGGTTTACAGGTTACCGGCATAACAGGATGCCCAGCACTTTGACAAAATGGACAGAGGAAAAGTTCTGTGTCCCGTTCAATATTGTCACGGCGCAAATTGTACGCACAAAGTTTAACAGTGGACTAACAATATCCATTAAAAATTAAACTTTATATCGCATTAATAAACCTCGAAGCAGCCATCAGATACCGACGCGAATAAATTGAATTTCAGAATAAATGTCAATACGGTTGGCTGCCGAAAATGAGAATAACGTATTTGAATATTCGTTTTTTAAATATATAATAGTTTAAAGTATGTAAGCATTTATTATTATTAATTTTATTAATAAAATATATAATTTAAACTTTTTTGAAATTAAGTGATGACTTTAAATATCGTAATGAGGGTGAATCCACGACTTTTTCTGCTACCAGAGCGGCGCCACTTAAAAATTAGGTGTAATATTTAACAAATTTCATTGTCATTGGGAAGTTAATTTGTTCGAAAAACTGTTTGTGTTTGTTTCTGTACTATTAGTTATATTTTATATTATTTTTAATCTAATGATTAAATATAAATAAACGAAAAGTTAAAAATGTGCAAAAAATTAAAGAGCAAACCACTGATGCACTGTTTTGTGTATTAATATAATACTGATACAACTACTGATAAACTCTATTTAAAACTAACTTCTCAATTAAATGACATTGTCTAACAAAAAACTTCACCTCAGTGTCAAGTAGCGACATCTGGTGAGCGAAAGATTATTAGCCCTGTATTAGTAACAACCTGTAATTTTCCTGTCAGCAACGATTTTTCTGTCCTAGTACCTTCATATAAGTGACCTAAAAGTCAAATTGAGAAATTCATAAGCTTTCGTTTTCCTTGTCCGCATCAGCCCATAAACAGTCCAATGCTGGACATGATACGATGCCATACTAGGAGTCTAAATATTTTCAAGTTAAGAGGTTCAAGAACTTTTATTTCTTAAAAATAGTACACGCGCGCTTACTGAGAAAAATAAAATCTTAACATAATATATTTTAAATAGTTTCGTACAAAATCTTTTTGTTTACAAATTAAAAAAAAACCTAGCGCCTTAACGAAGTTAGATTTTTAACATTTTTTTTGTTACTTTAACACAATAATAATTACAGCAAAGCGTTGAGTCACTCACGAGATGAAATGCTTATTTCATAATCTTATTCTTAATCTTATTTTTACTCTCATTCTTCATCTTATTCTTAATCTTAATGTAAACATTAAAATTCTTAATGCTTATTCTTAACGAAAAAATATGCGCTTCAATACATCTCCTTACAAGCGAATAAGCATTAAGATTCATTCGTTTATTGTTTATACAATCGTTTGTTTAATACCTACTTCTTCTTCATCAGCTCGTAAAATTCCACAACTGGGAATAGGCCTCCCGCATTATAAGGATTTGCCTTAATCGTCATGCTTGACAAGCGGATTGGTAATCATAGTGCCAAATATGTCGCAGTCAATATTCGTTATCAAGATTCTTTACGTGGTAGAGCCACGCTGCAGCTATATTATGGTAGTAGCACGAATGGGTCGGCTCGACCGGGGAAGGACCACGCTCTCACAGAATACCAGCGTAAAATAGCAGCTTAATGCTTGTATGTTGTAATGTTTCGTATGGTGAATGTAGAGAACTGGAGACCCTTTTTACTGGAAACGAGGCATTCCATCTTAGTCCTCAGGGGTGACGACGCATCTGCATTTTGATACTTAATCGAGGATAAATGTAGATGTCTATGGGCCACAGCATCCACTTACCATCAGGTGGACTGTGTGCTCGTTTGTCATTGTAATTCTATATATAAAAATAAGGCCACTAATTCATTCATTACCTACACTAGTTTACAAAATAAAAATAAAATTATGTCCTTCCAGTGAATTTCATATTATTTTATTTAGTTGCAGTAACTAAACATAAAAATATATGTTTTTTATTTTTATGACGTCAAAATCTTAAGTTATCCACATTTCATTTTCAGGTTAACCACAAGTAGCTTCTGAATTCATTCTAAAATTTTGATGCAGATGTTTATTGAAATAAATATTTGTTTTTAAAATGTTAAAAAAGATGTGTAAAGTACAGTCAGACCGTTTTTGTTAGGTTTGTGGTGAACTTATTATATCTAAGAAAGGATATCTCATAACGGAATCAGTCAAAGAAGCATATTTTTATTATTTTAAAATATCAGTTTCTCACCAGGACAAAACGTGGGTTCCCCACGTATTTTATGAAAGATGTAGAAGAATGCTAAGCTCCTGGGCCATAGGTGGAAACATCTTTGAATTTTAATATGCCTGAATTGAATGACAGAAGTCTGAATTGAATGATTTAGTCAGAGTTTTACAACTATCTAAGTCCAAAGCTGAATTACTAGGTTCACGACTGCAACAATGAAGGTTACTTGCTCCCAACACAAGAGTTATTATGTACCGTAAACGAAGTGAACAAACAGTCTTTCGGATACTAAAAGGTCTGCTTGAAATTCATTACGACTTGTTATCCAAGGGTTCATAGGCAAAATAAAATTAAAATTACCGAGAGTTAGTTGCTGATTTATTACATAATTTTCAACGAATAGGTGTTAACATGTATTTTAAAATTCATTTCCTTGACTCGCACCTCGATTTCTTCCCTGAAAACCTTGGACACGTTAGCGACGAACACGGAGAGCGGTTTCACCAGAATCTTAAATTTTTTGAGCAAAATTATCAAGGATACTGGGACGAAACTATGTTAGGTGACTACTGCTGGTCTATAATAAGAGACACAGATACAAATAAATACAAAAAGCTAGGACAACTCCTTTTTTTTAAATTTTTTGTAAGCATTTCTTGGTAAATAAAAAAAAACATACTCTGGAAACGTGACGTGGTGGATTATTTTCGTATTGTTTTTTTAACTCAGTGTATCTTAATTGTTAAGGAAAAATACTTTTGATTTCAAGAACAGAAACCATGTAAACTAATGTTGTCATCTTTTAAAGTTTGGTACGTACTTATCTTTAAACAATAAAAGAAATCGTTACGTGCCTATCAAAATCGATATCAAATAGCTAAAAATACAGAAAACGTAAATAGCAATATCACAGTACTAGTCACACAAATATCAAATCATAAGTAAACAGATGCAAATTGGCCACAAAGGGCTACCGGCTACCGGGTTATGGCGTTCGTATATCGCTGGCGGCACATTTTGTAAATGCGTCGCGTGCTCGTATAAATTCATTAGCAGACGTGGGGTTAGTTAGCCGTTAAGTGACAAACACTGGAATCGCATCTGAGGGCATTGACGGCTACTCAAAGAATCGATTAATATTTAAATCGCTTGTTCGCTATTCCTAGTATGAAAACACATTTGCACTTTGAATACTTCGATTTCCAGCCAGTAACAAATTTAAAATTGAAAAAGATTTTTTATTTATTTATTCATAATAATAAGCCAACTTCTTAGCGTGTAGTGGTGGTGTAAGAATATCCACTACACCATATCATCCCGCGGGTGTCGTAAGAGGCGACAGAGGGAGACAAATCAGGAGATGGGCAGCAGCGTCTTCCTAATAACGACTTAAAATAAATAATTGCGGTTGCCACCCCGCTTGCCAAGCGTGGCAACTATGGCAAATATCCCCCCTATGAGGCAATCTATGGGAGGCCTATGTTCAACAGTGGACTTTAATAGGCTGTGCCGGGACCTAATATGCTAACTTCTTGATTAGACGCATGATACTTTATACTTTAATGTAGATATACGTTTTCGGCAGCCAAGAAAACATTTGTTTTTCTTAATAAACGTATAATTAAAATATATTAATATGTATATTTTTATAGTCTCGGACAGTCGGGCTGATTTTATAGAATTTGATACGTTTTAAATATGTAGAATTTTAACTCAAATTATTGTTTTATGTTTTTTAGTCAATGTGTATAATTTGTCGTTTCTAGATCATATGGAAGTTTGTTTAAAATTGATTACAAAATTTGTAAAAAAAATACAGACAAGAAAGTATGTTAAAATGAAGTTGACCTTATTACAAAAATGTGGGGAAATAGGTGCAGTTTGAAAATGAGGGTTCTGAATACCATTAAAAACACAATTACCTACCAGAGTTCGTATGCCAAGACTAGTATTGATTAGTGATATCGAAGAAGACTATAAGGTTAATATTGTTTTATTAAATATCCACATTCCAATAGTACAAATATTCATAAAACATCGATATTGTTGTGTAATATTGCGTCGCCCATTCTTTGTCACTTTAAAACCGACCGTCCGCTGTCGCAGCCCATTAAAATTTTCCAAACGTAGCAACATAAAGCGGGAATGGTCATCAGCCGCAAAAAACTATCGACGCTGAATAGAAAAAAATGCACAAAAATGTAGTTGCACAGTCGAAAAGAGAGCAGATTGCCGCGGTTTTGAACCCAGTAGCGTCCAGTTATTAATTCTTGGACAGTCGGGCCGGCCGCACCGCAGCGGGCAATCGAAAAATAAAATAACAATCATTCATTTGCGTACGATCATGTTTATATGACGGCGGTAGCTTTACCGCGGGTTTTATATTGTAACGCGCGATTAAAATTAACTTTCACAAATATATCATCGAAAATTGAAATAATAACGAGACAATTTTATTATTATTTTTAACTTATCACTTGGAAATGCCGTTGAGTGGTCATCATCATTACAGTCCTTCACAAGTTCACTGCTGAATATAGGGCTCGTCTAAGGAATGCCACTGTTCTACAGCCTACTGCGGACATCTTCTAGTTAGTTAGAGTTACAGCCTATATACGACCCACAGCTACGACCCACAGCTAGGCACAGGTCTCCTCTCATTTGTGAGAGGGTTTTAGGACAAGGAATTGTCCGCCGCGCTACTCCAATGCGTGATGGCGAACTTCAGATGTCTTCGAAATATATATTTTTTATTTCTCAGACCTGCAGGTTTCCTCACGATATCCTCTAGCAGGCTGTAATAAAAATGGTATATTTTTATAGCAATAAGGACAAACGAGCATGCGGCTCACCTGATGGTAAGTGACTACCGCCGCCCACGAACAGCTGCAACACCAGGGGAATTACAGGTGCGTTTCCGGCCTTTTAAAAAGGAGTAAGCTAGTTTATTGAAGGTCCCGAAGACGTATCGCTCCGGAAAAATCGCCGATGGTAGATGGTGTAAGTAGTAAGTATGGTGTACATAAAAGGTAAACATATGGTTATTAAAATAATACGTTTTATATAGTTCTAAAATAGTTATCTCCGCTTCGCGTTCGATGTGTGCAAGATACTATATTAGTAGTGCTCTATTGTCACCAAATCAAAAAATCACGATCCACTCAACTTAAATCACTTCCACCAGCTTTATATTGCACTTACGTAATAAAAAATACACCAATAGCAAGAGGAGATTTCAATTAATACTTCTGACGTTGTTATAAGATTATTTATTTCGATTATTATTTAAAAAAAGTTTATTGAAAATAATTTCACTTGGATGTTAGTTGTGAACAAGATATCTTTCGAAAAACGGAACTTATCAATTTGATTTTTTTTTTATTACTACATAAACCTTAATTGTTAATCATTTATATTTTTATCGCATTCAAACTTAGTCTCTTTTTTTTCTACTGGTTAGAACAGAAATTATAATACAATACAAATTATAGTGAATTACTCGGCTAAATAAAACTTTATTATAAACTGGAAACTTAAAAACTTATACAGTTATTACGCGCAATAATAAAACTTGAAACTGCATTATTTCAGTCATTGACAACTGAGCTTCGATGACGCGGCACTTTTTCGCAATTTTGTCAATAATTAAGTTCAAAACCAAAAAACGTCAATTGCATTCGGCGCCAGAATCGAGTGGGAAACAATGGGACCTGCCTACTTACATATCGCATTCACAACAAACATCTGCCTTTGATTCATTTCGATATAATGACAGTTTATTTTTATCAATGACTTGAAACACTGGCTGTTAATAAAAAAAGGTGTAATTAAAAAAATAAAACTATTGTAATTTATTATATTTTTATGTTTTATGCAACGAACTCTAAAATTGGCGTTCGTTGTTTTTATTACGTTACGTTTACGTTAATAATAGGGCGATAAATTTTAGCTGAAAAATTAGAAAAAAAAATGGTTTGATTGGTTATCACTGATACGTTAGA
Source organism: Parnassius orleans (assembly GCA_029286625.1). Classification (NCBI taxonomy): domain Eukaryota; kingdom Metazoa; phylum Arthropoda; class Insecta; order Lepidoptera; family Papilionidae; genus Parnassius; species Parnassius orleans. Next base: position 1,558,401 of record JAGSMP010000084.1, read on the forward strand.
ATCGGATTTCTTTATTTCTTTATACTTTATTGTAAAACACCTTAATAAAAAGGATTACAAAGGGCGTACTTAATGCGGACTTAATGCCCATTCCGTCACGTAAGCGGGTAAAAGGCTAATAAGGGCCAAAAAGATCCGGAAAGATTTTTACTGCCGCTGATAGATAGCGGTACAACCATAGATTTAGTATAAACTGACGTCAACCATCTCGTTTTTGCTACACATAAAATACCAGGACCAGCGACGGGCAGCAGTTTCAGAGGTGCAAGACGTCTGTTATTTCAATCGTTGATCCGCCTGCCAAGCATGATGACTAAGGCAAATCCTCCCTACAAAAATGGACTTATACGGGCTGATGAAGAAGAACTAAAATGATACAGAGTGTTCTCTGCACGCAGTGCATCTATCTTACATCTATCCTCGATTAAAACTTAAAATGAAGATACAATGAGTCCTGAGGACTAAGATGAAACGCCTCGTTACCAGTAGAAAGGGTTTTCGGCACTCGTCACCAACATTGCTGCTGTCTTACGCTAGTATTTGTGCTGCAGCTATAACTATATTATAAGTAGCGTGGCTGGATCATGTAAAATTATTATATTAGCGATAAAATTAGTACAGTAAAGTTACAGCTTAAATATGTCCCACTCCTGGACACAGGTCCACATTTCTGAGAAAGATATGGAACCATTAGTGTGTGTTAGCGGACTAGAAATAATATAGGAAAAAAAAATAGTATTATGTACAATGGGTTTTTGTTTTAAGAATTGTATGTCGTGTGACGTAAACATAACATAAACTCCAGTCACCCAGAGGGGTAGGCAGAGACTACGGACTTATATTTGGCACGATCCTGACACACCACCGCTATCGCTTCTTTCTCAACGATATATCCCCGCATACATGCACGTCGGTATTCTTAATTTGGCCCATCTTCAATATTCATTCTAGGCTATATCAGTCTATGCATGGCATCCCTTGCGAATCTGTAAATAGTGTTCATTGTGAATCTGTTAACGCATTATGACGATATTTGCAAGTACAAAACTAAAGAGAAAACTATATTCAAATTTATTCAGATATAGAGTGCTAAATTATTTGAACTCAGCGCAGTATTCAACGAGATTCAAATCGCTGCCAAAGTGTTTTTGTTTCATTACCAAGGGTCATTTAACCTCGCTTTAATCTTTTAAATCTACATGGAATAATGCTAAGTTAAAAATAATTAGTTAGATCGATTCAGTGAAAAGAAAACAATACGCCTCATTCTTTGATCTAATTTGACGGCTCCGTAGCGAAGAAGTTAAACGTTTCCCTGATCTTTCTGCAATTTTCCATCGTTGCGTACGAAATGCCGTGACTTTTGTATGCGGTCCTCACACGATAACGTGGTATTCGCGGTTCCCGGATTAATACTACCTATATCTACCGCCACTCAGCAGTGCATCCACTAACACGGTGGGTAAGTTTTATTATACGTGGTAGAGTATGGATGTAGCACGAACGTGGGCTCGACCGGAGTAGGAACACGCTCTCACAGAATACCAGAGTAAAATAGAAGCTTAATGCTAATGTTTCGTATGGTGAGTGTAGAGAACCGGAGAACCTTTTTATTGGAAAGAGGCATTCCATCTTAGTCCTCAGATTCCTAATTGAGGATAAATCTAGATGTTTATGGGACACAGCATCCACTTAACATCAGGTGGACTGTGTGCTCGATTGTCACCCTATTCTTTAAAAAAAAAAGCAGACACAGATTTTTTTTTATTACTGAGTTTGTTATGAGGAAGATGTTGCTGCTCATCACTATTTTCAGTTTTTCTCTGGTGCCTTTTACAACATCCACGGTATTATAATATATAGTAAAATATAATACGTTTTTTTTTTAAATTTAGGTTCATTTTTTATTATAGATAATTAAGCTAAGTTGCACAAAGAAATTACGTGCTATTTATAAATAATAAAAATAACTTTTTTTAAACAGCTATCTGCATTAACTTCTGCGTAGGCAGAATTAACAGAGGCTTAAGTGCATTGATTATAATGAATAATTCAAACCGCGGGCCCCTCCTACATGATCTCGACCAGTATTACGGGTAGACCGTCTGGCTTACTCAGGCTCAGGCTCCTTATTAAGCTTATCTTCACACTGGAATTAACTAATGCTAATTATTGATATAGTTAATTCTTGCAAAAATATTGGTATAGTTAATATATCTTTTGCCGTGCGGTCAGGACGTAAGAGAATTTATTTCGTCTCGTGTCGTAAGAATCAATTAAGGGAAATACAAAGAAAATGATTATACCTAAGCTTCTTTATAAAATTAAATTGAATTAAATTAAATTTTTTTAACATCAGATGATTTATGATAGTATAAATACTAATAATATTAGGTGATTGTGCCTTTGATCGGTTTATCGCTTCACACATCTTTTAACATGTAAGTCGATGCGTGCGATAATAACGTGCAATCTTTTTTTTCATGATTATGTAGAAGTCATCGACGTTTGCAGCCCCAAACAAGCCTGATGCGATGCAAAAATGTGGGGTCCAAAAGAGAGATGTCCATTATATTGACCACTGAAAACCACTTGAAAACTGGTCCACAGCCTAATCGTGTAAAAACTTTGGCAATACCCTAAAGTTAAAATTAAAGTATACAAGCCTATGTCGCACTGCTGGGCAGAGGCCTCTTCTCATTTCTGAGAGGGTTTTAGGGCAAGGAAATGTCCACCGCCCTGCCTCAATGCGTTTGGCAAACTTCACATGTCTTCGAAATATTTTTTTTCTTATTTCTCAGACATGCAGGTTTCCTCGCGATGTTTTTCTTCAGCTCGACGGTAAATCAGCACTTAAAATTGCAATTAATAATTTCATTGGTGCCGGTGGGAATCGAAACCAAGTTGCTCGCGTAATATTTACGAACTACTACGGCGGCAATACCCTATAAGGATATTAATTTAACACCATCACAATAACCTGCGCAGTCATCTTTCAGATCTCAATATCTGATCTATCAGATTCTCAGTAACAATAGGATCGATATACTTAAACTTTGCAACACGATCTAACTTAATCCCGTTTAATAAATAACAAGAGATGCATGATATGAAGTTGTTTAAATTAAAGTGACCAAGCGCTATTGCATCCCAAAAACGATGCGCTGTCACCCCTGAGGACTAAGATGAAATGTCTTAGTCCGTAATTACCGTGACCATTACAGCCTATTAAAGTCCACTGCTGAACAAGGCCTCCCCCTTAGGTTGCCTCATAAGGGGGATAGTTGCCATAGTTGCCATAGTTGCCACCCTTGGCAAGCGGGTTGGCAACCGTAGTTTTTTTATTTTTGTACATTATTAATAAGACGCTGCTACCCATCTCCTGATTTGTTTCCCTCTGTCGTCTCTTAAGTCTGTAATTATACAGGTTTAATAAGTCAGAAAAAAGACGCTAGGTACTACTACGCTAGGTACTATATGAGAAAAATAAACCACTGATTTTTATATGTCAGAGTCAAGGTACAGCAGTATTATGGCTGGAGCACGGGTGGGTTGGCTAGCCACGGAATAACCACGCACTCACAAAATACCAGAATATTAATGTCTTCTAGACCGAATTTCGGTCACGGGGGCCAGTCTCAACGGAAACTAATCATCTGCGCAGGCTTGGATTGCAGTGCACGAGTGTGTGTGTGTGTGTGTGTGTGTGTGTGTGTGTGTGTGTGTGTGCGTGCGCGCGCGCGTGTGTGTGTGTGTGTGCGTACGTGCGTGCGTGCGTGCGTGCGTTCGTGCGTGCATGCGTGCGTGCGTGTGTGCGTGCGTGCGTGAGTGCGTGCGTGCGTGCGTGTGTGCATGCGTGCGTGTGTGCGTGCGTGCGTGCGTGCGTGCGTGCGTGCGTGCGTGCGTGCGTGCGTGTGTGTGTGTGTGCGTGCGTGCGTGCGTGTGTGTGTGTGTGTGTGTGTGTGTGTGTGTGCAAGTGCTCACTCTCATAGTTCGATGGAACGGCAATTCGTCACGATCGGAGAGGTCAGACGCAGGACCAACGGCTTTACGTGCTTTCCAAGGCACGGAGGTGAAAATATCGCCAAATTTCGGACAAAAAAATAATGAGAGAATTAAGCTCGACCCGGGACTCGAACCCGAGACCACATGACCAGCAGTCGCGTTTACGACCACTAGACCACCGAGGCAGCCAAGACTAGAATAAATTTGTAACATAACATTGTTAATGTAGACCTGTTGTCATCCCTGAGGACTTATGTTCTGAGAGGTGATACGCATCTGCATTTCGAAGATAGACAAAAGTGTATATCACTGCACTATCTGCAGTTAAGGTTGGCGAATAAAAAAAGTTTGAATCCTCCTTCAACTCATTATTTACAATGTATCAAAATACTGATTCCAAATCCTCAGACTAGTGAATAGAATTACCACAGCTTAACGATCTGAGTATGCAAATGTTATAATTATATATATATATATATATATATATATATATATATATATATATATATATATATATATATATATATATATATATATATATATATATATATATATAAGCGAAATACCACTGACTGACTGACTGACTCATCACGATATCTCTAAAACTATACACCCGATTGATTATGGTAACCGTTTTAATAGTAACCGTTGCTATAGTAACCAACTTTATTATTTAATGCTACTACTAACATAGTTAATTGTAATTTTTAATAATGGATGTTGAATAAAACATTATCGTGCACTCAGCGAAGCGGGCGGGTATCAGCTAGTAGTAAAATAATAGTGATAAAAATAATTTATATTTTCGTTTATATTCGTATTGTATGAGGAAGCTCAAGGTCACTCAGCGAACTATGGAGAGGGCTATGCCCGGGGGGATTTAGAAATGAGAATATCCCCAGTAGAACCAGAGCAACAGACATAGCTTGACGGATTAGTAAGCTGAGGTGACAATGCGCCGGCTACATACCTTGAAGAACCGACAATCGATGGGGTAGAAAAGTTCTCAAGTGGCATCTTCGTACCGGTGAGCGAATTGTAGGGCGACCCACCACCAGTTGGAGTGACGGTCTGGTAAGATATACAGATAGTCGATGAATGCCGGTGGCTAAGGACCGTACTTTGTGGCATTCCTTAGGGGAGGCCAATGGCCAATTAATAGGCTGTAATGATTATGGTGGTGAACATTCCCTATGGATTTTGAATCTGTACATTTTATAACAACAAAAATGATTTGATTTGAAAGACAACGAATGAACAAAGAATAATTTGATTTCATTTCATTTGCAAATATCAAACTAAAAGGTTCTTTTTTAGTTTAGTACTCTAAAATTAAATAAATTTATATATATTATCAACAGTGCTAGCAAGAGATGCGGCAGTTGATGTAATATTGCAAAGGTTTTCATTTAACATTGGATGGATAAAAAGCTTGATGGAGTTTATGATGAGGAATTAAACGTTATGTATTTGTTTTTGCATCAATAAAGTGGATTCAGAATGTGTATATATTCATCAATCGTGCATATCGAAACTTAAAAATAACAAAATGAAGCCCAGGTACCGCGAGCAAACTAAAACCTCATAAATAATAGGACAGACAAAAAACTGATCGTGACTTATTCATACTGCTGCAAACGAGCTCTGTCTGACAAGCAAATCTGTCACTTATTGCGATCCGAGACAACCGCTTTCGCCGCATTAACATTTTATTAACATTTCCCGTGCATCATTAGAGTTGAAATTTGAATATCATTGGATCGGAAATGCACAAATTAAGCGAGTGATCTGTTGGCAGTAATGAGCTGAAGGTACGTAATGACGACTGAGGACTGAACAAAACAACACTCTTGCTTACCTCAGCGAGTACGGTAACGAGCTCGCCTAGTGTGGAAACGGCTTTTCTACAGTCAAATTATTGGAAAAGTTTTTAATATTTATTTAATTAAATTGTCATTAAGATATTTATTAGCAACTACTAACTTCATCGGCCCGTTAAAGTCCACTGTTTGAATTGAGCCACTTACGCTGAAGGCAGGACGTAAAATTAAAATATAAGATGTATTTTTTTATTGAAAATTTTTATCCTCACTAGCTGGTACCCGGCGCGTTGCTGCCACAGAAAAAATAATTGTAGAAATGTCGTTTTATGTTTGGGAGAGTTATATTTCATTGAAGTTGAGTGATGTATAACTTTCAAATAAATGTGTTGGTACGATACGCGCGCCACCTACTCTAAGTTAATTGTACTATGCCTATAACCTTCACACAAGTACAAGCAATAAGTTGACAAAATTTAAGAGCAATAATTATGATGAACGGTATGGCGTCACATAAAATACAAACAAACAAAAATTATTTTTTATATATTAGATTTACCAACAAAATACTTGTAATATATTACAAAACTGAGTACAATAGCATTTGAGTATAAAAGTAACTCCAGTATCCCAGATTAGATATAGGTAAAGCTTACATTAAATTGAATTTAATAAGACACTCATTCGTGTCGGCATCATCTTCCTAATACCGCTACTGTTACCGTTACCGTTACAGCCTATTAAAGTTCACTGCTGAACATAGGCCTCCCCCATAGATTGCCTCATAGGGGGATATTTGCCATAGTTGGTTGCCAAGGGTGTCGGCAACCGCAGTTTTTTATTTTTAGCCATTATTAGGAAGACGCTGCTGCCCTGATTTGTTTCCCTCTGTCGCCTCTTACGACACCCACGGGATGATATGAGGTAGTGGATATTCTTACACCACTACACGGTCCTAATAACAATTAGTAAAACAAACTGCGGTTGCTATCCCGCCTGCAGCCATAGTACGCTTCAGTATGGCTCGACAACGTACATACATTATACCTGACGGTTTTTCCTCTATTTATCACAAACGGAATTGTTAATTACGTCTTTATTTTGATTTACTTATTAACTCTTTATTATTGTCACCATACAAAGGCTTACAGTGGGTCGACTTAATGAATTGTGGCGTTGTTTTTTTGTTCCTTTTTTCCCCTTTTTTAAGAAAAGTGTTGGTAAGCATACTTCGATTAAAAGAAAGGGAAAAAAAAACAATTACATGACATATAAATACATACATGCGTATGTAAAAGCATACATACATCCATACATACATACATACGTACATACTTACACACATGTTGTTTATATGCCACCAGATAATAATTTTGGAGTGTATGAATATGAAAGCATTTCTTATACAGAGCATTCTTGATATCTTCGGAAAGGGCGTCCCAGAGTAGTATTTTTATTAAAATAACAAAAGCTGTATCCATACATATTAGCCCAATACGCCTTATTAATAAGGAACGGTAGCTCTCGGCCGCGCACACAGACGGACGGACACGCGGACACGGCGAGCGACATTTGTAATGATACTAAATAGTTGCGCGCGGTAGGTGCCCCCGTAAACGAGTAATGCGTTCACAAGTTGGAAAGGTATTATGCCACAACTACAACAATGTATTCATCATTCATCATTGCCACCTATGAAGTCACCGCTGAAAAAATACTTTCCCCATGGATAACCTCACAGAGGGGATGTTTGCCACATTTGCCACGCTGGGAAGGCGTGTTGGCAACTGCGGGTATTTATATTTCAACAATGTTTTACAAAGCCTTATTTTAATTATTTTTTATAGAGTAAGGGTGACAAACGAGCACACAGTTCACCTCATAGTAAGTGGATGACCGTACGAGGATGACGACAGTGGTGTGACCCATTGACATCTACATCTATCCTCTGTTAAAAATCAAAATGCAGATGCGATGATTCTTTTTACTCGAGTACCTGCGAAAGAGGGTAATGTATTTCGAGTGTAGGTATACACACATTTTTCTCTTTGCCACACTCTTTGCTAAATGACTACATACTTGATGTTTTTTAACCATTTCACTTTCTCGTAAGTCATATATGAACATTTAGATTGTTTAACTGTTGTTTTTTTCGCGGACATTTGTTAACATAGTCATACTCGTTAGATTTGTCTTAGTTTTGGATGTGACATAGTATACAAAATGTTTCTCTTTTCAGTAAACTTTTTACGCAGTCGGGTTTTTTTTAATTACTCCTATTGGACTTGTTACCTTGTCCTATCGTACCATCAGGTGAACTGTTAGTTTGTTTGTCATGTCTGTTTTATAAAAAAAACATTGAAGCTAGTTACAAGTTTCTATACGCAGTAGCCACACTTATCTTCAGATGAAATATTAGCTCATAGCTCACCCTGTCAAATATAAAATTAACTTTAATAAAAAGTAAAATGCCGAAATAGAAAAACTAAAACTCGTTCTCTTCTCAAATATGAACAGCCAGCTAAATAATCGTTTATAGATTATAGATCATCCATATATTCTAATATTAACCAAATACTTTTATTTTTATATGATGTAAAAAATCTGGTAAGAACAACACAAAAATATAACCGCAACTGTGTTCATTTAGCATAACATCATCCAGTCAATAAGTCAGAAGCACCTATCTGCGTAATGTCTCAGAGTAACATTTACATATTTTAATGAGCACCGCAGGCCTATCTCCAGCCGGCATAGCGCTACGCTGTACCTACGTACTATCTAGCGTCTCAGTTCCGTCCAGGTATCCTAGATCGACCAGCTCTCCCTCCGCTTTGTCTCGCACGGAAATTTACATTACGAGTCAAATTTGTTTTAATACTTGTTTTAAAGGCTTTAATTTTATTACATTTGTAAGAATAAAAAAGTTTAAACACGGCGATTAATTTATATTGATTGCGACGGATTTCTAATGTTCTGTACATGATTAGTGACTTGCTGATCTTGGGTTCGAATTCCTATCAGATTCATAGTAGTCCTGTCATGAGGTGAGGTAATCGCTACCAAGCTATTTCTAATTTGTTTTGTGTGATTAATTGTGTAACATACATGATTGTAAGCTGTTATTTAAAAAAAAAGTCCCGCTGGGTTTCTTGCTGGTTCTTCCCAGGACAGAGGTTTTTTTTTCCAACCAGTGGTAATTAAACAAAAGAGTGACTTTCAATAAGTATTATTTATAATCCATATTGAATAAAAAAGTTTTTGTTTCTGTTTCTGTTTCTATACCATCAATAGGCGTGTGGTGGCGGTATAAGAGAATCTAACACTACCTTTTGTCTCGTGGGTACCGTTAGAGATGACTATGGACTATGAAAATACCAGAAAATATACTATTTATCAATTGATAGATTTACCACGTGCTCGGCGGTGAAGTAAAACATCGTGAGGAAACCCGCGTGTCTGAGAAATATGAAGTAAAATATTTCGAAGACATGTGAAGTTCACCAACACGCATTGGGGCAGCGCGGCGGACATTTCCTTGCCCTAAAACACTCTCAGAAATGAAAGGCCTGTGCCCAGCAGTGGGACTTATATAGGCTGTAATTTTAGCTTTAACTTTAGTTAAGCGTGCCCAACGTAAATAAAATACACAGATCGGCGACGGGCAATAGCGTCAAAGCGATACGTCTGATACTTCGATCATAAATCTATCGCCGAAGCGTAAAGCTGAAGTAAATACTCTTACAAAAAGAAAGGCCTTTGTCCAACTGTGGACTTAAAATTTTAGAAGAAGCGGTAGCAGTAGTACAAATACTTACTTGCTCTATGCGTGAATTATACACGCGTCTCTTAGCACCGCCCCCTTTAGCCACTACGCCACCGAACTGTCATCATTTACTCATTAATTCATTACGGTCGGTCCGCAGATGAACATAGGTCTTCCCATAGATAGCCTGATATAGGAAATTTTTACCATAGTTGCCACACTTGACAGGCTTGTTGTTATTAGGAGACGCTGCTGCTCATCTCCTGGTTTGTTTCCCTCTGTCGCCTCTTACGACACCCACGGGATGATATGGGGTAGTGGATCGTCATTATCATTACAGCCCTTCACAAATCCACTGCTGAACATAGGCTTCCCCAAGGAGCGCCACAAAGCTTGGTCCAGAGCCACCTGCATCGACTTCCTGCATGTCTTACAATTCTTTATTACATCTCTCCATCTAGTGGGGGTACGAGGCTGCCACTCGTGAACCTTTCTTCCCCATCCGTTGTCGATTCTTCGAGCTATATGACCGGCCCTTTGCCACAACTTACTAATTCGTTGGGATATGTCTATACTTTGGTTCTACTGCGGATATCCTCATTTCTAAGTTTATCGCGCAGAGAAACTCCGAGCATAGCCCTCTCCATAGCTCGTTGAGCGACATTGAGCTTCCTCAAACGGAGAGCAGTGAAGGACCACGTCTCAGATCCATAAATCATCACTGGCAACACGCACCGGTTGTACAGACGTGTCATTATCATTACTTCTGTTTAATTGCAAATCCATTTTAATTTTGTGATAAATGTATAATTATATAATTTTTTAAATTATAACCTCGCAGCTTTGCGAAAGGAAACTGTCTCGAGTGTTTAGGTCGTCTCAGACTCTAACGACTCAACTAGCTAACTAAACTAGGAAACTAGCTCTATATCGTCTTTAATGTAAATGAGTTTGTGTGTGTTACCGCGTGTCGTGCACTTCATTTATCCATCCCATTGCAGCCTATAAAAGACCACTGCTGAACATAGGCTTCTCACAAAGATTAGTTATCAGAAAGATGCTGCTGTCAATCTCCTGTTTCATTTTACCCCTGTCGCCTCTTACGACACCCACGGGACGATATGGGATAGTGGATATTCTAACACCGCCACTACACGGTCGTGCACTTCAGACCACCCATATCTTTCTCAAAGCTCACTTGTCCGCGAGCTTGACCACGAAGCGACTACGCGCTTACGGCTCGCGGTCAACGTGTTGTCCACGCACTAACGTCACAAAACACGCTGTTGTGTTTTTGTGACGTCAACATATAACACAACTCCTCGGGGAGGAATTTAATCAAAACTTAAGGTAATAATTTATGTTGTATGGAAGTTTATCGACCATATTAACAATATATTGAAGAAGGGCCAAATTAAGAGTACCCTTAACCGGGTATCCCGGGAAGTATCCTGGGTCGGGCCGCCAGTTATTGGGTTTTTCTGTCAAGAAATTCTCAGTAGCTGCCCGGAGTCAGGAAGTTGGCGGTGTCTCACCCCCGTGCCTCGGAAAGCACGTAAAGCCGTTGGTCCTGCGCCTGATCTCTCTCCGGTCGTGTCGAATTACCGTCCCATCAGACTATAAGAGTGAGGTAATAGAGAGTGCACCTGTGCTTGCGCATACTCTTGGGCACTATAATCCTGTGTAGTCTACGTTGAGACTGGCCACCGTGACGAAATTCGTTCTGGAGGACATTATCATCATTATTATTATTAACCCTTAACCGACGAGTATATATGCTAGGACGTGAAGCAGGCTAAAGAGGTGTGTCAGGATCATAATCAAATGGAAGTCCATAGTTTCTGCCTACCCCTCTGGGTGACAGGCGTGAGTATTTATGAGTGAAGAATATGAAGCTCTTTTTCTTCTTAGTCTATACACCCTGCAGTAAGCTAAGTATTCAGTTATAACAGACTATATATCATATGTATGTATGTACAATTATGTATGTACTAAGATGAGTTAGGGTCGTCTGATATACTTGACGCCGAGCAGTAGCTTCGACAAAGAGTGGTTTCCTTTTTGAGTACCGCGGACGACTACGTACGATGACTTTCGGCACTCAAACGGTAAAAGATTAAAAATGTGTCACCATTTGACAAACGAAAGCTCGAACAATTTTATCACGTCAAACACACAGTCCACCTGATGACTATGGACTATGAAAATGCCAGAAAATATACTATTTATCGATTGATAGTTTTACCACGTGCTCGGCGGTGAACGAAAATATGGTGAGGAAACCCGCATGTCTGTGAAATACGAAAAAAATATTTCGAAGACATGTGAAATTCGTCAACACTCATTGGGGAAGCGCGGCGGACATTTTCTTGCCCTAAGACCCTCTCAGAGATGAGAGGAGGCCTGTGCCCAGCGTGGGGCGTATATAGGCTGTAACTTTAACTTTAGTTAAGCGTGCCCGATGTAAATAAAATACCCAAACTGGTGACGGGCAATAGCGTCAAAGGTGCGATTCGTCTTGTACCTACTTTGATCGTAAATTTGTCCCCGAAGCGTGTCGCTTAAGGCAAATTCTCTTACAAAGAGAGGGCCTTTGTCCAACTGTGGATTTTAACAGGCTAATAAAGAAGAAGCGTTAGTAGTAGTAGTACAAATACTTACTTGTTCTATGCGTGAATTATACATGTATCTCTAACCACCGCCCCCTTTAGCCACTACGCTATCGAACCGTCATCATCACTTACTCATTCATCACAGCCTATCAAAGTCCACTGATGAACATATGCCTCCCCATCGATTACCTTTTTTATAGAATAAGGGTTACAAACGAGCACACAGTCCACCTGATGGTAAGTGGATGCTCGATTAAAAATTAAAATGCAGATGCGTTGTCACCCCTGAGGACTAAGATTTCTAGAAAAAGGGTCTCGTAAAGGAAATTTTTGCTATAGTTGCCACGCTTGACAGGCGGGTTAGTAACCACAGCTTATTTTCTACTTGTTATTAGGAAGACGCTGGTGACCGTCTCCTGGTTTGTTTGCCTCTGTCGCCTCTTACGACACCCAAGGGACGATATGGGGATATGATACCTTATGTTTACAAAAAGCAAGTAGATGAGAAAGTTGTGTTTGTTCCAGTAAATGCACGACGCTTGGAGAAGTTTAGAAGTAACATAGTGAAAAAACTTTCATCGCTTTCATACCAAAATGATCCTAATTTTTTGTATGGAACATTGTTTAAGCTTATTTGCAATGGATTTAACAATACTTTTACTTCTAAAACATTCTCCTTGAACAGTCGGAAGTCATTCAATGAATGGGCGACAGTAGGAGTCCATAAGAGCAGACAAAGGTTATATGATCTTTACCATGAAAGGTCATATAATCCTAGCGTCGAATTTAGCGTCGAACTAATAAAATTAAAATGACATGGAGTTTAATTAATAGCGAAACTGGTAAGATCAACTTTCGCAATTCAAACTACCAGTTAAGTGTTAACAACAAATTATCTGAATCAGATCAGGACGTTGCAATGGTTTTTGAGAAATATTTTACTGATATTCCGATCTTAACCACTAAGTCACTGAATTCTTCTCCTGCCGTTGACGAATCATTACTTAAACAAAATGTAAATGCGTGTACAAAGAATTTTAAATTTCATAAAGTATAATCAAAAGAAATTATAAAATATTTTAAAACTATTGATATTAAGAGAACTGCGGATCTGTGGGGGATTTCCGTTAAAGTTATTGCGTCTATAATAGATACAATCGCGCCTCATCTAGCTATTATTTTTAATACTAGTATCGAATCTGGTGTGTTTCCTGATTTAATGGAGCATAGTAAAGTAATACCTTTATTTAAATCTGGTAGTACATTAGACCCCGCCAATTTTAGACCTATTTCTGTACTACCAACACTTAGTAAGATTTTTGAAAAAAAATATTCTTGATCAAATGTTAAATTTCTTTAATATAAATAATTTACTTCATAAAAATCAATTTGGTTTCACAAGGGGTCGCTCGACAACTGATGCCGCTGTTGAGCTGATTAAATATATCTATAATGCATGGGAGAATTCACAGGATGCTTTGGGTATATTCAGTGACCTATCTAAGGCCTTCGATTGTGTTCACCATGAAACATTAATCAGGATCATTAATCCATCGAGTCAGTAATTCATCTTGGGGTGATGTATACGCTTTTACAACAAAATCCCAGAATATATGCAAAATTTGACCTGCTCAAAGTTCAAAACCTTTATTAAACAAAGTTTGTATAAAAAGGGTTATTATAATATTAAGGAATTTATGGATGATAATAACCTCTGGGAATGAAGTGATCGCCACTATGCAATTTCTAATTTGTTTTGTGTTGTTAATTGTGTAACATACATGATTGTACAGAGGTTTTTTCGAACCAGTGGTAATTAAACAAAAGAGTGACTTTCAATAAGTATTATTTATAATCTATATTGAATAAAAAAGTTTCTGTTTCTGTTTCTGTATGTGGATACTCATCAGTCATCATCATTACTTCTGTTATTCTGTGATTTATTACAAATCCATTTTAATTTTATAATAAATAAATAAGTATATCATTGATACTTTTTTAATTACAAGCTAAGCTGGCGTCTTTGCTTTTCTTTGGAACGCGATAGAAAACTGTCCCGAGTTTTCCCTTAATGTCTCAGACTATAACGACTCAAAAACTAGCAGCCTTATAACGTCTTTAATTGAAATGAAAGTTATGTACGACACACGACAAAACTCACGATACCATCCACAACATCTGGATGCTTGGCGGTTTACCACTGTGCGATTTACTTGGAGTTTACTTCCTCGTACGACTATTTTGTGGAATCGTTTACCACCGGCGATATTTCCGAACCGATACGACTTAGGGACCTTCAAGAACAAGCTTACTCCTTTTTAAAAGGCCGGCAACGCACCTGTAATTCCCCTGGTGTTGCAGTTGCTCATGGGCGGCGGTCGACACTTAGCATCAAGTAAACCGCACGTTTGCCAACCCTCTTCTAAAAAAAACCATAGTAGGTAGACCATGCGTAACCACGTGTCGTGCACTTCAGACCACCCATATTTTTCTCAGGGCTCACTTGTCCACGAGCTTGGCAACGAATTGACTGAGTGCTTACGACTCGTGATCGTGTTGCCCGCGCACTCCTTTGTGGAGTTAAATCAAAAACTAAGATAATATTTTATGTTGCAGAAATGAGTAGCAGAATTGGCAAGAAACGCCCGAGATGGAAGTTTATCGACCAAATTAACGATATATTGAAGATGGGCCAAATTAAGAGTACTCTTAACCGGTAAGCACCTATGCGTAGGTATATGGACGTGGAGGAGGTGAGAGAGGTGTCAGGATCGTGTCAAATGGAAATATGTAGTCTCTGCCTAACCCTATGGGTGACAGGCTTGAGTGTTCATGAGTGATGAATATGAAGCTCTCTTCCTTCTTAGTCTATTCACCCTGCAGTAAGTTAAGTATTCAGTTATAACAGGCTATATAGCTATAGCATATGTACGAGTATGTATTGTATACTATTTACATACTATATGTATGTAGCTAAGATGACTTAGGGTTTTTTTATAAGATAAAGGTGACAAGCAAGCACACAGTCCACCTGATGGTAAGTGGTTGTTGTGGCCCATAGACATCTACATCTATCCTCGTTTGCGAATCAAAATGCAGATGCGTTGTCAGCCGTGAGGACTAAGATGGAATGCCTTTTTTCCAGTAAAAAGGGTTTCCGGTTTTCTACACTCACCATACGAAACACAGCTGCATTAAGCTGCTATTTTACGCTGGTATTCTGTGAGAGCGCGGTCCTTCCTCAGTCGAGCCGACCCATTCGTGCTACAAAAATACAATTAATATAGCTACAGCATGGCTCTACCACGTTTCAAGGGTTTCAGGGTCGTCTGATATAGTTGACGTCGTGCAGTAGCTTCGTTGACAAAGAGTGGTTTCCTTTTTGACTACCCGCGGACGACTACGTACGATGACTTTCGGCACTCAAACAGTAAAATATTAAAAATGTGTGACCATTTGACAAACGAAAGCTTACAACAATTTTATCACGTCAAAAAGTAACGGATAATTCAGTGATCGCTGAACTGGCGGATCATTGAAGCTAAACCAAAAGTTGGAGTTGAGACCGTGTAGGTCTGATGTCTCATATATATACATATATATGTGAGATATAGTTTATGGTTAGATGTGAGGTTTTATTTATAGAATAAGGGTGACAAACGAGTACACAGACCACCTGATGGTAATTGGATATTGTGGTGCATAGACATCTTAAAAACTCAATTAAGAATCAGAATGCAGATGCGTTATCACCCCTGAGGACTAAGATGGAATGCCTCGTTTCCAGTAAAAAGGTCTCCGGTTCTCTACGCTCACCATGCGAAACACACATGGTGAGCGTAGAGAACCGGAGACATTAGACTACGAAGTCGTCATAATGTGCGATGTCATTTAATCTGTGCATAATTTAGTATCTTTTATTAAATCCAAAATTGTTTAATCATAAGACGGAAGTTTTACCATTTTGTTATTTGACTTCTTTTTAAGTATACAAACTGATTATTTTATTTCTTTGATCATTTTCATAATTTTATGCTAGATTTTACGAATGTTTTCGAGCGGAACGGTACAATGGTCAATAATTACATGTTAGTGTATAATTTGTTCAAAATATAATTCCAAATAAATGATAATAATAAAGAAACTAGATGTAGTTGTTTAAATCCCGCACCCTTGCACACAATAGGTGTAGATAGCCGGTTAATGACCGTAATTAGGAACAATGCATCGCAAGTGCGGTATTATTGTAATTAAAAACAATGGGTGAATTTAATTGAACGAGTAGTGGACGTCCTCAATCCTGAATCGTATCTCACGATACTAAAGAGATACAACAATGGGTGTACCCATAAACTTTTATATTCTTTTTCTTTAGATATGTACGGTTTGGCAGTCATGCGATGTGACGGGGCATTCAAGAGTTCTGGCTCAAGAGCCTGGAATTGTGTTCTATGCCACTTTCACTTATACCACTTATATTATTAAATTTTTAAAGGTTTGTCCATATAAGCCTTATATGGACAAACCATTAAAAAATAGTATTGTCAACGGTACAGTTGTAGTCTTTATTATGGCGGTGGTAGAGCTTTTTTGCCTACAAGTCTGACTAGGTTGGCTCCATCATCTTACCTATTTCTGCTGCCAATCTGCGCTTCGCCTGTGTTCTCAATTGTATTGCTACAATTAATTCAAATCCTCCCTACAACGGCGGAGATCCATATCTAGCAATTTTTTTGTTTTATTTATTTGAAACAACAACAGTTCCACAATATTGTAATATTAAACAGTGCTTAAAATACACTTAACTAATTATGTAACCCACACCTTTATCCACAGGTTGATTGACGGCTGTTACCCAAATCATTTATACAATATTAATTAAGCAAGTAGAATAGAATAGAGTAGAATAGGCAAATTTTTATTCAATATATATCACAAGTAATTATTATTCAAAGTCATTTTTTGCTTTTACCACTGGTTCAGAAAATACCTCTATCCAGGGAAGAACCAGCAAGAAGAAGCTGATCAGGATACTAGGATAAAGGTATTTAATTATTGTATTACAAATTTTCAAGTCAATTGGCCGTCTACAAGTTGGTGAAAATTACATAAAAAGATTCCGTTATATACATAGATAGATGATAGATACACGCGAAACTAATAAAAGCGTGTTAAATAGTTACATTCTATTGCGCTTAGGGCAATTAATGGAGTTAGTTTTTATGATCTCTCTTCGCATAAGACACTTCCATAATCGGCGAATGTGTATTTGTTCATTATGGGATAAGGGTGACAAAACGAGCACGCAGTCCACCTGATGGTAAATGGTTGCTGTGCCCCATAGGCATCTACATCTATCCTCGATTACGAATCAAAATGCTGATGCGTTGTCACCCGTGTGGATTAAAATGGAATGCCTCGTTTCCAGTAAAAAGGGTCTCCGGTTTCCTACACTCACCACACGAAACATACTATTTTCCGCTAATATTCTGTGAGAGCGTGGTCCTTCCTCGGTCGAGCCGACCCATTCGTGCTACAAGTATACTACTAATACAGCTGCAGCATGGCTCTACCACGTAGAAAAAATTGTCCGCCAAATTCGTTGATTCTTAAACGAGGTATTTAACAGAAATTTATAATAACACGAAGTGTATACAGTGTGATCTACATGAAATTCATTAACAAAGCTTCCTAATAACTCCCCCCTTTAACCACGGGGGGTGGTCAGGAAGCGGCGACGGGGCAGGGGGAAGGCGAGCTGACAAACAGCACCCCGTAATGTGCTACTGTTGAATTGTAAAAATCTCATTATACTCTAACTGTCGTTATAGGAGTAATTCACAGCCAAGGACAGCGAATAACGTTGAGTTGATAATAAATTTGAACTTATTATAATAATATGTCGTATCGTAAAGCCAAGGATCATGACGGCTCGATATCACAGTGGTTTAGCGTTTGGCACTACGGGCTGAAGATTCGATTCCCTCAAAGCATGACTATTTGTATGACCTATAAATAATTGTTCCTGGCTTGGTTATTTGTCTATGTGCAATATATGTATGGAAAAACCTCCGCGAACCATACTATATATGACGTTTGCGAAGCCTGAGATGGTTAAATATGCCTCGATTCGTAGTTTGATTAATTTTCGTTGGCGAGTCATTGACCTTATTACATTTCTGAAGTCTTTAATTGTTAGAGATAATATTAAACAAACATAAGCGCGCAAAATTTGAATATTTATTTCGTATCAAATTAATTTCGGTTAATAGGGCCGGGCTTTCTTGCTTATATGGTGGTACTACTATCACCTACGCTGTTCCTTCTGCATATCAATGAATTCAAACCAGTAGCATTCATTGCTATGCCGACGACAGCACAGGTGATGCTTTTACACCGGCCATGCCAATATTTCTAGGGATCACGTCATCGAGTGCCGGAAAAACTTGTCTCAAATCGAGTCGTTATTAAAAAGAAAGAAAGAAAATTCTCAGAAGACACAACTTTGTGCGTTTACCACTAAAAATAACCTCTTTGTCGTATCTCTTTAATTTCATGCCGGCACACCGCTTGCAACTTTACAAGGCGCAAGTTCGGCCTCACATGGAATACTATTCCCATCTCTGGGCTGGGGTACCCCAGTGCCAGTTCCTTCCACTTGACCGCATCCAGCGCAGAGCGGATCGTCAACGACCGAGTTCTTTCTGATCATGCCTTTGCATTTTCTATCGCATTAACCACGGGGAGTGCTCTGAGGAATTGTTTGGATAAATTCCAGCCGCCAAATTTCACAAACGCACATCGCGACAAAACTCACGATACCATACACACCATCTGGATGCTTGGCGGTTGACCACTCTGCGTTTCACTGAGAGTTTTCTTCATCGTACGACCTCTCTGTGGAATCATTTATCACCGGTAATTTTTCTGGACCGATACGACTTAGGGACCTTCAAGAAAAGAGCTTACTCCTTTCTAAAAGGCCGGCAAGGCACCTGCAATTCCCCTGGTGTTCATGGGCGACGGTAGTCACTTAGCATCAGATGAGCCGCATGCTCGTTTGCCCCCTCTTCTATAAAAAAGTACCGCTACTGCCGCGATACACGAGAGTGGAAATATTAAAATAGATAAAAATATAGATAAAATAGATATAAATATTACATTTAAAGACACCACAAACTGTGTTCAAAAATGAACCTGACAACAGTGATCTGAATAATATTAAATTAAGTAAAAACGAGCGTGCTTCTTCAATTTTTGGAGAACATAACGTTAACAATGTTGATCATCAGCCTGATAAAGTCCACTGCTGATAAAGGATCTCTCCCGTTGTAAGAAACAAAACTAAACATTAACAGTATTATGTACTCCAACATATGCATAAAACAACAGTTTTTTTATAGGATAAGGGTAACAAGCGAGCACACAGTCTACCTGATGGTAAGTGGTTGCTGTGGCCCATAGACATCTACATCTATCCTCGATTACGAATCAAAATGCAGATGCGTTGTCACCCGTAAGGGCTAAAATGAAACGCCTCGTTTACAGTAAAAAGGGTCTCCGGTTCTCTACAGACACCATACGAAACACAGCAGCGTTAAGCTGCTATTTTACGCTGGTATTCTGTGAGAGCGTGGTCCTTCCTCGGTCGAGCTGACCCATTCGTGCTACAACTATACCAGTAATATAGCTGCAGCATGGCTCTACCACGTGCATATCTATAAAAAAGACCTAAGTTCCATAACATTCAAAACCATCTTTAAAAGAGTAAACCAGAAAAACTATAGGAAGCAGCGCCAAAAGTGCTAGACATCTGCAATAGAAGCGAGGTGGTCACAGCAATCCTCTATTCTAAGGGAATTCCATGACAGTCCAAGACAGTGTCAGCGGATCCATCACCCCATTTGGTCCGTGGCTTGTCATAAGAGGTGTCTATAGGAAATGCCAGAAAACTGACTTCCGAGAGATGGCGGTAAAACCATCTTGTTTACGTCAGACATAAAATACCCGGAACAGCGACGGGCAGCAGTGTTAAAGGTACGAGACATTTGGCACTGAAGACTGGCGACCGTCAATCCGCCTGCCATGCCTGGCCGTTAAGGGAAATCCTTCTTCTACGAGATTTTTGCGGACGGATGAATAAGAGAGCGCCATGCCCAATTGTAGGCTGTGTGAATATGGATGAGAAGAAGCAAAAATGTAGAACTGACAAATTCTATTTATATGATGGTGTGAAGTTACCTATACAATTTTCGCGTATTATTTGCCTAAATTTTTAACAACACTACGCAAAAAAGAACAATCCTGTTTCAGTCAATATTTTAAAGCACTCGGAGCGAGATCTTTCGCTGCTCTAAGGATTCTCCAAACCGTCGGTAATTGTGTTTCGTTATAACGAGTTTTTTGGCAGCCCGCTCACCTATATGTACCGCCGAATTGTACGGTAGGCAGAAAAGGTTATGCGTTGTGTTCGAATATATTTACCATTTTGGATTTATGACATTCATGTTGTTTTCATGCTTCAAATAAAATGTATCAAACATTATTTGCATTAAACTCAAATTTTATTTATTCATTCATTCTTTACAGCCTATCAAAAGTCCACTGCTGCTATAGATTGCCTCACAGGGGGATATTTGCTATAGTTGCCACGCTTGGCTAGCGGGTTAGAAACCGCAGTTTTTTACGATTTTGAAGTGTTTATCAGGAAGATACTTCTGGTCATCTCCTCTTTCAGTTTCCGTCTGTCGCTTTTTACGGCACCCACGAGATGGTATGAGGTAGTAAACTTTAACGTCACCACTATACAACAATTAACTCAAATAATGGGCTGCATTTAGGAGACTTCAGTCAGAACAAGGACGGACGCCTCAGGGGTTCCACGAGAGAAAAGTCCTTTCTTTTTCGTAAAATTAACTAAAAAATGCAAAATATAAGGGATAATATTGAACTGCACTAAACAGCTTATATTCCAAAATCAAAATGATTAAAACATTGTAAAATAAACAATTTTCTTGTCTTCCTTGAAACATGATTGGCCTCCACTTCGTCGTTGCCCCAGGGCCACAATTTTTAAATCCGGCTCTGTTCAAATATCATTTTTTACTCTACTCTTCAATACGACAGGCCATGCAGAAAGTTATGCGAAAAATAATTATATGAGACACTGGGCAGTTATAATTTATTTTGAAAAACGATTATTTACAAATAAAAATTCGTATGTTCTAATTTTCAATTTCGTTCCAAATTTTACGAGCTAACTTAAATTTTGTGTTCCATTAAAAATGGATCTGCATTGGGAACATTTTCGCGCGAAGATTTTTTAAGATTTAACTCGTCGCCTAACCAGAATGAAACGTTTGATAGACTTCAAACGGCATTTATGGCTATATTCAATATAGGCAAGTGTAGCGTTGTTATGAAAAATATCAGCACAATTGTAGGTATAACTTTAAGAGATAAGGAAAGAAGTGGTCACCCGTTGACGGCTGTTACAGAGAGGAACATGCTAACTGTGAAAAATTTAATAGAAGAGAATAGGCGAATAACATAAAATATAATGTACACACAACCTCACCGATGCTCGGAAGCCTGCGTGGAATGGTGCCGAGACATGATTACTAATTTTGAAGCAGGCTTATCTCAACGTATTTAAGACATTACTACAGGTCGACGGTTTAAAAATGACCCAACGCCTACCAAAGTGAAGCGATCGCGAAGCGCAAGGAAAATTATGTTCAGTAGTTTTTGAACTTTGATGGAGTACATGGTGTCAGTTCCTTTACGAAATCCAAGTAGGATCAATTCCGAATGATACACTACCAAATGCTTGCCAAAAGTGTTCACTGCTGTGAGCAACAAACAACTGAACACGGGGTTCCGCGGTCTACTACCATGTGAATTGTTTTTATTCCCTAAAATAAAAATAAAAACAGCCGAAAGAGGGTGTGGGTTTCACCGCCGGAAGATGTGTTATCAGCGTTCGGGCAGTAGTAACAGTAAGTAGAAGAGGTATCTGAGGCGGAATTGAAAAAATGATTCAGGCGCATGAAACTTTTTTACGTGGTAGAGCCATGCTCCAGCTATATTAGTAGTATAGTTGTAGCACGAATGGGTCGGCTCGACCGGGGAAGAACCACGCTCTCACAGAATACCAGCGTAAAATAGCAGCCTAACTCTGCTATGTTTCGTATGGTGAGTGTAGAGAAGAACCGGCGACCCTTTTTACTGGAATCGAGGCATTCCATCTTAGGCCTCACGGGTGACAACGCATCTGCATTTTGATACGTAATCGAGGATAGATGTAGGGGCCACAGCAACCACTTACCATCAGGTGGACTGTGTGCTCGTTTGTCACCCTTATCCTATAAAAAAAAAGTTTATATAGATGCTGTTGGAGAGCTATTTGAAAAGATTTAAGAATAAAAACTTCACCTATAGAACTTTTTATAGTTTCGCAAAACTTTCTGAGTAGCCCACAGAAACATCATTTGAGGTATACTTAAAAACATCTTTATCACATTAAACATCTAAATATTTAATATATTTTTTTATTGTCAGATCTTTGCGGCCAAAGCTTTGCCAAAAATACGGCTAATGATACAAATTTCTTCAAAAAATATTACTCACCAATCTGAACAGGCGGATTGATGAGCGCAGAGCTGATACCCTCGCACTGGCAATGCTCCTCCAAACACCAGTCTGTGGGATTTGTGGTTTGAAATTTTTTGATTGGATTTATAGGGCTGCGGTTAGAGCCTAATTCTTCAATCGGCTGATTATTCCTACAGAATAAAGTTGACAACAGGCACCCAGTCCAAAACAGTCCAGCTGTGGCCTACATCCATTCTCGAACCAAATGCGGATGCGTTATCAACCCTTAAGCCTTATAACCCCAGTAAAAACGGTCTCCGTTTTTCTACACACTCACCATACACAACACAGCAGCATTAGGCTGCTATTTTACGCAGGTATTCTATGAGAGCGTGGTTCCTTCGCAATCGAGACCCATTCGTACTATAAACATATAGCTGCAGCATGACTGTACAATTTGGAATGAATTACCCACATGCAAAAACATATTAAACAGACCAATTTGCCAGCTAAGCATGACGGTTTTTTCAATAGAATGAAGGTGAGAGGCGGACATATATCCTCAATTAAGAATCAAAATGCAGATGCGTTGTCACCCCTGAGGACTGAGATGAAATACCTTGTTTCCAGTAAAAATGGTATTCGGTTCTCTACAGTCACAATACGAAACACAGCAGCTATTTTACGTTGTTATTATGTGAGAGCGTGCTCCTACCCCGGTCGACCCGACCCATTCGTGCGACAACCATAATATAGCTGCAGCGTGCCTCTATCATGTAACAATACGGTTTGGATAAATCCTTCCCATGATGGCCATTTCCAGCAGGGGATTTTTATTTCTCTCTTTCAGTCCTTTAAATCTTTTATAAAACTAAAGTGACAAACGAACTTACAGTCCACCTGCTCGTAAATGGCCACTGCAGTCCATGGACACGTGCAGCCAATTTCAAACAAAGAAGGCTATAGAAGGCTATGCTTTGCCATCTTCGGTTGCATCACCACTTACCATCAGACGGGATAGTCAAGGACTGGTTTTTACCTAGTTTAAAATACGTTGTCACCACTGAGGACTAAGATGAAACACAGCCTGCAATACTGACTCTATATATCCTCCAGAACGAAACGCAGCATGCAAGCACTGCTACTTGGCGGCATAAATTAGTAAGCGGGTGGTACCTACCCAAACGGACTAATAAACAGAAAAGGAGTCCTACCAATGAGGGCTGATAATTTTCTGCTCACCAGATGTCGCTAGTTGACAGTGAGGTAAAGTTTTTTGTTACACTATGTCATTTAATTGAGAAGTTGTTTTTTAATAAAAGTTTATCAGTTTCTAGAGTATTACATTAATACACAAAACAATGCGTCAGTGGTTTGCTCTTTAATTTTTTGCACATTTTTAACTTTTTTTTAATTTTTCTACTTTTATGAATATCTGTGGTTTGGTTTATTTATTTTTAATGTTATTAATATAAAATATAGCTAATAGTACAGAAAGAAACAATAACTTTTACATTTTCCGAACAAATTAACTTCCCCGCTATGAAATCTGTCAAATATTATACCTCACTTTCTAGTGGCGCCGCCCTGGTGGCAGAAAAAGTCGTGGATGCCGTGCATTAGAAAACAACCACGTTGTAAAAAAAAGTCGTGAGCAATGACAGTTAAGAATGTTTTTAACTGATGAATGCCCAAATACTCAAACACTACTCAATTTTAAGACGCCGTTAATTCTCGTGATGTCACTATCACTTTATGTCAAAGTGACTGTGACACCACGAGACTTAACGGCGTCCTAAAATAGAGTAGCGTTGGGGTTTTGGGCAGAAAGGTAACAAAAACAACATGATAATTCATAAACATATTTAATCAATCAAAAGTCAAATCGATTGTATCCACCATATTCTCAAACTTGTCATCCATTTCAAAGTCCTTTAGTAATTCATCTTTGTTCGGTATATCCTTATCAGACTCAACCTCCGGCTTGGATTGAGCAGGGGGGAGCTCTTTTAAAATATGCAATGCTGTAGCATTTGTTTTTCTTCGCTTGTCCTTCGATGTCGAAGGTTGATTTCTTTGTATCGTATTCAAATGAGTTTTCTGCAATTAAAGAAGTAAATTAAACATGAATTTTTCAACATATATTCATCATGGATCAGAGTATACCTGCCTATTAGAGCGTAGGTCCTGTTTTTGTTTTTCTAAAGTTATCGAAACAAATTATTTTCCGAGGACCGAAAAAACATCCCTTTTTTCGAACGGCATTCACCCGTATTCTTTTTGTTTTTGTTTTTTTTTACTACAGGGATTTCTGGTAGGTAAGACTCCGCTTTTGCATAGTTCACGTCGCCAAGCAGCAGTGCATCGTAGCAGTGTTGCTTCTTTTTCACCAGCCTTCAAAGTCCACTCCTGGACATGAGATCCTCTCCCGTAGTAGGGAGGATATGCTTTAATGATCACGCTTGGCAGACAAATTAACGAGCGCAGTACCAGACGTCTTATACCTTTGACGCTGTTCCCAGGTGCCGGTGTTAGTGATTTACGTCTGGCGAAGACGAGACGATTTAGATATTCTATCTTAACGATATATAGATAGATATGTTATCACGTCTAATAAAGACGTGACAACACACCTATCAGTAGCTTTTTTTGTTGTTTGCAGATTTCGGATGTCCATTCGAAACAGAGAGGACAGAAGTTTGTTACGCGTATTTTGTAATAAAAAAATGCTAAACTTCAATTATAAATGGTTTTTTGGCGAGGCAACCCTGTAAATTGCATGTCAATCAAAAGCAGATACCACCGAACCTAGAATAATATAATATGCATTTACTTTAGTAGTAACATAACATCATTGATATAAATGGTTATTTTGTAAGGGTCGATCGGTAGGCAAAAACTTTGTTGCCCATAAATCACATTCAATTTGGGATAATTTCAAATAAAAGTAGAAGCATTATTTACTCATATTTTCAAAAACTGCAATAACGGTACATAATTTATTTATGTATTTGAACTTAAGTTTAAAATTTGGCTACTCTTTGAAAAATAACCTATATATACTTAATCCGACAGACGTAATTTAAGCCTTTCGTCGCCAATTGTTAGGGCGATGCGTTTTTATTTCTTCACAAAACATAAGTTTGTATGCACATTCGAATGAAACGCTCCTAAATTTTACTTTTAGTTTTTTTAATGGTTTTATGACAAAGAATAACAATTTTGTAAAACTAAATTATTATTCTTTTAACGAAAATATTCATTAAATCAACGCTGACAGTTGAGTGAAAGCAGTCATAGACGTCAGGTAAGTTAATAATCATAAATAATAACTTTTGAACGCATAACTCTAAATTCACCGGCTGCTAATAGGATTTCAATTAGGAATATCATTTTAGTCCGAAAACAGTAATTGCATAAATAAAATCGTCCATCACAGGGTTAGTTAGTCATTCAGAATCGTATTTAAATTAAAATTGGTGCTAAAATAACCGGAAAGCGATTCATTATTACAGAATGCGCCGCGAGTAGTCCGGACCAGCAACGGTGCGATGAATAAACATACGGACCTAATCATAGGTCACTGGCGGTGTAATGTCGGCTGCGTGCATTTGTAACTGCTACCGTTAATATACTGAGTTTTTATTGTTTCAATCTTTGTAATTATGTATACAAACAAAACCCAAAACGCCTAAATAGGATTCGAAAGAAGACGATAAAATAAGAAATTTGACTTAAAGCCTCAAAATCCTGATATAATAAATATCTCCGGTTCTAACGTATATATTAACGTATTCCGGTTCCAACGTACGTACCTAAAACTGTTAGGCGCAAATCTACTATCGTTTCTGAGATTATTTTGAGAAGATTTTGAGTAGGAAATAATCCGTTTTGCCTTAGCGTGTTCACGAACTTCAAATCTTCTCGAAATATTTTGGATGACTCAGACGTACAGGTTTCACACGAAGTTGTTCTTCACCGCTAAGTCTAAATTATAAATTAAAATTGTGATAAACAATTTCAGTGGTGGTGCGATCTGCTCGCTCACGTAGGTACTATGAAATTTTAAGGCAAGCGCTTATCACGTCAAAGCTTCTACCACGGTTCTTAACTACAACTAACTGTGCGATTGCGTAACTCTGGTGGAAATCATTTGTTTAGGATTCACCCGACAACTGCGTTATGTCATTACGATAATTTTAACCTAAAATAAGACATTAATATAAATAATATTAGAGTTAAAAACACTTAAAATAGACGCCGTGATGATCTTAGTAAAAATACTAGGTTATAGTCTTGAAATCATTGTAAAGTCATCGGTTCTTTAATATTCTTGATTGATTGAGAATATTCTGGCGTCCGGAAGTGGGTGAAAACGGAATTATTATATTCTATTACATTCATACATAGAGCTGTAGCTCAGGGGCTAAGCGCTCGCTGATAATGTCACAGTACGCGAGCAACCCGGGTTGGATCCCCGCCGACACAAATAAAATTGTTGATTACAATTTAAATGGTGATCTATTACGTGCTCGGCGGTGAAGTAAAATATCGTGAGAAAACCTGCAGGTCTGAAAATAATAAAAACAATATTTACATACATACATAGCTCAAGCTAATAAAATCGTGTTAAGAACACATAAGTTTACAATCGATACTTATATATTTAGACAATAAAACTAAGCGTTAGACGTCAAACACGAAGCCAAAAACGATTCCCACCAAATCAGCAGAAAACCATTAATTTGCAATTATTTGTAACTTTGCGGACATTATAATCCAAGACTCCCATGCAAAATAAGGTAAAAGGTAAAACACACAATTTAATGATTTCATTTTACGTGGTAGATACATGCTGAAGCTATATTAGTAGTATAGTTGTAGCACGAATGGGTCGGCTCGACCGGGGAAGGACCACGCTCTCACAGAATACCAGCGTGAAATAGCAGCTTAATACTGCCGTGTTTCGTATGGTGAGTGTAGAAAACCGGAGACCCTTTTTATTGGATATGAGGCATTCCATCCTAGTCCTCGCTGCCACCCGCGACACATCTGCATTTTAATTCGTAATTGAGGATAGATGTAGAAGTCTATGGGCCACAGCATCCACTTCACATCAGGTGGACTGTGCGTTTGTCACCCTTATTCTTAAAAAAAACTATGGTAAATACCCGTTCTAGGAGTTATGAGATAATCTATGGCCTAATCTGTGTCTATCACTTTGATTTTGAATTTCATAGGCTGTAACAATGATAATGATAATTATGATTTTGATCACGTACTTGGCTGTATGAGCAAGATTTCCTTTGCCTTCCCTACATGGGAAAAGACACATATATATATATATATAGATAAACACAAACAAATATTTTAAAGTTGTTTGATTGTTGGCACACAATCAGGGCATCCACGACTTTTTTTGCCACCAGGGCGGCGCCACTTAAATATGAGGTATAATATTTGACAGATTTCATAACGGAGAAGTTAATTTGTTCGGAAAATGTAAAGGTTAATGTTTCTTTCTGTACTATTAGTTATAAATTATATTAATTAGATTAAAAATAAATAAACCAAACTACAGTTATTCATAAAAGTAAAAATAAATAAAAAAGAGTTAAAAATGTGCAAAAATTAAAGAGCAAACCACTGAGGCATTGTTTTGTGTATTAATTTATTACTCTAGAAACTGATAAACTTTTATTTAAAACTAACTTCGCAATTTAAATGACATTGGGCAACAAAAGACTTTACCGCATTGTCAACTAGCGACATCTGATGAGCGGAAGATTATTAGCCCTCATTGGTCGAAATTCGATCACAAGCAATACAAGTATTTACTTACAAGTGAAGGATTTCTCCGCACCAATAACTTCACGTCATCAGCATTAATCGTACTCCGTTTTGCATGTCTGTAACATTTTAAAAGGTCAAATTTGTTAAGAAATGGCCCTACTTAAATATGTATGTAGATAGTCGTATGGATGTGGTGGCAATGTAAGAGAATGCATCACCCCAAATCATCCCGTGTGTGGGTGAATGTGTGTGTGTGTGTGTGGGTGTCGTAAGATGTGACAACAAAAAAGCCAGAAAGGTCTTCCGAGAGATGGCGGTATAGCCATATCGTATTATATACTATGGTGGTTATAAGGCTTCTAGGTTCTAGGGTACCTAGGGCGCCACGATTTGAAGGCGGATTCGCATAGATCTCGACGAGATACGCCGAAAAGTAAGAATAAAATGTTTCGACATCTCGCTTACTTTCCGAGATATCGATACTCAAAAATTACTTTTTTTTACACAGGAATATTGACCCAAAGTTACTTCTGCAACGGCTTCAGCGCTGCGGGAAGTGCAGCCCCCGCCCGCTGTAGCAAATAGCATTCACCTGTGCGAGCCGTAGCGGCTGAGGCTGGTCGCCGAAGACGACCAAGAAGCCAAAGCTGCGGAGGTAAGCATGGGTGCCTGCGATTTGCTACGCAAGGACGAAGGTGCTGCACTTCCCACAGCGCCGAAGCCGTTGCAAAAGTAACTTTGAACTTCAAATCGTGGCGCCGTAAGAACCGTAGTCTTGCCGTGGTCATAGAATTAGGAACGCTTCATACAAAGTCATCATTTTAAAATTTAAATGTTCATAACAAAAAAGTATTACTTCATAATTTCCTATATTTGCGCGAATACTAAACAATGAATAAAATTATTTTTACGGATTTTATCGCGTCTAATTAACTTATTTTTTAATTCCCGACGTTTCAGGTGCTATACACCATCCATGGCTGGAACATTTTTTGTTGGAATACTTTTTACAAAAAATATTGGCTATACTGTCAGTTAGTACATTTATAAGGTTAACATAAACGAAAAACAAATTAGGAAACAATTTGTATTATTACTGTTCAATTTACTGTTATTTAAATATTGTTCGAATACCAATAGATGGATAAATAAGGTCTTTGATGGTTACCTTAAAGGTAAATAACGCCATATTAAAGAATTATATTCGCCATGCGAGGCCGGGGCGGGTTGCTAGTCAGAATTAAAACATCTAGATTGACGACGGGAAATAGAAACAGGAGAGGCTCAAGTCCACACGTGGACTTTTATAGGTTGATAAAGATATATAAATGATCCGACCATAATGTAACAAGATAGTATGAGCCGGCGCGTCATCAGCCGCAACAAGTTTAAAGTATTACTTAATTAGAACAATCATTGTTCAAACCAGAACGATATCAAATCGAGTCAAGTTCAATAGATATATAATATTTGACATAGTTGCCACTCTTACGACACCCACGGGACGATATGGGGTAGTGTACACTCTTACACCGCCACTACACGGTCAATTTATATCATCTTATTTTAAATTAAAAATATAATCATAATAATTAAAAAAATAAAAATAGTTTATTTCCTTAACATTGTTTAATAACAGTATTATGCCGTGGCCATAACCACCCAGGAAGCATGTAAAAATGCTTATGTTGGGTGGTTCTGCTCTTCCCATGGATTATAATTAAATGCTAAGTGAGGGTGTGAGTATTAAAGTATGTGTGAGTGAAGTGTGTATATAGTATAAGTGTAGAGTGTATGTTTAATGTGTATGTAGAGTATGAGAAGGGTGTGTGAATGAATATAATGTGTGGTTTATGTGTGTGAATGTTTTTTTTTCTTTTTGCACGTTCATAGAAATTATGACGAATTATTTATATTACATTGTAACAAGCTAGCCCTACGATATCAAATCTTGGGTTCGGTTGATAACCACTAGAGATGTAAACGTAACATGAGTGCATGTAATGTGTGCATGTGAGTTGTCTATGCGTTAGTTAAGGTGACATATAATTATATATTTACTATATCACATTATACCTGCCTAACTCTACGAAACCAATTCTTGGGATCGGTTTAGGAACCACTAGAGTTATAAGCATAATAGGTGTGTGAAGGCACTGTATAGAATACGTGTAGGTAAGAGTTTTCCGCGCGTAATTTAGTCTATGACATGTAATCTTTATTATTATGTCATAATATAGCCCTACAATATCAAATCTTGGGATCAGTTAAAGAACCACTAGAGTTATAAGCATAATAGGTGTGTGAAGGCACTGTATAGAATACGTGTAGGCAAGAGTTTTTCGCGCGTAATTTAGTCTATGACATGTAATCTTTATTATTATGTCATAATATAGCCCTACAATATCAAATCTTGGGATCAGTTAAAGAACCACTAGAGTTATAAGCATAATAGGTGTGTGAAGGCACTGTATAGAATACGTGTAGGCAAGAGTTTTTCGCGCGTAATTTAGTCTATGACATGTAATCTTTATTATTATGTCATAATATAGTCCTACAATATCAAATCTTGGGATCAGTTAAAGAACCACTAGAGAGTACATTAGTGAAAGTTAGAATCCTAACCTAGGAAAAATAAAACGTAACGCAGTTGAATCCCACCGGCAAACGATTCCCAAAGTTACACAATCACACTCAGAGACCAACAATTTATGTTTCGTTCAAATGATGGCTCTTGGTAGTCACTAGTCAGCTACTCTACTAACCACTCTATTACGCGGTCGTCACACCAATTACCTACTTTAAAATATTAGCGTGCCGTGTGGGAGTGGTGGCGGAAGAAGAAAATACCTCATTTCATCCCGTGGGTATCGTAAGAACACGGCATCCAAGATGGCGATATTATAACTGTCTCGTTTACGTCAGACGTAAAAACCCCAGACCGGTGACCGGGAGCAAGAAGCAGCAAGGGTGCGAAACGTTTTTCTTATTGGATAATGGTGACATAGTTGCCACCACATAGTTGGATTCTGAGCCTGAAGTTCAATGTATAGTTATCCTTCATAGTACACTGCTTCACAATATGTTGATGCGTCACATTGTGCAGCCCTTGGGAGATTTTGACGGCAACTTGAGCCAGCAGACAGCTGACAGTTGGCGATGGTATCTCAAGGCGCCTAAGCAGGCAGACACATTATCTTGAGAATCACATCACCATCAGAGCACTTGTTTCACCGTTTCCACTAATAGTTCACATGCGCAGAATCGCACCACTTTTGCATATTAAAATCCACTTCAAACCATTATTTAAACAATAATACAGGAGCAGCAAACCGCCACCGGTCAAGTTCGTTTCGTTTACGTCAGACGTAAAATCCCCAGACCGGTG
The DNA here is from genome assembly GCA_029286625.1 of Parnassius orleans. Classification (NCBI taxonomy): domain Eukaryota; kingdom Metazoa; phylum Arthropoda; class Insecta; order Lepidoptera; family Papilionidae; genus Parnassius; species Parnassius orleans. Next base: position 1,590,378 of record JAGSMP010000084.1, read on the forward strand.
ACTGGGAGCAAGAAGCAGCAAGGGTGCGAAACGTTTTTTTTATTGGATAATGGTGACAAACGAGCACACAGTCCACCTGATGGTAAGTGGTTGCTGTGGCCCATAGACATCTTCAATTACGAATCAAAATACAGATGCGTTGTCAGCCATGAGGACTAAGATGGAATGCCTCGTTTATAGTAAAAAGGGTCTCCGGTTCTCTACACTCACCATACGAAACACAGCATTGTTAAGCTGCTACTTTACGCTGGTATTCTGTGAGAGCGTGGTCCTTCCCCGGTCGAGCCAACCCATTCGGGCTACGACTTACTACTAATAGCTGCAGCATGGCTCTAACACGTATAAAAAGGTGCAAGACGTGCAATCGCTAACCCACATGCCAAACGTGGCAAATAAGGCAAATCTTCGCTACAATGGGAGCGACCTATGACTTTAGGGAAAGGAATTTTGTTTTTTTTAATGCATTTTTAAAATTTCATATTTAAAATCAGATATAGGTACTTTTAAAACTCAGTCGCCTTGATAGGTTAGGTGTGTTTTCGCATAAAATACGGACTTATGAAAAACATCGACATACTTCGCGAACGCTTCTAAATCGAGACCATATATAGACATTTTCTTATACAGCAACTCAGCAATAATTTCCATTGCAGGCTTCGTTATTTCCAGTCCCAGTAAGTGGCAACACTCTTTACAAATTGACTGCACATCACGATGCAGTGAAGCGCGTGCTTTCTAAAAGAACATTTTACAAGTTAGTTCTGACCATAATTACAGCAACTGCTAAAGATGTGTCAACGTTATCATTATCATTACAGAATAACTAAGTCCACTACTGAACAGAGGCCGCCCCTAAAGATCGCCTCATAGATTATCGAGGAGATATTTGCTATAGTTGCCATGCGGGTTGACAACCGCGGTTTTTTTATTATTTTGAGTTCTAATCAGGAAAATGCTGCTGCCTATCTCCTATTTTATTTGCCTGTGTCGCCTCTTACAACACCCACGAGATGATAATATGGGGTAGTGGATTCTCTTAAGCCGCCACTACAGACCAGAGGAAAATGAAACAGAAAATACAGCAACACACTCACACAGTGTACTTTATAAATGTACTCTGTAGTAATTCATTATACATCTGAAAACTCAATTCTAGTGTGTAGTTTTATTTTTACTAACCACAGAGTCTTATAATAGATACCTGAAATTTTAACCCTGATATTTGCTCAATTTCAATATTTCAAAGCAGCTGTTTAATAAAAATTAAAAACACAACGCAACTTATTTTTTTCTTATCACGCCATCTAGTTTGTTATTGCAGTACTAAAACGAGGTTTCAAAGTCAAACTAAAAAGTGAATCTTTTTATAGGGTTTTAAAATTACAAAAAAAATATGATAGCCTACCTGCAATTTCGTTAAATTTTCGAATGTTGACATTTTGTCACAGTGCTTATAATAACTTCTTTTATTTATACTTATACGTTTCCTACTATAATATAAGAGAACTCTTACAAGAAAATACACAAAAGAAAACCTAATGAATTTTATTATTAATCTAAATTAACATAATAAGTTATTACTACAGAATAAATAATTATTACAATAACTATGTATTACTAAAGCGTTACTTTTATCCACTTTTATCTGACCACTCTTGTTTTGTTTTGTTATGACATGACATATGACATTGACATTACTTATGACATTAATGTTGTTGTTGTTGTTTTTATTATTCGCTCGAGAGAGCAAGCAAAGGAACTAAGCCATACAGCCTTATCTTTTTTATTTTGAATATATAAAATTTTAAGGTGTAAAGGCCGGAACCAAGTCTTATTTTTCTTCTTTCCGTCTCTTCAAAATCCATAAAGGCCGAAGCCAAGTCTTATTTTCTTTAATTTTTCATATTTTCAAAAACCGTAAAGGCTAAAGCCAAGTCTTCCGTCAAGTGCTATATTGAGTTGAGTGATCAGTGACAGGCTGACAGGTAAACAAAACAAAATACACATGCGCAGACATTTAATACACAAAATCGTACCACTTTTACATATCAAAATTCACTTCAAACCATTATTTAAACAATAATACAGGAGCAGCAAACCGCCGCTGGTCAAGTTCCCGCCAAAACTCTCCTATGACATTAATGACATTGACATTCGCAGTTTAGAAATGTACTTTTATATTATTGTTATGGCATTGGCTATAAGGCCTTTATCCAAAAATACATCTTCCAAAACTCATAAATATTTAAATTTTTACTACTGGAACACTTGCTTCATCTTTAACTATTAATTTTTTGTATGCGTTCATATTTCACGAACATCTGTTATGGTAATGATTTCTTATATTTACGCGAACACTACACATTGAATAAAACTACTTTTACGGATTTTATCGCGTATTATTTTTAATAAGAACAATTAAACGCGATAAAATCCGTAAAAGTAGTTTTATTCAATAAAAATAATGTGTCTTAACTACAGTCTGTCGATTAAATGTGTTTACATGGCATTTTTAGTAACTTATTGAAATCGGATTACTGGCAACTGACTGATTACTGAATTTGTAGTTCAAATAAAATATTTTGGTACTTAAATTTTTTATATTTTAATAATATTGTATATTTAATATTAATATCTTGTTAGGTCTTTCTCGTGTAGCCAAGGTTGAAAAGGAAGGACAGATGAATCAAGACGTATGGCGTGGCGGACCCCAGGCATAGGAAAAGGGTCTAGACCTAGCCGTCTTAAAAAATTGGTTATTGGCGATTTTGACAAATATGCAATACTTCATAAAATTAACTAAGTTTAAGCAGTAGTGACGACTCTGATGTAAGCACCATTTCGCTTAGGGATCCAATATCAGGTGTTGAATATTTAGAAAGTGATTTTGACTCGTAATAAACTTTTTTGATTTTTGCCTTCTTTTTTTAGACCGATTGCAACTAAAATCACATTATCTTCTTGATCATTTCCAGTACATAGCATGATTTCTAAATATTAAAGATAAAATATTATAAATAAATAAAACATGTGTGTAGTTCACACGCGGTAGAAGTGAAACCTTCAAATGAAATTAAAGTAAAGAAATAAAAATATTTCACGACAAATGATATATATCGTATGATAATTTTCAAACACAAGTGCGGCATAAAATATAAGATACAAGTTTAATTTTACATCCAAACATTAATTGACTCTCAAGGTGGTAAAGTAGACGCTAGATGGCCTAAATACGACTAACTTAATATAATGTTCTATTTCATTCTTAAAGATGTGTATGTTTGTGTCTTTTTAGTGTCGTTTTTCGTTTTATCGAGTTTCAAATCACAACGATTCTAAAGAAGTTTTCACTTCAAAAAATCTATAAAGATCTTCACATCGAGTATTTAGATTTGTCAGTGATACTATACACTTTTGATAGTCATTTTTTAGTTTTACCACTGGTTGGCAAAAAAACCTCTGTTCTGGGAAGAACCAGCAAAAACCCAGCGGGACTTTTTTTTTAAAAAAGCACAATTTACAATATAATATTTTATACAATTGTTATGAAAACATTTTAGAAACAGCATTGTAGCAATCACCTCATTCCTAGGGGTTATTATCAGTCATGTAGGTACTCTTTAGTAGTATAATAACCCTTACTAGACAATAATTTAAACCTTTTGATAGAAGTGGTCTGCATATTTTCTGGGACTTTGTTGTAAAAGCGTATACATTGCCCCATGAAAGAGTTACTGACTCTTTGGAGTCAAGTAACTGGTATAACTAACTTGTTCTTGTTCCTAGTATTTACAGAATGTACATCACTATTTTTAATAAAACTATTTTTGTTTTTGTGTACATACATTAAATTCTCGTAAATATATTGAAAGGCCAAAGTTAATATATTTGTTTCTTTAAATTTTTCTTTAAGGGATTCCTTCGGACCTTATAGGTTATAAAATGCTCTTATGGCTCTCTTTTGCAAAACAAAGATAGTTTCAATGTCAGTCGCATTACCCCATAGCAAGATTCTAGATTCGAGCTATGGAAATAACTAGAATAAACTAATCTAGCTGTTTCAACACATGTAAGGCATCTAATCTTTTTTACATTATATGCTGCTGAACTAAGTTTACTAGCTAGTTTAGATATATGAGGGCCCCATTGAAGCTTCGCGTCAACTGTAATTCCGAGAAAAACAGTGGATTCAGCAAGGCCCAGCTCCTCCCCATTTAAAAGCACATTGGTATTCACCTGTTTAACATTAGGTGTAGTGAATTTAATACATTATATAGTACATAATACCTGATTCTTTTAATAATGCTAACGACTCAAAACCAAATTCATTCGATATGTACTAAACACCTGATTTTACATTAATTTCAATTCAGTAGTGTTGTCCACCAACCGCACTATCTTTACTGCGCCACATAATAAAATACCAAATAATGAAATAGTATGTAATATACAACTTTATGCTCTGAGCACGAGCTAAGCATCATAAGCAAGCGTCACGTTTTGGAATAGCGAAAGTGCTCAACTAGATGGTATATTTTTTGTGGTTAGATATTTTCTGCCTAATACTATACTGGGTGTTACAAAACTACCCGTAAAGCCGAAAGGAGGTTAAATGGGGCCTTATAACGAGTCCATTCACAATATTTAAGAACCGTAGTAACGCTGTATAACATACCCCAAAAAAATAAAAAAAATATTATTATTTTCACTGATGTGCAAACCGTATTTCAGTTAAATTAAAGAGTAAACTACGCAGAATGTACCTACATTTCTACCTAATTCGCGGAACGACAAAAATTTTAAAAGACCTAACTTAACGAAACAATCTAAACGAACACTTACTTTTTCATAATAAACGTCAAATTTACAGAAACGCCTCAAAGTGTGCTCCGCCTTGTTCAATACACAACCTCGCTCGTCGGGATATAGCTTGTGTGGCATTTCGCACCATCGTCGGTGTTATTGATGCGAAAACTGATCTAACACGCTGTTCCATCTTGGCAACCGTTGGGCAATCGGAGAAATACACTCTGTCCTTTGCATAACCCCACAAAATGAAGTCCAAGGGTGTGAGGTCCGGAGAACGAGCAGGCCATTGCACCGGTCCTCCGCGGCCGATCTATCCCCGCGGAAAGCGAACGTTAAGATGTTCTCGTACGTTGCGAGCAAAATGTGCCGGAGGAGCTCTATTATGCTGAAACACCATGTTTCTTTGGTTCTCAAAGTAATCCCAGTCAGCCACAGGAAAGTCGTCAATCACCTCTTCGAATTCCGTTTGCAAAAACGTTAGATAGTTGCTACCATTCAGACGTGATGGCATAATGACGGGACCGATGACATGCCCGTCATAAAGGCCAGCCCACACATTCAGCCGCCACTGGTGTTGGAATCTGCCCTGCCGTGAAGAAACGTGAAGAAATTATGCGATCCCAGGGTTATACTGATTTTTCATATCTGCTCCATACATTTATTTCATTTTTTTCGTAAAAAAAATGAGATTTTAGCCAAATTACTTCGTGTGACATTTTTGACCATAGTTATACTAAAGAGAAGCCATTTCAACCTTAAAAAAACGACACTTAAAACTGAAAAGCTCTAAGTCTTCGAAACGCGATTTTCGATCCAGTGTGTGGCGTGCCCAAGTTCAGAGAATAGGGTAAGCCAAGCATATTTTTGCCGTGTAAGGGCAGCATAGAGAATCCACCACATTGTGTTGGACTAGATGACGAAGGCAAATTTAAGAAAGGCCAGGAAAATACGGCTTCCGATTGATACCATCACCTTCTTCTGTAAGTAGAAATGTGAAATACCCAAACCGGTGACGAGGAGCAGTGCCATCTGATACTACGATCGACAATACGCCTGTCTGAAAATTCTCACTATTTTTCTATAGGTAGTCTAAAATAAAGTAAATAAATTGACACTCTTGACCTCATTTAATGGCCACCGGCATCAGTAGCGAACTTACTGCGTTCACTCGTCGTTCTATATCCTTATCATATCTACCATCCCTGCAAATAAACATCCCAAATATACAAACTCATCCACTTGCTCAATCAACTCCTTCTATTCTTATTTCACATAACGTTTTACTTTCTTCTCTTTCAAAACCATCACTTTCGTTTTACTTGCGTTCACTTTCATACCCTTTTCTTTAATGACCAGTTCATTAAAGTAACCATCATTTGCAACTCGGCCGCCGACGATGCAAATATGACTTGATCATCGGCGTACAAAAGGCATTTGACGGTTAACTCACCCATTCTCAACCCACATTCTTCAACTTTCAAAGTTTGCAAACAACTGTCCATAAATAGGTTAAACAGCCACGGGAAGCTACACAGCCCTGTCTGACACCTTTTGGATGCCAAACCAGTCTGAGTAGACCCTGTTGATCCTGACACAAGCACTAGAGTCCCTATAAAGAGACCTTAATGCCTGTATCAAACCAGCGCTCAAACCAAATGAGTTCAGTGTTTGCCATAACATATTCCTGTCCACCTGTCATAAGCCTTTCCAAGTCCATGAACGCACAAAACTTTCTGGTTTTTGGCCAAAATCCTAATCATGCATGAAAAGACTTGATCCACACCCCATCCCTTTCTAAATCCAGCTTGCACATCCCAAATTTTTCCATCAGTTTCTTCCATAACCTTTCAATTAACACCTTAGCATACAGTTTACCCACAATGCTAAGCAAGCTGATACCACGGTAGTTTTACAGTCCTGTTGTGACCCTTTTCCTTATATATTGGGACTATAACGGCTTTGCACCAGTCTTCCGGTACCCGCTTCAGTTCCCAACATAAATTAAACAAGGTGTACAGCAGGCTGCCACCACCCTCTCCAGCCCTTAGCATTTCGAGGATATTTATCATATCCGCCTGCCTTACCTGCTTTCATGCTTTTCATTGCTTTCATTATTTCATCTACACTTATCTCCTACCTCTCCACTTCTTCGAAATTTCTATTTCACTTAATTCAGACGACTCTTCACCATAAACACGCTTTCAAAGTATTCCTTCCATCTCTTTAAACTCGAAGCTTCATCATTCAGCATACAGCCATTCTCGTCTCGTATAGCATTCATTCTAGGCTGTTTTGAATTTCCCTGGCAGTTCTTACGAGTTTCCAGAACATTTTAATATTTGCCTGGAAGTTATCAGATATCCTTCTATCATTCTTATCCGTTCTTTCTTGCTTTTCCTTTCAACAACTTCTTTACTCTCTTATTTATAAGTCTAAAGTCTGCCTTTTTCTTTCAATCTCATCATTCATACCGCCAGAATTACCAGCTTTGTTGCCAGTAAATCTAGCCATGCTCTTCTTTGCTTCAACTTCCATCCGTACCTCATCATCCCACCACAACGTATTATTTTTCCTTTCATTCGTTCTCTTACTTACACCACATACTTCGGTGGCTGCATCCACTAAAACTTTCTTAACATTATTCCATACAGTCTTCAGGTCTAAATCATTCATACATATTTCATTCAAACCACTAATATTCTCTCTCAGTCTACATTTATACTTCTTCACATCTTCATCTTGTAACCTCTCTATTCTTATACGCTGTAACGCAGTGGTAGACACAGATGTCCGATGCCGCCAACGCTTGAATAGACCATTAATTCGACATAAGACCAAGTAATGATCCGTCCCAACGTTGGACCCCCGGTAAACCCTTGTATCTACCACTGCGCTCCGCATTCTTTCATCCACAATTATGAAATCTATCATGCTTCTATCATCACCTCTTTCCCATGTATACATGTGAATCCTTTATGGCGAAAGAAAGTGTTCGTCACAAAAAGATTCTTTTCCACACATACGGCGAGGAGGTCTTCACCATTCTCATTTACACTTTCATCGCCGAACGTTCCTAATATCCTTTCATAACCAGACCTCTTCACCCCAACCCTTCCATTAAAATCTCCTAACATAATAATATTTTCATTTCTCTTACATTTCCTCAACACCATCTCTTACCATGTCCCAAAACTGCTCTCGGATATAAGTGGGCTTAGACATGTCTGGGGCGTACACCCCTAGCACAAACAACTTCTTTAAGCCCACTTTCATTCGTATCCATAGCAGCCTTGGGCTTACACATTCATACTCTTTCACACATTGACCCATTCTTTCTGAAAGGATGACACCGACTCCTAGGCATGCCCGCTCGGTCTCGTCTACACCAGACCAGTAAGCGGTATACATGCCATGTGCAGTGGCATCCTTTCCCTTTCGTTTCGTCTCATTTACACATAACACATCTATTCCTCTATCATTCATCATTTCGCATACTTCATCCATCTTATCATTCATTGCTCCACATACATTCAGCGTAGCCAGACGGGCCTCCGCAATCCACTTTTCGCCTCCGGGAGACAGAACGTGACGGTGGCGAACCTCGTCGCCGGTTTTACTCCCGGAGATTTATATAGTACATAATACCTGATTCTTTTAATAATGCTAACGACTCAAAACCAAATTCATTCGATATGTACTAAACACCTGATTTTACATTAATTTCAATTCAGTAGTGTTGTCCACCAACCGCACTATCTTTACTGCGCCACATAATAAAATACCAAATAATGAAATAGTATGTAATATACAACTTTATGCTCTGAGCACGAGCTAAGCATCATAAGCAAGCGTCACGTTTTGGAATAGCGAAAGTGCTCAACTAGATGGTATATTTTTGTGGTTAGATATTTTCTGCCTAATACTATACTGGTGTTACAAAACTACCCAAAGCCGAAAGGAGGTTAAATGGGGCCTTATAACGAGTCCATTCACAATATTTAAGAACCGTAGTAACGCTGTATAACATACCCCAAAAAATAAAAATATTATTATTTTCACTGATGTGCAAACCGTATTTCAGTTAAATTAAAGAGTAAACTACGCAGAATGTACCTACATTTCTACCCAATTCGCGGAACGACAAAAATTTTAAAAGACCTAACTTAACGAAACAATCTAAACGAACACTTACTTTTCATAATAAACGTCAAATTTACAGAAACGCCTCAAAGTGTGCTCCGCCTTGTTCAATACACAACCTCGCTCGTCGGGATATAGCTTGTGGCATTTCGCACCATCGTCGGTGTTATTGATGCGAAAACTGATCTAACACGCTGTTCCATCTTGGCAACCGTTACAATCGGAGAAATACACCTGTCCTTTGCATAACCCCACAAAATGAAGTCCAAGGTGTGAGGTCCGGAGAACGAGCAGGCCATTGCACCGGTCCTCCGCGGCCGATCTATCCCGCGGAAAGCGAACGTTAAGATGTTCTCGTACGTTGCGAGCAAATGTGCCGGAGGAGCTCTATTATGCTGAAACACCATGTTTCTTTGGTTCTCAAAGTAATCCCAGTCAGCCACAGGAAAGTCGTCAATCACCTCTTCGAATTCCGTTTGCAAAAACGTTAGATAGTTGCTACCATTCAGACGTGATGGCATAATGACGGGACCGATGACATGCCCGTCATAAAGGCCAGCCCACACATTCAGCCGCCACTGGTGTTGGAATCTGCCCTGCCGTGAAGAAACGTGAAGAAATTATGCGATCCCAGGGTTATACTGATTTTTCATATCTGCTCCATACATTTATTTCATTTTTTTCGTAAAAAAAATGAGATTTTAGCCAAATTACTTCGTGTGACATTTTTGACCATAGTTATACTAAAGAGAAGCCATTTCAACCTTAAAAAAACGACACTTAAAACTGAAAAGCTCTAAGTCTTCGAAACGCGATTTTCGATCCAGTGTGTGGCGTGCCCAAGTTCAGAGAATAGGGTAAGCCAAGCATATTTTTTGCCGTGTAGAGGCAGCATAAGAGAATCCACCACATTGTGTTGGACTAGATGACGAAGGCAAATTTAAGAAAGGCCAGGAAAATACGGCTTCCGATTGATACCATCACCTTCTTCTGTAAGTAGAAATGTGAAATACCCAAACCGGTGACGAGGAGCAGTGCCATCTGATACTACGATCGACAATACGCCTGTCTGAAAATTCTCACTATTTTTTCTATAGGTAGTCTAAAATAAAGTAAATAAATTGACACTCTTGACCTCATTTAATGGCCACCGGCATCAGTAGCGAACTTACTGTGAAATCCTGGCATCTCGCCGCATATTATTTGTTATATAAACAACCAAAGTTTAATAATTTCCAAATAAACAAATGTCTTACCAGGTCGTCACTCAAAAAATATCGGTGTATGTCGGCGATATTTTTAATCGCGAAATATTATTCGGTATTTATTTTAGTATAGAATGCGTATCAATTACGATATATTTTAAAATGTATTAATCGACAAAACAAGAAGCAACAAAAGCATGCTTACGCATGCATACTTTTATTGTCATTTTTTTTCGTCGTCCAACCGTCAGTAATAAAATTTTGGGCCATATCCTAGTACATCATGCAAAAGATGATATATCGATATTTATCACGCGATATATATCGACATAATTTTTTCACTTGCCCATCCCTAGATCGCCTTACACTTCGCCTACCGGCACGAGGCTGCCACTCAGCGTGACCACTTTTAGTAGATTTCTACTTTTTTAGTAGATTTGAAGCAAATAAGACGATAAGCTAGTAGGATAAAATGTCTTAGTAGAATTTAGTAGAAATGAGAAACACGTCGGTATGTTTTGGTATTAATTCACTATCAAAGAATAATAGGCTTAAAACCAAGCATCCATGACCAAAAAGTTTTAATTTTACAGTTGACAACACACGAAAGTGATTAGGGGATTCCCTTATTATTGAATGAACTTTACAGTGGGCATAGTAAATTGAATTTAATTTTCTAATAGATAAAGACTGTTTTTGTAAAATAGGTCTTTCAACTTAAATCATTTTTAAGTTGCTCCTATAATGTCAGACTCAGACAACACAGTTTTATTAGTCGTTTTCGTTCATTTGTACAATATTGTTTGCTTTCACGGAATCATACATTTATGTAATTTAAAATGAAAAGAAGATACGATCAAACTTATCGTGCGGAATGGGAGGAAAACCCATTATTTTCAAAGTGGCTTAAAAAATGTGATGAAAATAATGCTTATTGTAAAGCTTGCAATTCTAAAATTTTAGCAAGAATTGCGTCTATCAAAGAGCATAGTGCTTCAGCAAAACATTTAAAAAATATGATTGGTTTTTCTGGATCGTCTCAGGTACCTACTTTTTTTTAATGTTTCTTTTAAAATATTATTAATTAGCAATTTAGCAATATTTGACATTATGCATGTAATTGCTAGACATGTTGACATATCCGTACCGTAAGTTATTTATATGTGCAAATAAAATTGATTACTTATTAATTACTCAATTGGTAGGGGTCCTATTTTCTGTGCCAAGGACCACGGGTTCGATCCCGCTCAATATAAACATTTGTGTACAACATGTTTGCATTAGTCTATCGTTTAATTTTTCATGTAGTCAGTCACATTTATGCGCAGCAACGCAGTGTTTGTATTTCTCAGTGTACTTAGTTGATTAAATAAGTAAAAAATTGTTTTATATGACGGTGGATCATACATTATTTTACAGATTGATAACATTAAGAAGACATCACTTGACAGTGATGTAAAGAAGGCAGAAATATGTATCGTTGCTTGTCTTGTAGAGCACAATGTACCTTTCCGGATAATGGACCACCTGAGTGAGATCATTAATCGAGTCTTTCACGATTCTGATGTGGCTAAAAATTTTCTTGTAAAAGAACCAAGTCTGCTGCTATAACACAATGTATTAGGAGAGCAATTTGAAACAAGAATGTACGAAGATTTAAAGTCCGGATCGTCCAAATTTTCAATTATAGTTGACGAAAGCACCGATGTCAGCACTACAAAGGTTTTAGTAATCGCCACAAAGTATTATTCCGAAAATGATTTACGCGTGAAAACTAGATTGTTAAGTATAATAGATATAGACGGTGAAACAGCACAAGACTTGTTAAAGCACTCAAACTGTATTTCAAGAACGTGGTCTTAAATGGAAGATATGATTGGCTCTTTCAGCTGACACGACAAATGTTATGTTTGGCGAACATTCTGGAATTGTGACTAAAATGAAAGAACTAAATCCACACTGTGTATGTTAAATGTGTGTCATTCCGTTATGTTAGCTGTGAGCCATTCTGTAAACTACTGCCACGAAAATTAGAGCAATTGGTCAAAGAAGTTTATAATTATTTTTCTCAAAGTAGTAACGTCAGCGAGTTCACAGAATTCCAAGAGTTTACCGATACAGAACATTATAAGCTACCAGACATTATGATATACGCTGGCTTTCCCTTCACGGTTGTATTAATCGAATATTACAACAATGGTCAGCATTGAAATTATATTTTCAGGACAGTATTTGGGAGATAGAAACTCTAATGCATCTGCGAATTTCTTTATAATGCCTTAAATGACGAAACTATAAAACTATATTTCTATTTCCTTGATTATATATTACCGTTCACAAACAAATTCAACACGATTTTCCAAGGAGATTACCCTGTCGTGCATCGCTTGTACAATGACATGCGAGCCATGTTTGTCTCCATCTTGAGCTGTTATATGAAGAGCCAATATGTAAAAGCTACATCAGTGAAGAATATTGACCCCAATTCTTCCGTTAATTATTTACCCTTAAACAATTTGTATTTGGGTGTTAATTTTGCCAAACATTTAGAATCACATCGCAATCAAATACCCCGCAACAGCTTCAAGATATTTTTAAAGGTGCCAAGAATTCTTAAAATCTTTGTGTGTGCAGTTAAAACAAGACTACCATTTGATGATGATATTTTGAAATGATGTGCTTTTAGATCCCCAAACTGCTGTACATGCTGAATTACAAGTTTGTTTAATGTTACCTCAAAATTTCCAAACATTGTTTCCGAAAGTGACATTCAACTAATCGACAATGAATTCAGGAACTTAAACTTAATATGGAAGTCGCAAACTTATTATGCAGTACTAGCAGCAGAGGCTGTTACTAATGTTGAAGAGTTTTGGGCGTCAGTAAGTAAATTACGTCATGCCGACAATAAAGCTCAATTTGAAATATTAAATTCGCAAAGCAAATGCTTTGTTTACCAGTATCGAACGCCAAATGTGAACGCATTTTCTGCTATAAATAGAATAAAAACAGAAGATCGTAACAGATTTAGTAATCTAAACGTTCGTGCAATTTTACACGCTAAGGAGGGTTAAAGGAATCGGAAATTGTACAAAATTTGAACCTGGTACTTGATGTTGGAAACAATGAAAAATGAAAACAATTATATAAAATGTTAAAAATTGATGACATTGACAATTAATACAAAAATGTTAATCATAAATGATTGATTACATGTAAGGTTCATTAACAAATGTGTTTTATTTCGAATCAAAACATTACTCTAAAAATTAGTAGATTTTACAATGCGACCTAGTAGATTTCAGTAGATTTTAGCAGTGTCTTTGGTAGATTCCCTCATTTAAAAGTGGTCACGCTGCTGCCACTCGAGAACCTTTTTTCCACATAGGTTGTCGGTTCTTCGAGCTATATAGCCGTCCCATTGCCACTTCAGCTTACTAATCTGTAATCGATGTGTCGATGGATGCAGGTAGCTCAGGACCGTGCTTCGTGGCATTCCTTTGAGGAGGCCTATATTCAGTAGTGGACTTGTGAAAGGCTGTAATGATGATGATGATGATGATGAAATAAACAAATGACAAATTCATATTAAACTCACGATTTAATGAGCATTATGTACAAGACATGATAAAATTTTAGTTTAGATGTGAGATATGAAGTTATTATGATATATAATGATATTGTCATTGTTACATGTCAGAAATAATAACAAAACTTCTGAAATTTATGTTGTAACATACCGCAGAATTTTCCGATTTTACTGTATGGTGCATTCTTCTCTTGATATATTCATTAATGAATGAAGTACTTACACAAAAGTAAAACTTGTGTTAACAATAATTAACAATATAGCTTCTAGAGTAGATGTAACATTCATTGTCTGTATTATATTACCATATTTTTTATTTTTTGTATAAATAAAAAATTTGGTTTCTTAACATTTAAGGTACAACGTTTAACGATTCTCGGTTATTCAAGGTCCCCCTTTTCGGTACGGTTCCTGTTCTGTTCAAAGCGCTAACAAGATCCAAATAGACTTGTCTGAAACAATTATTATGCCAAATCTATCAGAATATATATTTGACACTGCTTTTTAAAAAACACGTTTCGATACAAATATCTTAATTTTCCTCATAAAATGAAGGTCATAAAAAATATAACGCAACAAAAATATCTGCATTATACAACGTGCGTTGGTAAAATTAATAACAATAACGTATCATATTTAAATACAGAACTTGGTTGTATTTTATTTTCAATTACTTTTTTTAATTATTATGCTTGCTACAATTCTACCCAGTAGTAAGTGGTGATGAAGCCTTACGATGGTTAATCGCACTGTTTTAGCATAACAAATGCCTATTCACTGTTGCCTTGAAGACACCCATATTGTATTCGGACGGTAAGACAGACGCCAGCAAATTATTCCACGTTGACTTATTCTTAAATAATGAATTGTTAGATGTTTTGTACAAGTTACAAGAGTGTCATCGCATTCCCTTTCCTTTCTATGCAGTCCAACATTGACCATAGATTACTATTGTATTTTTAGACACACTAAAGAGACTTTTGTCGCTTTGCCACGCTACACGATCGTCATTTTTTTGTTGTTTGCAATTTTCTACACATTTTTTGTTATAATTGTATAAATATAATTCTAAGTTTTATAAATATCGGAGAAATAGTGGGCGTTGCATTATCGGTTAACGTGAAAGCCCCAATGACGAAAGAAAACCTTTACAGAGTTACGTTGCCAACATTATCATCATCATCATTACAGTACTACACAAGCCCACTGCTGAACATATGCCTCTTCCAGGGAATGTTGCAAAGTAGAGTTCTGAGCCAGCTGCATCCATCGAATTCCTGCATCGCTAACCTGGTTGCCACTTCATCGAGTGAGGGACTCCCTACACTTCGACCTTACCAATCGGTTGTGGGTTCTTCAGAGTTATAAGGTCGGCCCGTCGATTACTATGGTTCCACTACGTATATACTCATTTCTAAGTCTACGACGCAGCGAAACTACGAGCATAGATCTCCGTAGTTTGCTGAGCGGCCTCGAGCTTCCTTATAAGTTACGATGGCGAATGATAATTATTGCTGTCCTTTTCTATCGAAAGTAACACGTAATAACGCCAAAAGCGGCTGTCGATTAGTGTTTTGTGTGTACTAGAAATTACTTGTCTGTTTAGCATTTGGGCCTCTTATTAGTAAATTCAAGTTTATTCCTGCTGAACTGAGTGTAACATATTGCACGTTTCTGTTTTATTTGGTTTCTTTATAAAATATAGTTATTGTTATTAGTTTTTTGTCGTTGATGTTTTTAATTTCATGCCATGAATGACAATAAAAAGATAGTCTCGTGATTAATATTACTGATTTAGATTTCTCTTCAAGTCTAAATCAGTAATACTTTATTTTATACTAAGGACAATTAGTATACTTAGGTGTTATAGCTTGTAATTATTAAAAAAAAATTGTTTATGCACCCAATGTTTACAAAAACTTTATTTACATTCTGTCTCTTTTTGCTGGCATAATATAGGAATTATAAACCAAATTAAAGTCTGATATATTAAACTTATTGCTTAGCAACTAACAAGTGTGTTGTGGTGCGTTTAATGAAAGAATTTCGAGTCAGCTCTTATGAAATCATCAATTAACATGCTTGACTATTTCATTGTTTTTGTAGCAATTTATACATTTCTTCCATAGTTTGGTATGTTTTAGAGAGCCACATACTGGTTTTAAATATGGTACTCTTCCATCAACAATATACAACCTAAATCATTAATTATCCGTTAATATCTAATTACAGGTTAATAGTTAAAATGTAACTCAATAAATAGCGGCACAAACATGCTGTGGGGTCTTATTTATTAATCAGGAGATTTGACGTTTAAAACTGTGAGTTTGATTTGAATATAACTGTTTATATATTTTTTGGGTCGGCTCCACCGGGGAAAGACCACGCAGAATACTCAACTGTATATTCTATTAATATATAATCATAGATAGTCTCAGGTTTTATACATGACCCATAATTTAACTTTATATTGTTGATTGAAAATTATATTGTTTATAATGATAGAATAGATTTTATACAACATTCTATACAAACTTTACACTGAGTAATACACTGGTGGAAGAACATACAAATTGTCCATATTATATTTAAGAGTGGCCATATTTGACACAAATGTTTCAAACTTTAACAATTTAAAAGATTACCTAACTTCTTTTAAAATACCAAAATAATAATATATATTATATTGTAGTATTTTGCTCAGTTTCAAAAAATATATATATCTGTAATCTAAAATATGTATAGTTTTATGTTAAACTTTTTTAACAATTTGAACGACGTCTTCGTCGGCTAAAATGTGTTCTATTCCGACCTTTTGTGGCTGATGCTTCACAGAAGAACCCCACACCAAGGCACTGGAAAAAAAGTTTTTTTTGTTAAGTATCTTTTTATTTTGATGTAGGAAGGAAGGAAGAAAATCTACACTTCCACTTGATTCTCTAACACCGCCACCGTGTAGTGGTGGTATAGGGAAATCCACTACCCGGTGAAAGTTTCCTTCTTCCTTAAATGGCATATAGGCAGCAGCATCTTTTTTATAATAAAAACTCGATATAATAAAAAAAAACTGTGGTTTCCAACCCGCCTGCCAAGCGTAGCAACTATGGCAAATATATACCCTATGAGGCAATCTATGGGGGAGTCTTTTGTTCATCAGTAAGTGACTTTGATAATAAATAAATGAAAATAACCTTAAAATTATTAATCTTACAATTTCTAAATATTCATTATGTTACAAGTCCCAGAGATTTTTATTATGCTCATACACTGTAAACTCTATAAAGCGAACTTCTATTTAACGAAAACTTCCTTAAAACGTAAAAATTGCTAAGGTTTGTTTGGTTTAAATTGTTACCCTTATATAGCATCACTCTTTATAGTGTAGCAACCACTCTCAATAGCGAAACAATAATCATTATTTAGACCTCTTAGATTTTACTGACCTTTAAACACAATACTGATATAGCATCGTAAATATATCGTACGTACAATGGAATTCTTAGAAATGTGTTCATTTGTTTATCGTAATTACCTAGCACGTGTTTACTTACTTTACTTCCTACTATCGTCTTATTGCTATGAGTTGCGTATCTTATTCTTAGTTGCTTTCAAATTTTTGAACTGTAAACATGCCAGTAAAAGAAAAATTTGTGTATTGACGAAAAAGTGTCATTAATTCGCGCGATAGAAAAGAGAAAAAAAAAAGTGATGTTGCAAAACATTTTGGATTCAGTCCATCTACTGTGTCTACCATGTGGAAGAACAAGGAAACATTTCTACAAGCAGAGATGAATGGAAAGACTTCAAAGAAATTAAAAAAGCCTAAATTTGAAGATTTGGATCAGGCAATGTTGTCATGGTTTTGTAAGTAGCGTCAGAATAACATGCCTGTCTCGGAACTTATTTGAAAGCTAAGGCAGAGAAATTTGCTGAACAACGTAGCATAACTGATTTCAAAGCGTCAGAAAGATGGCTTGGAAAGTTTAAACAACGTCATCGTATCAATTATGGTAAATTAAATAGAGAAGCAAGAGATGTCGATACAAATGTTACTCAGGACTGGATTAAAAAAGTGTGGCCACAATTAAAAGAAAATTATGCTCCAAATAACATTTTTAATGTTCAATGAATTCCAATGAATTAAATGCAGACGAAGACGGAATATTCTACAAGTTGACGCCGGATAAAACTTTAAAATTTAAAGGGGAGAAGTGTTTAGGAGGAAAACTCTCCAAAGAGCGTATCACAGTGCTTGTCGCTGCCAATATGAATGGCACAGAAAAAAAGAAAAAGGAGGTAATAGGACAATCGAAAAATCCATGGTGTTTCAAAAACATTAGATATCTGCCAGTCACCTATAAAGCGAACAAATCAGCCTGGATGACAGGCCAACTTTTTGAAGAAGAATTGCGAAAATGGGATGTAGAATAAAAAGGACGAAAAATCTTGCTTCTTGTCGACATTTGACTTTCGGAACATAGAATTGGCATTTTTCACAGCTAACACGAGTATCTTACAACCAATGGATCAAAGCGTGATTAAAAGTCTCAAAGGTCACTATAGAAAGAAACTGTTAATGGAGCTAATGGAATCAAAAGGTAAAACTTCTATTAATATGCTGCATGCAGTTAACTTCTTATCCAAAACCTGGGAAGAGGTGACAGTAACGGCTATACAGCAATCTTATCGCCAAGCAGGACTTTTTACCACTTCTGAAGGTGATGAACATGAGTTGGAAAGTGAAGATGACCTTCCATTGATTGAGTGGACGAAACAATTCAACATGCCACAAGATTTTACTGAAAATTTAGAAACCTACATACAAGTGGACGAGAACAGCTTCATTCACTGATGAAGAAATTTTTGATTCAGTGAAGAAAAATGAGGAGGAACAAGGCGATGAAGAAGACGACGTGGATGATCTTGAGCCACCACCAAGCATTGAACAAGCTTTGCAAAACTATTGGAAAAAATATTTTTATTCAACGAAGATGATCCCACTATATCCCAAGATATTAATAAAATACAACGAAAGACACAATTAAAATAGTGGCATAAAAAACGACAAACAAAGATAACAGATTATAATTTTGTTATGTAAAATTTTTTCACTTAATTTTGTCAAAATTAAAACCACTTATTCGTAAAATTATATTGTTTTCTTTAACTCTCCATTTAACGAAAACTCTTTATAACGAAATAAAATGCCCGTTCCCTAAAATTTCGCTATATAGAGTTTACACTGTATTATGTTTAGTGCTGACTGATATGATATCATTGCAGCTAAGATGGGTTTTAGAAGGGTGTTTTTAAGTAAGTTCCACATAGATTTAAATTGTAATATTGCAATTGTAAAAATTAAAACATGCACAATGTAAAAATAATATTTGGGTTCTTGTAAAGTAAATACTGAGATAATAATTTATATAAATAATGTGTTTTATACATATATAACCTGTAACCATCAGCAAAAACAGGTAGGCAATGTGGGGTACATTACCTACTTATTTTCCATAAGGTTACATCATACTAGTGAGAGGAAATAAATGCAGAAGAAAATGTACTTACTATTTAAACTCTTTTACAATCGACCTGTGCAGCTTGTTACAAAAGTCCTCAATACTTGTCTTGTCTGCATGCAGCACAACTGGAGCATTATAATCGGGTAATTGTCCTTTCGGCTTAGTGTATATCCTGATGAGCTTCAGATATTCCCACATTTTTTCTAAAAGGTCATCAAAATTCCATTTATGATGAGCAGATATTGGGACGCAATGAGGAATTTTGTAAATTATGTCCAATTCTTCAATACTAATTTGGTCTGAAAGACAAAACATATAATAAATAAACAAATAAAAAAATATCTTAATGTAACACTTTCTTTACAAATTTCTCAGTTAAAACAACCTTTTTAAAAAACACCTGGGGAAACCTGCCTTTATATCTGAGCAAGTGATAAATCAGCACTTAAAATTACACTTAAACTATTTCAGTGGTGCTGGCAGGGTTTAACTCAGGTTGTTTATTATATTAATATATCAAAATATTGTTGGTTTGAACATGTTTACATGTGTAGTCACTTTTAGGCATTAATATGAAACTATAATCCAAATACTCAAATGTTTCTCAATTTTAAGATGCCGTTAAGTCTCGTGCTGTCTTTACCACTTTAAGTCAAAGTGACTGTGACACCACGAGACTTAACGACATCTTAAAATTGAGTAGCGCCTGAGTATTTGGCCATATAACTTGATATAGCAGTAAAAACTACATAAAATCATATTTTAACACTAAAATGAAAGGAGGCTAGGCAAGCTTTCATATTGTAGTGCCATCCTGCAACATTGTATGAAATGAATCGGCGCAACCAGGGAAGCATCACACTTGCACATATAACCAGAGTAAAATAGCAGCATAACGTTGCTCTCACATATGCTTAGTGGCGAGAACCGTACACAATTTCTACTAATAATAAGTTATTCCATCTCGGTCATTTGGCAAATATGGCATCCAAACAAAGCCTTGCAAGATTTGATGGCTTTTATTTTTTATTTCACTTAATCAAATTTGTTTTAAAATTCTGCATGCACAAGATGTTAGACATATCATATGTCAAAGAAAATAGAGACATAAATTAAAAAAAACTTATGTCCCTTGAGTTGATGAAAGGACTCACCTATCTTATTAAGCAAATAGATACAAGGAACATAAACTCTGTTGCCTTCAATTACGTCAATAAGGTCATCACTAGTGGCATCATATCGGAGAGTGATATCAGCATTATGAATCTTATACTCGGACAAAATTGTTTTAACAGTTTCTATATCAAGTTCGGACTGTGGACACTGTAAAAAAGACAATGGGATTTTTACAATAGAAAATCTTTCATTATTATTGTAAACAAACATTATTTAAATATCAGGGGATCAAAGAGAAAGAACACATAGTTATATTGTTTTTTAGTGTTAAAGGTTTTGTCATTTTACTTTGTAACTATTTACATGTTTAATTGAAAGTAGTTTTTGAGATGAGATATAGTATATTTTTCTTATGTTATTTGTATAGGAACATAAAATCTTCTTCTATACTATAATAAAACTCTAACACGTCTGTCTGAACACGCATCACGCAAAAACCTGTAAACCGATTTGGGTGGGACTTTCACTGGCAGATAGCTGACGTTATAAGGAGTAACTTAGGGTTCCGTGCAAAAAAATTAAAACCCATGAAATCCAAATTCCACGCGGCCCAAGTCGCGGGGAACAGCTAGTACATAATATAATTTTTAGATTTAATTTAGATATAAATAATATCTAAACTTGATTGTGATGATTTTAATAATATCTGAATGTGATGTGTATCTGATATGTGTTATTAAAAGAGGACACATCACAGTCAATTCATTAGATTCAATATGTAAGGATAGCTTTCTATAGTAATAAATAAATAAATACATAAAAATATTCATAAACAATTATTGTCCATACATAAATTAAATGAATCAAATTTTACCGATTTTTCGTGTTTAATTTTGACTTTTTAATTCACGACGTTTCTGGTTCGGGTGCTTTACAGCACCCATGGTCACAGGGAGGACTAAGGTGTTTGAAATCACGATGTTATAGTTAGCCCGGCTGCTTTCTGTTTTAGAATATTAATTTTTGGTCCAATCTATGCAGATTGAGCTTACAGTATCTTTAAATGTTGCAGTGCAATCCTTCAAATATTTCTTCTATAAGGCAATCTTTGAAGGAGGCTTATGTTCAGCAGTAGACATTTGATAGGCTGTAATCAATGAGTTAATGTATATATTACATATATATGTTTACTATCCTGGTTGTGAAATAAATTAGAGGATAAAAACCATAATTTTCAGAATACTCTTTCATTTATTTACCTCATATCCTCACACCTCATACACATCTACCACATCATCAATATTAATTGGTGTGCTAAAACATTATTTAGTGCAATCCTTGATTAAAGTTTGACTTACTGTTGTGTTCAAATTGATGCCACCTTTATCTTTTTTTCTAAAGTGAATGTTGGGAGGTTGTTTGTTTAATCTTAGACCAAAGCCCTCTAATTCATGTTCTAGAAGCTTCTTGTGTTGCAATGGCTTAAGGACATCAAGTACAATGAAGACTAAGCTGCATGTGCGTGCCACTGCTATAACTTGTCGTCCTCGACCTTTACCATCCTTAGCACCTTCAATGATACCAGGAAGATCGAGAAGCTGTAAAATAAATTAATAGCACTTAGTGTGTGTTGTGTGTCTATTGTAGTACAGGCCAAATAAGTCACCTTAAACATTTTTTAGTCTCAGAACTATAAAAATAAATAAAATTGAAGTGTCTATTTGTAATGTCAAAATAACAGCTTTTTACTAAATGCATATGAAAGTATATACGGTACTTATAACAAAACACAATTTTAAAATTTTTGTCTGTCTGTTTGTTCCGGCTAATCTCCGAAACGGCAGGACCGATTCTGATGGGACTTTCACTGGCAGATAGTAATGTTATAAGGAGTAACTTAGGCTACTTTTATTTTAGAAAAGGAATTAGGGTTCCCCGCAAAAAAATTAAAACCCATAACATCCAATCGTAATAAATTCCACGCAGGTGAAGTCGCGGGGAACAGCTACTTATAAATCAAAAATTCAGCCGGCTTGCTCAAAATTTATATTTTTAAATGTATTTGACTATTTAAAGGTTTTAACTAGTGATGGAATGAATACAAATGCGATAATCGTCTATCGGCGAATATCGTAATGCATTACTATATTCATAGTATTTATTACAAATCAGCTTATTTTAAGCCGACTTCACAAAAGGCCAGGTACACAATTTAACTGCATGTTTTTTTTGTATGTATGTTACACAATATCTTAATTGAGACCCGATTTTTATAATCATTTTTTATTAAATAGGTTATACTTCAGGGGTGGTATATAAATTTGGAGAAAAAATACCACCTCTAATGGTGGCAAAATAGGGAATGAAGTTTTAAATGTAACTATTTAGGCGACATTGAGATTGTGATATTTCTTAGCCCACTCAAAAGGGTACAAAAATAACTTCTGGGAGATTTAATTCTTCAACGTACTATAGCTTAGCACCAACTTCAGAATGTGAAATTACTTTAGTCTCTTTAGTTCTTTGATGATGGGTTTTAGTTTTTGTTAAATTATTTTTCGTGAAACACATGGATAAAATAAATAGGCTGAAAGGCGAGAGCTTAAAATTTTATGTTTTTGAAATAAAAACCTTCCAATGATAAATTAATTGTTGTTTTTTGAATTTAAAATTAATGTTAAATTAAACTAATTAAAAACAAATGAGTAAGCTAAAACTGTATTTTATACTTAAACTAAAATAAAAGTTTAGTTAAAAGGAGAAATTGTAAAGCATTTATATTGTTATTTGTAATTGCAATACAAAGTATGATGTAGCGTCACTTGTATTGATATCATAATTTACGTATTGTTTCATCACTAGTTTTGACAAAGATTTTAGTAATTTCTTGAAGAAGGTTGCCTGAGGATTTTGTAATAGCATATACTTTACTTTTACAGTTGACATTACAGTTTTGTTTTTAAAATATGATCTTATTACATAGTAGAGCCAAGCTGTAGCTACATTATATTTGTAGCACGAATGGGTCTGCTCAACCGGTAAAGGACCACACTCTCACAGAATACCAGCGTAAAATAGCAGCTCATAGCTGCTTTCATTTATGTGGTGAGTGTAAAGAACCGGAGACCCTTTTCACTAGAAATGAGACATTCCATCTTAGTCCTCAGAAGTTACAAAGCGTCTGCATTTTGGTTCTCAATTGAAGAAAGATGTAAATGTCACTTACCGTCAGGTGTACTGTGTGCTTAAATATGGTTGACATTCTATAAAATATATATGTTATTTAGACTAGAAATTTAATATTATGTATTTCTATACCAACTTTGTTGTTTATACTATGTCACTTAAATAAATACTTCTAAAGATAAAGAAATGTATACATAGTAACATGAAACTATAATGAAGTAATGTAGCTGCAAGCAATAAGTGTTAACAACAATTTATCCTGACTCAGGACCTCCTGAAATGGAAAACAATAATCTGCAATTATTTCTAATGTGATTTTGGCAGGGGAAACAGTTGTTCGCAGACTTTACATATCCTAATATTTTCTGTATCTCCGACTTCCAGATTTTTTCACCACTTTTTCCTTGACTACCAAGCATGTGGTAAACATTTTTTTTTCTTTCAAATAAAAGTAACCTCCACACTAGGATTTTCTCCTGTATCGTGGGGGCAGTTTACATACATAAATATCACACTGACAAATATCTTGATCTGGAACAATTATTTGTAGGCCATACAAATAATTGTTCCGTGTTGGATTTGAACCCGTGGCCCTTAGTGCTGCTAAGCAACTGCACTATGAAGCCTTCTGTATATAATAAGCATTTTAAGAATTAGCTCTCATATGTAATAATTATTTTAAAAAAATTATTTCCTTTCTTGAGTGGTCGAAGGAATATCAATTTAAGGTTCTTTTATTACTTAATGTAAATGTTACTTGCCTGTATTTTTGCACCCTTGTATTTAATACAACCTGGCACAGTAGTTAATGTTGTGAATTCATACGCTGCAACTTCAGAGTACACACCAGCTAAATTGGAGAGTAGTGTGGACTTTCCTACAGAAGGAAATCCTACAAAGCCAATTCGAGCATCACCAGTTTTGGCCACGTCAAACCCTGAAATTGAGTTAGGATTTCCCGTTAATGACGAAAATTAAAATAAATATAATTGAAATTAAATCTTTAATTTTAAGCTTTCCTAAAATAATATTAAAGGCATATTTGTTTACATACTTGCGTAAAATGTTGTGTTAACAACTGGTATCTTTTACTGCAAGTACCAGCTTACCTTCGCCTGTAGCACCACCGCCACCTTTAGGGGTAATAAGTTCACGTCTCAATTTAGCCAACCTGGCTTTTAAAATGCCTAAATGAAGTGCTGTTGCTTTATTTTTTTGAGTCCGGGCCATCTACAAATGCATTCCATATTAACATTTTTTTTTTTCAATAATAATGCTTCACAATTGTGTGGTTTAGTTTTTATTTATGTAATTATGAAAGAAATACCACTTTTTAATTTTTTTATTTAATAATAATGCAAATAATAAAAAATTTAAGTCATAACCTCCGCTACATACCTCGGCCTCGATGGCCGCGATTTTTTCTAGGATGGTACTCATTTTTTTGATTTATTTCTGATAATAATAACTATTCCAAAGGAAAAATAACAAAAATCGGTTGATCTTAATAGTAGAAGTAATAAATAAGGAAAAAAACAGAATGAAAGCGTGTCAATCTTTCTCTGCCCGGGTTTCGTGCACCACAGATTAATAAATCTGTAATCTGTATTCTGTTTTTGTAATTCGTTTTTTTTGTAGTTTATGGCCTGGTATCTAGACCTTTAGGCCAATCTGTAATTCTGTTTTTTTTTTGAAGTTTATGGCCTGTTATCTAGACCTTTAGGCCAGGTCTTAGGTATTTTTATTCGGTTTATTATAATTTCCCCAAATGTTTATTCATCCTTCCTAGTACACTGCTTCACAATATGTTGATGCGTCACATTGTGCAGCCCTTTGGAGATTTTGACGGCAACTTGAATCAGCAGACAGCTGACAGTTGGCGATGGTATCTCAAGGCGCCTAAGCAGATAGACACCTCATCTTGAGAATCACATCAGCATCAGAGCACTTGTTTCACCGTTTCCACTAATAGTTTACATGCGCAAACACTTAATACACAAAATCGCACCACTTTTACATATCAAAATCCACTTCAAACCATTATTCAAACAATAATACAGGAGCAGCAAACCGCCGCCGATCAAGTTCCCGCCAAAACTCTCTCTCTGTAGTTTTGTAGTCATAGACAATGTTGCCAACTCCAAAAAATATTTACCCCTAAAGGTTACGTCAAAAAATCCTGAAATCCCCTTATTTACTTGGAAAGCCCCTAAAAATAAGTACAATGCTTTGTAATGTTCTTTATAAATAAATAATTTGATATTTCAAATATTATTTTGTTTTCTTTTGATCGTTCTGACATATGAAAATCATACAATTGTATATTAATTAACATGACATATTAGTTAATGGATTAAATGTTATAAATGATGCGCTATTTCGTTGCAATATGAATCAGATCATCATCACACTTGGTAGCATTTCAAGAGATAACAAGAAATTGCAACCATGATTATTAATGCAAAACATACAACCCGAAATGTGAGACATTTTCAAAAGGTTTACAGCCAGCTCCGCCGCAATCATCGTAAACAGAAGAACACAGAAATCAGCTAAAGTGGAAAAAAATATAAAAGTCCCTAAAAATATAAAGCTCCTAAAAAAATCCCATCCCACTTATCTACCCCCTAAATTTAGGGAGAAAACCCCTAAGTTGGGAACCCTGGTCACAGAGTATCTTTGTCTGTAGTAAGCTACCGTCCTAGAATGATTCATAGATAAATATTATGTAGCAAGCTAGCAAGCTCGAGCAAGCCATAGAATTAGTTCTACTAATATTTCTAGCTTGCTCGAGCATGTACCTGAACCTAGCCCCACTTGGATTTTTTATTTTAGATTTTTGAGTTTATTTTTAATTTTTAATTAATGAGGGCTAATAATCTTCCGCTCACCAGATGTCGCTATTTGTCACTGAGGTAAAGTTTTTTATTATACATTGTCATTTGATTGAGAAGCTAGTTTTAAATAAAAGTTTATCAATTTCTAGAGTATAATATTAATACAAAAAACAATGCCTCAGGGCTATGCTCTTTAATTTTTTGCACATTTTGAACTGCTTTTTTAATTTTTCTACTTTTACGAAGATTTGTGGTTTGGTTTATTTATTTTTAATCTAATTAATATAAAATATAACTAATAGTGCAAAAATAAACATTAAAATTTACATTTTTCGAACAAATTAAATTTCCTGCTATGAAATATGTCAAATATTATACCTCACTTTTAAGTGGCGCCGCCCTGGTGGCAGAAAAAGTCGTGGATGGCGGGGTCGAGTGAGAGAGCGAAGCGAGCGAACAGACCCCGCTATCCCCTTCGTGGTTATTTTTTTTATAAACCACCCAGTACTAGGAGCCACATAGCGGGGCTCTGTCGACTACATAAAAATATTGAATAATTATAATAAGTTGTATTTATCATCGAACAATCATCAATAGCGATCAAACGATATTTAGTTTAGTAAAAATTAATTAATTTAAGGGATAAAAGTTAAAATTTACAATAAGGGGGGCCAACCTAAGGATGAAATTTGTTTAATTAATTATAAATATTTAAAAGACGAACAAACCATTTTTATATCCGAACAATAACGAACAAACTACGAACAATTAATTAAAAAAAACCTCAAAAATAAAAAATCCAAGTGTGGCTAAGTTCAGGTACCTGCTCGAGCAAGCTAGAAATATTAGTAGAACTAATTCTATGGCTACTATGCACTCTACCGTACAATGTTGCCACTTGCCTGTTGCCAATTGCCAAATTGCCATGCAATTCAACTTACTTAAAAGGATTAAATAATTTTAAAAATAGCATAAATAATTATTGGTACTATTCCAAATTGTATCCGTCTTTTACCATTATAAATTTTAATGCATTCAATAGAAGACATCGCAGTTCGATGGGGTAATCCTTAATAGGATGGCTAAGTTGTTAGCACAGTTAGAATGTCATTTTTAGACGAAGTAATTTTGGCAGGTTTTATGAGACTGACCAAAAGTTAGTCCAACCTATATGACTGAATTAAGAGCCGGCATTGCGTTTAAATGTATAACAGGGTATTTTTGAAACGCTCCCGAAAACGAAGACAGATGATAGTACTAAGGATACCTATGATGATGGGTCACAAAAAAATTCGATCCCGAGGAAAAAAAATCATCTTTTCACAACGTTTTATTTTCTTTATTCACGCTCCATCATGTTACTACAGTTAATTGAAACGACATTTCACTAAAAAAAATCATGAAAATACTGAAACATAAAACCAGCAGTGGAATTACTAAATTACAATCAGCTGACTAGGGGTCAATGTACGCGCGAACGCCGAATTCGCGCGGCCCGCAACTAGCGATGGTATCACAATACCTAATAATTTACAACACTTGTCTAAATACCTAACTTATCTACTTAACCTACTATTTTGCCACTGTGCTTGTCTCCACGTAGCCACTTTAATTCGAATTCACAGGTTAAATAAACCAAATAACTGGTTCGATTCCTCGCTAATGAAAAAAATACTTAAATAAAATGTTAACAAGGTTAGAGTCATGCTTTTTTATCCATTGTGTAGGTATGTTTATTATTCTGATGTATTCAGTTATGTACCTATTCAGATCAGTTCAGTACTATGTTATTTAAAAAAAATTAGGTATGAAACAGCTTACCGATCCTCCGTGGCCTTATGAGATTCTCCAAGGCACATTAACATGTTGCCGTATTCACGAGCACTATAAACGTACCTACGCGTTAGGCATTATTAAAACAAAACAAAAAACACAAAACGTAACAACAAGAACAATATCATTAATTAATAAATAACAAGTAATTACGACAATAATTTAATAAACAAAACAATTGAACTATCCCTCGTGATAGTCAACACGGAACTGTCTCAAAAACTAAAATTATTAATCAATCCCGCCAAAACAAATGCGCACGTTGTAACGTCCTTGAAGCATGTGTAAATTCCACAGCGCGGGGCGACACGAGGCAGCGTGTGTGTGAAAGGGAAGGGTAGAGTGAGTAGTATACCTAATGCATTGTTTCGTACCGATCTAGATAAGAGTTCGGCGCCCGCGAGGATGTTGACCCTATTGTCAGCTGATTTTCTTTTTTTAGTTTCACTGCTGGTTTTATGTTTCAGTATTTTCATGATTTTTTTAGTGAAATATCGTTTCAATTAACTGTAACAACATGATGGAGCGTGAATAAAGTTAATAAAACGTTGTGAAAAGATGATTTTTTTTCCTCGGGATCGAATTTCTTTGTGACCCATCATCATAGGTATCCTTAGTACTATCATCTGTCTTCGTTTTCGGGAGCGTTTCAAAAATACCCTGTATATTCCCACAAAAATATTTTAATTTACAATTTAGCGTCAACATTAACAGTAGATGGAATTTTGCCAACTGAAATGGTGCTTTTTTCTAAAGCGGAAATGGTTTCCGTATCAATTGGATCATAATATACATATAATAATTTAAATTTAAATTTTAGAAAACTGTTAAAAAATCGTTTGTCTGGATGGCTAGGGAAACATTGCCTGGCCTGGACATTTTTTAAGCGTAATGTGAATTGGCTAAACTTTTTTCTTAATATCTTTATTAGGTTTTTTTACTGACGTGGTTCAGGTTCGTTTGTTGCATGTAATTAATATAATAACTGGAATACTATCTTTTTTTTGGAGTTTATGGCCTTGTATCTGGTATCTTTATATTTTAATACGATATTAAGACGCTGTTCTAATCCCATATAAAATGAACAACCAATCTGTACACGACCCTCAGCTCCTCAGTAGGAGGCTAGTGCTATCTCTATCTGATATTACAGCTATCTCTGTTTAGTACATAACACTATTTCTTTTTACATATTATGCTATCCTTATCAAGCCATTATGTAACTTATCTCTTATCACAAGAACATAACACATATTTTATTTAAATGATTAATTTATACATTTAATTCTTTATTCGTATTACATAGCCGATTACTTTAGAACGCATGACTCTAAGTTAATTCACAATAAATTTCTACGAAATCGAATCTATTTACTTTTAACATAAATTTATTCTTTAATACGAATAAGAAATATTTTGTAAGTGGAAAACTATTCTGAAAACATTAAATCCACAAAGTGTGGTACAAGATTATTGTTGGCCACACCGTAGAAGTAAAGTAAGAAATTGATGTTTAGGTATGACCACGATTTTACAAACGAGATAGTATTCCGAGGAGTTTTGGCGGGAACTTGATCAGCGGCGGTTTGCTGCTCCTGTATTATTGTTTGAATAATGGTTTGAAGTGGATTTTGATATGTAAAAGTGGTGCGATTTTATGTATTAAGTGTCTGCGCATGTGAACTATTAGTGGAAACGGTGATACAAGTGCTCTGATGGTGATGTGATTCTCAAGATAAGGTGTCTATCTGCTTAGGCGCCTTGAGATACCATCGCCAACTGTCAGCTGTCTGCTGACTCAAGTTGCCGTCAAAATCTCCCAAGGGCTGCACAATGTGACGCATCAACATATTGTGAAGCAGTGTACTATGAAGAAAATTATAATAAACCGAATAAAAATACCTAAGACTTGGCCTAAAGGTCTAGATACCAGGCCATAAACTCAAAAAACCCCAGAACTGCGCAGGGCAATAACTCGCCTGCAACCGAGGAAGGCGCCGGGGCACGATAGGATAACCAATGCAGCATTTCGACAGCTGTCCAACAAAACACTCGTAGAGATCGGCCGGGTCTAGAATGGAGTATTGCGGACTTCCCACTTCCGGAGGAATGGAAAACCGGCAAGGTTATTGTTCTGCCGAAGCCCGGAAAGAACAGGCGTAGAGCAGCCAATTACAGGCCAATAACGCTTCTACCGCACATAGCCAAATTACTTGAAAGAATCATACTAAGAAGAGTACGCCCTTGTATACAGCTAAGGGCGGAACAACATGGATTTAGGAGGGATCACTCTACAGCAACACAGCTGACCAGGATGCTGCACTAGCTTACGGCTGAGCATAACCACGGCCGCATATCGTTGGGCGTCTTTCTCGATATAGAGAAGGCGTTCGACAGAGTGTGGCACTCTGGATTACTTTACAAACTGAAACAACAGACGAGTATCCCTCCTGCTATGCTGCGGCTAGTGGCGTTCTTTTTAAAGGATAGGACGTTCTACGTCTGCGTCGAGGATGCCGAATCCGCAGTGAAACCGATAAGAGCCGGCGTACCACAAGGCAGCTGTCTTTCGCCGATCCTGTACGCGGCTTACACCAATGACATCCCAACCCTGGCAGGACACCTACGCGAATGGGAGGAAGATGGAGAGCTGGCTCTATATGCGGACGATAGCGCCTACTTCACATCGTCCAGAAGAGCCCATATCGCCGCTGCCAGGATGCTGGACCAGCGCCTGCTGGACCCCTGCTGCCATCGTGGCTGACGTGAGTGGAGGATGGCTGTCAACGTGGGTAAGACGGCGGCTCTGCTCACCCGCCGCCTCAGGAATTTACCAACACTACTGACGCTCAGAGGCCAAGAGATTGCGTATCAGAAGGCCGTGACCTACCTTGGGTGCCGGATAGACAGGATGTTACGCGTGACTGCGCATGTCGATATCGTCGTCCGCAATGCCAAATGTGCGCGGGCGATGCTCCGTCTCATCCTAGCAGCCAACTGCCAATTAAAACCAAAGGGAAATTATATGAAATGTATATATTCGTAACTAGGGAATGCAAACCTGGTTACCCGAAAACCGAAAAACCGGTTTTTCGGCATATTTGAATTATTTAAAAAACCCGATTAATTTTTTGACGCTTCCGGTTTTTCGGGTTTTATATTATTTTCAAATGGCAACACCACCTGTCTGTCAAAACGATGTATTTATTGTGATTCCCCGACGGGGAATCCCCATATTTGTTGTATCTCGAGGCGCGTGGATCATACGGGGATATACATAGTCAGTGGTCACCATTGTTAGTGAAAAGGCGTATTGTGTAGGTATAGACTGTAACTGTATCGTAGTCTAGTAACTTGTAGCTTTGAACTGTTTTAAATTGTTAAATGAAGGAGCTTAATGAATTTGTCGTGAACTTCAGTTATTGAAATTTAGTGTAAGTATTTGACATTTATAGTATAAAGGTTAGTTAATTAGCTATACACGGCGACACATCAAGCGTAACGCCCATGCACTCTCTGTTGCTACAATTGGGGCGAGTTTAGAACAAAACATTACGATTGATGTGCAGTGCACTGTGTCTATTAACTGCTATTTTAAAATATTAAGATAGTCACATTTATATTATATAATTATAAATGCGAAAGTTTGTTTAAGAGAAGCGATTGCACGAGTTCGATTTGTCTCTCGAAGATGATATTGCAGGCCTTTCTACTGACGGGGCTGCCGTAATGGTGAAGATGGGAAAATGTTTACCCGTATATCATCAACTGTGTTATGCGCATTGCATACAATTGGCAGTATTGGATGCACTCTACAAAAAACATCAAGTAGCTATTGTAACAACGTACGATGCTGTAGCAGAAAATGGTAATCTATCTGACTCTGATAGTGATGATGAAGAAGACGGTGTATCAGTTGAGACAGAAAATAGACAAAGATCCAGTTCCAGGGTTTCTAATCAATACTACAAAGACTTGATTCAAAAAGTTAGACGGGTTGTGATAATTTTTATAAAATTTGCCACTAAAAATGATGGAATGCTACAAAAGTATGTAAACGAGAAGTTCGGCCATGAAATATGTGTGATTTTGGACTGCAAAACGAGATGGAGTTCGTTATGCGATATGGTTGACAGATTTTTAGTACTCTATGAGTGTATACAGAAAGCGTTGCTGGACTTAAAATTGAATATTCGTTTAACAGACCATGAAATTACCTCTCTAAATCGATTAAAAGAAGCACTCGAAATAGTAAAAGGAGTTGTCGAAGTCTTGTGCTTAGAAGATGCAACTCTTCTTACAGCTGACACTGCGTTAAAATGCATGTTCGGAAAACTGTCAAGCCTTCACGGCAGTCTGAGTTTTGAACAGCAAACAGCTTTACGAAAGAGAATAGGTGAGTAATTAAAAGGTATACAAGGTGTTCTGAAATATTTAGACGACGCTCAAGTATTTTTCGATGACATTGACAGTGATTCTATATTTCAAAAACCAACCGCAGATTTCATAAATATACCATATCGAAAATGGTCACTGACGATGACGACAGTATTACTTTGGCAGAACATCATAGGTTGAACACTGCTTCTTCAACTCCTACTTTCAAAAGTTTCAAAGAGGAGATTTTGCATTGAAACCAACAAAGAGCTGTACTAAGCCATCTTTATCTGCGCTAAATTTAGAAACCGAAAAAATGGTGTTATGTGAAATAGCATTACACGAGAATGGCGGTGGACACGGGAGTTTTTTAACAAAGGCATACAAAGCTCTCATCACGATCAAGCCCACAAGTGTCGAATCAGAACGTGCATTTTCGACAGCTGGTTATTTCTGCAACAAAATACGGTCTCGTCTTAATAATTCCACTCTTGATGCTTTACTTTTCTTAAGATCTCATTTTCTTACTAAAAAGTTTAAGGGTCCGCATACAAATGTAATGTATAACTACATGCTAGATCAGATTCAAACTTTGCAGATATATTGAGAAGACAAATCGATGTCTGTAATTGGTTTTCAATTTTCAAATTACTAAAATTAAACGGAACAAAATAAGAACGAGTTGAAACTTTTCATACTAATCTAATTACAGCTATTTATTTTGTTTTGTTTACGTTTATACCGATGAAAACAAATAACAGACATCGATGTTCATTCGTCTTGTCAATATATTTGCAAATATTGAATTTGACCCGTTGTTGTGACGTTTTTAAATGAGAGTAGAACTAATAATAATATTAAATATATGAACCTTTCATTAAACCTTTTCTTTAATAAATTTCTGCATTTTCATTGAAATTTTGAATATGTATTTCCTTTTAGTTGGTACATATCTATTTAATAATTGAAAAGATAATCCTGAATTTCACATGCAGTTTAACAATATAATTTATACAAAGAATAGAAAATCTTATTTTCAAACCGGTTTCACCGAAAACCGGTTTTTTTATAAGAAATCCGAAAAAAACCCGGATTTTTGGTCCGGTTTTGTATTCCCTACTCGTAAACATACGGCTACATACGCCGCTCCGGCCTGGTACGCGCTCTTGAGCGACAGACAGAGACAGCGGCTGCAGGTCCAGCAAAATTTATCACTACGGACCATCATCGGTACAGGTCGCTACGTCCAGAATGACACCATCGCGGCCATCTTAAAGATGGAGAACATTGAGTTTGTGGTCCGGCTGGCGCGCGGTATGGTCGACCGCGTTGACAACGGGCCACACCCTCACCTTAACAACATGGCACCTTTACATGCCCGGCCCCCGGACGGGCGACCTTCACCAAGAGAACTCCTCTCTATAGAGATTAGAGAGTCGAGTAACAACCCACAAAGTCACAGATAGACCAACTTAGATTTTTGACACCAATTTGCAGCGACCGGGGAATCGAACCCCCGACCGCAGTTTATACTTACAATGCCAATAACGGCTCTCACGACAGGTTCACTGAGTTGGACCGTGAGGAGAACCCGGGGGATGCCCCGAGGCCCGATACCTGTTGTGTGCTAAAAAGCACACACGCAGAAGACATCGCAGTATTCGCCACCTGTGAAAAAAGGAAGTTCTTGGAATAGAACGTCGATCGCCTGGGGGTACGGTGCGTCACTTAGCAGTGGGTGCACGCATCGTGTCGGAGCGACATACTCGGCCGTACGTTGAGATTAAGCTCTCCGTTAAGCTTTGAGGTCGCTCTGATTCCCCCCGGGCTGATCTGTCCAACGCGTGAAGTAATACGCAAACGCAACCTCACTATACTAGGAAGTGAGCTTCTAGGGCCCGGTGTGTCACTTTTCAGTGGGTGCACGCACCTGTCGGTGAGACTCGGCCCTACGTCGAGAGCCGTCTCCGTAGGGCTTCGAGGTCACCGACCCCTAGGGCGCGAAATTCACCAAGATAACTAACAACGCCGAATGTAAACGGCTCCCACGACCGGTCCACAGAGTTGGACTGTGAGGAGAATCCGGGAAATGGGGGAGTCCCCGAGGCCCGAAACCTGCTGTGCAAACGTAGCACACGCGAAGACAACGGAGGTAGGCAATTCGTTCGGGACCAGCTACCAGTTTCCAGTTTTAACTCACGAAAGAAAGCAATTAGGGAAAAGTGATATGGAAGTTATAAAGTAGTGAAATTTTCAATATTGCATTTTCAAAGGGGGCTTTCATGATGAATTACTGTTTCATTTCGAAAATCACCAAGCTACCAGTGATACAGTCCACTAATGACTGCCGTGAAGACCGGCACCATTCCTCAGGGACCCGTAATCTTAGTCGTCTAACCTTTCTTTTGAGGGAGGACGGACGAGTTCTGAGTCAAACGCCTACTCAGGGGTCACGCCCACCTAGTTGTTCCCGAATCCAACGTGGTGTGTTATTGGATCTGTAAATAGAAGGTCATTAATTGATTGATCTCTGCTGCAGGACGGGCGATGAAGACCTCCCGCCCCCGTTCACTTTTAAGAATTATCTAATATCAGACGATGGTGTCCATTCTGTTAAAAACGCACTAAACTTATTTTAAACCATCGCTATCTTTTACTATTTGTGAAAACAAGAAAGAGATAGCAAGATTTTATAGCTGTCAAATTGGTTCTGAAAAAATTAATTGATTGAAAAAATTAGTGTTAAAAGTAGAAAAATTGGTTGTCACATAGGTACAATTTGTCTGAATAATCTCAGCTACGCTGACGACATGGTGCTACTGAGTCCCTCAATCAGGGGACTTAGAAGGTTATTAGCCATATGCGAGCTTTATGCACGGGATCATGGCCTGAAGTATAATGTTAAAAAAACGCAGATGATGGTGTTCCGCTTGGGCAGAGGCCCGAAGAGGATTCCTTTAGTATTTCTGAAAGACGGTGAAGCTATTGTAAGAGTGGATCTGTTCAGGTACCTGGGGCATATCCTGACTGAGGATTTGCGTGATAACCTCGATATAGAACGTGAAAGGAGGGCTCTGGCTGTTCGGTGTAATATGCTCGCACACCGGTTTGCGCGGTGCATTTCTAAGGCAAAGCTGACCCTGTTTAGAGCATATTGTCAATGCTTCTATACTTGTCAGCTTTGGTTGGACAGCACCAAAAATGCACGTAGCAGCATTAGAGTGCAGTATAATAATGCATACCCCATTCTGATGAAACTGACTAAATACTGCAGTGCGTCGAGCATGTTTGCCGACGCCGTGGTGCCCGATTACTTCGCTGTTATTAGACCTCGGGTTGCAGCTTTTTGGTCCCGCATCCGCGATTCCGAGAACGAGATCCTCAGAGTGTGCTACGAGTGCCCAGATAATCCCATACTAAAATATTGGCGTGCCGCGCATCGCGACAATAACTGTAAATAGATAGTACGAACCCTCTTTTGGGGGCAATTTTAGTATTAACTTATGATTTCAGTTGAATTGTCTTTTATTTATTTTATTTATTGTGTTTTCATTTTGTGTTTAACATTTATTGATATTTGAAATGGGTGTAAAAAGCCTGAAATAAATGACTATTTATTTGGGTATCCATAAAGTATTCTCATCTGGTTGGGCTGAACAAATATATAAAAGGAAATGATAAATATACATAAATATATATTAAATATACTAACATAAATAAATAAAAAATACATGAATAAATAAAGGCCCAACCAGATGGAAGCCCTCGGCAGGGGTGACCAAACGGCCGAGAGTTAGGGGGAAAGGGAAAGAAACCGGCGGACGATGCGGACGTTATCGAGGAGCACCGCCTTCTGCATTTGAGCTCGGAGCGTCACGGAGTCCCAGTCGCGTCAGATGATCCGAGAGGCTGACCGGGATTAGCCCGTTCGCAGAAACGAGTACAGGTATAATTTCGGTCGGCAGACCACCGCCACATGTCGGCCACCTCGTGAGCCAGGTCCAGATATTTTGTCTTCTTATCTGCTTCGGCTTTCACGAGGTTCTCGTCATACGGAATGGTAATGTCGACCAAAAATATCCTTGACTGTGTCCGGTCCATCAGCACAATATCAGGCTTATTCGCAAGAATAGTCCTGTCTGTCATGATGGCCCGGTCCCAGTAGAGCCTGGCGCGGTGATTTTCGAGCACGGCTTCCGGCAAGTACTTATAATAAGGCAGTTTCCGATCCACGAGACCGTATTTCAGAGCGAGCTCCTGGTGTAGAATCCTGGCTACTAGGTTGTGTCTGTGCAAATAATTAGATTTAGAAAGCGCCGAACAACCGGAGATGACATGCCTAAGTGACTCACCGGGATGGCGACAAGCTCGACAGATGTCGACGGTGCCATCCTTTGTATCTCCGATAGTTGTTGGTCTTAATAATCAGATCCTGTATCGCACAGACAAAACCCTCGGTTTCCCCAAAGAGGTCACCGAAACGTAGCCAGTGGAGGGAGGCGACTGTATCTACGAAAGGCTCATGTAGAGCCTTGTAGAACCTCCCGTGGATCCTTCTCCTTCCATACGGTCTCCCGGTCGGAAATGCTCTGTACTGCCGGGTCTTGTCAATGCTCGTTGGCTAAGGATAGAGGGGTAAGCCGTTTATCACAAGAAATGACGTCCT
Organism: Parnassius orleans; assembly: GCA_029286625.1. Taxonomy (NCBI): domain Eukaryota; kingdom Metazoa; phylum Arthropoda; class Insecta; order Lepidoptera; family Papilionidae; genus Parnassius; species Parnassius orleans. Next base: position 1,627,658 of record JAGSMP010000084.1, read on the forward strand.
TATAGAATGAATCATCCGATCTCGCCAGGAAGTAATTACGGAGGCTGCACACTTCGCGGTTATGCATGATGAGCGCGCTCAAAAAGCCACGCCCACCATGTTTCCGCGGCAAGTACAGCCTCATTATTGACGATCTAGGATGGTGCATCCTATCGGACGTCATGGTAGTGCGGACTTTTCTATCCAGGGCGTTAAGTTCAGTTTGAGTCCACCTGAGCATGCCAAAGGTATACATGAGGACAGGCATGACCCAACCGTTATATGCGTGTCTTATTCACGCCCGACAAAAGGCTGTTAGCACTTTGGTCAAGCGTGCATAAAACAGATCGCAAACTGATTGTTTCATGTCCACCTCATCAATACCTATATTTTGTGACATACCCAGGTATCAGTATGTTTCAGCCTCGGAAAGGGTCCTTATGTTGCGGGCATAGACTTATCTATGCCCTCAGAGTTAGCAAATAACTTGAGATCATCCATATAGAAAAGGTGTGTCACTTTTGTACCTCCTTTCCAAAGCTAAAATCCCCTCCAGTAAGGTGCTGAGAGGGTTTAGAGAGAGGCAAAACCAGATTGGACTCAAACAATCACCCTGGAAGATACCCCTTCTTATCCTTATGTGGTTCTCCGCAGCCGTCATCCACTCGCCTTGATGACAAAGGATCGTACTCCACTGCCCCATACACTGCCCGAGGAAGTCCCGAACTGTACAGTCAACCTTATACAGCTCGAGGACCCTCTTCAGCCATGTATGATGCACCGAGTCGAATGCCTTTTTGTAGTTTATCCAGGCGGCGGAGAGGTTCCGACGATTGTGTTTAACCACCTTGCCAATAACCTCGTCAATGAGGAGTGGTTCCTTGGTTCCACGACCACTGCCCCGACATCCATTTTGAGCGCGAGACATCACCTGATTTGAGTTCAGGTGAGTCAAAATGGTTATTAGTGTCTTGTATATGGTAGGTAGACACGTTATAGGGCGGTATTTGCTTGGGTCTGTGGTATCTTGGTCTTTAGGAAACAAATGAGTGATCCCAGTAGTGAAGAGGCTCGGGAGCGACTTCTGGTCGAGAGCCTCTTGAAACTGTCGGGCGAGCATAGCGTGACACACCACGAACCTCTTCAGCCAGTAGTGATGCAGTCCGTCGAGCCCCGGACTTTTCCAGTTCGGGGCCCTTCGGACTGCCTCAGCTACGTCGTCCGTCGTTATAATGACGGGGTCCATGGGCGTAACATTCGTACACTGACTCGCCACAACTTCCGTCCGAGGGGCCTCACTGTAGTTTACGCGCTCTGACCACAGGCCGCGCCAGAATGCGACAGTGTCGGCCTGATTCGGTGATGAGCCCGTTTCACGTGCCGTTGGCCGCTCCAATGATTTATAGAGCCTCTTCTGATCACTCTGGAAGAGACGATTCTGGTTGAACCGTGTCGAACTCTCGGTATATCGCCGAATCCGCGTCCCCAAAGCAGCGATTCTCTGCTTCAGGTCGTCTATGCGCTCCGTCAGTTTTTGCATTATATTCGGCTGGGACAAACTGATATTTGTCCCAGCAAACGCAATCCTGACGGTGCGCACAATTCTCGGCCTATTATTGCCCGACCTGAAGCTTATCAGTCTGCCAATAAGGGTCCTTGCATTTGCGATACGGTCCTCAAGCCTTCTTCTCCAGACTGGGATAGCGCTACTTTGTCCAGTAGCACGTCCAGACGTGGGAAGTTTGGCACCAACAATGCGACAAACTTCCAAAGCGGCGCCAAAAGGAATTGAGTCCGTATCGCAAAGGTCCCGGCTGGTTTCCAATTAGGTCACCAGCATTGGGTTTAGAGCCCCCACGACAGCCCGATTCCGCTTGCTTAGGGTTATGTGCGGGAGTCGCGGTCGATTTTCGAGAGGCGTACTGCGCGTTTCCACAATCTCCTCCTCCAATTTACTCCTCATCTGCTCTAGTTCGTGGGTGACCATTCCATCATCACCTGAATCAACCAGAGCGGGAAGATCCATGGCGGCCTCCACATGTGGCTGCTGGTCTGTGGCCTGAGGAGCCACATCCTCAGCTATGGCCGGTTCATTCGACGAGGGAATAGCCTCACGTCGTAGTCATTCGAGTTCGGCATCATCAAATATTTTCGAGCGCATGATGTACCGAACTCGGTCTGCCAGGTTTTGCTCTGTGACGGAAACAGACGGCTCCAGCTCAGCAAAAAAGCGATGCATCCGAGCCCGATACGCTATCCCTCCAGTTTCTTCCCCTTTCGCCCTATAGTACGCCCGCATCTTCCACCAGCGGCGGGTGCCGCTTGTCTAGTCCGAGAGGATCCTGCCGACACCAAGCCATCTGGTGGGGATGATGGAGCTTGGAGCGGTCCGTCACGGAGTCCCAGTCGCCTCAGATGACCCGAGAGTCTGACTGGGATTAACCCGTTCGCAGAGACAAATTAGTAAATTTTCATTTTCATTTGCTGTGTGGTTTTCTGCATTTCAATGTAAACTTTCTGTATCTGTTTCTTCGTTGTTTGAGATACCTATCTGAAGTATTGAGTTGTCATTGGCTTGTATATTGTTATGCTGTTTTTGCAAGTCATTCTTAATTAATTCTAAGTGGTCAACACTTAAATATTTGTTCTGTAAAATTAATCGTCTTTGGTCAGCTACCGTTGCTCCGTCAAATGAGTTAAATGGGGGAATTGTTTTACAAACTCTTGGTGTAACAGTTTCCTATATGCTATTTTATTTTTCTCACACTGAGTTATTTCATAGTAAACTAGCTTTTTACCCGCGGCTTCGCTCGCGTGGTCTTTAATTTAGAAACATTATTAAATGCTATTCCGTGCCCAATTTAGGAAAATTCGATCACTTTTAGAGTCACTTCGGTGTCGGTGTCTCTATGTAAGTTTGTCAAAGAATTTTTTTAAATTCCCAAAAACTATTGGACCTAGATGATTAATATTTGGCATATATATAATCTGCTACAGGAACACGTGAATGAATAAGTTTTTCAGAATTGCATTAATATCATGTCTAGAAACATCTACAATATTTTATATTGGACGTGTATCCTTAAGAAATATAAATTGTCTTGGAATCAAAATTTATTATTATTATTTACTCTTTACATTAATTCATAATTAAAGTTAATTTAGTTTTAACAAAATAATGATGATTTGATGGACTTATATGCGATGTTTGATTCATATAATTGGTCCCATTTAATATTGATTGGCATCATAAAACAGATTCTGATATTTTTTCTACGTTCGAGTAGACTTCAAAATTTCATAAATGCAGTTCTATAATGATGAATACTACACATGTAATAAAACAAATTTTAAAAAATCACGTAGCATTTTAACTTTTATTTAAGCGGGTTGTACAAAACACATCTTTGGAAGAAAGTTCCATAAAAATTTGCGTAAAAGAACATAATATTACTGATGTGAAGCACCAACGCTCCGGGAAGTCTGAAGTAGTCAACATTTTCAGTATCGTTCCAACCATTATATCAGATCTGATAGACAACAAATCCTCGCAATAGAACACCGATTCCTACCAAGGATGATTCGCGAGGCTATTGAAATTAAAAACATTCTAACTTCAATAGATAAGATGGCTGGGTGCTACCATCTACTTGGGATCCCATAATTAATAAAATTAAATCCAAACCCAAGCATACTACTGTAAGTTCGTCCTGCGTAGATCGGACCAAACATTATTAGTTAAAAGTTGATTGTAGTCTTCGTACTATACCCCCGTCTCCATGGGTTCTTTAAAGTGCCCGAAATGTCAGGAATTAAAAAAGTTAAAATTCAACACGATAAAATCCTTAAGATTACTTTCATTGCAAATGAAGTTCTATTCGCAGTGAACGTGGATAGAACTAGACTCATGATCGGAAGCAGAAAAAGGTTCGCCTTGTTGTGGCGGCGAAAGAGAATCCGCCACCTCATATCGTTCCGTGTGTGCTAAGAGGCGATAGAGGAAAATAAACAGAAGATGGGCAACATCATCTTCCTGACAACAGTTCAAAATAATAAAGGCTGCGGTTGCCAACCCGCCTGCCAAGCGTGGCAACTATAGCAAATATCCAGCCTATTTGACAATTTATGGGGGAGGCCTATGTTCAGTTCAGTGGACTTTTGATAGGTTGTAATGATAACGATGATGAGTTCTATTCTTTCGAATCTTTGCTAGCGTTAATATTTACGGTAGTGTGAAAACAAAAAGGCAACATCTCCGAAAATATGAATGAAATAAAAACAGCCTAATTGCCCCATTAAAACTAAAAAAGTAGCAGCCTACATACATGTCACTATTGGCCAAAAAAAGTGCCAACGCGCGATCACCTCAACTGGGAAACTTCTCAGATATGCACGTTTTCTTTCACCGCCAACACTTCAAATTGCAATTAACATATATGTAAAAAATAAATAATAATGCTTATTTACTATGAAATTTACGTTTGGATCAGTTTGATTACCGCCTTTGACAAGTAAAATAAAATAAACCTTTGTTTAAGTAAAATCTGCTATCTTTGATATTTAAAGTATTTTTTCGCAACAGCCTGTTCATTTACATAACTCATGTGAGCTATGAAACCAGGACTGTGATAAAAATCTTCCATGTACGAAAACGTGTACGAGTCCTTTGAGGACTCGTATACGTTTTGCTCCCTTGCCGTGATGAAATCTCACGGCGAGCTACACGGCTCTCGTATTTGTTTAAATAAAATTCATAAAAACTGAAATAAAGCTTTTGTACGATTGTTAACCATATCTAACTAGTAATTAGAAACCCAACGATGCCACGAAATATTCCATCAAATAGAGATAAAATCTCACAGTGCACTTAATTTTCAATTATTTACATCAGATAACGTGATAACATATTAAGTTGGTAAAATGAAACCTATGCCGACAGACACCCAATATTCAACTAAAGAGCTTCTTTCTTTATTTCAGATTTGTGTACACAGTACTGGATACTGTGCACACAAAACACACGTGTTGTGTATAACAGTGTTGTTAGCCATTTTGCCAAACGTGGTAATTGTGGTAAATCATCCCGATAATGGCCACCGGTCTAAATATTTTTAAGTGTGACAATTTTGATGCTGCACGTATTCAGTAGCATTCTAAAATTTAGTTTTATCAGTTACTTATCATTAGTTTATTTAGCAGAAAGTAGAGGGCGCTATATTACATTAATACTATGAAAGTCAAAACTATACTATCTAGTAATATCAGCTATAGAAAGTTGGGGTACGACTGCCTCAAGAGCCACCCCAAAGACGCGAACCGCGGCTTCGCCCGCATGGTCACTGGGAAATGAACTATCCATTGCTTTTTGAATTGAAAGAAAACTGAGTTTTATAGATTTGTCAGAGATGCAGCCATTAAAAGGAAACTGAGCAAAATTGATTCGTCAGCCTATTTAAATGTTTTGAAACGCAGCGTATAGGAAAGCATGAAAATAGCCTGTTTATTCCAAATGGAAATGGGATATTTTTAATCAAGGAAACTGAGCATAATTATCCGTCAGGATGCACACTTTGAAAAGAAACTGAGCTAAATTGATTCGTCAGAGATGCAGTTTTCTGAATTGAAAGGAAACTAAGCCAAATAAAAGATCCGTCAGAGATGCAGCCTTTGACTTGAAAGGAAACTGAGCTTAATAGGTCCGTCAGAGGCAGCATTTGGAATTGAAAAGAAACTGAGCTAAATAGGAAATTTTGAATTGAAAGGGAAGATCTGTGGGAATTCTGATTAATTGATTGTGGGAATTTTGGAAAAAACTAACTGAACACTATTTTAAGACGCTACTGTACACAATGTTATATGTTCTTCCATTCGGGAAAGAATGTGAGATTCTGGGCATTTGACACACGCGAACATGCTACATACAGCTGACCATGAGAGAAGCACGGTTTTCTAAGTTGACCCCGCTACCTGTAACGTTTGCCCTTGCGCTTTATTAATTGTCATTGCAAAACTGAGCTTAACCTCGGCATGCCTGGTTGGGTCTGAGACCCACCGCAGCCGTTAAACCGTTATAATTCATTGTAATTTAAAATTGCTCGCAACTGCTCTCAGTAGCTGACCGTAGTGAACTAATTGACGCCCTCCGCCCGCTACCTCAGTCCGGGGCGTGCTCCAGTAGTGAAAGGACGTGTCTAAAGTGCGCTCGGGTCTCGCAGACCCCACCAGGCATACGGCGTGACGTTTTCATGTAGAATTCATTTGTTGCTATTAGTGGTTTTGTGTCGTTAATTTGTTAAAATAAACATAATATTTTAAATAGTAACATATTTTATATATAATACTGAGATTATTATTGTTTTAATTTTTCTTTTACGAATTTGATGTATTTTATTCATAAAATTTTATTTTGTTTGGAATTCAACTTATAGTATCATATTCTTTACAGTTCAAATGGAGAGGTCTTACAGGACAGCGAAATCGTTAGTTTGCTACTCGAAGAGGTGGACGAAGATCCTGAAGATGATATTGTATTCGACTCCAGCGACGAAGAGTCTGATGAGGTTACAGAAGAAACTTATGAAACCGACTGATCGATTCGGAGGAAGACCCTTCAAAATAGTTGATGATGAGAACTCTTCAGATTCTGAAATAGACGCCACTGTCAGAGTTAATCTCTGCGCCCTCAGGAAGAACTTACAAGGTAAAGACGGAACTTTGTGGTACAAACTTCCAGCTAGATCAAACGTTCGAACACGTAGTGAAAATATAGTATCTGGAACACTGTGTCAAAATATTAGCGAGAGATGCAAAACCCTTTAGAGTGTTTCAATCTTTTGTGGGCGAGTCTATGTTGCTGGATATACTAATTCATACAAATGTGAGAACTGAAGAACGAGACTTGGTCTGAACACTTCAAATGACTACGCTTATGCAGAAGTTGGTATGGATGAGCTGAAGGCTGTCATTGGTCTAATTTACCTTGCGGATTATATAAATCTGCAAGGCAGAATTTACAAGACTTGTGGTGTAATGATAAAACTGGTATTCCTATTTTGCTATGACAATGAGCTTGAGAAGATTCGTTTTATTGTCAATCATTTGCGATTTGATGATGTTGATACACGTCAAGAAAGACTGTCACAGGACAGACTAGCCCTGTTCAGGAAACTGTTCGAAGAATTCGTTAGCAGATGCCAACAACACTACACGCCTTTGAAAATTTGACTCTAGATGAAGAGCTTGAAGCTCGTGGTCGCTGCAAATTTCGCCAATATTTGCCAAATAAACCAGGTAAATATGGAATAAAGATATTTGCGCTCGTAGATGCCAAAACATTCTACTCTCTGAATTTGGAGATTTATTTAGGCGAGCAACCAGAGGGACCTTATAAGGTCAGCAATAAGCCTCACGATGTAGTCGATCGCCTCGTCGCGCCAGTTTCAGTCAGGAGAAATATCACGATGGACAACTGGTTTACGAGCTATCCAACATATGAACACTCATAAATCATCATAAGCTAACCGCTGTCGGTACAATGAAATCAAATAAAACTTGCATACCTGAAAATTCAAAACAAATTCAACAATGTATTCATCACAGTTCGGATTTCAAAAGATATGACTTTAGTATCATACGTCCCAAAACCTAGAAAAAGTGTTCCTGCTCTCATCTCTCCATCATGATGTGGAAATCGACCTGCAATCAGGCGAGAAGCAAAACCAGCAGTTATTACATTCTATAATAAAACGAAAAGTGGTGTTGACAACGTTGACAAGCTTATTAGATCTTATGATGTATCAAGAAACTCCAGAAGATGGCCGCTCACTCTGTTTTTCTGGTTGCTGAACTCTGCAGGTATAAATGCAAAAATTATTCAAATGTTGAACTTCCCTGATATCAAAACAATCGCCGAAATTTTATCAAAGATCTGGGTATCGCATTGATAGAATCTCATCTAAAACAAGACAGAAAAATACTCGCCTTTCCACAGATCTCCGCAAACGAATTGTTGACCGTATTGGTCTCGACGAAGGTCCACCGGTGAAAAAACAGCTCCAGGTGTAAGGCGTAGATGTTACGTTTGTACATCAAAGAAAGACCGTAAACTCAATACATCTGTGAGACGCAAAGCCACGTGTGCCTAGATCATGCAATATTCCAGTGCGGAAATTGCTTCAAAGGCAATGTTCCTGAAAATGATGAAGACTAATTATTTTAGCTTAGAATATAAGATAACCTTATGTGCCTTATGATCCCCAAAGTCTAATTGTGATTTCTTTTGTTTTAGTTGATTTTGCATGTTTATGAAAATAAGATGTTTAATTATACGTTAAAAAGAGGTAAAAGTTTAATTAAAAATTCTATTAAAAATATTATTAATTAGAACACGTATTTTATTTGAAATCCTAAAAAACATGTTTAATTTTATTATAAAATCAAAAAATATATTACATTGATATCAATTTGTAGGAGAAAAAAATATTTAAAATTTGGGTCTCACAGACCCACCAGGCACGCCATGTAACTTTTTTCCACCAGGCACGCGAGGGTTAGTAGGAACTGCAACGTTTTGAATTGAAAAGGAAGATCTGTGGGAATTATCGGGATCCGTTGTATAATAACATTTTCACCTTTCCTACGCCTGTCAAAATTGTAGCACTGATTATGTTCCGTCCAAGATGTCACATGCAGCCTTGTCCCGTTACATAACCGAGGAGCATCTAAATTTCGCATTAGCATGACTGGGACGCCTAATTTTAATTGAAGCTTATGAGGGCACACCTGACAACTCTAGAGAATTTAGAAATTCTACGGGATATGAAGTGCTCTGTTCTGTGTCCATAACTGTGTCTACTGACAAATACTCTGTTATTTCTCCCGCTACTTCGCTTAATATATCTGAATTTATTTTGTTAACGCTCTCATTTTTGGTGCAAGAATCGCCCTTTCACATAACCATTTGTCTTCATGCATGTTGTTTGTTAAATCTGAATAAACGCTCGCAATTAATTCGGAATGACTCTGTACTAAATTACAAAATCTCTCGTCAATTTAACGCAGCCTCAGCATCCGTTTCCAACCACCCATCGGCAATTTTAATAGTGTGTCAAAGATAGTTTCCAGCATTGATATCATTATATAAATGCTCTAATATTCGTAGTTAAACTGAATTTTGTCACCTTGTTCCATAAAATAGACGACTTGAGGCATGCTTTAATTTCATCTGCAGGTGTGCCTTTTGAATGACAGGTAAAGTTTGGCGAAAGTCACCAGCCAGTAAAACCACCATTCCTCCCATTACATCGGTATTGCTGCGCAAATCCTGGAGCGTTCGATTTAGTGCTTCTACAGCTTTTTATGCGACATTGTACTTTCGTCCCACACTAAAAGTTTGCATTGTCGTAGCATTATACCTCGTGCACTATTTTGCTAAAGTTGCAGATCGGCGATTCTTCCTGGCTAGATTAAGAGGGAGTTTTAAAACAGAATGTGCAGTGCGGCCCCGCTTAGCAGCGTGGCGGCTATACCGGAGGAAGCTACGGCCACAGCAATGCAATCTTTCCGTACTTGCGCTAATAATAAATTTAACAAAATGTCTTCCCAGTTCCTCCAGGGACATCTAAAAAGAAAAGAGCACCATTTCCAGATTCAATTTGTCCTAATACTTTGTCAAAACTCGTTTTTGTTCGGGAAGCAAGGGGTACAAATTGGCTACTTGCCTGCAAAGCTGCTATATCGTAGTTTGTTTCACGTATAATTTCATCACTTAGTTCATTTTCGGTTGTTCGCTGAGGGCTTACATCATTCCGAAGTCGCTTAATTTTTTGCCTACCATTGACATTACTTTATCTTCAATTTTTCCAAGTGCTTCATTATAAATGTGTTCATTGTATGTCATGTACGCGTGTGTCTGCTGTAACCTTCGAAAAATATCTTCCGCCATGTACTCTTTATATTTGTCCCACAATTTATGTGCATTAGATAGCCCGCAAGATGATATGAGAGTTGCATAAAGATCCCTAATTTTGGCTGGTGACTGGCACTGCACAGCTTCCTCCATGGTTTCATCCCAGTGATTATCGTTTTCTAAAAGATGCAGAGCTTCACATGCTTCTCTATAAGTTGCGCATTCCTGACCGTTGATAGTTTTAAGGTCTTTATATCCTGTAGTAGTTTTTGGCGGTGATGCAATTCTTTCTTGGAAATTTCTTTCGGTGAAATATACACGCTCTCCATTTTCTAAGTGCACAGCAAGGTGAGTAACTGTTGGGTGCCTTTCGTGTAAAGGAAGCCAAGGAGACGCCACGCTGCCCGTTACTGCTGACATAACGCCCTGCTTGAAAGGTCTGTACTTCATTAACGGATTTGCCTCACCTTCACTCCTGAGATTAAATATTGCTTGGTCGCTTCCTTTATTTATGTACTTACAGATATACTTGATTGCGCGGACAGAGCAACATGTTTCTACATTAATGTGGGCATTAAAATTTTTACATAGAATGGGCGAATATGGGACAATCCAGCTGTTATCTAAGGTTTCGAACGCTCCAGAGCGAGATTTGATTGTAACTTTCCTGCCACCATCTTCGGGAGCTCTGCGTCTGTATAAAGGGTAGCCATTGCCATTGTGCACTGTTTCTTTTAATAGCTGTTTAGGGAATTTCTTTGTACATTTTCCTTCTTTCATACATGGCGATATTGAATTTCGTGCTCCACATGGACCGTGAATCATATTTCGGACGATGGTATCATACAATTTTTATCTTGCTCAGATCCGAATCTCGGCGCTTATGTCGTCTATTTGGCTGGGCCGCAACTTTTTAAGCCATATTAGAATGTGGGCATGTGGTAACTTTTTTGCCATTCAATTGAATACATGAAGCACTGCACCTCTCCGAAAATTTTCCCTTTGTTAATTACATACATTAATTTTTGTACTTTTAATCTAACTACTCTAGCAACTAAATCGTGTCTGTCAGTACTTTTTTGGCCCGGCATTAGCTCCTCGGTTATTTCTTTCCATGTGGGAATGCAAGTAAAAGTAACAAAAAGATCAGGTCTTTCGTAAGTTCGTACATAGGCGAATGCGTCTTTGTGTACTCATGTAGGTAGCGGGGACTGTTAACGAATGATGAGGGCAGAATTACCATTTTACCTAAATCTCTGGGGTTTACATTGGCGTCGCTAGAAACTACATCTTGTAAATGTATATAATTCTTAACGCGCAGCTTTTTTTGATTTAAAGATATATAACGGAGACGTTCACTTTCTACCTTCACATACATGTCTACCAAAAATTGATGAAATAATTGTCTACACCGGGCTAAGAGGTTAAAATCATTTTCTCGCAACATCATATGATATGCATAAAAATCCATACATGATACTTTTTTGTTCGGAGTAGGCTCCTTTGTGACCGGGTTAATGAGTGGAATTTGAAAATGATAACCCTCTTGTCCTATTGGAACAGCACATGCCTGCGGTCTCATCTTTCCATTTTAAAGCGCTGCAAAGTCGACACGCCTTGTCCATCAGTCCGATAACATCATCGGATCATAATTGAATGCTGCGTCATTAAAAACCGACCAATTGTTTCTTTGAAAATTTTGTCGACGTTCAGCTTGGAGCTGTGCATTTGCATCTCTTCGCGCCTGTGTCTGTTCTGGTGTTTCAGAGGCCCTTATAGTAGATTGACGTTCAGCTTGCTCAATGAGTCTGTGTTGAGTTTCATCAGGTGTTTCCGCGGCTCTTAAGGCGGCCTGACGTTCCGCTTGTTGGAATAGCCTTTGCTGACATTGAGCAGGTGTTTCAGTAGATCTTAAAGTAGATTGACGCTCTGCCTGTTCATGACGCCTTTGCTGACTTTGATCAGGTGTTTCAGTAGCTCTTAAAGTAGCTTGACGCCTGCCTGTTCAAGACGCCTTGCTGACTTTGAGCAGGTGTTTCAGTAGCTCTTAAAGTAGCTTGACGCTCTGCCTGTTCAAGACGCCTTCGCTGACTTTGAGAAGGTGTTTCAGAAGCTCTTAAAGTAGCTTGACGCCTGCCTGTTCAAGACGCCTTCCTGACTTTGAGAAGGTGTTTCGGAAGCTCTTAAAGCATCTTCAGCATCTTCTAAAAATTCTAGCGATCGAGCTAATCTTTTCGCTTGTCTTTGAGAACATACTCTTGAAAGGCTGGACTTACGGTTGCGAGGCATTATGAAGTAAGAAAAACCTATTTATAAAAAAGTTAAAATACCTAAAAGGAATTAAATTTTAAATATTTTTTTAGTAACCCAAAATATCTAAAAGGAATAAATATTCCTTTTAAATATTTTTAAAATCAAAACAACAAAACCAATTCAAGACACAACACGAATCCGAAAACGATAGCCAAAAAAATCGAATCAACTTAAACCAAATCACAAAACAAATCGCAGAAAACCGAAATCGAAAGCAGTAGTCAATATAAATATAACCAAGGAAAAAGAAGTAAGTGTATAAGTACTGTATACACTATCTATACTATTAATATTCCTTGAAATATTGTTAAACAACCTAAAACAACGAAAACCAATTCACGATTCTAAATAAACAAAATCCAAAATCAAAGCCAGAGTCTAAATATGTATAAAGGAATACCAACCAAATCAACAAAACCGATCCAAGAAAATACTCAAATCCGAAATGAAAGCCAATATAAATCCATTCAACTTTAACCAAATCACAAAGCAAATAACAGACAACTGAAATCGAAAGCAGGTAGTCGAATAAGCTACGAAATAGAAACAATTTAAGCGTATAGGTACCGTATGCACTATAAGTTGACGCGCGGCTCAACGGCGGGAGTTAAGTACATGTCAGGAAACATTTCGTTACCGCGTTTTAAAAACCTAGTAACGACATCTAGCGGAATCAATTTAAACTATGTATACGTTAGTTAATAAGAACTCTCAAAAAATATTTTTCTTATAATTTTGCACAATTTTTCTTATTGTAATACCGATTCATTCATAACCACATAAGAACTGTATTCATTTCCGTTCAATAAATATTACTAAGGCTTATTAATTTAGCTTACTAAGAACTGTTTCTACTATTGTTAAGTAATAGTTAAGGGTGAAAGCGTCACGCAGGTGGTGATAGTATTTCTGATCCATACTTATAATCACGCCTGTAACCCTTGCGGGGTAGGCAGAGCATCAACGGATTACTTAATATCGTCTGCGAGGTTATCGCCTATTCTGTGAATTACGATGCACCAAAACGTTTGAAGAAAATCAGCTGGTGAATTTTATGTTTTTATCGCTCTTCCCGGTCCTGCGTGGAAAATACAGATCCATACATTTTTATCTTAATTTTGGTAAAAAGACATAATAATCCAGATATTCTGACCTTCTGTGTTCGTCCATCGTACCGTCGTCCGTCTTGTAGAATCACGGTGGCGCCACCTAGCTGAATTTAATTTTGCAACATATTCGATTTTCCCACGGGAATGAGATGTTTTTCCGCGGAAAAAAGTAGCCTATGTCACTCTACAGCCACCGAACTATCCCCATACAATAAATCATGCCATGCCGACGCTCTGTTGCGACGTGAAAGAAGGACAAACAAACAAACAAACAAACACACTTTCGCATTTATAATATTAGTATGGATATAAAAAGGCATAAAGTGATGTTGATTCTGTTAAAAATCTGTTTCTGTTAAAAACACGCTATCAGCGCCGCTAGCGGTGAAAAACTATTTGACGATATAACCATATTATCATGAAATAGCAATATTGTGTTTAGTTATTAATATCGTTAAACGACCTCTATTCATTGATTTGGCTAAGCTATATCATGACATGGTCAACAAACAGTGATAAATATCATGAAATGACACAATTTTACGAAATAATGATTTAATGACAATTTTGCAATAGTTGTAGTTTTAATCAGTTTACACACAGTATCAAAATTGATATGTTTTTTAGTCCAAAAAAATATAAATTTTCATACGTTTGATAGATGTCACTATTATCTATTATTTTTTAAAATTTAATTATTACACTTTTAAAATGAAATAACGATTAAATTAAACGATATGATTTTTAAATAATGTTATAAATCTAATTATTTAAACATATACATATAAGTTATTTATATTATTTCATTTATTAGTTACTAAAGGCAAAATATAGGCTTTTTTAATTTGTTGATAGATGGTGCTATTTTGATAATTAAAACATATATCGTCAGCGGAGTTTCAAATTGTTATGCAAACGTTAAAACTAATTTTATACTTTATTTACAAATATGATATTTATTTGAAAAAACGCCCGTCATCCTGCCTATTAACAAACATAATCATATATAATAGAAAATTAAACATCTAAAGGAAGACAAATACCTTACCTTCTTTTTTAAGTTCCGTAATTGAATAAAAAGTAGCCTATAAGTTGCCCCAGGTTACTAAATATCTACATATAAAATTTAATGGAAATCGGTCCAGTAGTTTTTGCGTAAATCGGTAATACACAGACAGACAGACAAAAATTCTAAAAACCACTAATTTGGCTTCAGTACCCTTTATTTAGTCCCCTGGACTTGTTTTTTCTAGAGTATATTAGAATTACAGACACGACTTTTCTACAGATTTATTATATGTATAGATTCTTATTATAGCTTCATTGTATTCGTCTGTCCATTTCATACGTTGTTGTGTTTGTAAAGGGTGGGTATTAGTATGATGATTGTTTTGTGTAACAGAGATTGATTGAGGAAATGTAGTCTGTAAGTTTGATTGAACTTCAATATAAATTTTGTTTACTATTTCTTGGGACAAAAGTTTATTATTCATTATTGCTCTTCGCTGATCTCCTATTCTCTGACGGGTAACTTGCATATCTGGGAATCGTTCTATGAATTTCATGTGTAATGGTTGTAAATAACCTTTAGTGTCAGTATCCATCATTGTTAAATAGAGGTAAGTACGAAATATAAATTCATTCATTTCAGATGTCCATTTCTTACGCGTATTACGTATACTGATGGTGGGCACAGGTTCTATAACAGAAGTTATTTTCTGTGTATCATCCTTCAGCAATTGGCTACTTGATGATGACGAGGAAGGTAAAGACTGGTGTAAAGTGTATGGTTTTGATTTCTGCCCATCATTTTCCAGGGTATATAAACTTTCAGTATCACTAAGGGTATCTGGTGTCCGTAGAAATAGCTTGAGTCGTTTGACGGGAAATCTTCCCCGCCCGGAGTATGTATGCGCCCCAAGATACAGCACCATCTCGGCTTCCGTCAGAGTCTATATAGTTACTGGATCTGCCGGGAACTAGGGGTCGTAGTTTACGTCATGCACTCATATTTTTGTTCAGCCTGGTTTAGAATCGTTAGTTTGGAAAAGGGTTTTTAAATATTAATAGGCAGATAGAAAATCCTGGCTTGTTATTGCTACACAGTATAGTTGTTCTGACTGCAGTTAAGTACATGACTTTCCCTTAAGCCCCCCACCACGACAAGGTGATCCCATGGGGGCGTTACTATTATTATTATTAGCCATGTTTGCCTTGCCTCCGCAGCTAAGCACATGTTTACTTTATTATTTAAAATTATGTTACTTAGGTCATTGACACTATGAACGGAAACAAGGAATAGAATAGAATAGAATAGAATAGAATAATTTTTTATTCAATATAGATTACATGTGTAATTCTTATTGAAAGTCATTTTTTTACTTTACCACTGGTTCGAAAAAAAAACCTCTGTCCTGGGAAGAACCAGCAAGAAACCCAGCGGGACTTTTTTTTTAAAGTAAGTTTTACATTAATGGTTGTACAAACTATTTAAGTAAATTTATTTTAGAAACTGCTTGGTAGCGGCCACCTCATTCCAGGGTTATTATCAATCATATATTCATTTATACTATAATAACCCTTTTATACAGTTTCAGCTTAACAAAACATTTAAACTTGGTAATAGAGAGGCCTGTACACTTTCCGGGACCTTGTTGTAATAGCGTATACATTGCCCCAAGAATGAATTACTGACTCTGTGGAGTCGAGAAAGTATCACTAGCTTGTGTTTGTTCCTAGTGTTTACAGAATGTATATCCCTTTTTACTAAAACTACCTTTTTTTTGTGAACATACATTAAATTTTCATAAATACTGAGAGGCCAAAGTTAATATATTTATTTCTTTAAATTTATCTCTAGAGACTCTCTCGGTTTTAGGTTGTAAATAGCTCTAATGGCCCTCTTCTGTAAAACAAAATAGTTTCTGAATCAGTTGCATTTCCCCATAGCAAAATCCCATAAGACATTATGCTATGGAAATAACTGAAATAAACTAGTCTAGCTGTCTCGACACTAGTGAGACCTCTAATCTTTTTACAGCATAGGCTGCAGAACTTAGTCTGCTTGCTAGTTTGATATATGGGGCCCCACTGAAGCTTTGCGTCGAGAGTGATGCCAAGAAAACAGTGGATTCAACAGGCTCAGTTCTTCCCATTTAAAACACATTGGTACCCAGATTTTTAACATTCGTTGTTGTAAATTTAATACATTTAGTTTTATTTCCGTTTAAATGTAGATTATTAACGTTAAACCAATGCACTAATTTTGATATAGCATTATTCACTTGTCACATTTAAATGATTGACGTTTAAGTTTAAAAATCAAGGAAGTATCATCAGCAAATAATACTATATCATGATTATCCCTCAAGGAAGGTAAGTCATAATATACCAGAAATAGAAATGGGCCGAGAATCGAGCCCTGAGGGACACCATTAGTACAGGTGACCCGGAAGAACTTTTACCATTGATAATAACTTTCTGCATTCTATTACTTAAATATGAAATAATAAGTTTAAGCGCTGTGTTCTTGACACCATAGCTGTAGCTTCCTGATTAATGTCTCATGGAACACAGTCGAAGGCCTTGGAAAGGTCACAAATATACCCAAAGCATCCTCCGAATTCTCCCATGCACAAAAATATGTTTAATAAGCTCAACTCCAGCGTCAGTTGTCGAGCGACCCTTGTAAAACCGAATTGATTTTTATGTAGCAATTTATTAATATTAAAGAAACTTAAGATCTGATCAAATTTATTTTTTCAAAAATTTTACTAAATGTTGGTAGTACAGAAATCGGTCTAAAGTTGGCGGGGTCTAATGTACTACCAGATTTAAATAAAGGTATGACTTTACTATGTTTCATTAAATCAGGAAACACACCAGATTCGACGCTTGTATTAAATATAGTGGCTAGATAAGGTGCTATTATGTCTATTATAGATAAAATAACTTTAACGGAAATCCCCCATAAGTCTGCCGTTTTCTTAACATCAATTGTTTTAAAATATTTAACGATATCTTTTGGCAATACTCTATGGAATTTAAAAGTATTTGAACAAGCCTTTACATTTTGTTTAAGCAATGATTCGGCGACAGTAGGAGAAGAATTTAATGATTTTGTTGTCAAAAAAGGAACATCAGTAAAATGTTTCTCAAAAGCCATAGCAACTTCTTGATCAGATCGAGTTAAACTGTTGTTAATATTCAATTGAAAATCCGAGTTGCGCGGTTTGACCTTGCCCGTTTCACTATTTATTATTCTCCAGGTCATTTTAATTTTGTTGGATGCAGTTTTAATTTTGTTACTTAAATGTAAAGCCTTAGCTGTGTAGCACACTTTTTAAATATTTTAGAATATGTTTTACATAATCTCTAAATATAACACTAGTATTATATGATCTTTCATTATAAAGCTCATATAACTTTCGCCTACTTTTATAATTCCTACTGTCGCCCATTCATTAAATGATTTGCGACTGTTAAAAGAGAAAGTTTTAGAAGTAAATATTCTACTAAATTCACAAGTTATAATTTTAAATAACATACTATACAAATAATTAGCACTATTTTTAAATGAAAGTGATGGAAGTCTTTTTATTATATTACTTCTAAACCTCTCCAAGCGATGGTCATTTATTGGAACAAACACAACTTCCTTATTTTTCTGTTTTTTGTGTATGTAAGGCAATGATACCAACTGTCCACAGTGATCTGAACTTAAATTTTGAATAATTGATTTATGCAAGGGCTTAATATCTGTAAAAATATTATCTATACAGGTTGCACTAGGCCCAGCAATACGTGTTGGTTCTAAGAATAAATTAACAAGATTATACGATTTAAACAATGAGCTAAACTTAATACTAATGGAAGAAGTTTCAAGGAGATTGATGTTAAAGTCTCACATATTACAACAGACTTGTTCTGTTTACTAAGTTTGAGCAAAACTTCTTCCACAATTCTTTCAAAATAGTCATAAGTAGCACATGGGGGTCTGTAAACACTTACAACAATGAGGTGCTCGAGCTCGACACAAGCCATTTCTACAGTTCGCTCAACAGAGAGGCTCACAATATCCTTACGTTCTTTATATAATAATGATTTATCTGCTAATATTAAGGAGCCACCACGTAAACTTTTTTCTCTATTGAAGGAACTGACCACCTGGTGATTTCTGAAATTAAACATGAAATTATAATCTTTTAGCCAATGTTCAGTAATACAAAGGATATGTATATTGTTACTATTTAAAAACAATTCAAAATTCAGGAAAGCAGGCAATGCAACGCAAGAAAGATTTCTTACACCAATACCAGCAAATTTTATAGTTAAAATAGCTTGATTCCAGGCTGTTGTATTTAAAGTTGAATTTAGAATTTTTTCACTTTTAGAAAAAACTTCATAATTCAAGAGGGCTCCGTGGCGCAGTGGCTTGAGCAATGAGTTGTTGCGCTGGAGGCCGCGGGTTCGAATCCCGCACGGAACAAGTATTTGTATGGCCTACAAATAATTGTTCCGGGTCTGGATGTTTGTCCTTGTGTAATTTATGTTTGTAAACTGCCTCCACGATACAGGAGAAAATCCTAGTGTGGGGTAACGTTTAAAAAAATATCTTTTTAAATATTCGAACATTTCCAGACTGGATTCGAGCGTAGTAATATGTAAATTTAGGTACAAGAAGACAATATTTTAAAATAGTAAGAGAAATGTGGGGGTTTAAGATATACAATTTTTAAGATCAAAATTTGTTTTTAAAACTAATTTAATACTGTCGAAAAACAACGGGGCACCTAGCAGTTATAGTGGTTCCGCACTGACAGTTTTTATTCCTGGAGAAATATGATTGAAATTTTGAATTAAAGTATCTCTGTTAGAAATAGATAAATTATTGGAAATAAATATTTCACATTTATTGCTGTTTGGTTCAAGACTAATTAAACCTACTCAAATTTTTCAAATTTAAAGTTTTGAAAAATATGAATAAAATCACTGAGGACGTCATTTTCTTTACCTCCCAATGTACCTTCGTTTCGTTCAGGTGCCAGACATTCAGAGTGGATTTCAAATTTGAAATAATGGATTGAATTCCCAAACTAAGAGCTGGACCTAGTGGGTCACCCTGCTGGACACCGACTGCAGAATCAATAATATGGTTTTCATAATAAGTTCGAATTTTGACTGTAACATTTCTAAACGTAATAATAAATTTCGTGGGTATTGTTAGCCACTTCTTTCAGCAGGGTTACCCCATCGATAGAGTTAAAAGCATTCCTAAGGTCAACCTTCACAAGAACATCTGCATTAGAATTTGTAAAAAAAAGTACGCACTGAATGTACCGCCGCCTCACAGCCACCATTAGCGCCAAAGTCTAGTTGAATAAGCTGAAATTTTGTCTTAAGTTTAGAGATTATGCGCCTGCAAGCTAATTTTGAAGTTAAGCATCGAAATGTGGAACCAACGGCTATTGGACGAGTATTTTTCAGAAATTTGTAAAGTTTATATAGAAGTATTGGGAGGTAGCGGTAAAAGCGGTAGCGGTTCTGAGAAGGATTGACTGAAGGATGCTTCCGACGAAGGCCTTCAAGAGTTTTGACATTACGAGAAGCCAGGATGTCGTGTGAAAATAGAATACGGGATGCATTTTTTAAGACGCCATACATTACTTTCGACTCAACTACTTTTTTAAAAACAAATTTAGGATGAGGTCGAGATAAATAAGTATTAATTGGGTAATCTAAATTTTGAAAAGATGTCTCTTTTAATTAAGACGTACTTGATTTATTTATTGTTTTATTAAAATAAAAATGGGAATACGCGTAAATAAATAATTTTTGCCAATGATTAGAAGATGACTAGACACTTCGAATGTCTATATACTTACCACAATATTGTCATAAGTTTTTCTTTTCCTATTTTCGGAAACCTGCGGAAAGTGATAAAATGATTTTGTGCTATTTGTTTGCACAATACTTAACTTACTTTCGATTATGATCATACATCGTGCATAAAATTTTAAAATAATGAATTAATTTTTGTCTAAGAGCCAGTGAGCGGCAGACTTACGGTATTTCAATAAGCTTCACGATTTTTTCAGTTAATCTCCTATACCTGAGGTACATGAAATGGGGACTCTTTAGTTTGACCGGCGGTTGATATAGAGACGCTCAGGTGTGAAAGGTGTAAAAAACGACCGAAAAAAACGTGAAAGTAATAAGTCTGCCGCTTTGACATCTTGAAATATTCAATAAAAGTTACTGAAAAATAACATTGGCAGACACCTATGGCGGTCCCAAGGTCATGGCAGACAGATCGACAAGTACAATTTTTTCTTTATAATTTACGTTATTTGAATAAAGCTGCAATTTATATGTATGTTGTTGATAATATTATTTGACATATATTATATTTTGCATGGCAGACATATATTGAGGTCTTATCGCCCAGGCAGACAACAAACTTCATAGGCGTCAGTTCAGTCTTTAGATTAAATAAAAATTTCTATTAAATTAATTAAAATACTTGTGAAAACAAGTATTTTATATTTATTATATACTACTCGTTAGTATTAGTCATCATCATCATCATCATCATTAAAGCCGTTCACAAGTCCACTGCTGAACATACTCGTAGGCCTCCACCACAAAGCACGGTCCTGAGCCACCTGCATCCATCGATTTCCTGCATGTCTTACCAGGTATTATTACACTTATTACTGTCATGTTTTTTTCGGTCATTTTTTACACCTTTCACACCTAAGCGTCCCTATATCAACCGCCGGTCAAACTAAAGAGTCCCCATTTCATGTACCTCAGGTATAGGGGATTAACTGAAAAAAAAAACGTGAAGCTTATAGAAATACGGTAAGTCTGCCGCTCCCTGGCTCTTAAACTATGTAGTCAATATCTCATACAGAGTCAATATCAGTCAACACCTCACAAAAAATCTTTGCATACACAGTCGCGAGGAAATTCTTACAAAGGAAAATAAAGTGTTCTAAACCGATAATAACTGCATTTAAACAAAAAGCAATAACAAATATTAAAATGTAAACCTATGAAATAAATATGAATAAATTTGAGAAAAATTTTCAACATGAAAGAAGTTGACAAACAAATGCCATTTTTTTCTTCTTTTTTATGGCTTCTCTAAATTTAACTTGTATTACGGTACGTTTTTTTACTCATGTGCTTGTATATTAGTCGGCTTAATCAATCATTGTTAAGTGAAAAATTAAATCTTATTTCTTTTCAGGTTTCCAAAAGATGAAACACTGAAACAAAGATGCCTAGCAGCATAGAATTATAACGTATAGAATACTAGTACGCGCACCGAAAGTGAACCAAGTAAAACTAACGCGAAACCGCGTAAGTTCACTCAGCGACGCGTCAGTGCGCAACGTCACGTCTTACGGAGAAGAGCTCGCGAAAAATTGTAAAAATGACCGTTGGTGTTGTAAAATATTGACACAACAGTGATGATAAACATAAAAAAGTGATGGTATTACATTTCACAGGTAAGTTCATGTATTTAATTCATTATTAGTACGTAAAACTAAAAAAATACATACCTAAGCTATCATAATACAAATGTTGCTAGTTGTGGGGAAAACAATCACAATTTTCTTTTAAAAATATTTATTTTCTATTTGTGTTTAAAACGTTTAATCGCAACGCTCTGTGTAAAACTCAAATGTTTATATGTAGATACCTACTTCTCTAAGTATTAACATAATATTAACAGTGGGTGCCTATTTAAAACTAATACGGAGTGATCAGCTGATCGCGATCCGTCGACGCTATTTTAACGCAACCATTATAGCAACTAAATTTATTTTTATTGCTTTGTTCATTGACCAAGTCGACGTTTTAGAGTATAGAATAAAAACTTTTTTATTTACTACATCAAGAGATTATTAATAAGAACGCCTTTACTAAGCAGATGTCACTTTACACCCAAACATAGTCTATTTTTAACCGACTCCCAAAAAGGAGAGGTTATCAATTATGTATGTACGCTGATTTCTAAGACGATT